>CP144698.1:16252594-17452594 GCA_036885675.1 Vigna mungo | reverse complement strand
CTTCGGTCAGCTTCTTCAACACCAGTCATCTTCTCCAGCACGTGTGCAACTTCGGTGGAGTGGCACGAGCCCTAGCTTCAAGGGTGTTCTCTTTTTCTCTCGCTCGAGCATGCCCTAGCCATGGAGCTTTCTTTTTCTTCCTCAGATGCTCGAGAGAGTTCTTTATTTTGCCAAAATGTATTACCAATCAGAGACCCCCTAGCAACTGCAATGCCAAAACGTTGCCGCTCCACTAATTGGAATCAGCCCAGCAGCCTATTTCCAACATAACGGCAACACAAGAATTAGTCCATGTGCATCAGCAGATCATGTTTCTTCCAAATCAGAACATCACCAGCCCAATTCTTTTCTTTGTTCAGTGACCCAATCCATATTTGTTGCAGCAGCCAAAAGCAGAATATCAGTAGCAGCGGCGTTCAAATCCAGTAGTGTAGAATAGCAAGCCCAATTGATTAGCAGCGTACAGAAACCAAGGCCTAAATCTGCGGCCCAGTAGCACAACTCAGCACTTGCAACTTAAAGCATGACATCAGCACCAACACAACCTAATCTTTCTAAAGGTTTCTCTGCAATAAAAAGAAATTGAATTAGGACTATCAGCAATTCTAAAAGAGTATTAAAAAAAATAAAACCTATTTAAACAAAACTAAAGAGTAGAAAAGATTAATTTCCTAATTATTAAAAAACTCTAAAAATTATACCTAAAAACCTATTTTTAACTAAAATTTCACAAAAGCTAAGATTTAATAGAAAAACCTAAAACTAATCTAATTCTATACAATTAAGAACAAAGATGAACTAAAAATCATTTCTAAACATAGAAAAATAAGCAAATTTAGAGTGTTATCACCCCTCTCCTGTAATCTGCCAACCACTTTGAACAATCCTCAAAGTGAACCAGACTCGACGAGTCTATCCCTTGTAATCACCACAGGTCACAACAGCAATCACCAATGGATGCCAACAAGAATATTGATCAACTAGAAAACACCCCAATGTGCAGATATGTGATCAAGCAGTGAGCGCACAGTTAGTCTCCCTTTGAATCTCCTTCAAGAAAGATCACCACCGTCTTCTTGGAGAATTCTTGGAGCTCTTCAATCTCTAAGAAAATATCTGAAACAGAATATGAAAATGTTAGATCATCAAATGTCCAAAAGTCTTAGAATAACTTTGGATTACATCTATTTATAGATTTCTGTTAATCAGACGCTCCCTTAGTCGAATATGCTACTAATTTAGTCGACTAGGTTATGATAGTTATAACAGATTAGTTAAACCAGTAGCATCCAGTCAAACAAAATAAATTTCCATTCATTACAGTTGACTTTTATTCAATGCTCAACTAACTTTTAAAAATATAGTTGTTACTGTTCATGAGCATAACATAATTTCAAAGGAAACAACTAATACATTTGAATTCGTGGTGAACACAGTCGACTTCGACAGTTCAGAGCATTTTGAAATTCTTTCCTTCACAAAATCTCACATAGCACTATTTCTGAAAATTTGTACAAAGACTTAGTATAGTCGATTTCAATTAGTAATGGAGTAAATTTGTCCTCAAATTAGTACCTACATCAAATGGATGACTTAATGTTGAAACTGGAACTTCTTCCATAATCATTGGTTAATAATGGTGCATTTCCACCACATCTTGAATCTCCTTATGTAATCCATTGAAGAATATAGCCATTGTAGCCATAAGTTTTTCTTCTATGTTGGCTTTCATTAAGGTGACCTCTGTCTCTTGGACATACTCTTCAACACTCTTATTTCCTTGTGTAAGTATTTTTAATTTGTTGAAGATCTCCTTTTTATAATAAGAAGGCACAAATCTTTCCTTCATGGCTACCTTTAATTGCTCCCATGTAGAGATTGACAACCTTCGTCTTCTAGTTATGTCTATGGTAATTTGATTCCACCAATTCACAGCATAGCTTTCAAACTCTAAGGATGTCATAAAAACCTTATCATCATCCTCATAATCATAAGTGCTAAATAATTGATTTCGCTTCATTTCTGTTAAAATTGATGAGTTTTGTTTCTCAAATGGTATGATTCTTTAAACCTTTCTTGTGTAGTAAGCAATATGCGTGCAATGTAACAATATGCTTAATCAATTAATAACAGTACGTAATCGATTATGTAAAGAAATAGGGAGAAGAAAATCAAACTCAGAATTTTATACTGGTTCCGCCTCAATGCATACATCCAATGTCCTTTCAATCAACCTGAGATTGAAAGCCAATTGCACTATAAAGATCTGAGTTTTTACAATAAGGCTTTACAACGACCAATTTGTCAAAATGTAAACAACCTCTCTAACTCACTAATCTAATATAGCCAATAACAAAACCCTGCATCAAGAACAAGCCTCTCCTGCAGTCACCCTTTTAAGACACCTTTCAAAGTACAAAAAACTCCTCGTTCTTCTTCCTAGCCGCACACACAGGGAACAACAACACAAAGATTGTGAATATTCTTCTCCTGATCAAACAACAAGCACCTTAGTTGTGCAGAACGATCAATCTCTTCAATCCAGTCACGTTTGCCTCTCAAGAAATCTTCAAGATATGTAAAACACTTCAAGTTCTTGATTCTTGGAGCCTTTGATCATTTTGTAAAACTTCTCAAACGAATATCAAATCAGATATGAAAATGTAATTCACAATTATCTTATAGAAAATCAATCAATGCGTCAATATATAGTTTTTGTCAATTCTGACGCAATTCAATCGATTACTATATTAATGTAATCGGTTACATTAAACACATGTAACAGACTAACAATAGTCAAAGCATATAATTGAATGTTCAATTAACGTAATCGATTCTCATTAAATGCTTATTAACACATTTAAAAATATGACCATTATAACAGTTATGAAAAACACAAATTAGTTTTCAAATCTTAACAGACTTAATTGAATACATAATCCATGTAATCGATTAAGCTTCAACATTTAGCAAATTTTTGAAAACTTTTCTTTCTAAAACTCTTCACAAAACATTTGAAAAATATATGTGCAAACACATGAGTTTTAATTGATTTACCAACTAACGTAATCGATTCAAAACTAGTTGTTTTGCCACAGTTTAAAACTCAAGTTGTCTGATGACCTTAATTGATTATCACAACACGGTAATCGATTAAGTTATGCATATATGCTTTTGTGCATGTGGTTTTTATATTTCCAAAACATATGTTGTGCATACACAGATATGATGACTTTACCAACACAGTAGTATGCAAAAATCAACACAAAATGTCAAATGTGACAATCACAATATGTGCATATTTCACAATAAACATAAACACATATAACACATAACACAGTACACATACATATGTTTTTACTAACAATGTGTTGTCATCATAAAAAAAAATATCACAAGGATTGGTAGTTAATATTGTTCTCCCCCTATCAACAATTTCCCATGCTAGATAGGCTTTTGAGTCATTAGCTCCATTAAATTTAGGGATAACAATCTTCCTTCATATCTTATCTCTTTTAAGCGTGTGGTTCCCAAACTCTCTCTGTCTTTGGCCTCACCTTGATTTAAAACCATGTTCATCTTCATCATTATCCCTCCCAAGCATGTGGTTCTCAAACTACTTTTGTCTTTGACCCTTTCTTGGTCTAAAATCATGCTCTTCTTCATCATTATGATAATAACAATTTGAATCATCGTGTCTCCTTCTCCTTCTCTCCACTCCCTTCAATCTCACATTCACATCTTCATTAGACTTTTGGAGCCTCTCAAACTGTAGTTGAGTTGCATTTGAGTCATTTGTAAGTTTCGCTTCTCAAGTGCAAGCATAATGGTCGCAGACTTAGGTGATGGCGGATCACTATTTTGGGAAGAAGTCGTGTCTTGCAAGAAAATGTTAATAATAGTAATAATATATTTAGGACCTCACCACTCTTTTGAGCGTCTCACACGAATTCCACTTGTATATCACACAAATAGTTTTTTTTTTAAAGTACTCTCTTATCTTTTTCCAATTTAAATTCCCTTTAGTTCTTGGTAGAGAACTCTATTAGCTTAAGAAAAGAGTGAATAAACAATGTGAGAAATGTCAAGAGGTCAAAGAAAATACAAAACTCTAGACAAAACTTCAAGAAATTTTTAAAAGACATAAAATAATAAAATTATAAAATTATAGGACTACCAAAAAGGGTTAAATGAGATCGTACAGAGACTCTAAGAAAAGACTAAATAAATAGTGCGACATAATAATTTGTGTTGAACTCTACAATTTTTTTTACTCTTGGATTCTTCTTTTTATTCAATATATATTTGTTTATATTTTTTTAGTTGATCCACTATTTTTTTTTAATTTGTAAATTCAACACACAAATAAAGATTGCCCTTTAAACACCAAAACTCATGCAAGATCAAGGTAAATAGTTATTTCGGCTACAATTAATAGAAAAACAAAAAAAAAGATAATTTCCACAAATTAAATGTAGAAATACACAAATTAAAAGAACAGAAAAAATAGGAAAATTTAAAAACTCAACGGAATTGGATAAAGTATTAGGTTTTTTTTAATATAACATAAAAATAAGATAAAAGAGGATATTCAAATCAGAAACTTGCTTTAGATACAAGATGATACGATCCTGTCTAGAAAAGAGTATAGTCTTTTATGAATTTGAATCCTTAAGAGACACAACAAAAATAAATCATAGAAGGAATGAGGAATAAGATAGAGATGGGGATGTCACAATCTACCATATTGATAAGTGAAGTGAAGATTCACCAGAAAGATGTTAATCTTTGATAAGAATCAGAGTCTTAATCCAAGAACCAAGAGAATCTTCTCTCAAGAATATAATATGACTTAAAGGTTTCTACATATGTATTTGGTGCCCCTATATATAGGCATAAATGTTTAAGGCACCTAAGAAACCCTAAAAGAAAGGCATTGGGTCCAAAAATAAATTGAAAATTAAAAATAAATAGAAACAAATTATTTACAATTAAAAGAAAATTATAAATAATTTTAATTGCCTAAACTATTGTATAATTATGCTCTAAGTCATGATCTTCATGTCCATTGAATTCAATCTTCATGGAGCATCATGAGCCTCGAGGAGATTTGTTCTTCCAAATGTTTGCTCCTTGACCTTTTCATAGGTCCTTTGAATTACAATGACTCTTCCTTAAGTTCTACTTCCATAGTATAATCCTTTATCAACATGTCTTGGAGTACATTAATTAGATGAGTAAAGCAAAAAAAAAATTAGAGGAATCTATCGATGTACTGATTTGATGAGTCTAGTCATACACATTAGACAAGTCATTCATATATTGATTATTAGCAGTATACATTTGACAAGTCTTTCTACACTTGAATTAGACGAGTCTATTAGTACACATTACACTAGTTTATTCATTGATTGATTAGATTAATCTTGCAATACACATTAGACAAGTCTCTTCATCATTGATTAGATTAATATAATAAAAAACATTAAATGAGTCTAGCAATATACATTAACTTACAATACACATTATAAAAAACATTATTAGATGAGTTTAATAGAAAACATTAAATGAGTCATTCTGTACATTATTAGATGAGTCTAAGAATACACATTATATGAATATGCGTGTACACTGACGGGATGAATTTTCTCTTGCATTGATTAGATGAGTTTAGCAATATACGTTACATGAGTCTGATCATTCATATATTAAATGAGTTTATTAGTACATATTAAACGGATTTATTCATCTCTGATTAGATATTGACTTTTTAAACATATATTTTTTGAGGTTGATTCCATTAAAAACTTGGTTATAAATTTAAAAGTATCTATTACTTATTTTTTCAATGTTTAAATCTCTTTTAATAAAAACAAATATCAACCTATACGTAGGCCATGGGTTTAAAATTAGTTTAGGGTAAAATAACACCATTGTGTGTTATGTTAATGATTAAAAGAGTAGGAAAAGAAAGCACAATGCAAATGATTAAGTACTACTTTCTTCTAATTGTAATTACTTGGCCTTATATATGATTGTGCAGTGGTATAGGAACCACGAAGAACGTAAAATTTGTGTAGTATTATGATAAATAAGTAAAAACCAGCACTCTCTAGAGATTTCAAAGCTTTAAGGCAATAATATAATTTGAAATAAATTCATGATTTTCAGAAGTCGAATTTAAAGATGTAATTTTTAGGGGTTAGTGGAAAAATTAGTTAGAATTTGATTATCGAGAAACAAAAATTTCAAACTAAATTTTTAAGTCCTTTTTATTTAAAATAAAAAAAGAAAGTGACTTTTGAGATTGAATGTACTGGTTAGATTAATGTCAAAAGAACAATAATCAGACTTTTATTTGTAAGGTTTTTCTTGTTATGTTAGTTTTACTCGTGTTCTCCAAAGAGTTCTATAGAGTTCTCCCCATCTCATTTTGTAAGAAAAACAAACGAAGAAACATTTGTTGTTATAGAAATAAAAAAAATAGTATTTTTCTTACCTTTCTCGTTGCCCTCACCAAGATTGTCTTCATCTTCTCTCTCAACCGCCGTGACCCAAAGACGGCAGAGTGCTTCACTCCGCTTCTCTCTCCATCATCCAGAAGAAGCTTCGAGTTCCCTCTCTCTCTATTGTCTATTCTGCCAACAAAGAAGCATAAGAGATATTTTTATCTCTTTCACGGGCCGCAAATGAATTGGGCCTCTTTCCTAAACCAAAACAGTGTTGGACCATAGTTTAATATGGTATCAGAGCAGGTTTAATACCTGCACTGCTTCCACTGTCTCTGTTTTCATTCTTGGTATCTTCTTGGGTTGATTCTTGATTTCTTTCTTGCTCCCTGTTACAATGGATCAGACAGATAAGACGGATCAATCAGCTAACCCAGTCAGTTCTTTCTACCTACACCCAGGGGAGAACCCGGGACTCACTCTCATCACTAAGGTTTTAAGTGCAAACAATTACTCTTCTTGGAGCAGAAGCATGAGATGAGCTCTGCTTTCCAAAAATAAAATCAAATTCGTTGATGGGTCTATCAAGAAACCTCAAAGAAGTGAGGCTTTATTCGATGCTTGGGAAAGATGCAACATGATGGTTCTTTCTTGGATAACAAAGACACTTTCTCCACAGATTGCAGAAAGTGTGATATATGTTGAAGAAGCAAAAGAACTATGGGAGGAGTTGAAGGAAAGGTTCTCTAAGGGTGATTATTATTTTAAAATTTCTGACTTACTACAGGATATTCATTCAATCAAGCAGGGAGAGAGAGGGGTGAGTCAGTTTTTCACAGATTTAAAAATTGTCTGGGAGGAATTGGAATCCCTAAGACCCATACCCACTTGTACGTGCAAGACTCCATGCAGCTGTGAACTCTAAAAAATTTCCTTGAAGTAAAGAGAAATGGAGCATGTTATATGTTTCTTAAGGGGTTAAACGATGCCTACAACACTGTGAGGACGCAAATCCTTTTGATGGACCCTCTCCCCAACATCAATCGAGTTTTCTCTTTCATTATGCAACAAGAGAGACAAAGGAAACAGGACTCTGTAGGAACCAAGATTTTGGCTAATGTTACTGACAGAAGCAATTAATGGAGACTTGACCAGAACTAGAAAAGCCAAGGCCGCGGTGCTGGATCTCGTGGTCAAGGAAGAGGAAGAGGGAGGAATCCTAACTATGGAAAGCAATGCTCCTACTGTAACAAAATGAACCACACTGTGGATGAGTGTTATTCCAAGCACGGTTACCCACCTTGGTATAAGCAAGGAGACAACAATCAAGACAAGAGAAGTGATTGGAGTTCTGTGAATGCTTGCTAGAACAATACAGGACTAGAGGGCATTCAGAACACTCATTAGGCCAACAACAATAGTGTTCTTAAATCTTTTAGGCCAGAATAAATGCAGAAACTCCTCAAAATGATAGACAAGATTGATGAACCCATTCACAAGATCAATCAATTACAGAGAGATGCCACATAAAACAAGCAAGGTACTCTTTCATGGATTATTTACACTAGTGCCACAGACCATGTGATACATGATAAAAGAAACTTTGTTACCTTTTATAAAATTAAGCCTATCTCTATGAAACTGCCAAATAACATCACACTCACTGTTAAACATGCAGGAACAGTACAATTTTCTAAAGACTTTGTCATTTTCAATGTTCTTTATATCCCTGATTTTTGTTTTAATCTAATATCTGTCCAAAGTCTTATTAAAGACTTGAATTGCAGTCTAACCTTTTCTTCTGAGATTTGTCAGATAGGGGAGAATTATACATTGAAGATGATTGGGTATGCTAACTCTTGGAAATGCCTCTATTATCTACAAGCTTTCCTTAATCCGGACCAAAGTTTCATTTCAAAGTCTGCTTTTTCTTTTAAAAACGTTGATGTAAATTTGTGGCACTACAAGTTAGGTCATCCTGGACACAAAGTTGTAAAACAAATATGTGAAAAGTTTCCGTATGTGCAAATGGGTTCTGACATTGTTTGTGATACCTGCCACTATGCTAAACAACACAAACTACCTTTTCCCAGAAGTATTTCTGTTTCTACTGAATGTTTTGAAATTGTCCACTATGATATATGAGGTCCTCTTTCCACTATTTTTGGTTCATGGTCATAGATATTTTCTCACCATAGTTGATGACTATAGTAGACACACTTGGGTTTTTCTAATGAACAATAAGGGCCTAACTAGAGATTTGCTGCAAAATTTTATTGTTAAGGTTAAAAATCAGTTTAACAAAATGATTAAAACTATTAGATTGGATAATGGACCTGAATTTAATTGTGTGAATTTTTATGACTTGCATGACATCAATCATCAAAGGAGTTGTGTTGAAACTCCTGAACAAAATTTTGTTGTGGAGCGAAAACATCAAGACATACTTAATGTGACTCGTGGTCTCCTTTTTCAATCTAATATTCCTAATGCATATTGGTCTTATGTTGTTGGTCATGTTGTCTACCTGATAAATAGGTTGCCTTCCTCCATTCTTGATAACAAAACAACTCACGACCTGCTCTATGACCTCTCCCTCACCTATTTAGACCTCAAAACTTTTGGATGTTTGTGCTTTGCTTCCACTCTTGAGAACAACAGAAATAAACTTGACCCAAGAGCTAGAAAAGAAATTTTTCTAGGCTACAAAAGTGGTGCCAAAGGTTACATTGTTCTAGACATCAACATTAAAGAAATTTTTATAAGTAGAAACGTTGTCTTTTATGAAGACATCTTTCCCTACAAAAATCGGCAAAGACAATAGAGAAACCACTGACACAGAGGAAGACAAAATTGCTTCTCTCAATGACCTTTTAGGTGACCACTGTTCCACTGATGGTGAGAGAAATGCTAAGATAGATGCCAACAACCAAAGAGAGATGCAGCAGATTACTGATGACAGAGATAACAGTGACAACACAGATAACAACCAAGAAAATCAAAGAGAGACGCAGCAGATAACTGACAACAGAGATAGCAGTGACAACACAGACAACAGTCAAGAAAAATCACAGCCACAGGAGGTCTATCAAGCTTAGAAGGACTCCTGGATATCTCAATGACTATGTGCATCAGGTTAATCAATCCTTATCTGTGAAAAATAGTTTTAAAACACCCGATTCGATTTCTGATCTGTTGTGTTATGATAATTTGTCAGAGAAACACTTGAAGTACACCATGGCTATCACTGGGAATAATGAACCTTAGTCTTACAATGAAGCAAAAGGCATGTATGAATGGGCAGAAGCCATGCAGAGAGAAATCAAAACCCTACAAGACAATGATACATGGTATTTAACACAACTACCTCCAGGAAAGACCCCCATAGGTTGTAAATGGGTGTATAAAACCAAATATAAGGCTTATGGTACTATAGAAAAGGTTCAAAGCTCGTTTAGTGGCAAAAGGATACACTCAACAGGAAGGAATAGATTACCTGGACACCTTTTCACCTGTGGCCAAGCTTACTACTGTTAGATTACTTATTGCCCTTGTAGCCTCAAATAACTGGTTTCTACATCAACTTGATGTAGACAATGCTTTCTTACATGGGGACCTAAATGAAGAAGTTTACATGGAGCCACCGCCTGGGCTTGGCGTCCATAAAAAGGGACAGGTTTGCAAGCTAACCAAGTCACTATATGGCCTGAAACAAGCCAGTAGGCAATGGTTTGGAAAATTATCCTCTTTTCTCATATTTGTTGACTATGCTCAATCTAAATCCGATCACTCATTGTTTATCAAAAGAACACCTACAGGTTTTACCACTCTACTTGTATATGTTGATGATATTGTGTTGGCAGGAGATTCCATGGTAGAAATCAATCACATAAAGGATCTTTTGCACAAAAAGTTCCAAATAAAGAATCTAGGAGAACTCAAATACTTCCTAGGGTTGGAAATGGCCAGATCTAAAAAGGGGATTCATTTATGTCAAAGAAAGTACACCTTGGACATCCTTGAGGAAACAAGAATGTTGGGGTGCAAGCCTTCCTCTTCCCCCTTCCTTAGTGACACAAGTTCGCTATATAAGATGAACAACTACCTAGATGATCCTGGTCCCTACAGAAGATTAATAGGGAAGTTGCTCTATCTCACCAATACTAGACCCGATTTATGTTTTTCCATTAATCTACTTAGCCAATTCATGCAATCTCCCACTAACTATCATTATCGGGCTGTTCAACATGTCCTTAGGTATATAAAATCTAAGCCCTCGAAAGGATTATTTTTTGCCGCTGACTCTCCAATGGATCTAAAAGCCTTTAGCGACTCAGATTGGGCAACGTGTCCGAATACTAAAAGATCTACTATAGGATTTTGTGTTTTCCTTGGATCATCCCTCATTTCGTGGAAATCTAAGAAGCAGAGAACTGTGTCCAGATCCTCCACTGAAGCGGAATATCGTGCTCTAGCAGCCACTGTATGTGAAATACAGTGGATTCACTATCTCCTACAAGACCTACAAATACAGGAAGCAGGGACCTTGACTTTATATTTCGACAACAAGTCAGCAAGACACATAACTCATAACCAGAGCTTTCACGAATGGACCAAGCACATAGAGCTTGATTGCCATGTTGTTCGTGAAAAAGTACAGGAAAATCCTCTGCATCTTCTTCCCTTCCGATTCGATGAGTAGCTAGCCGACGTCTTTACCAAGTTTCCTCATCGCTTTAGGTTCAGATCTATAGTTCCCAAGCTTGGATTGGTAAGTATACACCATCTAACTTGAGGGAAGGCTATTGAGATTGAATGTACTGGTTATATTAGAGTTAAAAGACAATAATCATACTTTTATTTGTAAGGTTTTTCTTGTTATGTTAGTTTTACCCGTGTTCCCCAAAGAGCTCTATAAATAGAGTTCTCCCCATCTCATTTTGTAAGAAAAACAAACGAAGAAAAATTCGCTGTTATAGAAATAAACAAAGACAGTATTTTTCTTACCTTTCTCGTTGCCCTCACCAAGATCGTCTTCATCTTCTCTCTCAACCGCCATGACCCAAAGGTGGTAGAGTGCTTCGCTCCGCTTCTCTCTCCATCCTCTAGAAGAAGCTTCAAGTTCCCCCTCTTTATCGTGAAAGTAGAAAACTGTTTGTGCTGCCAACAAAGAAACATAAGAGATATTTTTATCTCTTTCACGGGCCACAAATGAATTTGGCCTCTTTCCTAAACCAAAACAATGTTGGACCATATTTAATAATTTTTCTACAATTGAATTATGAATATAATTAATAAATCATATTATTAGCTTAAATAAAATATATAAAACCAAAAAAGAAAAAAAACAGTTATTTGGACTAAAATATCAATATAGTTCAACCGTACTTTTTAAACAATTAAACTTTATATGTGATGGTAATTCAGCCATCAGCCAAATCTAAAGTGGTTTTCTTTATCAAATGATCAAGTACATGTAAAATATGCCAAACCAAAGTATATGATATGAAATCTTAAAAGGGTGAAAAGGATGAATAATATGTGCTTTATTGAAGAGATATTGGTGAGTTGTAATTCACTTTTTATTGATTTAGACATATACAGTGGGTTTTTAGTTTGTTCATTCACTAATACAAAAATTATATGTTATGACGTACAAAAACAAGTTATGACGTACATAGTTTTATACGTTATAATAGGTCTACACATCTTATAACAGCAAAAATTTATGTTATGATAGTCTGAACATATTACGCAGTTTCTAAAATCAGTCCATTTTTTTATATGAATATTGGAGAAAATTGTTTCGAATTGATATTGAGTAAATTTATCTATGTTCACATTCATTAGAGTTATTTCTAGTGACGTAAATTGATTTCATGAAAAAGAAATAACTTTAATGTATGTGAGCATAGATAATTTTACTCAATATCAATTCAAAACAATTTTCTCCAATATTCATAAAAAACAATGGACTGATTTTAGAAATTGCGTCATAATATGTTCAGGCTATCATGAAGTAAATTTTTTGCTACGTCATAAAATGTGTAGACCTATTATAACATACAAAACTATGTACGTCATAACTCATTTTTGTACGTCATAAAATATGATTTTTGTACTAATGGTTAAAAATTATTCTTAAATGATTAATTGTTATATAGGTAAAATCCTATATGTTTGCTTACCATAAAAAAAATGTAATCTTACATCGTTAGTACGATAAATGTAATCTTACTTGTATATATTTTTTTTGAATGCAATTATAGAGAAATATAAATTATTATTACAGCAGTTTAAGGAGAATATTTTTATATGCAAAAAGAAAATATGAAACGATTGATAGGCTTTTTAAATATCTTTTTCTTCTAGTTATTTTTGAATGATCCTTAGCTGAAAAAGGAAGTCAATCACCGAGATAACTTTTACACAAATGCTCCTATGTTTCTTTTTTTTCTTCTAATTTTTGTTGTTTGCTTAACTGTGGATGAAATGGTAATAATAATAATAAAAGAATAATGATAATTGATTATATTTTATTTAAATTCTTCTTTGAGTATAAAATGGTATTCATATAATTTATCAAATAAAATAATTTTTTAACTTATTAAATAAATCAAATCACTCAATAACTTTCATAATTTTTTCTCTCATTTTCTTTTATGTTTTAGCATTTTCTACACAATTCAAACCATCTCACTTTCATTCCCTCTTTTTCTCTGAATCCAGTCTTTTAAATCTATCTTTAAAAGCAAACATGATCTTAAAGAAACTATAAAAGAATTTACCACGATTTTCCTTCTAAAAGATTTTTTTTTAGTTTTTTGAAATAATTCAATTAAAATAATTCATCCTCGTTATTTTCTAAGAAATTAGGCAACTTTGAATCATATTCATAAATACTAGAAGAAAAAGTCACCCTTATAGAGCACTAACACACATTTTATTTTTGATTTACAAAAAAATGCAATAAAATAAAGTTACATTCTTTTTGTAGATTCAATAAAGTATAACCAATTTTAGAAAGGAAGAACGCAAGTGTTAACACTTTTTTCTTTTTTTATATGTAATTAAATTCGAAACCATAAATTGATTTCAAAGACTTTTGTTAAAAATGGATTTTGAAAAGAGTTATTTGGTGAAGACTTTTTCCTTTATTCATAACGTTTTTGAATATTTTTTAATTTATGGTTCTATAATTTATTTCAACAATTAATTTTTATGTGTTTATTTTATTACCAACACATCATAATGTAAAAGCATATATACGATTGGAATCAACATCTGAGAGTCTCCCTAAAATCGTAAAGCAAAAACTTCACAAATTCCAATTTTAACATTATTATTAAAACATAAATTTAATTGCCAACATAATAATATGAAGAGAAAATTAATTACCACGCAATAATGTTGAAGATGAAAAGTAATTAACCAAGGCAAGAGCTATTAAAGCTAAGAATTAATGACATTTGTTTTTTTGTAACATTCTGAGTGTAATTAATTGATGGTACGAACTTTTGAACTACATAATTTTTTTTCCAATGTCAAACATTAATTGCCATGTGATATCAAAATCAAGGGCCAGATGACTCGAGTCTATCAATTGAGTCTATAAATTCACATGTGGTCCCTTCAAATAACTCGAGTCTATCAATTTGTGAGACATAAATTGCAATTGCATGAATACCATCTCTAATAACTTGTTCCCTACCACTTTTTCATTTTCCCACCTTCTTCTTTCTCTCTCTTCTTCTAAAACTTCTCTTTTTGTGCACCTTCTAAAGCTTATATGAATCTCCTCTAATAAACAATAGATACATCATACATACCTTAACTCTTTCAAATTCCAATGACAAGAATCGAATAAAAAGTGTTCGTGTTTGTGTGGTGTGGCTTTTGTTCTCGATAGTTGACAACATATGTTGCTCTAAGTTTGATTATTATACGTGAATCCCAAATTACACATGTGCAATGTCTACTCCAGAACCCACTTCAATCCAAAAGGGAAACTATACATTACAAAGCTAAGCAGTGGGGGCAGACAAATAGAATTGCACAAACCTTAGCTTTAACGTTGGGCAATCCAAATCATAGGAATTTGAACTTAGACCGTAACTCACACGAAGTTGGGACTAGTCAACATCTCTAGTTTACCACTCCACGTGATACTGCCTAGGTTTCGCTTATAATATTTTATCTATTTTTCATCTTTTTTTGTACACAATCTTCCTTTTATCCTTGCGATGTTTGAGGATGATGTTCAAGTGCCACCCACCAACAAATTCACAAAGCAATAATAGTCCTCTTAACTCAAAAACCATCCAAGAATGGAAGCGAGAACTCACAAATCTCTCTTCTTGTCAATAATCAAACGAACCCCTTTTTGTTTTTAACATCGTCACAACAAACTAAGGCCAAAAAAATTCATGCTTGATCATTGGGTCATACAGTGACTTATTTACTTTTTATGATGAAGAAGAAACAAATCCATACATTTATCATGGATATCATGATCTAAAGCATCTTGATTACACAAGTTAGAAAGAGAAGCAAGGTAGAAAATAGTTAAAGGTTTGTAAAGATAACGAACGAACCATTCATTTGATCTTGTGAGCTTATTATTACTTACTTGAACTTATATTTGTGTGTGACTCATGATATGACGATGTTAGATACTAACATATACCAAATTCTTACTAGTATAAACTTTCGAAATTTAAAACCATTTTCAAAGGAGAAAGCTTTAACCCAACCCGAAAACTTGAACACCTTCATCATCCTTTTGGAAGTGAAAACAAAATTCAAGAAAGAAACAAACAAAAAGGGGTTAGTCATTAAAGTTGTGATAACCAACAAAATGAAAGAAGAAGAAGAAGTAGTACAGTGGTGGTGGAAAGAACCTTGTGTGGTGGTGGTGCATGGTGAATGAACAAGTCGAACAAGAAAAAGCAAAGGGAGAAGAAGGTTCCATTGTGAAGGGTGTGTAGAGAGAAGCCATGAAACTCAGGATGGATAGCGCAAGAGAAGATCAAAGGAAAGAGAAGAGAAATGAGGAATGACCATCCATGGCGCTATCCCTCCTGAGCTTTACAGATTCTTCCACACTAAAAAACAAGAGCACAACAGCACAAGGTGCAGCTAATAACCCTTATAAAAAAGCTAGCTTGCTAGCTAGCTACCATTATGTGACATTAAATGCTTCTGATGCATTGTGGGGAGGGACGTAGCAGAGGTATTTATAGAAGCAGAGAAGGGGACGTGGGAAAATTCAGACACAAACACAAATATTTAAATTAAAATTTCAAGAAAAAGAAAAACCGATATGCATTCTCCCATGCATAGTGTTCACTGTTCACTATATACTTAAATTAAAAAAAAAATGATGTTTGCTGTTGTTGTTTTAGGAGACATAATAATTCATAATGCTTCTTTCTTTTTTAAAAAATAAAAAATTATGGTTCATTGTAAATTTAAAAAACAATATAAATATCATTATAAAATAAATTAATTATTTTTATTTGATAAAAATTGAGGAAGTGTATGTTATTGTTAAAACTAGAGGAAGTGCTTTTTTTATACTCGAATAAAGAAAAGTATTGTTCATTGTACTGTTGAACACTTAATGTTGGAGACTTCTATAGAGTACTTGGATGTTATTCTTCACGTCATAAGATACTAATTTTGATTAGTTTGGTTTGAATTAGTTTTGCCTAATTTTTTTTTTTTTTAAAAAACAAGGTTTATTTTCATATTTTAAAATATCTTTGTTCAACTAACCTGGTCTTTACATTAAATTATCATAATAACTTGGTCAACATTGTAACATGTGATGAAGGATGAGAAGTAACTCATCAAATGAATGTCTATCACCTTAACTGATTATTTATAAAGAATTAAATTAACCTAATAAATACGAGACACTAGCATGTGTAATATGGTTATGTAACTTTAAATAAATTAAACAATAAGATTTATTATCACTTAAAGAGTTTTATGTTATATATATATATATATATATATATATATATATATATATATATATTAAAAGTAAAATTTAAAATATAAATAAATATAAATTATAATAACTTTGTTCTACGTACACAAATAATAATAATATGTAAAAATAATAAAAAATCACAATAAAAATATTTGTGTTTCATCATTAAGATTCCAAAAATAAATATGAAAATATAAAGCATATATTCTAATAATACACTTAACTTACAAAAACTTTAATACAATCAGATTAATTACTATAAAATATACTTACAACCATAGCAAACAAACTTATAACAATAAAGGAAGACATTATTGAGGTTTCGAAATATAGTCATCATTTCAATATAATTAAAGTAGATATTTAATTAACTAATCTTAATGTAAAACATAAATATAATTAAAGAGAATTGCTCTTCACAAAAAATCATTCACAAAAGATGAAGAAATGAATTATTTTGATCATTAATAGAACCTCTACATACCTAGAATCGTTGTTAAAGAAGAAAGAAGTTACACACACAAATTTTTTAAAAAGAAAGTGAGATAAAGAAGTTACACATAACATTTTAAAAAACTTCTTTACATTGGATTTCTTATAAACTTGTGTCTTTATATATGAATCTTCATACATTCTAAAATAATTAAATATGAATCTTCATACATTCTAAAATAAACACAATAAACTTTTAATGAACATACGAAAAAGAATAAATATATATAATTTAAAAGATTTATATGTAACAATAGTTAGCCAATCTATATAAAAGAATTCACATCAGTTTTCATTAGAAAAAATTCTTAAAACTTTATAGATCTTTTTATATATTGTTCATCTCACTAATGTCTATATAATATGAGTCTCAACTCTACACTTTAAAATGACTTTTTTAAAACATAAATGTTAGTTTTACACTAATTCATTTTAACCACGCTGCAGTTGTGTGGCAAAACTCAAAAGAAACAGGACATAATTCTAATTGAAAGAAAATGAATCAGACATTTACAACTGCGGAATATTTAAAAAACACACATGTTAGTCTTATTTAATACTCCCTCACATAATTAAAAGTTGTTTAAGTATTTAGAAAACACAGAATGAGTTGCATTTTAGGACATGTAAAAAGTTCCACAGTTCAGAAGCACTAAGCAGTAGAATTAAAATATTCTGATAAGGTGTTACTTAGTAGTTTAAATTATCTCTATCTTCAAAATATACTGATTTTAATATATTAATAAAGTTTTTAATATATTTAAAAATATTATATATATACATATATATTTAATGTATTTTAAAAATAAACATTAAAAATAAAAATATTAGAAGTGGACTTTAAACCTAATTCAACTCTACAAAACTGATTTATAAAATAAAATTTGGATCCCACTTACACTTATAATTAGTCGACATGGAACTTCTACCAGAAAACCTAGAAAAATCAGAAAGAAAAAATTCTAAATTCAATAACTTGGTTGCGTAGATGGGTGGGTGTAAGTTATTTCCAATTTCACAGTGTCTTGCTTTTGTCCTCTGAATACCCCTGCCGACTCAAATACAGTTCATACTTTCCTCCCCATTCAACCATTGTACGGCTTTTTCAACTTTGAATTTAATTACAATTATGAACTTTTTTCATCTCCCAAATCAATTCATTGCGATCATTCATCACTTGTATTCTCAATTTTGGGTAACCCAACATGCTTTCTACCAATTCCCCCTCTTCTTGTCCTTCCCTTGCTCCCTCTTTTTCATGAATCAAAACCCTATCATCATATGTCTATTTTTTTTTTCACCACTCTACTTTTCAGACACATAACTCAACATTATTATATTCTCCATTGACCCCCTTTATGTGTGCAACGTTTTCCTTCTTGCATTGCTTTTGAACTTCTTCCTATTAAACGTGTGCCCTTTTGTGAGTACATAGTGCCAAGTATTTTAGTTTTGCGACTAATTTAGGGTCTAGGATGATTTATTGGACCATCTTTAACATAGTCTTTTTTGCTCTTTTAAGTTATGTCTTTATTTAACTATGAAAATCAACATGGTGAAATATAATATCATTAAAGTTGTAAGAATGACGTAGAGGATAGGTGATAAAAAGAAAATCTGTGAACAATTAGATCGGATAAAAAATTATAGTCTAAATTAAGTTAAATAAATTTGTGTAGACGGTTTTATAAAATACTATTAAAATATTGGCTTAAATCCTTAATTAGTACCCATGTTAAGAGAGAATTTTCAGTTTAGTACCCGGTTTTAAAAGTGTACACATTGGGTCTCCATGTTTTGCAATTTGTGTCAATTTAGTCAATTACGACACTTCAAACAAGTTTGTAACAGCAATTGGAAGGTATGCAAAGGTTCAAACAGTTAAGAAACATGCTGCAACTCAAAATGACTTGTCCACTTACAATTTTCAAGCCAAATTGATGGTTAAAAGGGACTAAGTTGACACAAATTGCAAAACATGGGGACCCAATATATACACTTTTAAAAACGGGTACTAAACTGAAAATTCCCTCTTAACATGGGGACCAATTAAGGATTTAAGCTTAAAATATTTGTTTAATGTCTTAATAGGTCTTTATTTTTGTCCAGAATCTTAAATAAGACCTTTTTTTTTGCGTCTCAATTGGATCCTTATTTTTGTAAAATTGAATCAAATAAGACCTTTCCGTCAAATTAATCAGAAGGCGTTAAGGAGGACATGCTGACTGTGTAGTTTTTTATTACGTGGCATTAAAAACGTGACTAAACTGTTTTTTTTTTAATTAAAAAATGGAGTTTAAAGTGAGGACAAAGTTGGGAAAGCCCCATTCTCTCTACAATTACGAAATTCAAATGAAGCCACATTCCTGCTACCGATCTCCTTCTTCGGAATCTTAGCAGCACTCTCGTTAGCCTTGGGCTTTTCCACTGACCCATTGGCCACTCCACCTTCTTACTCACTTCCCCAAACCTTTTTTGACATTTCAAACGTTTCTTATCGTGCGACTTTGAAAATATAAGGCCATCATTGTTATTCCCTTTCACTGAAGCGATCTCGTACTTCTTGTTCAATCTGCGAGCCTTCTCCTTCAGCTAGTTGCTAGTAACATCCACATGCATCGACTTCTTCAAGAAATCATGGAAAACATTCCCCAATCTCTTTTTTTATTTGGCCATTTAACTTGAGCAAACCCAGAAGCTCCCAACTTCTTTCTTCTCTCTTCTCGCGGGCAACGGACCTGGGGAATCATCTATGGCGCTGCGATGGCGGCAAGAGCACAACGAGGGCATCGCCGATGGTGTAGTGATGGCGTGATTCAAACAGAAACCTTTTCCCTCTATCCTTTTTGAGTTTTAGCGCTTCCTTGCAAAGAGAGAAGGGCCAGGTTCAGCGGAGATGACGAGGCAGAGGTTTACTTTCTGCTCTCTGTTCTGGATCGCAGTGCAAGAGGAGGCTTCTTCCTCCTTTCCATTTCTGATTCGTCTTACAAGGGGAAAGAGATTTTGGCGGTCTGCGGCGTAAGGGCAGTGACGCCGTGATTTGGTGAAAGCAGCGACAATATCGAGTTTGGGTTTAGGGTTCCTATTATTCTTTGATTTTGGGGATTAGGGTTTGCTGAAATTGGGAAATTAGGGATTTATGGTGTAATTGGTTTTTTATTCGAATTGAATTGGTGATTTGCGTATTGTTTCTGCGTATGGGTAGAACATTTCTGGTTTGTTTTGGGTTAGATTTCTCGTCATAGCAGAGAGAATGATGTTTTCTGTAATTGAATTTCCAAATTTGCCAACTTTTCCCTTTCTGTAATTGAATTTCCACTCTTTAAACTTAATTTTTTAATTCAAAATTTAAAATAATAGAATTCACCCACGTTTTTAATGACACGTGTGTTAAAACAACACTGTCAGCATGTCAGGTCACACAATACTTAACGTCGTCTGATCAATTTGACGGAAAGACCCTATTTGATTCAATTTTACAAAAACAAGGACCCAATTGAGACACCAAAAAAGAATGGGTGCTATTTGAGATTTTGGACGAAAACAGGAACCTATTGAGACATTAAACCTAAAATATTTGTTAGATATATTATTCTTATCTTTCTCTTTTATTTTTAATTAGTTTGTTATTAATTTTTATTTGTATTTTGGATACAGTTCATATTTCTTTTATAATAAATAGATGATCCAATGTGTATTATCAATATAAGGGAGATTAACCGCATATATAATTTTTAATATATTCAACATGGTATCTAAAACCAGGTTCTTTTGAGAATTTTTTTATTGCCTCTACCACTATACCTACCGGTGGCGGCACCGTTTATCATTGTTGGTGATGTCGTCATCTACTGTCACTATCAAAGTTCTAGTTTTGAATGACGATCACATGATTTTTATTGTCTCAGCTAGACGACCATCGTGCCATTAGTGATGCCTTCACTGGAGCTCCTATGCCCTTTCAACACCTTTTAAAGTTATGGATATGCTCCTTTTCCATTGTGCGTGGTGACACGCCTCTCTCCTTTTAGGCAATGATTTAGAGCATCGAGATCATTCTTTTTCCTCTTTCATGTTCGTCGTGCATGGTCACACATCCTGTCTCCTCTTAGATAACTATTTAGAGCATCAAAGTTGCTCTTTTTACCTCCCTTTTGTCACCATTGGGTTTGACTTGTCCATATATGTTTTTTCTCCCATGACAAAGATGACTTTTGTTAGTTTATTTATAGCTGTGGTGGTTCTTCAACAATGACCTTTTTGTCCATTGGATGTCAACAATGTATTCCTTAACGGCGATTTGTAAGAAGAAATTTATATGAAACAAACTCCTAGATTTGTTGCTCAACGAGAGTTCTAGGTTGGTATTTCGTCTACGCAAAATCACTAACAATTTAGTGTCACTCGAGTGTAGAAACATATATTTCTATTAAGTTTTTATTCATTATATTAATAACAAGTTTGGTATTATTTGTATGCACTAGCTTAAAAAGAATAGTTAGATATATTATCTTTATTTTTTATATTTAATTAATTTATTAATATTGTTTATTTATATTTTGGACTTAACTTATGTTTACTTTATTATAAATAAAGGATTTATGTCTATATTCAACACAATATTGAAATATATTATAAACGTTGTCTTAATAAACCAAAATGCTTTTTTTTATTGAACAAACATAAATGTTGTGAATAAACATATACAAGTGTCTCTCTTTTACCCTTTATGGGATAAAATTTTGTTAATACAAATAACAAAAATATCTTATCTAATAGACTATAAGCCTGGAAAATTTCATTGTATACACCAAAAAGTTATGAACATTTATTATTTTGTCTCTGTCTCTTATTTTTTACTAGTATAAAAATAATTTTTTTACACCTTGTACTAGGGACCACCATCCGGTCGTAGGTACTAGAGACCTGGGCGTGGACGACAAATGCGGAGACCGAGCGAGCGTCGCCATCCGACGGTAGGGAATAGGCGATAGCAGAAGAACAACACGACTCGGTTTCGCCCTGTAACAGACCCAACATTTAATGCCACAACTCAACCTGCACATCATTCCACTTTCGTCATTACTGATACTCTAAGGCCCACTGTCCGGTGAGAGTATAGCCGAACGGTCGGTTATGAGATCCACTGGCAAGACTCCTGCAAAGACGGACGGTTACTTCGTAAGGCGGAGGGCAGGCAGCAAGGCCGGACGGTCACAGGTGAACGATCTTCAGGATTAAGGTAAGTTCAGAATGAGCTGTATAATCACGTGTTTAAGGAAATTGGGTCACAATTGGGCCTTGATTAAGACAACCTTAATACCAGACCCATGTCCATCACTATAAATACAAGTCAAAGGTTCCAGGTAGGCAGGTTCATTTATTACGTATTTAACTCTGAATTTAAGTACCGATCGGATAACAAAAACCAACTTAAGCATCGGAGTGCCTTTAGCAGGTACCCTCCAGATTTTGGGAGTACAGGGACACGTTGGTGGAGTGCAGTAGCGGACTGTTTGAGAAGGAGAAATTGTGTAGGTTTGGAGCTCGGACCTGTACCGGAACATTTTGGCGCCCACCGTGGGGCGGCCCATTCCGGATACTTGAAGACTTGCAAAATGAAGCATATCGCCTCTCTGCTCCTGGCGGACGACCATTGCGAAACACGTGGAACACTTCTCATTTGAAGTTTTATTTTAGTTGAACTTGTATTATATTTTGAACCTTTCTTGAAAAGGCCGAATAAATGCAATTCAGTCACTTCCCTTGTAATTACGGCATGATCAAGTGGTGAACGACGTCTTCTCAACGGAGAAGACACTGCCACTCTTGAACGGGCGATGAACGGCGAGTTCCACTGGAACCACTGCCGCCCGATCATATCAACGGGCGGTGAACGGCGAGTTCCACTGGAACCACTGCCGCCCAATCATATCAAACGGGCGGTGAACGACGAGTTCCACTGGAACCACTGCCGCCCGATCACATCAAACTAGCGGTGAACGGCGAGTTCCACTGGAACCACTGCCGCCCGAAAAGCGCGCTAAGACAGTGAACGACGTATCCCCAAAGCGGGACAACACTGCCATCCTTAGACTTCATATCACCGGGCGGCGAACGATGAATCTTAACAAAAGAATCACTACCACCCGGATAAACGCGTACTTTTAGAACAAACGACCTAACAAAATATCAAGCAATGGAAAAAGAACGCACTGATATATTTAATAATCAAACGAGGGTTGTACAAGTAAAATGTATAATCATAAAAGGCTAAGAATCAAAAGGCGATTGAAATAAGACCGAACTGTTTATAACAAACGCAACACAACCCCCCTCCCAAAAAGGCCGACCCAAGGTCGGCAAACCACTAACGAAATCAGCTACCACCAGTTGCAGGCGCAACGTCTTCCTCTCCAGGAATTTCCGAAAGGGGCACCATCTTTCCTTTATACACGTCCATCCCCAAGTCAAAGTCGACGGTGGTAGGATTGAAGCCGAAGAAATAGGCCGCTTGACGGATGGCCTTGAAAAACCCCTCCTCATGGTCCAATTGAATCTCTTGAGTCAGGCCCGCGATATGCTCCGCATTTTGTTGTTGCTCTCCTTGCAGACAGATATTTTTTGCATGTAACTCAACCAGCTCTTCGTCCCGGAGCGACACCTTCTTATCTGCTTCGGTCAAGGCGGCGCGTTGGCGGTTGTTCTCTTTCTGCTCCGCCTCATACTTCAACCCTAAAGCATTAAGCTTTTGGGTGAGAGTCTCAACCTCGGCGCAAGCATCCGCCAGCTTCTTTTGCAAGCTCGCTTGCTCTGATTCGCAGTTGGAGTGCTCAAGGGTAAGCGCCTCCAGGTTAGCCTTCGCCTCCGCCAACGATTTCCTCTCGGCTGCCAATTCCCGCTAATCGCGTCCAGTCCACGGCGATCGGCGAACCTCTCCGCATACCACATCAGCATGGCCCCCCGGCTGTTGTGTTCCAGGGCGGCCTTAAGGATCTGTCACTCCGAGAGCTGCTCAACAATTTCTCGCTGACCCGAACTCATGCGAAAGTCCAATCGATCGCTGACACCGAAGGCCAGATCCATAAGCCCGCCCGGTAGAGGCTGTGGAGTACTGTCTCGTTTACTTCTCTTAGAGGAAGATTTTTCACCTTCCTTGGACCTCTTTTTCTTTTTGCGCGGGGCATCCACTAACGGAGGGTTGGAGGTACCGGCCGCGGCTTTACCAGCATCCGCCACGGTTACTTGGGGGCCGGTCCGGTTGGGGGGTTGGCCAGTGTGGCCTCAGCGGTTCCAGCTGCGGCGGCAAGCGGAATACCCACGGGGGTGGGGTCAGCACTAGTCCCTCGGTGGACGAGTCTGAAGGTAGGTTTTGGAGGAGGAATCTTCACATCGCCGCCAGCAGAAAGGCGAGGGTCTTTCTTCTGCGCCGGGGGAATGTACTTCGTCTTTCGGGGGCCGGGAAATGACATAGCACCTGCAGCAAGCAAGAGTAAAATCAGCCAAAACAAAACGTGCAAGTAATTACGCGAAACAATAAAATCATACCAAACACCACGTTAATAAAATCCTCGTGGCACAGACATTCGACCAGCTTGCAGGTTGGGAGACGACGGGGAAGATCGTTGATAAGTTTCACGGCCTCGCGCTCAGACGGAGTCAAGTCACAAGCCGGCACCGGCGTCATGCGAGCCGGCTCCTCAGTCCAGTAAAACGGAAACAGAGGCTCACCGAACAGGTCCACAAATTCATTTCGACCACTATCCCTTATCACTATTTTGAAATACTTATGCTTAAAATCCTTGAAAGAATCTGCATAGTTCTGGAACAAACCCTCCTGAATGGATGTCAACGATACCCAACCCCACTTCGCAACCGGCCGGACATGGAAGTAGTGAAAGAAAACTGACGTCGAGAGCTCGACGCCTAATGCCGAACACATCACCATGAAAGCCTGGATGCAGGCCCAACCATTCAGGTGCAATTGGGCAGGGGCAATGTTCATCCTCTTCAGGACGACAGCTTGAAACCGAGTAAAAGGGATCCGTACCATCATACGACGAAACAAATACGCGTACACATAAAAGAAATCTTTTGAGCTTGTCCCCTTCCCGTGGAAAACCCGCTCGTTGGGATAACACACGCCCAGTCGAAAAAGTTGGGCGTCCGCCTCATCGCAAGCTATCAAGGACTGGTCCGCCCACTCCAGAAGGACTTCCCGGTTCTGAAACTCGGATTCATAGGTTCCCACGTCATGAGGGGCCCAATCATGCCCCGTTATTGTTGGCCATCCACCGGCCGGGGTTGGGCGGACGGTTTCAAGCTCTACGCCGCCCTCCAAAAGGAAGAGGGCCGCCCCGTGTATGATCCGGTCCGCATTTTGCCCAGCGTCTGACCGTTCCACCTGAGAGGATGACCCCGAGCTGCGCGAACTCCCACTTCCGCTCGACGAATCCCCGTCGTCCCCGCCCTCGGAGCCAGAAGAAGATATGGTATTCGCCATTTATTTACTTAATTAGAAAGAAATGCCGAACGACTGCTGTGTAAAAAGTGAGTAAAAGGTAAGTCTGAAGCAGTCAAATAACCCCTATTTATAGCCGAATTTTTTGGTAACTGTCAACAGCGTCGCACCGTTCATCTAAAGCATCATCAAGGGCTCAGATATCGGAACTGTTCCACTTCCCAACAGCGCCCCCTCTAACATTCCGACACGTGGCACCTCATTTTCAAATTTCTCGCCTGAACTGTCCATGTTCCAATCTTTAAACTCCGCCATTTCTTGTATTAATGGACCGAAGCGCCCCCAGCATAGGCAAACACCCATTCATAAACCCTACGACTTAGTGTCTAGGGCTTGGGGGGCCTGATGTACTAGGGACCACCGTCCGGTCGTAGGTACTAGAGACCTGGGCGTGGACGACAAGTGCGGAGACCGAGCGAGCGTCGCCATCCGACAGTAGGGAATAGGCGATAGCAGAAAAACAACACGACTCTGTTTCGCCCTGTAACAGACCCAGCATTTAATGCCACAACTCAACCTGCACATCATTCCACTTTCCGTCATTACTTTTACTCTAAGGCCCACTGTCCGGTGAGAGTATAGCCGGACGGTCGGTTATGGGATCCACTGGCAAGACTCCTGCAAAGACGGACGATTACTTCGTAAGGCGGAGGACAGGCAGCAAGGCTGGACGGTCACAGGTGAACGATCTTCAGGATTAAGGTAAGTTCAGAATGAGCTATATAATCACGTGTTTAAGGCAATTGGACAACAATTGGGCCTTGATTAAGACAACCTTAATACCAGGCCCATGTCCATCACTATAAATACAAGTCAAAGGTTCCAGGTAGGCAGGTTTATTTATTACGTATTTAACTCTGAATTTTAAGTACCGATCGGATAACAAAAACTAACTTAAGCATCGGAGCGCTTTTAGCAGGTACCCTCCGGATTTTGGGAGTACAGGAACACGTTGGTGGAGTGCAGTAGCGGACTGTTTGAGAAGGAGAAATTGTGTAGGTTTGGAGCTCGGACCTGTACCGGAACACACCTGTTATTTATGACCAATACATCAATTTTGCTTCTGTTGTAAATATTACCAATGTAATAAAGTTAGTACTTTTTTACATTAGTTATAGGATCGTTGTAAAATGAAACTAAATAACATCAAATTTTAACAAAATCAATAAAAAAAAAAAAGTAAAAAACAGTGGACATATATTTCATCAGTTGCTCGAAACGAAGGATATAATATATGACACTAAAGTAAAAGTATACATAAATTATATCATGATATTTCCGAAAAGAATCTATGTATCAACGTACATTAAACTTTTTGCGTGAAAAATGAAGACCTTGAAAGTTTTTTAAACCAAGTTAAAGCTTATATCGGAAAAGAATAAAAAATTATGCAATATCCACTTTAACACATTACAACATGAGGTCTTTATCAACTATAATATATGGTCTTGTAAAAAATTAATACAAAATAAATAAATAAATATAGATTTTTTTTTCTTGACATAGCACGGATCACATCTTAATTTACCAACGTAGCATATTGTTTTTTATATTCACACAAGTAACACAGTTTTTGTTTAGGTCATAATTTGGTTTCTTAAAAGCCAAACTCTCACATTGTTATACATTATTTTTTTTCAAAAACTTAAGTTGAAATTCTATTTCTAGAAACCGAATTCTGATTTATATTTAAGTTTTTTTTATAAGAATTTGATTTTCAGAAAATTAAATTCTGACTTTTATTATGCAAGCGTTTTTAGAAAAAATATATAGAAATTTAGTTTCTAGACCACTGAATTCTTACTTATATTTTGAACTTTTTATAAACATAGGTTATAATTCGATTTACGAACAATCAAATTCTGACTTTTATTTTCAAAGGATTTTTATGAAAAGTATATTTGAGTTCGGTTTCCAACAAACTGAATTCTAGATTTATTTTTGCTATATTTTTGTGAAATGTATGTTGTAATTCGTTTTCTGGTAAATCGAAATATGACTTTCGTTGAGTGAATTTTACGAAAAGGGAGATTTGAATTTGGTTATAAAAAACCGAATTTTGACTTTTGTTAGTAGTGATTATTTATTAAAGGAAGTTGATTTTGGATAATCGATTTCAAAGGTAATTTATTATTTTATTTTATTTTATGGAAACTAAAATCATTCTCAATCCACCTTGTTTTCTCCACTCCACTCTACTTTGTTTTTCTTTTTTCTCTCACGAACCTAAAGCCATTCTCAGTCTTTTTTGTTTCCTTTATCTCTCCTTTCTCTCTCACGAACGAAAACTCGTTCTTTCTCCACACTCTTTATGTTGGGGTTCAAGCTTTGTCCTTTCTCTCGTTCAAGGTTGAAGGTTTCTCCTTTCTCCCATTGAAGCTCTCATCTTTCTCTGTTCAATTTCATATGGGAACGACATCAATTTGAGTTCATGAACAACATCTTATTTCATTTCAATGTGGACGAAAAAGGCCATATGGGTAATAGGAGTAAGATAGGTGATTACAATACAATACAGTCTAATCAGTTGCAAGTGTTTCTCCCTATTCTCTTACAGTAGTATGAATTTTGATGCTTCAGCTCGAGATTTTCTCGTTCTTTTTTGCTCTCTCTTTTCTTTCCTTCATCTTAGATGTCCTCTTTTTTTTGAGCTTTTTTCTCTTTTTCTCTTTTGGATGGATATGTCGTTGTAAGCTTTGTGCTCTTTGGCTATCCTCTATTTTATCTTCTTTATTTTCTTCTTGAGAGATCTTCTATATATACGCTTCATAAATATTTGTCATTTAGACTGCTCCTATAGTTTGTAGCCTTGATACTTATGTTTTTCTCTTTCTTCTTTTCGTAGTAGGCGTTGTGTGTGCCAGCTTTGTCAGAGCAGGCATGCTATTTTAGTCCTTTGCTTGAAGTAGGTTGTACGATCTTTTTAGACTTTGCTTCAAGAGAGGAACATTCCATGATTATCTTTTTTGTCTCTAACGTCCATATTTGATATTTTAACTGTAGCATTGTGAATGTGTGTAAAATAACTTATCTACAAAATTAGAATAAATTGTGCATGCAACAGATATGACTTTTCTTATCATTTTTATTCTTTTTGAACGTTGAGCATTCAATGTCATTTAATGCTTGCTCAAAACAACAAAGTGCTTTTTGATTTCCTATAGGATGAGGTGTTTGTTTAGCTCACGGTATCGTTTTGATCCAAGTAAATGCTTCTTCTGCTTTTATCTCTTTTTTAGACAGATAGCGTTTAACTTGCTTAGGCTTTGTTTTGTGTTTTAACAATCATGTCTTTTAACGATTTAGTTGAAGACATTGTCTTGACCTGTTTTTGTTTTTGAGAGAAACCAAATACCTAATCCAGGTATTTCAAGCATTGAGCATTTAGCTCAATTCTCTCTTGGATGCCTTTAGACAAAAAACATCGTCTAGTCATGCATCTGGGTGTTCTAGCCTAAGTGTTTTCTTATGATTTCTGTATTTGGGGTTTAGGTTCTAGTTTTGTTTTGTTTGGGGTTTAGGCTCTAAGTCTTGTGTTTTTACCCTATGTTGTTTCTTGGTTATTAACCCATTTTAATGTTATTTGATTAAACTTCAAAACATCAGATCGTTTGTGCGTATAGACGATTTTGTCTATAACACAATGGTCTAGACAATTTATTATCAAATCAATGAAACCATTTAGAGAAATTGGAATTGAAGATCCTGAAACTAAGAGGAGTTCGCTTATCAATGTACAAAGCTTGAAACAATATTAGGGTGTTGACTTTGTGAGGCTCACCATAAATATTGTACTGAATGATTCATTATAAATAAGGCATCGAGCTAAAGAAGTTAAACAAGCTCTACTCGGAGGCAACCTACCCTAAATAACTAGTCATTATTAAATTTTGAATTGCATGATAGTTACATACATATTTAGTTAAGATGCATTTATGAAAATAAAGAGGATGAGAAAAAGTAAAAGGATGAATGGAGAAATTGAGTGTAATATAAGTGGTTGAAACTTTGAACAAAAACATAGTGTGATAATCGACCCTAATGGGTGGTATTTAGTCACCACTCACAAGATGTCTAAAATGGGATAAAAAATTGAAAGTTTTAGAATAAACACCTTATAGCCACTTTCATTTAAAACTCATTTCACACTCAAGCTTCATTTTTAAAACCTCTATTCTCCCCAACTTCACTCTTCCTCAAAACTTCTAAACCTCCCAATCTTTTTCAAACTATTTAGGAACTCCATGTATTCCTTCATCATTCTCCAAGTAAGTGCCCAAGAAAATTCTCATTTCATCTTCCTCTAAACCTTACATATTTTACGGATTGCTCAAGCCGTAACTTGAGCCTTGAAGATCTCGTGATCTTTGAACCCTTATGCATGTCCATTTTACAAGCATTCTTCTTATTAACGATCAAAATTAGTATAAGGCAAATTCGAAAATTGTATTTTTAGCTTTTTTTTTTTTTATAAAGATTGCTTTTTTAAGTTTGCATGTTGGTTTTGTGAATGGGTAATTGAGTTTGAGCATGTTGATCAGACTTTTATATGGTTAAGGTGTGTGTTTTGAGTTTTGATCAATTTATTTCTAAAAAATTTGAAAATAATAGTACATGCAAAACATGTTTTGTTAAAATTCTATCAAAACTAATGAACTAATAGATTGCATGTCACTATGATGTTTGAAAACTGTTTTAACATTATGTATGAGAAATAGATGTTCAAGTAGAAAATAATACTGAGATTTATTATTCAGAATTGATTGAAAATACATTCTCATATCCTCTATTTGTAACAATCTAATTCTCCTAAAAAGGGAAATAGAGAAACTAGGAAAACAAAATAAAATAAAAGATTGTATATCTATTTTCTGTAATTAGGAAGATTCTAAAGATATCTTCTCTAATTACAACACTCCCCCTCAAGTTGGTCAATGAATATCAATCATTCCCAACTTGCCTACAAGATCTTGAAATCTACCCGGAGGAAGCCCTTTTGTAAAAATATATGCTATTTGAAGTTCTGTAGGAACAAGAGTTGTAATCACAAAGCCTCTGTCAAGATTATCTTTGATGAAATGTCTATCAATCTCAATGTGTTCGGTTCTATCATGCTGTACTGGATTATGGGCTATGCTCATGGCAGACTTATTGTCACAGTATAGTTGCACCAAGTTCTCCACTTTGACTTTAAGATCATCCAAAATAATTTTCATCCAGAGTCCTTCACATATTCCATGAGCAAGAGCTCGAAATTCAGCTTCTACACTAGAACGAGAAACTCTATCTTGCTTTTTGCTTCTCCATGTTACCAGACTATCTCCAAGAAACACACAATACCCAGAAGTAGATTTTCTGTCAATAATAGAACCTGCATAGTCAACATTAGTATATATCTTCAAGTCAATGTGTCTTCCCTTTTGAAGAATAGCCCCTTTCCTAGACTTGACTTCAAGTATTGGAGAATTTTGTCAACTGCTTGCATGTGTCTCTCTCTTGGATCATGCATAAATTGGCTCACAACACTAACTGCATAAGCAATGTCTGGTCTTGTATGTGATAGATAAATCAATTTTTCTACCAATCTCTGATATTGGGCCTTCTCTACAGGAGCACTTTCTTCACATCCCATTATGTGATTCTGTTCTATAGGAACTGTTGAGGTTCTACATCCCAACTTTCTTGTTTCTTTGAGGAGATCAAGTACATATTTTCTTTGGGAGATGACAATTCCTTTCTTGGAGTAGGCAACCTCTATTCCAAGAAAATATTTGAGTTTTCCTAGGTCTTTCATTTCAAATTGAGCTGTCAATTTATCTTTTAATGCCAATTTTTCTGTTTCATCATCTCCTGCAATAATCATATCATCCACATAGACAAGTAATAGAGTGAGTTTATCTGTAGAAGAGTGCTTTATGAATAGAGTATGATCTCCTTGGCTTTGTCTGTATCCCAAGGAAACTATTGCTTTTGTAAATCTTCCAAACCATGCTCTAGGGGATTGCTTAAGACCATACAATGCTTTCTTCAGGAGGCATACCTTGTTTCTTTCATTTTTCACTTCAAACCTTGGGGAATCTCCATGTACACTTCCTCATCTAGATTTCCATGAATAAAGGCATTTTTCACATCCAGCTGGTGTAAGTCCCATCCAAAATGGCAGCCAAAGCGAGAATAACTCGAACTGTATTCATCTTTGCCACTAGAGTAAATGTCTCCTCATAGTCAATCCCATATGTTTGGGTATATCCTTTTGCCACCAATCTAGCTTTATATCTTTCTATTGTCCCATCTGCCTTATGTTTCACTGTGAATATCCATCTACACCCTACTGCCTTCTTGTCTCTTGGCTTATCAACAATCTCCCAAGTTGAATTTCTTTCTAATGCATTCATCTCTTCTTTCATGGCTTGATTCCAATGTTCAAGTTTCATGGCCTCTTGGATTGAGGTAGGAATTTCTGTGGCATCAATAGCAACAATAAAACTTTTGTGCTTATCAGAGAGATTGTTAGTGCAAACATACTGAGAAATATGATATTTAGCACATGATCTTCTTCCCTTTCTCAATGCAATGGGTAAATCCTCAATAATACTTACCTCCTCCGAATTGATATCTTTAGGGATCCTCACCTCTGGATTAGACAATTTTTCTTGCTCAAGAGTTGATGTGGGTTGTTCTCTTCTTTCATATTTTTTGCCAAAAAATTTGTCTTCTTCCTCTTCTTCCTCACTGTGGACTATGGTAGCTTCATTGCTCAGGTCTTGGGCATCCTGCAAAGACAAACATGGTAATGACAAGAAGGAGAGTTCATCCACTTCAAGTGCTCTCTCCCCCTGAAATGGTGGACTGACATAAAAGGACTATGTTTCATGAAAGGTGACATCCATAATGATAAAGACGTGACAAATTTGAGGATGATAACATTTGTACCCTTTTTTATTAGAAGGATACCCAATAAAGACACATTTAAGAGCTCTAGGATCTAATTTACCACGATTAGGATGATGAGAGTGAAGAAAAACAACACATCCAAAGACTCGACTAGGTACACTCGTTAGTAGGGAAGAAGAAGGAACAAAAGACAAAAGAGACTCTATAGGACTAATGCCATTTAAGATACGAGTGGGTAACCTGTTGATGAGATATGTGGCAGTTAACACAGCTTCTCCCCAGTAATTTTTTGGAACAGACATTTGAAAAAGAAGAGCTCTAGTTACTTCAAGAAGATGACGATTCTTTCTTTCTACAACCCCATTTTGTTGAGGGGTATTAACACAGGTTAGTTCATGAACAATACCATTATGAGACAAAAAATTGAGAAATTCATGATTCACATATTCAGTACCATTACCAGACCTAATTCTTTTGATATTTTTTCCAAATTGATTTTGGACAAGATGGAAAAAATTAACAAAAGTTTGAAAAACTTTAGATTTATTTTTCATAAGGTATGTCCATGTGACACGAGTACAATCGTCAATAAAGGTAACAAACCATCTGGCTCCAGAAATAGAATCTATGACAGGACCCCAAACATCAGAGTGAATTAAATCAAATGGAGAAATACTCTTTTTATGACTAATAGGATAAGATGCACGAAGGTGTTTTGAAAACTGACAAATTTCACAATTAAAAGACTCAACAAATTCTTTGGTAAAAAAGTGAGAAAATAAGGACTTGATAAGACTGAATGAAGGATGCCCAAGCCTTTGATGATGTAACCATATTTGGGATTTTGCTCACGTCTCAGATGCTGCTTGTTGACTCATGATTTTCGTGTTGCTTTGGTCATCAAACTCTAAAAAATACAACCCACTATGCTCCTTAGCAGTTAAGGGTGATTTTTTCTTTTTTTGTAATTGGCACCCAAGAGAACGACAACTCATGATGTTCATGACTTTAAAAAGGGGAAGGCCATTGTTACTCCACCTAAAAAGAGAAGGAGATATAGTCTTGTGGTTGTTGAAACTATAGATGATTCATCTTCCTCCACAAAGATACCCTTTCCATCACTAGCTACACTAAGAACAAGAATCAAGGACACAAAACCTATTTGAAGAGGCAGGAGATCATGTCCCAATCATGTTATTGCTTCAACTAGCAGAATAATAAGCATCACGACCCCTACTGTTGGAAAACAGGTAGGCTTCGTTTTAACATCAAGAGGGGGGGAAGTGAATTGGTGGGTTTTCAAAATCAGAGTCTTTCCGCAGTCTTTAAAGCAAAGTAGAAAACTTTACAAACTTTCTTGAAAGTCGACTGAATGTAAAAGTATAGGGATAGAGAATTCAAACGCAGGTTTTCATACTGGTTCGGCCTCAATTCCTACATCCAGTGTCCTTCCAGTACCAGGAAGCAACTACACTATAATGGTCAATGTCGGTATCGGAGGGGGTAATTTTCGCAAAGTTTAACGCAGCGGAATAAATAACTCAGAGAGCAGAAAACGTATTCGATCACGATTAAAAACAAATTGGTCCTTGTTACAAAAATAATTTTCTTTCAGAAAATTTAACGAGCAATTGATATACGTAATATAAAATGAGTATAGGGCACAAGAAAAACACACAAGGATTTTTATACTGGTTCGATTCAACAGAATATACGTCCAGTCGTTAATCACTACAAAGAGTGATTAACAGTTCCACTAAAAAATAGTTTAACAGATTACAATGAAAAATACAGAAATAGAATGAAAAGAACCACTTTACCAACTTGAAGAGAACTGCTCCGGCAATCGACAAACGATTCACGAGCTTCTCCTTTCACAAGACCAGGCATAGAACCTTGCCAACTTGAAGAGAGTCCACTTCGACTATCGACACACGATACGTAAGCCTCTCCTTACACAAGACCAGGCAAGGGAACAAAGTAAACAAAAAGCTCTCAAGAATGTTCCTCTGACTACTCAGTGTTCTAAGCTTTCTCAATTTACACAAAGTTATTTTCTGAAGCTTTCAAAAACCAATTATATAGCCAAGCACACTGAATGCCAAAGGTCAGCTCCCAACTGCCATGAATAATCGATTATTGTAAGTGATAATCGATTATTCAAGTCCGTTATAGAAATTTCAAAAAGTGATAATCGATTATTTGAAGTGATAATCGATTATTCAAGTGTGACTTGTGATAATCGATTATTGCTTCATGATAATCGATTATTTTAGTTCAAAAGCATCTGATAATCGATTATACCTTAATCATAATTGATTATACAAGTAGAAATTACAATGTTTATCATTTTCCTACTACATTCAAAATCTACAAGTTGCTTTTTAAGTATTCTCCTATTACAATCAAAAATTACAATTTGCAGCATCATCAAAACTTGTCTTCAGGTTTTACCAATACTCCCTTATTGGTAATAGTCAAGGTTTTTACAAAAATTTTTTTATAGAAGACCTCCACGTCAAAAATATAAAACACCTCTCTAATCCTCTAACCAAAATATAGCCAAACCACATAGCAAGACTTGTAGCAAGATATCCCCTCTCCTGCAATCTGCAACCCACTTTGAACAATCCTCAAAGTGTACCAGACTCCACGAGTCCAACCCCTGTAGTCACAACAGGTAACAACAATCACAACAATCACCACGGATGCCAAACAAGTTCTTGATCAACCCAGAAACACCTCAATTGTGCAAATTCTGATCAAGCAGTATGCGCAATACAGTTCTCCTTCAAAAATTCTTCCAAGAGAGATCACAACCGTCTTCTTGATGAGTTCTTGGAGCTCTAAAACCCAGAGAATCAATCTGAAACAGAATATGAAATTGTTAGTTTTCCAAAAGTTCTTTTGTAAACGATAAGGTCTCGTCTATTTATGGATTTCTATAAATCAGACGCTCCTGCAGTCAATTGTGCTACTAATAGAGTCGACTGTATTATAACAGTTATAACAGTTAAGACATAATAGCAGCAATCCAGTCAAACCAATTAATTTCTCAGTCAATGCAGTTGACCAACATTCATTGCTCAACTAACTTTTAAAAATATAGTCGTTATAGTTCATGAGGATAACATAATTCAAAACATGCAACTAATACAGTCGAATGCGTGGCGCACACAGTTGACTTCGACACTGTAGTTCACTTTGAAATTCTTTTCAATGTAATATCTCAAATAACACTGTTTTTGAAAATCTGTGCATAGTCACGAGCTTAATTCGACTTCCCCCATAATGAAGTCGACTTACAGCTTGCAGATATGCAACACAATGTAAGTTCATAAATGTGCATGTGGTTTTCAACTTTCAAATCATGTGTAATGCAACCAGATATGATGTAACATATACAAGCTCAGTAAATGTGCATTCACATATCATAAAACATGTTCAACAATATATCAATCAATAAGCAATAGAACATGTAACACATTAACAATACATGTGTTATTAAAAATGTGTTGTCATCATAAAAAACCGGAGTAATATAGATATTGTGTTGTCAACAATCTCAACACCTACATATGTTTCTTCCAATGTACCTACGACACTAACCTCCACTCAGACTCTAACTGAACCCCCACAACAACTCATGGAAGGGGCTCTCCAAATCCACTAAGTTAATGGGAGAAGATCAAGTTCCAAACTAAATCAAAGCATTGAAGGTTCCTTATGTTGAGGAAAGGTCAATCATGGTTGAAAGAAGAATTGAATTGCTACTTAGTGTGTATCATGAATTTTAGAGTTTCGTGAAAATAGGTATTGGGAAAAATTGGCCCTACCTAATGATTAATGAAGTCATTGTTGGAGAGTTCTATGCCAATGCTTATCTTTACCAACACTTCACAAAAACATGTGTATTAGGAGCAAGTCCACTTTGATAGAGAAACCATAAGGAGGTATTTAGAGATTGATTGAGGTCATACTCAAATCAAATTTAATGTTCAATATAACTGCATTATACTAGGAGAATGACCCCTAAGTCGTCTCTCAAGGACGAAATGTGGTTCAAGCAATAGGTTGAACACGTAGTGGGGGGGGGGGGTTGTGTGGACAATTTTACTAACTAAATTCACTAATTAAAACACTAATTAAAGACAGGTTGGTTATTGGTTTCCCTGTAATGACTCCAATCCCTAATTACAGATAATTATTAACTCCCTCCTTAATCCAACACTAATCAACCAACTAAGTGAAGATTAATTGGGTTTTCAAATCACGAATTAAGCAAACGCAATTGCACATCCACACACTTATTAGGAAACTAAGCATATACCTAATTTAAAAAGCCCATAACATATTAGTATTATGAAAGGTCAGAAGCACAATGACAACAAATTATTCTCATGGAGACAATGCACAAATTCTAAACAATCAAAACATACCAAGACAATAGATTTAGCCCTTCATGGGAACAAATTCTAAACAATCAAAACAAAATTAAAACATCAATGCAGAAATGGGATTCCAATGCACAAAACGCAAACCTAATGGAGAAAAACGCAAATTTAATGCACAAAAGTGAACACCTAATGTAGAAAACGAAAACCCTAACACTAAAATGAACCCATGAAAACGAAATTTGAAGTTGAACAGTAATAACAATTTGAAATTGTAATGTGAAAACGAAAATAGAAGAGAAAACCTAAAACGAAAATAGAAGAGAAACCCTAAAATGAAAATGCAGCAACAAGCAAGAAGAGAAACGAAAATGGAGACAAGTGCAGCAGAAAAGAAATCGGCACAATGGAATTGGAAAAGAAAACGAAATTGCATTTCATTCAAACTATAAAATAAAGAAAATGAAAACCTCCATAGGAGAGCACTTTCATGTCCAAGCTTCTAAACAAAAACGTAAAAGGGATAATGAGAAGGCTCTCTAGGGTCTGCCCCCATTTTGACACTAAGACCTAGGTAAGTAAATCAGCCCACAAGTTGGGCCTTACAAATCTGGTAAAAAACTAGGCCCATTAACTAAAATCTGCTGAAAAATACCTAATAAATGAATCTACAATCTAATTAAATCTAAAACACTGATGTGGCAAGTAGAGAATGACGTGACAACTCCCTTGATTGCCCAAAATAATATTCCAATAATTCCCCTACAATTAATAATGACAATAATTAGCCTGAACTACATGAGAGTAGAGAGATTTAGTCTGAACTACTTGTAAGCAATCGTTGATTGCAATTCTAAAGAGAATTAAAATACTTAAAACTAAAACTTTTGAGTTGAGGAATTTAGGCATGGTAGTCTAGTATTAGGAGTGGTTCGAAGACTCAAAGGAAATCTCGGCAAGGAGTTGAGTACCAAGAGTTTGCGAATACGCAAGGAAATCTCGGCAGGGTGTTGAGTACCAAGAGTGGTGCTAATACTCAAAGGAAATATCGGCGAGGTAGCTGAGTACTAGGAGTTGTAGTAATACTGATTTGTAATCTTGTGAAAATTATAGTGGATCCCTCTATGAAGGAGACTAGACGTAGCGATAACGAAAGACGTATTGTTGCATGCAAAGTTTACTCTAATCTTGCAAATAAGCTATTCTACATGCATCCACAGTGCTACAGATCAAATATAAAAAAGTGGATGTTAGAGACAAAGGTGATATTCACAAAATGTTCCTCACTTAAAGCAAAGTCTAAAAAGATCGTACAACTTACTTCAAGCAAAGAATTCAAAAAGCATGACTTCTTTGACAAGTTGACTTACCCAACGGCTGTTATGCAAAGAAGAAAGAGAAACACGAGTATCAAGGCTACAAGCTTTAGTCTAATGGATAAATATTCATAAAGCCTACAAATAGAAGATCTCTCAAGAAGAAAGAGAAACACAAGTATCAAGGCTACAAGCTTAGTCTAATTGATAAATATTCATAAAGCCTACAAATAGAAGATCTCTCAAGAAGAAAATCAATTGGATAGCTTAAGAGGATATATTAAGAAAAGTAAAGCTTACAACGATATATTCATCTTGAAAAGAAGAAGAGAAAGAGCTCAAGAAAAAGAATACATCTGAGTTGAAGAAAAGAGAAGAGAAGAGAAAAAGAGAAAGAGATACTCTCAAGCTTTATTGTCATATCGCTTACTATTGTAAGAGAGAAGAAACACCTGCGAGTGTTTAGACTGCTTTGTATTGTAATCAAATCCTCTTTGTGAGAGATATGGTCTGAACTACTTGTAAGCAATCGTAGATTACAATTATGAAGAGAATCAAAATACTTAAAACAAAATTTTTTTTGAGTTGAGGAATCTTAGCAAGGTTGTAAGTACCAGGAGTGGTTTGGATACTCAAGGAAATCTCGACGGGTTGTTGAGTACCAATAGTGGTGCGAATACTCAAGGAAATCTTGACGGATTATTGAATACCATGATTGGTGCGAATATTCAAAGTAAATCTCAGCTGGGTTCTTTAGTATCTGAAGTGGTGCGAATATTCAAGGAAATCTCGGTAAGGTTGTTGAGTACCAGGAGTGGTATTAATACTCATTTGTAATTGTGTGAAGATTATAGTGGAACCCTCTATGGCGAACAATATAAAATATCTTGTTCAATTATCTATTCTCTTACCTAAATGATCCTCTTGTGAAAACATGCAGTCACACTTTATTTCTAAACACAAGAAACTTTCGGGCTAAACGATCTTTTTCATAAGGGAGTTCTTAACAAAATGGTGGAGTGTTTACATTATGAATAACACATCAAAAGTTGTTATTATACAAATCCATTAAGTCAAGCTTCCAATCATTTAGAGGAAAATATCAAGAGCTCGATAATTTGCTATATCAGAAGGATTGCGAAAAGTTTTCCATTAACACTATTAAACCCCCCTTCCCTTCTAGTGTTTTTCAAGTATTGCAAGTGTTATGTTTTGGTTGAATTGGATTCAACATAGGAATGTAGTTATATGAATGAAGAGTTTGTTCGGTGTTCGGTGATGTAGTGATTGGTTCGATGGGAGGAGGAATGATTTGTGCAAAAACGAACAGGATAAAGAAGGTTTTTGAAGACGATGTGATATGGTGACATGGAAGCAATGTAAGGTAGGGGAAGATTGGGGGAAATGTTTTTCGGTGGTGTAAGTGGTGCAAGAGAATGAGGAAATGAATGATGAATAGAGATGAAAATGTGGATTCTCGAAGTAGAGATGACTCAGTGGTGGAGAGGTGCGAACGAAGAAAATCCCTAAGGAGGATAACCATCCATGGGGAAGAAGGCTATAGGAGGTTCCTGGAAGAAACTCTACCAAGTCACTTTAGAAGTAGAGGAATCTTAGAGTGATCTCCACAACTTTCTCATTAACATCCAAATGTGAATTACAAATGCTTGGACGTTTTTAGGTCAAGTTATGAAAAGATATTTCGTTTAATGCTTATTGTTAAACTTCAAAACTGGACTTACTAGACGGTGTAATCTCTCTAGATGATCTTGTTTCAACAAATACATTGTTGATTGTGCTAACTCAATCCCCAAGAAATATCTGAGTGTGCCAAGATCTTTGGTATAAAGTGGGGACAAAGGTGTTGTTTCATCAATGAGATGGCATGGTGGTCATTGGAATAAGAACAATGTCATCAACATATACTGAATAAAAAATTACACCGAACACCTCAATGGTGATAAAAAAAATTGACTAATTAACATCATTACAAGTCCTAGCAAATTGTTTAACAACACTACTAAATTTTACAAACCAAATCCTTGGAGACTACTTGAGGTCATATAAAGATTTATTAAGATCGCGACTGGAATTATGAACAAAGCATGTGAGTCCAAAAGGTTTGAAAGGTAAGGGGTGGAAAACTTCATGAGAAAATAAAATAGAATGAGAGATTATTTTTTATCTAATATAGAAGATGACATGTGATTAATGAGATAACAAGCACTAAGAATAACATCACCCCATAACCCTAAGGAACCTCACCATGGATTCAAATAGTATGGGTGTTAAGACCTCGGCAAGTGTACCGAATCATATCAAGTAATATAAGATGGTAAGACCAAGTATCGTATCCTAGAAGACTCACGACACTAAACAATCGTGTAATTAGTTAACTAATTAAGACTGAAAAGACTATTTTGTTGGTTTTAAAATGCAATGCAATAATATGAATGCAAATTGATCAATTGAGGGCAAAACACAAGAATGAATGGATGATGTTGATAATATGAGATGATAATGTTGTTGGGGTTTCGATTTCACCGTCCTTACTTTCATGCATATAAGAATTCATCTTCTTCATTAAGTTGTTAACGTCACTCTCTAAATTACTTAGAACTTGATCCCTCGGTATAAAAATCCTATCCTTAATTATTAGACCACAATCCCTTGCATCCCTAATAATTAAGTTTGCATTACGAATAGAAGCTTAAGACAACCAAACAACTTATCCCTATCCCTAGGCTATATTTCTTTTGGGTGAAATTCTCCAGATCTAGGTTTCTAGGCATTTCTCAATAACAAAGAAAACCAAAAATCATGCCATGAGTGATCAAAACATAACAAGAAATGAGAAAAGGAAAAAATCACTAACAATTAATGAAAGAAGCATATAATAATTCAAAACACATTCAAATACATGAAAGTTAAGAGGTTACATCTTCCCCAACAACAAATGAGTTTAGTTCTCCATCGTCTTGGAGAAACTAGGGTACAATGGAATGAAAGTGATATAAAAATCCTAGAAAATGAAGAGGAGAGCTCCTGCATCCAATTCTGCCTCCAAAGGGTCAAAAAGTTTGTTTCTACGCTTCTCTCGTCAAAATATACAAAGCCTAATGTGTAGAGGTCCTTAAATAGATCAGAAAAGAAAGTCCAAGCCCAACACGTTGGCGCTCAACGCCCCTACTTAAGGCAACCAGGCACTAGCGCGGGAGGAGTGATGTTGAGGGCCTTAAAAGGGGCAAGCAGACGCTCTGTGATACAAGGAAGCTGGTGCTCAACGCCCTAAGGAGGGCAACCAGGCGCCCATGCGAGACACTTGGTGCTGAGGGCCCCTAGAAAAGGGCAACCTAGCATCATGCGACCTTTTGTAGTCTTCTCTTATAGTGCTTTTTCTGTCCTTTCTGAGTTCCAACTCCTTGATACTTCAACTCCTCTTCCAAATCATCCCAATAACCTACAAAACCAAGGGAATTAGTAATAAAAATCAAGTATAACCTCAATTCTCTTATTCACACAATTTAAACTCAAAACAAGGAATCAAGCAAGTTTCTAAGTCAAAAAGGGTTAATATAGTATCAAAATTGAATCACAGATAACTGTAAAATCAATCGTTATCAGCAGGTTATTTCAAAAATATGTCTATTTTTGTGCTCAACCATGCCACTTTTGTTGAAGTGTATAAGCACACGAGATTTGATGAAGAATTTCACAAAAAACCATAAAATTTTGAAAAAAAATATGAGAAAGATATTCACGGACATTATCAATGCACAAAGTTTGGACAAAATTTAAAACTAATTTTTAATTTCATTGTTAAAGGATTGAAATACACACAATAACTTAAAATGATTTTTCATTTAAAATAGCTAAGTACATCTTGAATAATCATTAACATAAGTGACAAAATACTAAAACCCTAAATTTGCTGAACATGACGTGATCTGCAAATATCATAAAAAATTAAAGCAAAAGGAGATGAAGCACACTGTGAGAAACTTATAGGGAAAGAACTACAAATGTTTTTTCCTAATTGACACAACTCATAAGAAAATCTTGACAACTTAGACAAACTTGAAACATGTTATTACATCTTGGGAAGGCTAGGATGACCCAATTGAGCATGAGTAAGATGGGGAGAATCGATTACCAAACTAACATGTGTGGATGTATGTAGATGATAAAGATGACGAGACACATATACGATGCTAATTTACATCTAGAACTCCAATCTTATAAAAAGAACATATTAAAAATAAGGTAATACAATCAAGCAAATGAGTAAGATGATTAAGGGATAATAAGTTAAATGGAAACCCAGAGACATAAAGAAAACCATCAATAAATTAAGAATGAAAAAGATAATTTTAACATGTAAGAAGATCATGTGAGGAGACCCTAGATTCATTGGTCATACTAACAAAAGGTAAATGACCTAAAATAGATAAAGAAAGAGAACAAATATTTAATACCAATAATATGATTTGTGACACTTAAGTCGAAAGCTAAAAGAGTCGGAATGAGTGAGGCTAACAAAAGATGTACTTGTATTGAAATAGAAGTAGTGAAACCAAAATTATGATGATCTGCTTACCATTTGGGAAATTTGTTAAATATAGTAGGTTTGTTTTGAAGGATCGATTGATGTAGAAGTTGTTGGGAAAGTCTCACCATACATACTCATAACGTGACCCACACAAATAATTTTACTCTCCAATCCATTGTGGGTTTGACCCACACAAATAATATTAGTTTTCAATCCATAGTGGGTTATTTTTATTAAACATTGGTAACCTTTAAATAGGTGCAAATCAGGCCTTGGGCCAATTACAAATAATAAAAACTGACAATAAAATATCAACTCACTTAAAAATAAAATCTCCTTATTCTAAAATCATAACTGCCCATCCTATTTTATTTCAATCAAAATCAAACCAAATATTACTAGACTCAAAACTAACAAAATAATAAATCTCTAAATTTAAGTTTATCCCAACAAACTCCCCCATATACTTAAATTCTTCCTTTATTCTTCTCTCTCTTCATTATTCTCCCAGGATTGTCTAGGCCTTGAGTGTTCCGAACTTCTCTGCTTTTTGAAGCCGATCTTGCTTAACACAGTTGTTCCCTGTACGCGTCTTTCTCTAATGACCATGCGTCCCTTGTACACGTTCGTCTCCAATTACCACGCGTCCCTTGTACGCGTGCGTAACTCCCTTGTACGCGTGCGGCATGCGTCTCCCTTGTATGCATGCGGCATGATTCTCCCTTGTACGCTGCGGCGTGCGTCACTCTCTTTTACGCGTGCGGCGCGCGTCTCCCTTGTACGCGTGTAGCGTGCGTCACTCTCTTGGCCAAAACCTGAACTAGGAAAACACTGTTTGCAAGATTAACCCTTTCTTACTTTCCCTCTCTCCCATCCCCAAGACAAACCGTCTAATACCGCTCCAATCCATTGTGGGTTTGAGCCACACAAATAATATTAGTTTTCAATCCATAGTGGGTTATTTTTATTAAACATTGGTAACCTTTAAATAGGTGCAAATCAGGCCTGGGCCAATTACAAATAATAAAAACTGACAATAAAATATCAACTCACTTAAAAATAAAATCTCCTTATTCTATCACAAAATAATATTTTACCTAGATAAACCAAAATCATAATTGTCCATCCTATTTTATTTCAATCAAAATCAAACCAAACATTACTAGACTCAAAACTAACAAAATAATAAATCTCTAAATTTAAGTTTATCCCAGCAGAATCAACATAAAAGGCCATAGGTACTTGTGAAGAGAAAAAGTAATTACCGGAAAGAGGAAACAATCCTAAAAATTTGTGAAAGGAATGCAATGGACCTCAATAACAAAGAAAGTTATAGATTCAAAATGAAGGTAACAGAAATTAATGTTTGGAAAAAATTAACAACATCGCATAAAATAAAAAAAAGTTTCCTGAAAAATAATTTAACACTGATGAACAATGGGTTCACTTGGGAGCCAAAGATTAAGTCTAACTCTAAATACTATGTTAAAATAAAAGAGAAAAACATAGGCTCAATTCCTTGTGTAAAATACACATGACAATATATTTGTAACAGAAAATCATAATAATAAAAAAAAACAATAGATATTAAGTCCATTTCATTATTAATACAAATGACATGAAATTTGACAATATCTCATAAAATACACTACATCTTATAATATCTAACACTAACAATATCTCAAAATACTAGTGAATTATATTAAAATTACCTATTCAACAGAGCCCGTAAATAAATTGTGTTTACCAAAAATATTAACAATAAATTGAAAGTTGTCGGTGGGTTATTCATCCACAATAAAAAAATTATAAGGAGTCTTTCCTTGCTTTTGACTCAATTATATCTGATTTTATCGCTTAAAAAAACAACGTTTTCTTTTAGTTTTTGTTTTAAATCTAGCAATGATACATCATATTTAATATATTACATAAATAAAATAAAACCTATTTTTCTTAAACCAATTAATGTGAATTTCAGACAAAAATAATATTTATTTCGTCATTATATTGCAATTAATTGGGTGATAAATTTTATTTGTAATTATTAATATCATATAATATATTTCTATATGGTGCAATAATTTCGAATAAGAAATATATTGGTGCACTTCTTCATCTCTATGATTGCTTTTGGACCACTTTTTACCACAAATCCTTGGTTTAATGATGAAGAAGGTATCTAATGGTATTTTTTTGAGTTAAACTTGCACTGTAGGCAAAGCATTAACACGAGTTTAACGGAAAACAAATATTAAAGTGGAATTTGCGCATCTTTAATTTCCAAAATAATCATACACATGCATACACTTAGCTAATTGCTATTTCGAATTCTCCATCAATGTCTCCTTACTGAGTAAAAGAATGCAGTTGTCTTCCACTATGACCACATTGACATAAGTGTTGGCAAAGAGAGAAAAGGAAGAAAGGATTTTTTCCATCATATACTTTTCGTATTTGTTTATTGATGGGTCCTTTGAGAGAGTGAATCATCATGAAAATATAAGATAAATGACACATGAGTTCAACTTATAAAAGAAGATGAAACTACTTTCAATTTAAAATCTGAAAATAATAAGTTTATAGGTCTTTATCTTTATATAATACTCAACATTTTCACTTTTATCTAATGTGCGACTTAAACTTAACTTGGATTCCAATATCTCTACATGAAGTGAGAGTTCCTTCACATCAATCATTCTTCCTTGAACTGAAGCATTTCAAACTACGAATACCCCTTTACTTGTAATGTCTCACATAGGGGATGTGATTACGCCATGCTTCATTACAAAGACATTTGATAGAGAGACTTATAAGTCGGTGACCAAGACAACCTTCGACTCTAATACCATTAATTAGTCTTTTGATATACAACACCAATGATGTGTGAGTTCAACCTACATAAGGGATTAACCTCACCCTTAATCCAAAATCTTAAGACAATGAATTTATGAGCCTTCATCCTTGTATGATGTTCAACTTTTTTTTTTTAATTTTTAATCAATATTGAACTTAGATTCATACTTGGATTCCTAATGCTTATAAATAGTGTAGCGAAAAGTCTTTTAGTTTTTTCATCTTATATGAAAATGATAAAATCATTCGTACTTGTGGATATTGCACATCAAATATTAATGAGCACTACATGAATATCCCAAATCAATTAATGCATAAAGTCATGATAAGTATTTAATATTTCACATAGTAATGAGTTAGGTACGAATATCATTGTATCTAACATGAAGATACATGTTATCTATTAATAAATATTATTTAATTTTATTTGAGTATTATTTTTAAATCATGCATAAAAATAAAATTATTAGTAATAGAATATTAATAATTCAAGATTTCATTAGATTTTCATTAAAAAAAATTTAAATAGTTATAATGGTTGATTTTATCGTTATCTGAGACTTAATTTTGATACTTAATGAACACTTTTTGACTTAGAAATTTGTTTAATCCTTTGCTTTTAGGTTATTTTGTGAATAAAAAGAGTTGAGGTTAGAACTTATGATTTTATCACTAATTCCCTAGATTTTGTAGGAAATTTGGATGATTTAGAAGAGGAGTTGAAGTACCAAGGAGTTGGAACACAGAACTGAAAAATCATCAGAAAGGAAGATCGCAGGATGCCTGAGCGCCCTTTTCTAGGGCCCTCAGCGCCAGAGGCTCGCATTGACGCCTGACTGCCCCTTTCTGAGGCCCTTTGTGCCGAAGCCTCGCAGTCACGCCTGTGTGCCCTTTTTGGGGCATTGAGCGCCATTTGAGCCATTCCACGACTGGGCGCCCTTCTAGGGGCACTGAGCGGAACTACTCTCACACCAATTCCTGGGCGCCCTAAGTTGGGGTGTTGAGCGTCGGCGACGTGGGCTTGGACTTTTTATGTGATATATTTAAGGACCCAAGCACTTTAGGGATTGTATCTTTTGACAAAATAAGCACAAATTCACACTTTTCGACTCTCTAGAGGCAGGATTGGATGTGGGAGAACTCCTCTTCGGTTTTTAGGGTTTATCTTTCATTCTATTTCCATTCTACATCTAGTTTCTCCATGACAATGGAGAACTAAATTCTATTTATTGTTGGGGGATGATGTAACCTTGTGAACTCTTATGTATTCGAATTGATTCTTATTGATATATGGTTTTTTCATTAATTGTTAGGGTTTTTCTCCCATACTCTATGCTTGTTGTGTTTAATTCATTCATGACATGATTATTGGTTTCTCTGATATGGACACATATTGAGGAATCTAGATCTGGGAAATTTCTCCCAAGGGAACTATTGCCTAGACATAGGGATAGAACGCTTAGTTATCTTAAGCTTCTAATCGTAATGCAGAATTAATTATTAGGGATACAAGACATTGTGTTCTAGTAATTAACGATAGGTTTTTTTCACCGAGACATCGGGTTTTAAGTAATTTAGAAAGTGATATTAACATTAATGAAGAAGAAGAATTCTTATATGCATGAGAGTAAATTAGGTGAAATCTAAACACTAACAACATATTCATCTCATATTTTCAATATCCTTCGTTCATCTTTGCGTTTTTGTTCAACTGGTCAAATTGCATGCATATTTACTTTCTCTCTATTTGTATTCAAAAACCCAAAATTGTTCATTAAAGTCTTGATTAGTTAAGTAATCACATGACTATTTAGTGTCATGAGTCTCTTGGGAAACAATACCGGTCTTACCATTATTATTACTTGATACGATTCGGTACACTTGCCGATATCCTAACAAATAGCAACCAATTTTAGATACAAAATTAGTGGTCATTATAATAACCAATTTAGATACTAATTTATAAATTAAAGATCATTGAATATAAAATACTTTCTATGGTTAATAAAAAATTATAATTGATTTATGAATTGATTACTAATTGATCCATAACACGTGGATTTTGGCTACTAAAGGATTAATATCAATTTAGTGACCACATTTATAACTCAATTATAATTTTTTATTCAGAATAAAAATATTGGAGATACCAATAATCTTAAGTTTATAAATTGCTATATAAATTGTTTACTATTGACTAATTATTTTATCTCTAAAATTCATTGCTATTTAGACATTTTTTTTAGTGTTTATTCTATATTTGTAAGTTTTAATTTGAACCTATAAAATTGAAGATACTTTTTAAAACAAGTAGTTTTTTAAAAGTTATATTTTATTACAACTCATTTAAATTTGGTTTTTAAAAAATCAAATTTATTTATATTAATAATTTAGTATGTAATTTTATTTAAATTTTATTTTATAATAATTTATTAATTTCTTTTATCTAAGTTAATATTTTAAAATCTTATTTTCAATAATTTGATCTAAAATTAAAAAATGTAAAAGAATATTTGTAAGAATATACAAATATTCAGACATATAAAAGTAAATTGAATTTTTTTACGGATATCGAATAAATAACTTAAGGATTGCGATACATTGACCACGTAGTTTTAACAATAATTTGACAATGTATAAGGGTCAAAAGACTAGTAGATTATTTAAAATATTTTTTTTTTCATTAAAGTTGGCAATGAATTTGGCTTCCGAAAATGCCGCTCTCATTTAGTTTTCATTCTCTCTCCAATGTGCATTTTGGTTTTCATTTTGTGTGTGTGCTTTCTCTCTTTTCTCTCTTTCTCTCTCACGAGGCAAGCTTCATCTTCTCCGGCGAGACTCCGATGAAGCAATGGAAAGCTCCGATAACAAGGTGTTTTTTTTTCCTTTCCATTTTCCGTTTCTCATTTTCCATTTTCCATTTCCCCTTTCCCCTTTTTCCCTTTTCCCTTACTTCATTTTGGTCCTCTCTAACCTCTTTCATCGTTTCTCCTTTCTCTTTCCAAGCTCTCTCCTTTCTCTCTTCAAGCTTTCTCCTTTCCCTCTTCAAGCTCACTCCTTTATCTCTTCAAGCCTTCTTCTTTCTCTCTTCAAGCTCTCTCCTTTTCTCTTCAAGCTCACTCCTTTCTCTCTTCAAGTATTCTCATTTCTCTCTTCAAGCTCTCTCCTTTCTCTTTTCAAGCTTTCTATTTTCTCTCTCGTTTCTCTTTATTTTAGCTTCGTCTTCTTTGGCGAAGCAACCCGACGAGAAACATGTTCTCCTTTCCATTAATTTTGTTGTGTGAAATGGAAAACTCCAATGACTTCGGTGATGGGAGCAAGGTATTTCTACTATTCATTTTCCCCTTTCGTGTTTTCCCTTTCCCCTTTTCCACTTCCTCTTTCTCATTTTCCATTTAGCCTTTCCCCTTTGCCAATTTGTTTTCTTGTTCTGTTAATTTTTTTTTTGGATTGTTCTAAAGTGAAAAGTTTTTTTTTTATGCAGTTGTATGTGCAACATTCTTTCAAAACCAAGTTTTTTGATGTTTTGAATGGAAGATTGACTCATGAGGAGATGAATGTCCGTTGGAAAACAGGTTGGCTTCGTTTCAACACAAGAGGGGGAGGGAGGTGAATTGGTGAGGTTTCAAAATCAGGGTCTTTTTTAAATTTTTTTCAAAAAGTAGAAACCTTTACACAATTTCTTGAATCGCAAGTATTGAGAATTTAAGTGCAGCGGAAAATTAAAGTAGACTACGCAATTAACAGAATCGACTTAATGTAAAAGAGTAGGGATAGAGAATTCAAACATAGGTTTTTATACTGGTTCGGCCTCAATGCCTACATCCAGTATCCTTCCAATCCCAGGCAGCAAATGCACTATAATTGTCAAGGTTTTTATAATAAGGTTTTTATAGAGACCTCCACGTCAAAAATATAAAACACATCTCTAACCCTCTAACCAAAATATAGGCAATACAAACAACAAGATCTGCAACAAGATATCCCCTCTTCTGCAATCTGTAACCCACTTTGAACAATCATCAAAGTGTTTAGAGTCCAGGAGTCTACCCCCTTGTAATCACAATAGGTACAATAGCCACAATCTTTACAAAGATTGAGAGAAATCTTGATCAGCAAGAAAGCACCACAACGTGTAGAGTTTGATCAACCAGTAAGCACAACAAAGAGTTTCCATAGTCTTCTTGATGAGTTCTTGGAGCACTAAATCACAGAGAAACAATTTGAAACAGAAATGAAAATATCAGTTCTTCCAAAGGTTCTCTGAATAACTCAAGTCTCGTCTATTTATAGATTTCCATAAATCAGACGCTCCTATAGTCGACTAAGCTACTAATAGAGTCGACTGTCCTCTGACAGTAATAACAGTTAAGTCAAAGTAGTAGCTATCAAGTCAAACAAATTAATTCCACATTCAATACAGTTGACTCTCATTCAATGCTTAACTAACTTTTAAAAATATAGTTGTTATTGTTCACAAGTATAACAGAATCTCAAATAAAATAACTAACAAAGTCGAATGCAAAGCGCACACAGTTGACTTTGACACCTCTGCACATATTGAAATTCTTTTCAATGTAAAATCTCACATAGCACTGTATTTGAAAATCTGTGCAAAGTCTTTAGTCTTAGTCGAATCAATTAATAATGAAGTCGACTTAGGACTTGCAGATTTGCCACACAATGTAAGTTCATCAAAATGCATATGTTTTTTTTTTCAAAACATATGCAATGCAATCACAACAGATGTAACATATATCAGAACAGTGAATATGCATTCATATATTAAGATCAACGCAAAACATGTTCAACAAGATATCAATCAATAAACAACACAACATGTAACACATAACAAGACATGTGTTATTAGTAATGTGTTGTCATCATCAAAAGCTAGAGTGAATAAAGCACGGTGAGATTAAGGTTAGTTAAACCAATGGTTCCCTTATCAACAATCTTGTTTGATATGTCCTTCTTTGCCGCATTCGTAGCAGTGGACAACATTTGGTCAGAAGCCTTTCTTTGCTTTACTGTGACATGCATGGTTAGTAAGTTCACTATCATTTTTCATAAGTCGACTAAACTTTCTTACCATCATGGTCATCATTTCTTTGTCGTCCATATCTGCATCTGAGTCATCCTCTGACTTTGAGGATTTCTTGCTTGTTGCTTTCAAAGCAATGAACTTCTTTTCTTCAATCTCTTCCTCATCCTTCAGCCTTCCAAGTTCCAACTCATGTTCTCTTAACTTGCCGAACAAGGTAGCCATATTCATGCTTGTAAGGTCTATGGATTCTGAGATTGTAGTGACTTTTGGTTGCCAGTTTTTGTTCAGACTCTTCAATATCTTGATATTGATTTCCTATTTGTCAAACACTTTGCCAAGAGCCATATGGTGATTTACAATGTGTGTGAACCTTTTCTGGACTTCATAGATTGTCTCTCCAGCCTTCATCCTGAAAAGTTCATACTCTTAAATCAAAAAATTCTTCCTTGCTCTCTTGACTTCATCAGTGCCTTCATGTGTGACTTCCAAGACATCCCACATCTCCTTGGTAGATTTGCATTGAGATATGCTGAAAAATTCATCAACATTTAGTGCAGAAGCAATGATATTTCTAGCTTTAACATCATACTATTTTCCTTCAACAGTGTGAGTAGGCTCAAAAGGACCATTTAAAGTGGCATCCCAAATTCCTCTCTATACAGATTCAAGAAATATTTGCATTATGATTTTCCAAAAGGGATAATTTTCACCAGCAAACAGAGGTGGTCTGTTTGTAGATGCACCTTCACCAAAAGTTTGAAAACTGGAAGTCATCCCTAGGTATATAGTCGATTCAAGAAAAACAGAAGTCGACTAGTTTTTCAAATATCTTATGAAAACCAGCTTTGGTGCCAATTCTTGGAAAACAAGTGGCTTCGTTTCAACACCAAGAGGGGGGGATGTGAATTGGTGAGGTTTCAAAATCAGAGTCTTTTTATAATCTCTTTCATAAAGTAGAAACCTTTAAACAATTTCTTGAATCGCAAGTATTGAAAATTTAAGTGCAGCGGAAGATTATAGTAGACTACGCAATTAACAAAGTCGACTGAATGTAAAAGAGTAGGGATAGAGAATTCAAACGTAGGTTTTTATACTGGTTCGGCCTCAATGCCTACATCCAATGTCCTTCCAATCCTAGAAAGCAAATGCACTATAAAGGTCAAGGTTTTTATAATAAGGATTTTTATAAAGACCTCCACGTCAAAAATATAAAACACCTCTCTAACCCTCTAACCAAAATATAGGCAATACAAACAACAAGATCTGCAGCAAGATATCCCCTCTTTTGCAATCTGCAACCCACTTTGAACAATTCTCAAAGTGTCCAGACTCCACGAGTCTACCCCCTGTAATCATAACAGGTACAACAGCCACACAATCTTTACAAAATTGAGAGAAATCTTGATCAGCAAGCATGCACCGCAATGTGTAGAGTTTCATCAACCAGTACGCACAATAGAATTCTCCTTGAGAACCTCTTCAAAGAATAATCTCCACGGTCTTCTTAATGAGTTTTTGGAGCATTAAATCACAGAGAAACAATCTAAAACAAAATATGAAAATATCAGTTCTTCCAAAAGTTCTTTGAATAATTCAGGTCTCGTCTATTTATAGATTTCTATAAATCAGACGCTTTTATAGTCGACTAAGCTACTAATAGAGTCGTCTGTCCTCTGACAGTAATAACAGTTAAGTCAAAGTAGTAGCTGTGAAGTCAAACAAACTAATTCCACATTCAATACAGTTGACTCTCATTCAATGCTTAACTAAATTTTAAAAATATAGGAGTTACTATTCACAAGCATAACAAAATCTCAAAAAAAACAACTAACAAACTCAAATGTAAAGCGCACACAGTCAACTTTGACACCTCTGCACATATTGAAATTCTTTTCAATGTAAAATCTCACATAACACTGTATTTGAAAATATGTGCAAAGTCTTTAGTCTTAGTCGAATCAATTAATAATGAAGTCGACTTAGGACTTGCAGATTTGCAACACAATGTAAGTTCATCAAAGTGCATGAGGTTTTACTTTTCTAAAACATATGTAATGGAATCACAACAGATGTAACATATATCAGAACAATGAATATGCATTCATATATTAAGATCAACGCAAAACATGTTCAACAAGATATCAATCAATAAACAACAGAACATGTAACACATAACAAGACATGTGTTATTAATAATGTCTTGTCATCATAAAAAACTAGAGTGAATAAAGCACTATGAGATTAAGGTTAGCTAAACCAGTGCTTCCCTTATCAACAATCTCAACAATGTCTACTTGATAAAATTATGGAATGTCGACTTTCCAATCATGTTGACGTTAATATTTTAAAAAATTATTGTAATGGATTGTATCGAACATTTCCAATTCACAACATCTTCTTTCAATGTTAATATTAATGGATTGAACCAAAATATCTTCTCATCATGGAATGTTAATGGATTTGATACACATGACCATTAAACTCACTCACCCATCTCAAAAATTGGACAAAGTCACCAAAAACACACCCAAAACCATCTTGGGGAGTCCAGTTGAACTACCTTGGTTCGCACACCTATAAAAGCTTCTTCTTCAACAGTTGAGTGGGGCAAACTGTGTTTTTATACACTTGACACCATCAATGATGAACAACGTGAGACATCCTTGCAAAAAAATAGAAAAAAATCATCGACAAGACACAAAAGTGATCCTGGGGATTCAAGTTCTTTTAGCTGGGCAGTAACGTGTAACTTTTCGTACAAATCAGCAATCAGTCCCTGGTAATCGATTACGGGGACCCTGTAATCGATTACCAAGGGCTAGTTGTTGATTTGTATGGAAAGTTACACGTTAATCACCAACTGGGAGAACTTGACTCCCTAGGGTCGTTTTTGTGTCACTAGGTGATTTTTCCCATTTTCTGCATTGATGCCTTGTGTTGCTCATCATTGATGGTGTCAAGTGTGTCAAAACAAAATTTGCCCTACTTAAATGTGGGCGAAATAGTCCATATAGGTGTTTCAACCAAGGTAGGTGAATTCCATGACCATTTTTGCCCAACTCAAACACCTATAAGAACTCTTTCCTAGTGGGGCAAATTGTGTTTTGATACACTTGACACTATCAATGATGAGTAACATATGTTTCGTCCTTAATTGAGTGGGGCAAAATTGTTTTTTGATGCACTTGACACCATCAAGGATGACCAATGTGAGTCATCCATGCAAAAAAAATAGAAAAAATCACCCATAGGGACACAAAAATGACCTTGGGGAGTCAAGTTCTCCCAATTGGGGAGTAACGTGTATCTTTTCCTACAAATCCCCAATCAGCCACTAGTAATCGATTACGGGGTCCCGGTAATCGATTACCAAGGGCTGATTGCAGATTTGTACGAAAAGTTACACGTTACTCCCTAGTTGGGAGAACTTGAGTCCCTAGGGTCATTTTTGTGTCCCTATGGGTGATTTTTTTCCAACTTTTTCATAAGTAGATGATGCTAGCTATATTTCTAGACTCTTCTTTAAAGAAATAGTGAGATTGCATGGCTTACCCAAAACCATAATGTCTAATAGAGATGTGAAGTTCCTAAGCCATTTTTGGAAAACCTTATGGGAAAAGCTTGGAACTAAACTTCTATTTTCTACTACATGCCACCCACAAACTAATGGGCAAACTGAAGTAGTAAATAGGTCTCTATCCATTCTATTAAGGGTAATATTAAGAGGTAATAACAAATCTTGGGATGAACATGTACCTTATATTGAGTTTGCCTACAATAGAGTAGTCCACAAGACTACTAATCTTTCTCCTTTTGAGGTTGTTTATGGATTTAACCCTATCAAACCTCTTGATTTACTACCTGTTCCAGAATCATCTTCTTTTCTTTATAAAGAAGGTGTTTCTAAAGCGAAATTCATCAAGAAATTACATGAGAAGGTTAAAATCCAAATTGAAAAACAAACCCAAAACTATGCAAAATATAACAACAAAGGGAGAAAGAAAATAATTTTTGAAGAAGGAGACCTAGTTTGGCTTCATTTGAGAAAGGAAAGATTTCCTTCTCAAAGAAAGTCCAAACTTAGTTCAACAGGAGATGGTCCATTCAAAGTGGTCAAAAGGATAAATGATAATGCATATATATTAGATCTTCCTGAAAATTATGGTGTCAGTCCTACTTTTAAAATCTGCGATTTAATACCTTTCACAGGAGATGATCAACAGGATGAAGCAAATCTGAGGACAAATCCTTTTCAAGAGGGAGGATCTGATGGAAGACCATCAAGGATTCACATTGGACCTCTTACTAGAGCCATGGCAAAGAAGATTCAAGAGGAAGAAGGATCACCCATCATTTTACTTCTTTGGAAGGTGACTTATATTAATCCTTCTTCTCTTAACTAACACTTATATTTTGTTTTGTAGAGTTTAAAGATTGGAGACCATGTGTGAGTCACCCAAGAAGCTAAATAAAAGAAAGCCAAAGAATTAAGGAGATGCCTACAGACTAAGAAAGGAGAATTGCGCCCAGCCAAAAACCTAGGTGGCCTAGCGTGCAAAGAAGCTTTTCCATGTGAGTGGTTGACGTGGACAGCAGCGTGAGTTGTGCTCCTTCCCAGCGTGGGACTTGCTCCCTCGGTGTCATAGCTGCTTCTACCGAATTGTATTGGATTTTGGGGGGAAAATAAATCAGATTATGGGATCCTCCTCACCTATAAATAGGAGGGCTAATACCTTGTAGAAACACTTTTGACCTTTGAATGTTATGTTGCAGAATTCATTTTCCAGCTTCCTTGCTCTTAAGTCACCTTTGAGTTACTACTTCTTCTCCCTTTCTCAAGCTTCCTTCCACCTTAGGAAGGCCTTCTGAGCTGTGAGATCTCTCCCATACACTTCTCCTCCATTAAAATACATCAAACACTACATCACACCTTATTTTCGCTGCATCCTCTGTTCTCACTGATTTCTTTCGGTTTGGAGCTCTGGTCTGTGTGTTTCCAGCTGGTTTAAGTCACCATAACTTTGTTGCAGAGAGAAAGGTGAAAAACGCTTTCGTGAAGAAGAAGCACAATGGAGGGAAATTGCTTTTGCATGAACATATAAAGCGACACTACCTTAGTTATTTACTTAAACAAGGTAATAAAGGTCCTATTTCCTCGATTCACACTGAAATTGATGCCTAAATGTTTCAAATAATGACAATTTTGAAAATAAGTCCAAACTATAGGCCTTGGTTCTGTAAATAACCGAGGCATAAACACATTATGGCATCAGTTGCTTGTTGAACCGAGGCAATATTAGTTGACAAAGGGAATTTGGAACGTTCTTATTCAGAGGTTGCAGGTCTGGCAGGACATATTGCCTCAGTTATATAAACAACCGAGACAGTAAACCATTTCTAAAAAAACTATTAGACAAAAAGTCTGACTTGCAGAAGAGGCAGATGATTTGGACAAAGTTATAAGTATCGATTGCTTGTGAAACCGAAGCAATAGACCCATTATACTTCAGGTCCCTATAAACTAAAGTAGATCATTTCGCATTAATTACATAAATGGCACCACATTTTCATAGGCTTCGGTTTTTACTAAACCAAAGCATATGTAGCGCATTAAAATAACTTTTTTTTACTAGTGGTTTACTATCTATCATCTATTTTAGCTTAAAAAGTTTATTTTGTTACCAATTCAATACCTTTTTTATAAAATATTCATGGACTGTTCATTATCCATAATCGTCATTAATTTTTTAAAATAATGTTATAGAAAAAAAATTTACAGGTAGAATAACTTAGGTTGACATAAAGTGAAATACATTTAAAATCCCGTTATAAAATTTCAGTAGAGATATCCTTTTTCATTGTCAGAAGAAAAATATTTATAAAAGGTTAACCAGAAGTTAAAAACAAATTAGAAAATATTAGCCTAAACAATTCTAACTAACAAAAAAAATATATGTTTTATTCACTCTTAAATCAGATCTTAACTTTATCTCCTCTTTGACTATTTGAGAAGATGTTTGCATTCTTAACTGTATACAACCATAATCCAAAATAGGTATTGAAATATTGGACACTCCAACAATTAAAACAAGATTAAAACACGCCCCAGAAATTTTTTTTGCAACAATAAAATATAATACTAGGACTTTATAAAATAAACACAACCTTTGTTTTCTATTAAAGTAATTTAAAATTGTGTTTATTTCAGAAAATATTTGTGTGATACGTTTTATATGATTGTAAAAGTTTCCTAAATGATTTAGAGTGAATATGTATTTATACATTTTTAAATTATTAATTTAAACTTTTTTTTAGCACATTCACTAGTATATAAAAGGTTTCTAACTTAGTATCTTACACTTCGATTTTAGCAAAACCGAAGTATAAAAGGGTACAATGATAACCGAAGTTTAAAGGAGTGTCAAATAAGTATAAATTTGACCTTTTCAACTCACAACACTCTAGACTGGATTTATGATTTTTGTTCTCCTCAGATCCACTGTCGTAGGGTTTTAACATTCTCCTTTGCAAAGTTATATATTTCAAACTATTCAGATTCTGAACAGATCTATGGTTTCTGTTCTTTTGAGAACCACTGCCATAAGTTTTTAAAAAATTAGCATTTTTTATTTATATTTTGAAGTGCACCTATAGTCTCACTTGTTATAAGAATTGATGCCATAGAGTCGTTAAGCATTCGTTTCCAAAAGATCCAAGGTTAAAAGTGTGAACCAAATTTTAAAATTCCCAACAAAAAATTTATTTTTTAATTATTTTATGAGGTTTTTGGCAGCACTTCTTAGTATAACCCATTCCATAGATATTTTTTGCTTTGGTCAATAAAATAACTAAGGCAATATGTGTTCGTAGGATAAGAAATAGAAAAAATTCATAAACCCACATATAGTTTCTTCTTTGGTTTTCTTCTTCGTTGTTCACGAACCAACACCGATACTGTTCTGTTACTCCAAACGTCGTGGTCATTGAAGTACCTGGAAAAAACACAAGAAGGGGAGTTGAATAATGTTTTTGGAAAACGTTTTTTGTAATCCTTCTGATATAACATGTTATCAAGTGTGAAATATTATTTTGAAGGCTTAAATGCTCGACTTGAAATATATATGCTTTGATAAGATTGTTGTGCTATTCAAAATGTTTCTACTGTAGTGTTTCTAAGAACTTCCTTTAAAAGATAAAGGATCATTTAGCTTGGAAGTTCTTATATTTAAAATATAAAACTCAACTGCAGGTTTTCTAAGAGGATCGTTTAGCAAAGAGAAGAGAAAATAACATAATAGATTTTACACTGGTTTGCTCTAACTAAGCTACGTCCAATCTCCTCCGTAGAGGGTTCCACTATAATCTTCACACTATTACAAATGAGTATTAGCACAACTCTGGGTACTCAGCTACCTCGCCGAGATTTCTTCTAAGTACTAGCACCACTCCTGGTACTCAACACCTACCAATATTTCCTTGAGTATTCGTAACACTATTGGTACTCAGCACCATGCCGAGATTTCCTTGAGTATTCAAACTACTCTTGGTACTAGACTACCATGCTTAGATTCCTCAACTCAAAAGAGTTTAGTTATAAGTATTTTAATTCTCATTAAAATTGCAATCAATGATTGCTTACAAGCAGTTTCGACTAAATCTATTTACAAGACGATTTGATTACAGTATAATACAGTTTAAACACTCATAAGTGTTTCTCTCTACTCTCTTACAACAGTATGAAATTTGACGCTTAAGCTCAAGAGTATCTCTTTCTCTTTTTCTCTTCTCCTCTCTTTTCTTCAGCTTAGATGTATTCTTTTCTTGGAGTTCTTTTCTCTTTTTTTCTATTTAGGATGGATATGTCATTGCAAGCTTTGTGCTCTTTGCTTATCCTCTATTCTATCCTCTTGATTTTCTTCTTGAGAGATCTTCTATATATAGGCTTCATGAATATTTTTCCGTTAGACTACGTTTGTAGTTTGTAGCCTTGACGCTTGTGTTTTCTCTTTCTTCTTTTCACAATAGCCGTTGTGTAAGTCAACTTTGTCAAAGCAGGCATGATTTTCAGTCCTTTGCTTGAAGTAACTTGTATGATCTTTTTAGACTTTGCTTCAAGAGAGGAACATTCCATGATTATCTCTTTTGTCTCTAACGTCCACATTTGATATTTGATCTATAGCACTGTGGATGCGTGTAGAATAACTTATATGCAATATTAGAGTAAATTGTGCAAGCGGCAAATATGACTTTTTTTTTATCACTTTTGTTGTTTTTGAATGTTGAGCATTTGATGTCATTTAATGTTTGCTTAGAATAGCGAAGTGCTTTTTGATTTCCTAACTTTAGGTAGCATTTTATGATTAAGTTCTTTAACCAAAGATACCAAACATATATTTAACACTTCATCACTTATGAGGTGCTTGTTTAGCTCATGGTATCATTTTGATCCAAGTAAACACTTCTTTGGCTTTTGTACATTTTTAGACAGATAGTGTTAGCTTGGTTAGGCTTTCTTATATATTTTAACAATTATGTCTTTTAATTTTTAGTCGAACACATTGTCTTGACCTATTTTTGTTTTCGAGAGAAGTCAAATGCCTAATCTAGGTATTTTAAGCATTGAGCATTTAGCTTAATTCTGTCGTGGACGCCTTTATACAAGACATTGTCTAGTCATGCGTCTTGATGTTCTAGCCGAAGTGATTTTCTGTTTCCTAGAACCTAAGTGTTTTCCTATGAATTCTATATTTGGGGTTCAGGTTCTAGTTTTTGTTTGTTTGGGGTTTAGGCTCTATGTCTTGTGGTTTTACCCTAGATTTTTTTTTTTGTTATTAACCTGTTTTAATGTTACTTGCTTAAACTTCAAAACATGAGATCGTTTGTTCATATAGATGGTTTTGTCTTTAACAATCTCCACCCTTTTGATGTTTAACAATTACACATTTAAACGATGTGTTCATTCTTTTAGTTCAGTTTTTAGTTTTAAGTCTTGTGTGTTTTATAGTTTTCGTTTTTATCTTTTGCATGTTGTTAGTGGACACAGTCGAAAGAATATTTTATAAATGTACATAAATGAGAAAAACAGATAATGCAATAGATAAATAATAAGCATAAAAATAAACAATCACACAAAATTTTAATATTAAAACAAACATATTATAAGAATGTAAACATGGACCCTAAGATGAACTCTAAGAATCTGGAGAAACTCCCCCTGATTGTATATTATCCTAACTTCTGGTGTACTCCCCTGAGTACATGCTCCTAGCTGCTGACACGTCTACTCTTTCTCTATATTCCCCCTTATTTGATAAACTTAAAAAAGGAAGCGGAAGAGAAAGGACATCATAACCTGACATATTAGGTAGAGTCGGATGGAAGGAAACGGCTAGACAAGTAGGTGAAAATGAGAAGGAGTGAAGAAGGGATGATGGTGGAACTGATGGAGGGTAGGTTAGGTGGAAGAACTACATGCAAAAGACAGGTAAGTTCTGAGAGTAGGAGTAGGTGAGGAGGTTGGATTATCATGTGCATCTTGTTCCGGTGAACGGATGAGATGACAATGACGGTCAGGAGGTTTGGAAGAAGGTTTTATTGGCTTAGAATATTGAAGATTGCAATACTCAGGAGTTGGAGAGGACATGCCAGTGAGAGATAGATTAGGATTTGAGAGGATGAGTTTAGAAGATGAAAAGAGAAGCGTGTTTAAGTAGAAGAAAAAGTTAGTCATGGGCAATTGATCAGTCTTGTCCATTTAATGAGGTTAGTACGAAAAATATTCGAAAGAGATTTTTATCTCTTTGAAACAAACTAAAATGAGATAAGTCCTTCACTTCGTCCAATGATGAAGTTCTTATTTAAAACTTGGTATCTTAGAAAAAAGCTTAAATGATAAATGTTACCTCAACAGTAGAAAAGATAACAAAAGTGATAATTGAAAAGACATATCTACTGCATGCACATCTACTATATTATATGCAGATACCTAATACACACATCCATCTGCTCTATTTGAAATATATCAGAAGTGGACGTTAGAGACAAAGAAGAAATTAACGGAATGTTCTCACCATCAGAAGTCGTGTGAGAAAAATAGTACATCCTACTTTTATCAAAGTACTGGAAAAAAAAGTTTGCTATGACAAGTCGACTTTAACCAACGGCTGCTCCACACGACAAGACAGAGAAAGACACAAGATTCAAGACAAGAGCTTAGTCTAATTGATATCTTTTGAAGAACCCTTTAAATAGAAGATGGTTCGGAATAAGAATCAAAATGATAGCTTACAACGAAAATATCATCTTACGAAGAGAAGAAAAAACATGTAAGAGAAAAAATATAGAACCCAATATCAGATACATAGTGGAATTGATTCCATTAACAAAAGAATATAAATAACATTGATTATTTCCTCCTTGCAGTCACAAAAATTAGAAACTAGAAATTCATATAATTGATTCCACCCACGTTCCATCATTGATTCTAACAACAATGGAACCCATTCCACCACTCCCTTAACTAGACCATGGAATCAATTCTAGCACATGTTGAACATCATTCTTCCATGCCATAATCAATTCTACCACATTATAATTTATTCTACTACTTCAACACGAGTCCATAATCAATTCCACCACTTTTATTACATTCCCATAATTGATACCACCGGTTCATACATACCCCTATTCGATCTTACAAAACCAATTCTACTTTAAAATAACAATATAATCGATTCTACCACTTTGATCTCTCTCCATAATCGATTTCACCATTTACAAACTAACACTTAACTTTTTTGACTCCAGAAGATAAGAAATCAAAATATGAAATTTGGATTTGAAAAAAAAAAGAAATGTGATTATATTTACTTCTGAAATCAAATTAGAAACTTTCGACCTTCACTTCGAAGAGCTCTTATCACATCAACTTTTGCATTTTTTTTAATAATGAGGTAACTTTATTAAGAATAAAAAGGACTTTCCCAATAATATTGATAAATTCACGTTGCAGCTATGACATTTGTGTTAACAAAAGAAGAAAACGAAGACGTTGTCACTGATTCGTAGGGTTACCTCGGAACTGTGAAGTGTGACTTTTGATCTTAGCATTTGTAGGCTTCCACTCCGTACATGTTCTTATGTTCAGACTCGTCTCACGGTGCCCGAGGCACATTCTTCAACATTTTCGCTGAAAGCGACCCTACCTTATTCCAAAACTATCTTCATATATAAATATATATATATATATATATATATAACCAATTAAATTCAATAATACCCAAAAAAAAATTAATAATAATATGATTTTTCGTTTCCAATTTCTTTTAAATTGAATTATATATTTATTTTGTTTATGTATTTATTAAAGTTAGGTAGTGTTCTATCCAGCCTAATAAATATACTAAAAAATATAATCTATTAAGGTTTATTAAACTTTTTTTATTATAAAGGAGTTCGAACCTACATTTATTACAACAATTTAGTATTATGATTATTATTTATATAATATATTATTTTGTTATTATTAACTACACTACTATTATAAGCTTGAGGTAAGTATTATTTAATGGGAAGAGGCCTATGGTCCATGTTGATCACATAACTACAATTAGTATTCTTCAAGGAATACTCACTTAATAATAATTATATTCACTATATTCATAAAGATCATAAACTCCTTTACTTATTTGAGCGTTGAGGATTCTTTTGCAGGTGGATGTTCCCCTTTAAGCACCAAGGAATTCCATTCTGACCAACACGATAGGTAGAGATACCACAACCTACACCAAGACAAAAAATAAGTGGAGTCCTAGGATTCCATGGAACATCCCAAAAAATGGATAAATTGGCAATAGTTGAGTGAGTATTAATCGATATACTCGGCACAAATCCCGAACATCTCGGAGCAAATCAATCCAGCATATGACCTTAAACCCTAAATCCTAAATCCTAGACAAGTGTGAGCCAAGTCAGCATAAAGCATCGACTCTCGGGCATCCCTAAGGGAATGGGGTAGGTCTCATCCTCACCCTTCCATAGGTAGTACATCACATAACACATTATCCTTCTCTTTTCCTATGGAAAGTTTTATCTTCACTTGTTGGTTAATTGTCAAATCCCCACCTTCATTAAGGAAATGAAGTTTATAGAGTTTTGGATGAGGTATGATAGTCAATGTTAGTTTATCAACCAACCTAGTACTACAACAAATGCAACACGAGTTACTATTCATAATGAGAGAAAAATTATTTTCTAAAACTTTACATCTTTTATGAAATATGTTCTCTCTTTAGGTTAATTATTGTGGACTAGGTTGATTATTGAGGACTCTTCTTACCATAAAAAGATCATAATCACAAAGGGAACATATGCACTAATATAATCACTAGACCACTTATTATCACTCTTACTCTTACTTTTATCTTAGCTGTCATACTTGCCAACACCCATAAGAATCATGATCTTTTTGGTGGGGCATTGAGTTGTTATGTGACCTTTACCAAGATACTTAAAACATTTGATATCACTGGTGCAAGTGTGCAATGATGTTATTCATTCTTTTTATTTTACCTTGGATAGGATCCTAAATGACTCTTCATTCTCTCCTTTTCTTTTAAAAATTTTCTTCACATAAGAGTTAGGTTGAGTTTTGTTTCTTTTTTAAAAAGATTTTCTTTAACATTGTTGTTCGACCTATTTGCACATTTGAACCAAGTCATTTAAATATCTATAAGGTAGAAGTTCGACATTATCTTTTATATCAAGATTCAAGCCACTTAAGAATCTAGCTAGTGTAATGACCTCCTCTTCAATTATTCCCACCTTCTTAATGAGCAACTCCCTTTTTTGCCTACATACATAGGTCATTGTTAGATTCTTTGAATTTTGTCCATAAGCACTTTATTGTAGTAAAAGGGACTGTGCCTCATCTAAAGGGCAGACCTAAGATCATTCCAATACCCAATTGGATGACCATTACCCTAAACCTTTCTTGGATTAAAAAAGTCCACCAATACATACCCTTAAGAGCTAAGGGTTGCTAAAGGCACTTTTCTAAACCTTCCTTTTCAAATCCAAATAGGCCTCTACATCATCCTTTCTTGAAAATATGGTAGTCAAATCTAGACTCCCTAAGGGTAGGGTCTCTTCTTTGTCTCCTAATGTGAGCAGGTTGTTAGCAGAAATCTCTTAACCTTAACAATCCCTCTTCCTCAATAATGGTCTCATTAATTCTATACCCCCTTCTAAAGTTACTCCTACCTTTTATTTCATTTTGAATTTTTTTCATCATGTAATCTTAAAACTCTAAGTTCCTACTCTAAGATGGAAACTTGAGCTTCTTTGTCCTTATTTTTCTTTTTGTCTTTTCTCTTGTTATCTCCATAGTTCTAGTTACTTTAGTTGTTGAGAAACTTGTTTTATGCTATGAATAAAAACCTCAAAGTCATTATCACTATGGTGAGAAGGATTCCTAGATATGACTACTCTTTTTTATTTTAGTTTTAGAACTAAGGTATTTCTATGAAATTCCAAAGAGGAAGTAGATAACAAGTTTTTTGAATTCTCTTTGAGGAAAGAGAGGTGAATCACTTGGATTCCTTAAGTACCAAGTCTTTCCTAGACAAAGGAACTCAAAAACTCTTGCATAAAACATCTTAATGAAGTGGAAGGTTAAGGCACACACTAAGCTACAAAACAATTAAAAAATGCAGAAATTTAAAGTAATTAAACGACTCTAATGGTGATGATTGTGGATACAAGACACACTCATCCTCTAAAAATGTTTTTACTATTTGAATAAGGTTATAATTAATTAAGAGATGGGAGAACACATAGGACTCCCCAAGAAACTTAATTAGGCCAAGATACACTAGTAAAGTAAAAAAACAAATTTCAAGTCAAAGCAAATACAATCACACAATTTCTTTTCAAGTGTATACGTTTCACTAATCTTTTAGCTCTCTCAAGTGTTTGTTTGTTCTTCCTTTGTGAACTTCCCTTGAATCTTAGATTTCTACTTTGGTTTTCATCCCCTTATATGTTTCCTCAAGATATTGGTCCACTTCTAAAGAGAGTCGTACACCAAGATATTCACTAAAACTGAAAGAAGTAAAAGGAAATAAAGTAAGAAAAGCTTAAAATGATTGAAAGCTGAATTCAAAGTAGAATAAGCCAAGACACGTAACACCCCAAATTCAGGATGTCACGAGTTATTACAAAAACTAATAAATTTCATACTTTTATCATAGCGCGAAAACATATTTTTCGAAAGCCTCAATAATTTAACTTGCATAGTTTATTTGAACTTAATAGTTCCAAAAATCTTATCCAATTACATTATTCAACAATAATAGCAACTAAGGAAATAAAGAACTTTGATTACATTGTTCCAAAAATTCAACACAATGAATTTAATTGAAAATTCCAAGTTTGTCCTCCCGTCATTTCTCGAATCTATGATGCTTCAGCAACATCTGTAACATCGTTTCTTCATCTATAACACATTTTATGCTCATCACAGATAACATCATTTACAAATACACAAACACAAACATGTATGAGATAATCTACCATTAAAATAATCATAATTATAAGATATAAACAGACTGATTATATCAACCATATACAACCAACCTATACATAGTAGTGATAACAATAAAATTCCTAATCTTTTAACTTAAGCAACTCAATCATAATGTATTACTAGATCCCCGATCCTTGATCCTTGTCCCTTGAACCTTGATCTTTAACAATTGATGTCATGACTAACATCTTACACCTAGACCCTTGGTCTATCCACTCATTAGCTCCTATGCTAACTACTTACTATAACCACTATAGTAACACCACTATAAGCATAACATAACCATAAGCATCTTCTACACCAAGATCACCATCATAAATATACCACAATCATGATTATCCCAATCATGAACCACACTATGAGCATCACCAAACCATGAACTCCATCATGAAAAAACTTAGTCACACTCTTGTACCCTGCCTCACCCACCTATAGCCTCCCCTACAGGCCTGCTCCAGTCATCCCTCCTTTAGCTTTGGACCTGCTTTCCTATTAGGCGAAACATCTATCCTCCACCAACAAGATTCCACACTTGAATACCATTCTCTTTCCTACAATTATTTGTCAAAGAGAACATCACTCTCTTTTCAACAATCACTACTAAAGAGAGTGACTCCCTTTTCAACAACCAATGCCAAAGGGAGTCCCTATCCATAGATACTCTCAGAATTTACTAGGTACAATAAGTAGACTAATCTCTCATGTCTCAAGCTCATGGATCACACCCTAAGATACATCCCAACACCCACTCATGCTCTAATCTCAAACATAAGTCAAGATTGACCCTAAACATAACCACAAATCTCATTCTTTGATTATCACCACGTTCTACAACTCCTCAAGCTTGGTCCACGTCCATTCTTCATCAAATTCGTCATATTTAACAAAAATGCAGTAGGATAATCGATAATCATAAATTATAATTCATAATTCCCAAGAGGTTCACATTAACACAAAATACACTGTGATAATCGATTATCACTTAAGATAATCAATTATTTTAGTAGCCCTAGCACATCAAATTCCCAAATTTGTCACACGTGAAAGGATAATCGATTATAATCCCAGATAATCAATTATTTCCAAAAAAAAAACTCAAAACTGATGTGCAAATAATTGATTATAACTAGTGATAATAGATTATTGTCGAATCGAAACACATCCTTGACAAAAGTCAAGTGTTTAAAACATACAAACACCAACCCTAAACCATAAGGGCATATACCCTACATCATGTCTGCATTCAAGCCTCACATACCATTATGAACAAACCCTAATACATACATTGCATCACTTGAATCATATAAAACAATCATTATGCAGATTACAACCCAAACAAACCCAATATACTACATATGATCATCATACCACTCTTTAGAACATATATTTGTATTGTAAAAACCCCAAACAACATACCTTTGTCCTCCCTTCACATTAATAAATATTATCACGCGATAACCCAACAAAACATACATACTTTCATAGGGAAAACCCAACACAAACATGACATAAACCCTATCATCATGCATATACAAACCCTTATCCAACAATAACAATAGATAATCATAATCATAAGCACATAAGCATGTATGAAAACAAGGATTACAAATCAAGATAATCAAGAATATATAACATACAACAAACACGCAAACAAAGGTAAGCTTCTCCATACCTTGGCCAATACTAGGCTTTATCTACACTCTAAAGAAACACCACAAATCTTTCCTTGAACTAATGTTTTATATAACTCCATTTTATTGTGGAGTTCTAGGTGCAAAAAGGTTATGAGAAATTTCAAATTCTTCACAAAAATTTTCAAATGATTTATTTTGAAATTCCTCTCCATGATCACTATGAATAGATTTTATTTTCAAATCTATTTTCATTTTGAACTTGTTTTACAAACTTTTTGAAAACTTTGAAAGTTTCAATTTTTAAAGTAATAAAGAACGTTCATGTATATCTTGAATAGTCATAAATCATAACTAAAGAATAATAATTTCCCCTAAAACTTTTTTATCCCCAACGGACCACATAAATCCATGTGCAATAATTCTAAGGGTTTTTCACTTGAAACATTATTTTTCGAATTAAAAGATGATTTAATTTGTTACCCTTTTGACATGCATCACATAACTTGTCCTTAACAAATTTTAGTTTTGATAGATCAATTATTAAGTCTTTAGATATAAGCTTATTTAATTGTTGCATATGAATATGAGCAACTCTCTTATGCCACAACCTTGGATTTTCTTCTTTTACCACTAAACATGAAATATTTTTATTTCATGCATTTTCTAAATCAAAATATTTGAAAGCCTAATACCTTTCAAAGCAATTTCAAAAGAATCTTTTCATGGATAGTGCAGTAATTGGGTTCAAAAGTTACCTTGAAACCTTTGTCTCATAGTTCACTAATACTGAGTATATTATGCTTAAATCCTTCTACAAACAGTGCATCCTTTATCATCAAGGTATTCGCACTTCCTATATCTCTTATTCCAAGGATCTTTCCCTTGTTGTTCTCACCATATGTGACATAACCTTGTTCCTTCTTCCAGAACTTTGAAAATTTCTTTTTACCCCTGTCATGTACCTTGAACAACCACTATCAAGGTACCATAACGACTTCATGGATGTTGAACTTATCTGCAAAATAAAAAGAGAACAAGTTATTTTAGGTACACAACAACTTTGTATAGGTCCTTTGGGTTAGTTAAACAAATGGTTTTAAATTATTTTATAACCCAAGTATATTTTTCACAAGGAACACCATAATGTTTTATGTTACATTTGTTTGAGGTATGACCCTTTTGCATGCAATAAAAACAAGTAGCAACATTTGGTTTCCTAAGAGTAGTTCCTTCTTCCACCCAAATTTTATGGTTTCTTCTATATTTATTTTTATTTTTATGATTGTAATCATAATAATTTTGATTATATTTAGGAACATACTTAATCTTATTTTTATAATTATAATCATGATAATTATAATTATAATTAGGTAATTTTCAACAACCTTTTTAGTTTTTGAATTATTTTTACTACTTTCAATATGGGTTGTTTTCTCTAGTGGCTTCTTTCTATTTATGTACATGAGGTACATTCCTCACTATTAGCATATTTACCTTTCTCATACTATAAAATTTTATCTTTTAAATCTATATTTTCTTCAAGAACATATTCAAGCTTTGAATTTAATTCTTTAAAATCTTTCTTTAATTTCTTGTGAGCAATATCCATTTTTTCTAATTCAAATAATAATTCTTTATGGGTATCAAGTAATTCACTATCACTATAATCTGAATTTTCAGAGCATTAGAGGAACTTGCTTAATTCTCAGAAATATTGTCTTCAGCCATTAAAATATGTTGGCCTCCCCATCAGAGTCGCTAGAGCTTGATGTAGATTCATTATCTACCTCCCAAGAAATATACCTCTTCTTTTTCTTGAAGAATTTCTTTTGGCCTCTTTCTTCACCCTTCTTTGGGTTTGGGCAATCTGCCTTCATATGTCATTTCTCTCCGCAACCATAACAATGGTAATTTGAGGAGGATTCTTGATTCTCCTTCTATTCTCTTCTAAATCTTCTTCTTTCCTTGGACTTCATGAACTTATCCAGCTTTTTTATGAAAAGATCCATATTTTCTTTTCTTCTTCAGAGTCATTTTCTCCTTTTATATTTTTGCCTTTCCAATCTTAGATTTAAACGTTATAGATTTTTCTTTCCTTTCTCTTCATCTTCGTTCAATCTCCCAATGCTTTGTCAATTTACCAAACAATGCGGTCACTTTTGGTTGCCAAGTCTTGTCCAACGATTTTAGAATTTTAATATTTAATTCATCATTTTCAAAAGACATACCTAACCCAATGAGATGATTCACAATATGAGTGAAACGTTTCTGGACATCTATGATAGTTTCTCCTTACTTCATTCGGAACATCTCATACTCTTGGATTAGAGAATTCCTTCTTACTCTTCTAACATCATTTGTTCCTTCGTGAGTGGCCCTTCGTGAGTGGCCCTTAGCATCTCCCACATCTCTTGAACATTCTTACAAGTAGAGATCATGTAAACTCATCAAAAGTTAAAGTAGATGATAATCTATTACGAGCCCTTACATCCTGTTAGGATCTTCTTCTATCGTTAGCATTCCATTGGTCGTGAGGTTTAGGTTCCTGCAAATTGTTAATAAAAATAGTAGGAAAGAAAGGACCATTTGTGAAAGTTTCCAAAATCTCACTATCAACAGATTCCATAAAGATTTGCACTCTAACATTCCAAAAAGCATAGTTTTCTCCAGTAAATAATGGAGGTTTGTTGATAAAGGCAACCTTAGCAAAGGTTTGATGTTCCCCCATCATTGAATTACTATCAAAGCAAACTTTGATACCAATTGTCAAAGTAGTGCATCGGAGTGGTTAGCGTGAACAACAAACCAAGAGGGAGGGTGAATTTGTTTCTTATCACAAATCATGCCTTTAAATATTTTTTCTTGTAATTTAAATTCCTTAACGATAATTTAAAATAAATAAGAGAGTAGCGAACAGAGAAAATTGCACAGGTTATTTTGTACTAGTTCAAATCACAAGAATCCTAGTTCAGTTGTTAATCTCAAATGAGAAGTAATGATCCACTATCACAAACAAACAAGTTGTTACAATCAAAAACAAAATAAACAAGTTTAAGGTTAGAACACTTCTCTAGTTACCCCAATAGATGAAACTCACTTACCCTTAAATCCACAAAGGATGTACACCTCCTTCAAATGTTTCACGAAGGATGACCACTTTCTTTGAATCTTCACATAGGATGACATGCTTTAACTCAACAACACTCAATCACAACTCCCGTGAAAGTTCTCCCTCTATGGTCACACCAAGTTCTCAAAGCCACAAGCATAAGGGTTGCACAAACCCTAGAATACACTTATCACAACGCATAACAAAATAGATAAGGTTTTTGAAATTTGCGTATTTCATATTTTACAACAAGAGTCTCAATCCAATTTATAGATATCTCACTCAAGGATATCTCCAAAAATCCGCTATCAGCCATTTAACGCGTGATAATCGATTATTTAAATAAGGTAATCGATTATGTATTTAATGTATAAACAAAAGTCAAAAACATGCTTGAAAACTCTCATAATTGTTCGTGATAATCGGCTATGGTAAGTCATAATTGATTATCATTAGTTGGTATTCAATTATTCCAAGGCAAAATGAGTTTTTGGAAAACCTTTTTAACATACAATACAGGATAAATAATACCCTATACATAAAACTATTGAATTACAAAAAGCTTTAACATAAAACTAGTCTTCATGAAGATCTTCTTGCAACAAGATCACTTGAGACTTGACTTTGAGACATCATCAAAACTTCCAAGCTTCATCTTTATGCTAACAATTTCAGTTGCCCAACCATCATATGGGATCCACAAATCCCATCATAGACTTTTGCAATGGTAATGTTGCCATCATCCTTCCCTATACATCAAAGCAAGATATCTTTACCTCTCCTCTTATACAATTCATTATTCAAAATTAAATAATTACCCATTTGTACTTTACTGCTTTATCATTCTATGTATTTCCACTAATATCACTTGAATATTTAACTCTGGAATTTCTCTGACGTCATCACTGAAATTATCGATTTACAAAACATCAAACTCTTTGGGAAATTTCTCCTTAATTTGAATATTTTGCAAGTACTTTGAATTGATAATTCATATTTCGATGTAATTTGTGTCAAGTAATTTGCTTCGTCATTATATTCTCAAGATACATGTTCAAACTTGACTTAAATCAAAATAATTCAATAATGAATCAAGTTAGAATTTAGATATTTATATTCTCAATCATTTGTTATATGATCAATTAGGAATCCCATTGAATTAAGACATTCTTGACGTGCAATTTGATCAACGTTTCTAGACCTAATATTAATGCTTCATATTCGGGTTCGTTATTTAAACATTTAGGTTGAATTTCACACAATACCTTTGTAGGAATATTACTAGGTGAAATTATTAGTATTCGTACAACGATTCCATTTCCATCACTCGAAACTTCTGAATACAACACCCTCTTATCATAGTATACAACAATTCTTCATTATAGGAATGATCAGCCATAAAATCGGCCACGACTTGATCTTTAATTGCTCTTAAACTTTCAAATCAAAGTGAAAATTCGGTCAACGCCAACATCCATTTACCAAAGCCATAGTGCATAATAGGTTTCAATAAAAAAAACAAATTTAACATATTGTTCTTTAAGAAAACAATTACTTCATGTGGCCTTAGATAGTGTTTGAACTTATAACAAGAATAATACCCGCATAAACAAAACTTCTCGATATCCCTGTCACTAGTGCAGAAAGGGCTTTAGACGTCAGTTAATTTGGGCTTTACGGGTGACATGAATGGGACGTCGGATTTCTACAGGTGTGACGTCGCTATAGACGTCGGTTTAGTGAAACGTTCGACATCTATAAAGACATCAAACATTGCACTAACTGACGTCTAAGGACACTATAGACGTCAATTCACTGACACGATCGACGTTTATAAAACCGTCAAACAATGCATAAACCAACGTCTATAGGCACTATACACGTCGGCCAGTACATTAACCGGCGTCTATGAAGTGTTCGTTGTGTTTTGGTGCAGTTTTTCTCGTGTTTTTGGGTAGCGTAGTAGCACCTCCTTCCCTACTTAGTTTCCTCGTAAGAAAAAGTTGTGTCTTTTGCATCTTCTATGGCATTTCAACCCAAAGATGAACCTGGGTCGTGGCATAGGTCCACTCTGATCGCCAATGAAAAATAATACGGTGAGAATACAGTGACACCGTATACTCACCGTTTTCTTTTTCATTGGCGGTGGGAATGACACTATGCAAGGACCCAGGTTCGACTTCAGGTTGGAATGCCATAAGAGATCCTATAAACGTAAGTTTTTCTTAGGAGGAAACTAGCAAAGAGAGAATGTGAACTACACTACCCATAGACACAAGAAAAACTGCACAAAACACAAGGAAAACTCATTTTAATCAGTTCAAATGAAAGATAATACATCAAAGATTATTTTAAACGGAGTAAAAACAACTTTAAATGGTTCACGGGACATCAAACGCACCTGAAAATGCAGTGAAGCGGAGAGAAAAGGCGAAGGAAGACGATCAAATTGCTTGTTCAGAGCGATAATTGACAAGAAATTAGACGTTAGTTTCACACAAAACTGACGTCTATAATCGCATATACGTCAGGCGCCTCATTAATGTGACGTCCATTCCATTTAAAAATTAATATTTTTGCATATACGTCGACTTGGCAGGACGAGACGTCTAGTGGGCGGAAACGAATGACTTTTCACATACCTGGTCAGATTATAGACATCGGGTCTAAGGGGCCCTGACGTCTATAATCACATATAGACGTCAGGTGGAGGGGATCAGACGTCTCGATGGATGAAAAAATTAAATTTTCACCTACCTGTCAGACTATAGAAGTTAGTTAGTTGGGGCCCTACCGTCTATAATCGAATATAGACGTCAGGTGGCGGGATCAGACGTCTAGATGACGGAAAAAATTAAATTTTTACCTACCTGTCAGACTATAGATGTCAGCACCGACGTCTATATGACGGAAAGAAATGATTTTTCACTTACCTATCAAACATATAGATGTCAGTTTCTAGGGGCACCGACATCTATAGTATTATAGATGTCGCACCCCCGACTAACAGATGTCTATAGGCTTCACTTATTTATGCAATTGCCACTGGTCAATAATGTACATCGTTGTCCCCCTCTAACTGATGTCTAATGGGTGACGTTATAAGCCGATTCTGCACTAATGTATATTGAGTTTCAACATTAATTAGTAATCTACTCATATAGTAAATGGCACATTTGATTCCATTTGAGTCTTCGTTCCAACATGCTCGCTATTGATTCTTGTAAAGCTGATACATAGAGCCTTAAAGGCTTTCCTCGTGGCACTTGTATGAACACTAGAAGATTGATCAATGTTTACTTCACTCTTTTGGAAGGCTTCATCATGCTCTTTTCTCAATTTAAACTCTTGTTCTTTCATTAATCTCAATAAAGGAGAAAACACATGGGTCTTTCATACCAAATTTGTGATAAATTTTCTAAGATGATTTATTTTCCCCAACAATGATTGGAATTGTTTTTCATTCAGTGGGGCCTTGGTATCAATAATAGCCTTAACTTTGTTTCACGATAAATCCTAAAAATTCCCTTATGCCAATTGCACATTTTAAAGGGTTCACTTTCTTATTCTCTCAAAATCTTTTCTCAAGTTAATCAAATGAGAATGTTGGGATTTTGACTTAATGACAATGTCATCAATACAAAAATTGCATAAAATCACCTATCAAATAATGAAAAATAAAATTCATACCTCTTTGCACCAGTACAAAAATAACCTTTTAAATCTCCCAATTTAAGTCTGTTTTTCACAATAACACATATTTTAAATATGTTAATTTGGTAACAGACTTATATTTTGATTTTAAATCTATTAAAATACAAACAAACTTAATTTTTGTATCGGTTAAGTTTTTTTACCAGACTTAAATTAATTTTTTGAATTTTTTCAAATAAAACAATACTTTAATTTTACATGACTTAAACCTAAATCCACGTTTAACCTAATTTTTCTTCACAGATCACATAACACATGTCATAGTCGCAAATCTTGTCTCCCCTTCCGTACCTTTGTCATTATCGTCGCTCCTGTTGCCTCTATTGCATCTCGCATCGTCTTTGCTGTTGCTTGCGTTGTTGTTGCCGTCGCTGCTCGCTTCTCACATGGTTGTTATTAACGTCGTCGTTACTCACATCGCCGCTGTTCGCATTGTCGCTTGCATCGTCATTGTCGTCGCTGAAGCTCGCCTCTCGCGTTGTCACTACCTCTCTTGCGCTGTCGCGGATGCCTATGTTGTGTTGTCATCACTGCACAAATAAAAAAATATCGTATTAGTTTGAAAGGATTAAGAATTAGGATCTTTCTTTTGTGCTATCTTAACAATTCAAAACTCTCATACTGCCAAATAATAATTTAACTTTCAAAAGTCTTGTATTTTCACCGCAGAAGAATTCCATGCAAATCCTATAAAAATAGATGAATAAATAAATAAATAATAACAATTCCAAAAATTGGATACTAGTAGTAGTACTACTAGACATGAGTTGACGGTTTCCTACGATCAAGAAAATTGAAGACACGGAACTTGTCTTAGGAGCAAAATTTATGATGGGACCTATCGTTCATAGGTATGTATAGTAACCTCAAGAAGTGATATCATTTTATTCTCCATTTTACCTTTTATGGTTCAAAATAAGTATAAGGGCCCCGCGGGATACTAGGTTAACGTAATTCGAATACACTGCAAAACATTTTTATATGCACCTTATTACTTAATCATATAATTAAGTTAATCTAACTTAATTATACTAATTTATTTTACGTTTGCCATAATATATGTTATGTGGTTTTCCTGTGGCTTCCACTTTCTTAAGTTTGTGATATTGCTCATTACTTTATCTACTTTAGCTTTTTCTTAGAAAATTATGTCTTGCTTAGCAAATCTTTTGACATGCAACAGTCTGCATAACAATATTTAATTAAGTTTTTTCTTCTAATTTGATGGCCCTTTTTGGCTTGTTGATTAGTTTGTAAATATGATTTAAAACAATGTTCATAAAATGCTTAGCTAATTCTATACGTCGAACCAAAAAATTCTTTCTTCTTCCAATTTTTCGATCTTTCTATTCGTTTTCATTGTCCGGGAATCCCTCTTTCCCTAATTCTTTCCATTCTATCAACGAATAATCCATAATAATTCTCAAATCCAGATCGGCTAATTGTTCTCGGATAGCAACAGCTCCGCTTGAAATTTCTCGATTTCGAAATATATCAAAACCTCAGGTAGTAAAAAAAAGTGGTATGCTGTGTTTCCAAGATTGGATTTCATATTCGAATGAACCTCGTAATCGTAAGAAAGTGGGTTCATCAGACTTGTCTATTACTTTCTTGAAATTGACCTTATTAGACTATTTATCCGGGTTATGGTAATATCATTATACCTTTTGGTAATAAAATTGGATGATTAACACATTAAACAAGTTATTATATTATAGTTTTGTTGTGAATGAAGAAAATAAAAGTGTTTTCTTTTTTTCTTCTTATTTTTAGACCACGCAAGACACAAATTAAAAAAAAAATTAAACACCCAGTAAAAATAAACATCATACAAGAAATTAATGATTAATGACTATAATTTTATGACAAACTTTCAATACCCCACATATCAAAAAGCTCACAAAAATGTTCTTCAGAAGAAAATTATTTCAACAAATACGTTTTAAAGGAATATAAACATCTTTAGTGAATATAAATCAACAGAAAAAGTGACTTATTAAACTAAATCTGACTTTGGTTAAACACGATAAAACTATTGAACACAGTACAGCTAACAGTAAGACCAATTAAAAAAAAGGAGCTTGGAAAGTAAGGAAAAACTGGAATTGAATAATCGACATGAAAGATTTAACAATTTTACGTGAGATTATATATATATGTGCTGAAATAATTGTGCTTCATTATTTAAATAGTGCAATAAATTGACGAAGAATAATTTAATATTATTGCAACAAGAAATCTGCATGTAAACGACAGAATCTGTGTTCTAAATTCTATTCTGGAGCAAAGAGATTAAACTGTATGGAGAAGGAGAGTGATAATAAAAGTGATGCAAAGTGAAGGCAAGAATCTGATATGAGTCACCTTATGAATATAATTGTGATAATCAGTAACTTGGAGAATAGGGTTCCACATAGTGTCCCTCCTAACTTTAGTGCTACTCTTTCACTTCGATATTGTCTTTATCTGAATAATGCAGCTAACGTGAGACCCGGATCAAGCACCCTACTCTTATCCTCTAAATCACTAAATTATTACACAAATATCTATCCATTTTATCTATATATGATATCATGATCATATTAGCAATCTATCTAGTAAATTTTAAGGATACATTTAAATTGGGAAATAAATTTGAGGAGCAGAGGGGAAAAAATTAGTCAAATGTAAAATTGAAAAATTATTTAAAATAAGATTAAATGTTTTTTTTTTTCAAAATTCTTTTCAAAAGTTGTGTTATTTCATCATAAAGTTAAATATATATGGCATCTTTACACTCTATGAAACTCATGTTAATCATTATTTCTAAACAATAATATAATATCATAAAATTAAATATGTATTGTATCTCTACACTATGGAAGTAATGTAAATCATTATTTCTGAACAATGATATAAAGTATTTATCATGTGACAAACAACGCTCGATAATAGTGTATAATATCATGAGGTTACGCCTCAATTTTAACTTTTGTTTCCTCTTCTTTCTTCGTCTCAAACTCCTTTTTCTCCTCTTCTTTCTCTCTAAAGTTTATTCTCTATACCTCATTTCTTTCAAAATTGGATCATACTTTTCATAATTGAGGAGCTAAGGAACATTTTTTTCCTAATATATTTTTAAAAAGAGTATGTTCTTTTTTACTCTATAGATTTTATTTTGTTAATTTTATTATGATTTTATCACCAATGTTGGTGTGGTCAATATAAGTGATCATCTCAAGTCGGTTTATCATATGTTGAAGTTATACTATATTTAGATACCTTACTCTTTGAGTATTCTTAATGCTTGGAGTTTGTAATTTTTTTCATTAAAGGTCACAGGTGTAAGAAATGTTAGGCCTATTTCTCTTACCAAAAAGGGATGGAGTGAATTGGTATTGAATGAAAATGCTTTCTTTTACTATATTTTTTTTTTTTGAAATCTTTAGAATGATCTTTAACATGCAAGACAATAAAGAAAGTAATATAGTAAAGAGTTAAAGGATAGAAAATAAACACAGTTTTTTATACTGGTACAGTCTTAATGCCTACATCCAATGTCCTTTCAATCAACCTTAGATTGAAAGTCAATGCACTATAAAGATTGAGTTTTACAACAAGCAATACAGAGACACCTTCTCAATTTATCCTTTTATCTAACTCCAAATCTACTATAGTCAAAAACACAAAAAGACCAATCCTCTTTTTGCAACCCCTTTGAGATACCCCGCTCAAGGTCACAACAACAACACGTTCTCTTCTTGGCAACACGTACAGGGAAACCACAATCTCTTGATTGTAAACAAAGTTCTGATCAGGAAAGAAAACACCTTATTAATGTGCATAAGTTGATCAGCCAATGAAAGTCCAAAACCACGTCTTCAAGAATCCTTCAAAGTTGCAAATCTTTTATATATTGATTCTTAGGAGAACCAGTGCACCTGCACAAACTTTTCTTGACTCTCTAATATCATATATATTATGTGACATTATATAGATTTCTTCATGTACTACAAGAAATAATGGAATTACATACGGAACATTATATACAGATTTAAATCTGTATATAAATCAAGTATTATATACAGAAGTTATATATGGATATTAGAGAAGACGTTATATACGGATATTATATATGGATTTTTATATATGGAAAAATCCGTATATAAAGTTGGTGCGTGATGGCGGGAAAAATACCCACGGAAATATCCGTATATGAGCCATATTATCTGTATGCAGTTAGAACCAAGTTGTTAACTGCGGATATTATATACGAATGTGGGAAATAATTTTTTTATAAAAATGCTTTTTTGATTAATTGGATGCTGGAGCTGCGTATGCTCATTCTGAAGCCTTTTCCCCTCTTTCTCTCGAACCCTCGAACCATCTTCTCTCGAGTCTTCTCTTGAGCCTTGTCTCTCGAACCCTGGAAGCTTTCTTTTATCTCTCTCGAGCCCTTCATCAAACACTATCGAACCTTCAGTCACCTTTGTTCTCGAACCTCTCTTCTCTGTAGCTATCAGTCGCGAGGCTTGGGTTCTGTCAAGGCCAAACAATCTCGGTCACCATATAGGACTCCTGTTCTTGCATTCGAACCTTAAGGCTCCGGTTCTCGGACTCCGAGGTAAATGTCGGCGTCGTTCAATCTCGGTGAGTTTGTGGTGAGTCGAGAATGTTGTTCCTTTAATATATATGTTTATTTGTTCGGTGTGTAGTGGTTTAATGTTGTGTTGATCCACAGAGAAGAAGAAGTTCAGTTGTGTAGCCATCTTTTAGTGTTCGTTCTTGTAGATTTACTCTTTGATTCTTCTGGTAAGTAAACTTTGTTCTTTTCCTAAGTAATTTAATTTGTAAAATGTGAAAATCTTAAACCCTTTTCTTGCTTGTTATTGTCGGCACAAAATGGGGTATGGTTTGGTTCGTGTTGAATGCTTTGGTGCATTGTTAGGATGTTGAGTGCAGAGACGTATTAAGGTATGTTTACTCATTCTTTAAGGATTGAAACATATAATTTATATTATTAATTGTGTGTGTGTGTGTGTATGTGCAATTTATATGGTTTTCTCTTTTGAATTTGTCTAATACAGGATTGGAAATACTAGAAGGGTAAGATTGATAAGTCGAGGAAGCTTTTGGGATTGAAAAGGAAATCACCACAAAAGGGTAGGTACCTATTATGTTTTGTTTAATGAGTAAATAGGTAATTTGGTTAGTTTAATGGTTTTGATATGAGTAATGAATGAATTGAATGTAACAATTGGTATCCAATTCTTGTAAAAATGTATGCATAAGTAATGAATGGTGATATTGTTGTTGTATGTATGCTTTGTATGTTTGCCTTTGATGTTGCTTGGTTTACGAGGCTCTTGGTACAAATCCAAAAGAATGAATGCAACTAGGCAATGCCAAACTCAACAATGGTTTCCACCCATGAAAGGCTGAGAGAATAATAGCTCATTGTCAGGGTTTCAGTGGTTTGTTTGAGAAGAAAACATACAACAGCAAGCATAAATTCATGTTTATAGAGAGTTCAAACCAGTGCCTAATGCAATACCCTTTACCCCTAAGTTCATGTATGTGGCCAACAAATAGTTAATGGGAAGGTGCAAGAGTGCTTCACAAGATGCAACTATAGTGACAAGAGTGGTTAAGCCTTCGGTTTTTAACAAAGATCTCAATGGATTAAGATGAGCTTGTGCTAGCAACTCTGGAATAGAGTTTTAGTTAAGTTGTGAGCTACTATCACAACTTCTGCCAATGACTTTTGGATCCTATCTATCACCAACCCCTGCATGTCATTATTCTACATAATCCTAAAGTAAAAAGATTATGTAAGTAAATCATGGATTTTCGTAAAATACATGAGGACTAAATCAATACATAATCTTGTTACTTTAAAGACTGTTGTTTAATATTGACAAAGTCTGGATGGATTACATTAACATTTTCTATAAAATATTTGAGAACTTTTTAGGAGTTATCTTATTTTCTGCTGAAAATTTTTATGAGACATGATTTTGTCAACCTTTGTTTGGTTCCCCTGGACTGTGACATGCATGACAGAGACTAAGAAAGTGGAGGATGTGAGGTCAATAATCACAAAGTGCTAACATTATGTTAATATAATATAATTATCAAATAAACTCAGGTTATAGCCCTATGCGTTGGATTTTCCTTGAGTTTGCATAGTAATTGAACAAGACCTAATCTTTAGGGACTTAAGCAACCTACATCTATCAGACCAATTGAGACTGCTTTGCCTATCAAAAGATTTGCAAACAAAACAATTAAGCATAGATACAATCAATCAACAATCTCACAACTCACAATTAATTTCAATCAATCATAAAGCAGAGATATATTGAAAGAAAAACAGTATATGAAATGAGATCAGTAAACCAAATTCCAATAAATGGAATTTATAACCCAGTTAAACCAGTAGTCGATTTTTCTACAGTTGCAATCGATTTCATTACTTTCCATTGAGTTGTATATCTAGAAGTTTATCCATAAGCAATGTTCCTAAAACCTTTATAGATCTTTTGTAGATCAAGCATTTTCGAATCATAGTAATGCAAGAAATTATACATATATGAATTGAATATGCAGAAGTATTAATGTAACAGTAAACACATGCATAATCAACTTCATTCAACACAGAGTCGACTTTAATCAAATATAAACTGATTCAAACAAAAAGTCAATACTTATAGAGTTAAAAACTAAAACAATTGATTTCATTAATATTCCCAAAAGATATTACAATAGGATTAGATCACTGAACAGACAAATTGGCATGCTAAGCCATTTATCAAAAGATTATAGGAACACACAAAATACTTTTGGCAAAGTACATTAGTCTTTCTTTTTCTTTCTGTTTAAGAAATCTCCAAGAATCATATCACTATTGTTGTCATCAGTATTCTCTTCTTCAGCACTTTCCTCTACACTCATCCTGGTAGATTCATCTGGAGTACTTGCTTCTTCTTCAAAATCTTCTTTGTTTCCAGCATTCATCTCTTGATTTTGTGACAGTGGCCTTTCTTTCATCTCTAGAACAATGTTTCGGGTTTCCAAACACATCATTTTGATAGCTCTTACTTCCCTTAGCATTGTTCTTTCAAACTCAGATTTTGCTTTATAAGGAATTTCAAACGAAGGTCCCACTTCATCTTCATTTTCTGCAGCCTCATTTTTAAACACCCAACCTTTAGGTGTCTTCTGCATTTGCATCATATGCAGAGCATATTTACTTATCAGGCTTGTTTTGTTGTAGGATTCACTGGACTCACCAATGCAATCCACACCAAAATGAATAAGAATCTTTGAAATGAAAACGCGGTATGGTAATTTGGCATATTCCAACCTTGTAACCTTCAACATTAAATAGATATTGCTTCCTCTTGGCATTAAGATCCACAAAATAACAAAAATCGCAAGCCTATCATCTTTTTTCATTCCCCTAGTCTTGTAACTAGAGTAATCCTGACAATCATTGGGGTTTCTTAGACTATCCTGAAAACCGAAAACTTGTGAAATCCTTCAATGCCTAGATGGCATCTTTCACCTTCCAGCTTGAGTCTGGCTATCTCTTTCCATACTTCCTCCGTCAGTTTAATGTCAACGCCTTTCAACCTGGAACAAAGAGTGTCATTCTCAATCTTTAAGTTGCAGTTGAATACCTTCACTAGTTCAGGGTACCATGGGTCGGCCATTTCAAAAAATTTCTTCAATCCTTGGCGTCTTAACCATCCTTGAAATTCGAACCCTTCATCTCTGAAAAACTTCAGCTTCAAAAATTTATGTGTTATCAAACCTCTCATTTTCCAACAGTCGAGATACTTTGATTGCATTTCATCATCACTGATCCAACCTTCAAGTTCAGAAAGACGTCTTGTGCTTTAATGACCCAATGTTTTAACTCTCTTGCATTGTACAGAACTTGAAGCCATTGATAGAGAAGAATTGAGTTTGATCACAAAGTGTGAGAGAGAGTGAAGATTCGGAAAATGCTGAGAAAAGCTTTGTGTAATGGATTTTGATAATTAGGTTTTTAAATCAAATCATAACATGATTTCTGGAGGGAACAATTATATTTCATTTTCGCACCAAAAAAGAATGTATCTTAATAAGGTTGAGTGAAAAATTTCAAATATCGATAGCACAGTAACCGTCAAGTCAATTTCAAGTGTATGACAGAAAGTTTCAAAAACAGAACCATACATACAACAACATGCAATCGACTGTGCACATAATCTAGTCGACTAAAAAAGGTGAAACATGATTTCCAGATAAAAGCAATCATAATCAATCAAACAAATAATCACACAAACATCAAACAATCACTCAGACACAAACCATACACGATGCAATAAAGAAATTATTGTTACCACTTGTAGATCCTCAAGAAATTTGATATATCCAGTTTAGTTCATCCTTAAGATCTCCACTGTTACAGCATCACTTGTTGTCCTGCAAAACATTTGAAATTTTTGATGCAGGTACCCATTTGAATTTGGGTCCTTATTTGTTAGCAAACAATTGTTCCTTAGGAATCCACTTGTACATTCCTTTTGGAACACCAACCTTTTTGTAAAAATAATTTCTAACATTATGACCAATATTATTGCAGTAAAACATGAATGCTTAACAGGTTTACTTATATCAGCAAACTTATTTGTATTGATCTTGTTAGATTGAGCTTTATATCCAACACCTTGTTAGTAATTACGGTTTTAGCAGATAATAGAGCTTCATCTAATTCTTTTTGTAGTTTCTCATTATCATTGACCAGATTATTAATCCTATATTCATAATCCTTTCTTGCAGAGTTAAGTCGATTTACCTTATATTGCAGTCGCATGGCTTCAGTGTGTATTTCTTGAAATGCATCCAGCAACAAGTCATACTTCACTTCTATAAGTTCTTTCTCGAACTCTTTATCACTATAATAATATGTCAGTGATGTTCCAGCCATGAAGCATATATTTGATTCCTCCTCATGATCACAATCTTCATCACTTGAGGATTCTGAATCAGTATTTTCCCAGGCAATATAAGCATTCTTCTGCTTTCTGGTTTTGTCCCTAGGGAACTTCCTCTTTGCTTTCTGCTTCAACTTCATATCTGGGCAATCAGGCTTGATGTGTCCTTCTTTACCACATTCATAACTTTGAATTGCATTTGATCTGGTAATTCTTTTTCCTTTGTCATTTCCTACATGGTCAGTAAATTGACTAGTATTTTTCATAAACCAATTAAATTTTCTTACCACCATGGACATCAGTTCGTTGTTGTCCACTTTTGCATCAGATTCATCATCAGATAAAACGATCTTTGAGGCTTTCTTGTTGGCAGTTTTCAGTGTTATGGACTTATTTTCTTCAATCTCTTCCTCTTCCTTCAATCTTCCAGGTTCAAGTTCATGTTCTCTTAACTTCTCGAACAAGGTAGCCATGTTCACGCTTGTCAGATCCTTAGATTCAGAGATTGCAGTGACTTTTGACTGCTAACTTCCATTCAGACTTTTGAGTATTTTTATGTTAATCTCCTCTTTATTGAACATTTTTCCAAGAGCCATTAAATGATTGACAATGTGAGTGAACATTTTCTGAACTTTATATATTGTTTCACCAATCCTCATTCTGAAAAGTTCATACTCATGAATTAAAGATTTCTTTCTGGTTCTCTTGACCTCATATCTGCCTTCATGCGTGACTTCCAAGACGTCCCACATTTCTTTTGTAGTTTTGCATTGAGAAATCCTAAAAAATTCATCAACTGTTAGTGTATAGGCAATTATATTTCGTTCTTTAACATCATAATGTGCTCTATGATTTTCTTCTTGAGACCACTCAGAAAAATTTTTCAAAACAGTTTTTCCATTGATAACATGAGTTGGCTCAAAAGGACCTTTTACTACTGCATCCCAAATACCTCTATCCACGGATTCAAGAAAATTTTGCATTATGATTTTCAAAAAATGATAGTTTTCACCAGCAAATAGTGGTGGTATGTTTGTCGATGCACCTTTACCAAAGGTTTAAAAACTAGAAGCTATTTCCAGGAATATAGTCGATTCAAAGAAAAATGTAGTCGACTAGTTTTTCAAATATCTTATGAAAACTAGCTCTGGTGTCAATTCTTGAAAATAGAATAGCTTAGTTTCAACACCAAAAGGGGAGGGTGAATTGGTGAAGTTCAAAAATCAGAGTCTTTTCAAAATCTTTTTCGTAACGTAGAAAACTTTCAAAAGTTTCTTGAAACTCAAGGAAAAAGATAAATCAAGTGCAGTGGAAAATAGTTGACTATGCAGAATATAAAGTCGACTTGAAAAGTAAAGAGTTCAGGGATAGAAGATTCAAACATAGTTTTTATACTGGTTCAGCCAAACCGCCTACATATAGTGTACTTAATGTACCCGAAAGCAAATTCACTATAATGGTCAAGGTTTATACAACAAGGTTTCTATAGAGACCTCCACGTCAAAATATAAAACACCTCTCTAACCCTCTAACCAAAATATAGTCATACAACACATAAAGAACAATAGCAAAATATCCCCTCTCCTACAGTCTTTGACAACTTTGAACAATCCTCAAAGTTTCCTAGAACGCAGCACGTCCTCTTCCTGTAATAACAACAAGGCAGCCACAATCTTCACAAGATTGAGAGAGAAATTTTATCACATATCAAAAGCACCTCACTGTGCAGTATTGATCAATCTGTATTTTAGCACACGCACTTGCTCTTCAAGGAACCACAAAAGAATGATCACCATCGTCTTTCTTGATGCGTTCTTAGAGCGTTAGCACGTTCTACAAATCTGAAAAGAATCACTGAAATCGTTAAATTCAAAAAAATCATTGTAGAAATCAAACTAGCATCTATTTATAGCTTTTCATGAAACAGACGCTCCTCAAGTCGACTACGCTACTAATAGAGTCAATTAACAATAGACAGTTAAAACAGTTATAACATATTAGTAGCAGCCAGACCAACTAAATTGATTGCACATTTAATTCAGTTGACTAACAATTAATGCTTGGTCAAAGAAACAAAATATAGCCATCATACTTCACAAGCATCAACAGAAATTCAAAACATAACTAACTAAGTCGAGTAGCTTGCGCATACAGTCGACTTTGTCACTTCAATGGAATTTTGAAAATCTTTCTTTTCAAAAATACTTACAGCATTATTTGAGAAAATCTATGCAAAGTCACGAGTTTTAATTGACCTGCTTCATAATGAAGTCGACTTAAAACTTGCAGTTTTGCCACACAAAACAAGTTCAATTAAAGTGCATGTGGTTTTCTTTTCTAAATCATATGTTATGCAATCACAGATGATATCTCATGTAGAACCCAGTGAATATGCACACATAGACAAAATTAACACAAACATGTTCTCAAGAAATCATTCACATTAAAGTAATGAACATGTAACACATATGAACATGTAACAACACATGTTGTTATTAATAATGTGTTGTCATCATCAAACACCAGAAGCTATATGAGATTGTAAGGTTTAACTAAACCAGCGCTTCCCTTATCAACAATCTCAACACACCGCTTCTTAAGTGAAGAATATTCCGTGAATATCTCTTTTGTCTCTAATGTCCACTTTTGATATTTTGAATAAAGCATGTAGATGCGTGTAGAGTAGGTTATCTGCAAGGAACAGATTAAATTGTGCATGCAACAAATATGTTGTTAGAATTATTGGTTAGTGTGTGAGCTGTGTGTATGATCTTAATGGTAGAATAATTACTAAGTCTACCTATGTTAGTGTAGTCAGTAGGACTAAAGTAGGGAGTAGTGTGTTGGGTTATCTATAATCATTGTACCTAGTAGTTTAAGACTGTCCCTTGACTTTCCATCTCCCTATTGTATCATCTCTTTATCAATATAAATATCAGAACATGAGGAGGGTCTATTAAGCCCTCAAGAAATATATTTCTCTATGTTTTAAATTTCAACATGGTATCAGAGCAGGTTCTCTGATCCTTTACCGGCTGTCTTTACTGTTCGCCGGCAGCCTCGCCTAAAAGTTTAGTCTTTCAACCTTTGTGTTTTAGTGGGCAATCCTACAATTGTGTTTAGTCTTTTAGCCTTTGTGTTTTAGTGGGCAATCCTACAATTATCCTAGTCAAGTTCAGTTTTAGACATTTTTAGACTGACGTCTTTCTCAGCTATAGGATCAGGTTTCTAGTGCCTGACTTAGCCTTTCTCCAATATCACCAATACTTTGCTTTTCTGAAATCAGCTATAGAAAGCTATACTTCCAAAATGGGATTCAAACCCATACATTTTCATACCAGTATCTGAAATTGGTACCTTAAATCAATTGATGCCAAATCATTTGGCATTTTCATTTCCTTCAATTCATATGTACTCAGACTCAAAGAGACCAAAAGTCTGTACTTCGAACAGGGTATCCACAAAGGCCACTGCCTTCACTCTTTTCCGCTGTGCACCGCCGCTACCCGCCGCCGGTCTCCGTACGTCGCCGGCCACCATCCGCCGCCGGCCACCGTCGCAGTTCCGACCGGTGACCAGCGGATCTGCATCGTCTCTTCGAGCGACGGCCAACCACGCTGGTTCCGATGGCTACTTCCCATCCACGCGCTGCCACGAGCGCCAAATCAGTCCGTCGTCGACCACCGTTTGTCGCCGCCTCCGCCGTCGCACTTTCCTCTGATCACCACCGGATCTGGACCGCCTCCTTGAGCACGGTCAACCCCACCGGAGTCAGGACCAGAGTCCGTTCCACGCGCCGTCACACGCATCCTCTCTCCGACAGATCTCGGACGCGTACTGTTCACGCGCAGCTGTCCCGCTGTCAAAATCACACTGCGCCGATGTCGGTCGTCTCGCCAGAGCTTCCTCTCTCCGATATGACCCTCTAAAGCAGCCATTGTTGTCGTCTTTATTGTCTTCAACATCTTCATCTTCTCGTCGCACACTTTCGCATTGCGAAGCCTTGCTCTCGTTTCTGCGTTCTGGTGTATGTCTCCACCAATGGGATCTAATTCTCTTTTCTCGTGCTGCACCGATTGGACCTTCTTGTCATCCGCTGCTTGTGCCGCCACTGTAGTCAGTCACTGCTGCCGCAATCTGCAGTCAGTTCTACCACTTCCGTCTCCGCTATTTTCTTCTCCATTCTGAAAGTTGCCATCCAGTTGCACCTAAAAATTAATTTGCTGCAAAATTTTGAAGAAGGCCTCTGATTCCAAATCTGTAGGAGCCTTGACCTTCCATTTTTCCTCATTGTCCGCTTCTCGTAGGTTCTCAAAGACCACTTGGAATACCTTCATCATCAATCTTTTCAGAATTTGGAAGACCAAAAAGACCACTCTAGACGCAAATGTGTGAGTTCTTTCTTGATCACTTTCTTCTTGGGCTAAGTTTGGCCCGTATTTCTTGTGATACAGTGCTAAGTATCACTATTTGGGAGTTGTCCAGCAAAGAACTTTGGACCTCCAACCTGTTTTTGGCCTTTAGATGCCATCTCTCATCTTATGGTAATCCAACCATAGTTTCTAGTAGTGTTTTGGTTTCTGCCACGTGAAAGGCTCTTTGCATCGCAAATGCCTTGTTGTAACATCTCATGTGGAGTTGTTACTTGATACCGCCCGCTGAATTGAATCTTTCGAAGTTATGGGTTTCAGATTTGTCCAAACCCTCGTACGGATCGGTTCTCATCCCTGTAGTTTGTTGTTGTTTGTCACTGCAGGCCTTAATCCGTTTTTGCAGTTTGATCATGTTTGTTGTTGCAGGACATCATCCACTTTTAGTGGAAATCTCTTTGGTCGAAGTCATTTATGTATGTTTATCTTTAGCAACTGTAATGCTTCCAATCCCAATCAACAATTTTACTGTTTCCACCGTTCATAGTGAGGGGGAGTATGTTTCCAAGACACTCCGAGCCAAGTATGGTAGTCCCTGTAGTTTGTAACTTTCAGCCACTATAGGCCCCATCACCCATCCATCTCAGAGATGGGGATTCAGTCCCTGCAGTTTTGTCATTTATGTTTCCAAGACACTGCAAGCCAAGTATGAAAATTCAAGCCACATAAGTATGGTAGTCCCTATAGTTTGTAGCTTTCAGCCACTACAGGCCTTATCACCCATCAGTCTCAGAGATGGCAATCCCTGCAGTTTTGTCGCATTTAGCCGCTGCAGACCCCATCCTTACTTGATAAGGGATTTTGTCCTTGCAGATTGTCATTGACCACCACTACTCTCCGTCATCCACTTTTGAAGTTGAAGTTTCACAAGATGTTATTAGTTGTTCGCTGACATGTGATAACACACTGCCTCACACTCTTGAAGAAAAATCATCGGTTTCAAAATCGAGTTTATCTATTTCAAGCTTGGTTCATACAATTTGTATGCTCCAGCTTGAGTTAGAATTATTGGTTAGTGTGGGAGTTGTGTGTGAGTTGTGTGTGAGCTGTGTGTATGATCTTAATGGTAGAATAATTACTAAAGTAGTGTAAGTCTACCTAAGTTAGTGTAGTCAGTAGGACTAAAGTAGGGAGTAGTGTGTTGGGTTATCTATAATCATTGTACCTAGTAGTCTAGGACTGTCCCTTGACTTTCCATCTCCCTATTGTATCATCTCTTTATCAATATAAATATTAGAACATGAGGAGGGTCTATTAAGCCCTCAAGAAATATATTTCTCTGTTTTTAATCTTAACATATGTCTTATCCCTTATCACTTTTGTTGCTTTTGAACATTAAGCATTTAATGTCATTTAATGCTTGCTCGGAACAACAAAGGGCTTATTACATTTTCTACCATTAAGGTAGCATTTATCAATTGAGTTTTTCTCTAAATATACCAAGCATTGAGTCAGAACTTCATCGTTGGACGAAGTAATAGTTTTGGCTTATGGTATTGTCTAAACTAACGTAAAAGCATTTTGTGATATTGCCTATTTAAGAGCTAGAGCGTTTAACAAGACATGTTTTCTTTTATCTTTTTGGTTTAAGCTTTTAGGGTGTTTTGTCAAAGACATAGTCTTGACAATTTTTATGTTTTTCAAGAGCTCAACTGAATACCCTTGGATACAGTATAGCTTCCGCATTTAGTATAACTCTCTTAGACGTTTTTTTGACTTACTAGTCGTTTAGCATGCGTTTAGGTATTTTAACTTAAGTGTTTTTGTGTTTTCTTCAATCCTAAGTTTTTCCTAAGACTTTTCAAGGTTGAAATGACTAATTTTTAATTCAATCTATAATAAGCCAATCCATATAAATCAAGTTGGCTTATTTTGATAGAAGAACCTGATTTAATCCAAATAGTATTGTCAAGAAATTATTTAAGAAAACATCGACAAACCAAACTTAATTAACATGCTATCTTAAAGACTCTAATGTTGGATCCAAGCCCAACTCTTGCAAGAATAGGTTGTTCCGATAAATTGACAAACATTAGAATTAACCAAATGAAACTACAACCAAAAACAACAATACAGTATACCAAAACAACCCAGATGCATTTGTTTTTATTATAGTAGTAATTATATGTCGGGGTTGGACTGCTCGGTCCTGTTTTAAAAATATGGGCTCGATTTTCTGGTCTGCCCTGCATATATAGGCTTAATTTTCTTGCCCACCCTCATCTTGACCGATAGGCCTGAGTACTGGCTCATTTTTTGTGTGTTGAATAAAGTATTAGCTAAATTAGCATATTATAAAAAGCTAAATTAACACTAATTGTTTACTGTCCATATAAATGTAAATTGTAAAGGAATTAGATGTTACGGTTAAGCCCAATATAATATATAATTATAAACCATTTGATGCAATGTATATTCCCAAGACCTAATGTGCTTATATCATGTCTTTTACAATGTATTGTTTGTACAAAATGTAGGTCTATCTCTTTTGTAAATTGTTTCTGCAGGGTTTTAAAGTATAAGAAGGGTTTTAAAGTATAAGAGACAAAATAAGGAAAGAGAAACTAATTTCTTTTATTGAGCATAAATAGTAAATATTTATACTACATAATTTGTAATTAACTTTAAAAAATATATGTTAAAATAATTAATTAAAAATAACAGATAAAATCCTCCTAAGAAATAGGGTAGGAATATATTTTTATTTAACTACTTTGACTCTTTCAACCACATGATCTTTGAGTCACAAAATTCCAATAATCTCCTTTTTGACTCAAAGTCAACATACTCTGATTTTTTTTCATCATTTATCGTATCATCTAAAGTTCTTCCACTTTTGGAAGTCCCGATCACAATTCCTTGCTTAGTCTTCACGTCCTTACAATATTCCACAACTTCCTCATCTACTTGTAGTTGTTCTCTTGGCTTGTTCACATTTTCTGCTTCTGCTTCGAGAAAAATTGTCCTAGGTTGCTCTTCTACCTCTAATTTTTTGGTTCAATTTGACTTTCACCAACTTTAACATATACTAGCTCTACTTTCTTGCCATTTAGAGATAGGGTTTCTTTAGGTCCTCCAACAGCTGTATGTACTAATTGCAGTTTGTTTGTTGCTCTCTAAGATTTGTCTTTTGGAAAGACAACCTCGTTTGTTTTCCATATTGCAAAGTTGCGCATACGATTGATTTATCTTTCAATTCAGGCAGCCCTTGTACCTGTATATTATCTTCAACCTTGTGCACAACAAACTGCTCTTTATCAATCAAATTCAAGGCAAAGCTCTTGCCTTTCATTTGAACTTTGAATAATTCTTTATTGTCTGAATCTTGAATCATGCAGGTTTTATCTTCAAATAGAACTTTATAGCCTTTCTCTAGAAGTTGGTCAACACTCAACAAGTTTAGGTCAATTTCAGGAACATATAGAACATCAGTAATTAATGGTTTAATAGGTTCGGTGGTCCCTATTTATGCATGTTTGCGTCAATTAGGTCCCTGTATTTTCAAATCACTCAATTGAGTCCCTATTTATGAAAATTTGAAATAATCAAGTCCTTACCGTTAAATTCTGTAGAAGGTGCTAAAACCCTATTGGCTGGTGGCTAGGTGAGGTGTCATTTTTTACAGACGTGGCACATACTTAATAGATTATTGTAATAGGGACGTGGCACATAGGATTTTAATATGTTGACTTAAATGATTTTATAATTTAAAAACAGTTTAAAATAATGTAAATGTAATAAAAACACAAACGATAAGTGTTATTTCTCTAAATCGAATTAAAAGGTGTTAGGGTGAGAAATTGGGTTTGTCTGAAATTGGGGAAAATATGGTTCGTGGGTTGCTCCTTGAGGTCCGCAATTGGGGAACATTGGGTTTTAGTTAGAATTTAGGTTTACGAAAAGTTTCATTTTAGGAGATTATCATGATCTAACGGTGGTTTTCGCGTGGAAAGCTTTGACGAAGGTGGTTGCAGGTGAAGCACGTGTTGAGGTTAGTATATTTTCGTTTTTGTTGAATGTTGCATGGACAATTGTTTTCTCTATTACTTTTGATGTGGTCCCCCATGTTTGAAGTGGTGATGTGGTCCCCCATGTTTGAAGTTCTATTGGAGTGTATTTTTGAAGCATGTTCTTTTAAAGTTGTGTTGCAATGTGGTCCCCCATCTTTGTTTCTTGTGCTTTTAAATTTGTTTAAGTTTTCTTGTTGTTGGTGTCTGTGTGTTAAAGTATTGTGTATATAAGTCATACACTTTGTCTGTTGTGGTTTTATATGATAAATATTGTTATAATTTTAAATAATTTTAGTTGTCGTTGGCCCTTTTATAATTTTATAGGATAAATATTGTTATTCTGTTGATCATGGACGATCATTTTGAAGTTGTTTTCCACCATGGAGGAAAGTTCTTCAAGGATGGGCCACTTAAGTATGAGGGAGAAATTACAACTTTGTCGTTTGATCCAGCCGTTTGGAGCTACTTCCTTGTTGTCAGTGTAGTAAAAGGACTTGGATATGATGCGTTTAAGGAGTTGTGGTATTGTGTAGGGGGGGTTCTGTGTCAGATAATAGGTTAGAGCTTTTGTGTGATGATAGAGGAGCCATGCACATGATTAACTTAGCTAGGCTAAATGGTGAGGTTCATCTATTTGTTGTTCACGTAGTCTCTGAACCTCAGATCATACACATGTTAGAAAATGTTCCTGAAAATGTGATGCCTGATAGTGGTGAGAGTGTAGGTTTTGGTGAGGGTGAGTGTGAACAACAAGGTGATGGTTGATAGCAGACTGAAATAATAGGTGAGAGAGGTAATGTTGCAGAGGGTGATTGTGAAAAAGGAGTTGTTGTTGAAGAAGAAAAATGTGAGGGTGATGGTGAGTTTGGACATGAAGGTGATGATGAGTGTGAAAAGAAAGGTGGTGGTCATTGTGAACAACAAGGTGATGGTGCACAACAAACTGAAATAATAGGTGATGCAGGTGATGGTGAAGAGGGTGATTGTGAAGAAAGTGTTACTATTGAAGAAGAAAGATGTGAGGATGATGGTGTTGTTGAAGGTGTAATTGTAAGATTTCATAAGCTGATACTAATACATTATAACCTGTTACCATGTAGATATTGGTCCCGATCAAGGTTTACCACCACATCCAAGTGTGATACATTGGTAAACATGTCAGAGGCATTCAACAATGTTATGGTGCACACAAGGTCTAAGTCAATCATAAGCCTGCTGGAGGAGATTCGACTTTACTTAATCAAGAGATGGGCAAGTAACAAAACTAAAATTCAATCAATTTCAGGGGTCATTTGTCCTAAAATCAAGACTAGACTTAATAAAGAGTCTCAGTTAGCTAAGTTTTGGATTCCTAGGTATGCTTAATTTTTTCATTTTTAAAATGTGTATTCAAATGTCAACCTATTGAATAATATTTCTGGTTTTGCAGCTGGTCAACAGAGAAAATGTTTGAAGTTCGTCATACGTCCCAAGTTGGAGACAAGTTTGTAGTTGATCTGGACAAATATGAATGTACCTGTAGGAAATGGGCTCTGACAGGCATTCCATGTTGTCATGCGTTGGCTGCTATGAAGTTTCTCAATTTAGAGGTTGAGGACTTCATACCATGTTGGTTTAGGACGACAACATATCAAGAGATATACTCTTCAATTGTGTATCCAATAAATGGTAAAAACATGTGGCAGATTACAACATATAATGATGTCTTCCTTCCAAGAAAGAGAATATTGCCAGGAAGACCAAAGAATAAAAAGAGGTTGCAAGAATGGGAGTTGATCAGGGACGACACAAGGATGAGGAAGGGTGGTCTACATAAAAGATGTGGCATTTGTAGGCAACTGGGTCACACTAGAACTTCTTGCCTGAATTCAACCCAACAACCAGTTGTCTACACTGACCAAGCAAATGATCCAATCACGCCATCACCAAATAAGGGTCAAGCATAGGAGGGGATTACTTAATGTTTATCTGACTGTAGTGAACAATTGTAAAAGAGGATTAGTCATATTTTGTAACCTTTTACATTTATGAACAATTATCAGAACTTTATTATTTACTAATGTGAATGCATTGCAATATTTGAAGTATTGGAATCTGGTTTGAGACTTTTGTTATAATTCTAAAGACTTCTGTTACAATTCTGAAGACTTTTGTAAACTTTGAGACTTACTTTATGGAATGCATTGCAATGTTTGAGACAAATTTCTTATTCTATATATTTGAAGTACTGGAATCTGGTTTATATTTGTGTGTGTGCTGCTAAAGATGGAGGAAGTACCGGAATCTGGTTTGTATTTTGTTATTATGCAGAAAATATCAGAAGCTTTTTTGATTTCATGTTGAATAGCATGTTTGGATAATTGTACAAATTGCTGCAACTTATTCTTGCTTAAACCTGTTTGATAACTTGTATAACGAACACTTGTTGCTTAACTAAGTTATTTAGAGCTCTCAATTTTAATTTTCATTGGGTTAACTTGAATTGGCCGGTACTACCTGCATGCTTACATCACAGGCCAGTTAACTTTCACTGCATAAGAAATCTTTTTGCTTAGTTACACTTCATGGTATATATATACCTTTTATCACCAATTGATTGTCATCAAGAGTTAAGATGTTTTGTTTTCTGTCACGATCCTCTACTCCAAAAATTGTGGCTCGGTTGCAGGAAACCAATGTGGTGGGTCCATCATGCAGTCTTATAATTTTATTCAACTTTCTTTCAAGATTTTTATTGACTAAGAGTAATTACTGATAATTAGTGATAAAAATGACTAAGAGTAAGAAGTCCCCCTACAAGAGCATAACTGAGCCAAAATTCTTTGACAATAATTTGGAGCTAACAGTTTGTAAACAAGTTGTTATACAAAACTAATAATTTTACCATACTAAATTGGAAGTGGCATTTTATACGCCTGTTTCTCTTATTGGCAGTGGCATTTTATACGCCTGTTTCTCCTATTGGAAGTGGCATTTTGTCATATTTTGCCATACTAAATTATGGCAGTCACAATCTTTCAACTTCATTAAATACTATTAAACCATTTCATTCACTTAGGAAACAAGTCTTCATTTTATTAAAACCAAACAAACATAAAACAAAGTTACAAACCTAAGACAAAATTACAAAACTAAAACAAAGTTACAACAAATCATCTGATCAACATTGAAACTAAAATAATCTCTATGACACATAAAACAAAAACCAACAATATCAACACCTTCATCCACTTTTGAACAATGAAAACTAATATCTGTAATTTAACTCTCATTTTCCTAATACTCTTCATTTCTTCATTGTTCACCAAACTTTCTTTCTTTCCTTCGCTCTTCATGTAGCTACCATTTTCTTCGCTTTCAACATCTGTGCACCATTTGAAGAAGTTACAACCAGCGTCTTCAACACCATTCTGTAAAGACAACTGTCAATGACAATGTCGTGTTCTAAAAGACACTACCACTAGGTTCAATCTAACATACCTTATACTTGGAGCATCCCCAAAATTGTTTGCCTCGATTCTTCATCATTTTGGCAGTTCTCATCACAGATCTCTGTCCACAGTGACAAATGGGTGAAGAAACAATAGGGTTTTCCTTCCGTCTGCATGTCGACGAACAGCAAGAGTGCTCCTTCGACATCCTCTTCGAAGAACAATGACTACATGCTTGATCAACACCACACCCACCTACGTCGCAAATAATACTGCAAGAACAGCTAAATTCGCACCCTTTTCAATTAGGGATTTTCAGCTTCAGCTCAGGGATTTGATAAAATCCAAACACTTTATGTGTCACGTGGTTGTCAAAGCACCCACAAAATATTAAGTCCACCTATTAACATCTGCATGTGCCACGTTTGTACAAAATGACACCTCACCTAGCCATCAGGCAAGGGTTTTAACGCCGTCTATAGAATTTAACGGTAAGGACTTGATTCTTTCAATTTTACATAAATAGGGACTCAATTGAGTGATTTGAAAATACGGGGACCTAATTGACGCAAATCTGCATAAATAGGGACCACCAAACCTATTAAACTGTAATTAATTTCAAACCTGTGCAACCTTCAATAACGATGGTTCCTTTACCCTTTACTGCTATTTTTTCTCCGTTTCCAATTCTGACTTTTGTGTTGTAGGTTGCATCAAGATCTATGAATAATTCTTGATCGTAAGTCATGTGGTTCATGCAACCACTATCAATTAGCCAACTTTTTGTTGATCTTGCAGTAGCAAAGCAAGAAATAACAAAAAGTTCTTCTTTTTCACCATCTTCAACCGCAGCTTATATATTCTCTTGTTTTTCTGATGACTTGCAGATTTTCTCCACATGCCCTAATTGTCCACATTTATGGCATTTCACATCTGGCCTCCACCAACACTTTGTATGTGGATGATTGTTTTTCTTAGAAAAAGGACATGATGGAAAAACATGAGAGGATTTGCTATCATTTTTGTGGTTGAAACTTCCTAACTTACCCTTTATTTCAGCAATTTAGTTGCCAAAGCCCCTTCAATATGATCTTCTTCTCTCATGAGTCTTCTTTGTTCTGGAGCCTGAAGTGCGGTCAAAAGTTTTGCCAAGGTAATAGTAGAAAGATCTTTTGAGTTCTCCAAGGAAGTCAATGTGGCTTCATATCTTTCTGGAATTGTTACAAATATTTTTTGAACAATTCGAGTATCAGTAATCTCAGTGCCAAGAAGACATCTTTTGTTTGCAATGACGAGAAGCTTGTCCGCATAATCTTTTATTGTCTCTGAATCTTTTATCCTCTGCATCTTAAGTTCTCGAACCAGATTCAAAGCTTGCATTCCTTTTATTCTCTCACTACCTTCATACTCTTCCTTCAAAAACTTCTAGATTTCATGTGCCATTTTCAACATCATTATTATGTTGAAAATGACTAGAGATATAGCTGTGAACAAAATTGATTTGGCTTTAGGCTTTCAAAGCCTGCTTTCTTTGTGATTTTTCATTTGAGCAACAGTAGGATTATTTGGCAAGGGACCATCTAGATATGCTTCCATTTTGACAGCCCACATTTGATAGTTTTGTCCATCAAATACATCTACAAAAACCGTAATAAAGGATGTTTGAGATTCCATCTTATGTGTGGTGACTATTTGGTGGTTGTAAGTGTTTGTGGATTATATCACAGATCCTGTAAGATCCTTTTTTGTTCTTGATACCAATTGTAGGGTTTTAAAGTATAAGAGACAAAAGAATGAAAGAAAAACTGATTTCTTTTATTGAACATAAACAGTAAATATTTATACTACATTACATAATTTGTAATCAACTTTGAGAAATATCAGCTAAACATTAATTAAATAACACATAAAATCCTTCTAAGAAATACGATATAAATATATTCTTATTTAACTGTTTTGACTCTTTCAACCACATGTTGTTTGAGTCACAAAATTCCAATAGTTTCCAACTTTTAAAGATTGATTCTATGTACAAATTGAAATATATTCAGTATACAAAGTAATATGGAAATGTGAGAAGAGAGTCAATTGACCTGGGATTTGTAATGCATCTCGTACTTCTTCTGTTATATGATTCTTAATATTAATTCTTAAGCAGGTATAAACATCAAGTTCTTAAAACTGAAATCAAGTTCATTTAAAACAGTTACAAAACAATCACACAATCTCACTAACCTCCAGAAATTAATGAAGTGGTTATAGAAAAAAGATGGAGAATTAGATAAGTTAGGCCTGGATTTGAGAATTAGCTAAACCCTATCTAACGAGAAATTCAAATAGGATATCTCCTAATAAGTCATCTCCGAGTACTCAAGACTGAGTACGCCATCAGAATTTCCATAAAGAAAAACTTATACGGGGATCGTCTTTGCTCGGTCTTTGATCCGCGCAGACAACAGGTTATGCAGGACGAGTTTAAACATACCAATAAATTTAAAATCTCAACTCGTTTTACACTTTTTCTTCGCACATTTCATCCTACATTGTCATCCATGATTAAATGAAGATCTTTTGCTTTGGATGATATATACATAAACATAAAATTCATATTCATTATAGGGTTTACGATTTAGAGTAACTGACTCTTAACATCCTAAATATACAGGAAAGATATAACAATATAATTAAATTCAAATAGCATTATCAAAGGAGTTATTTAAGAAAACATTGACAACCGAACTTAATTAACCACGTGTTATCTTAAAGACTCTGATACTGGATCCAAGCAGAACTCTTGCAACAATATTGTTTCATTAAATTGACAAACGTTGGAATAAATGAAATGAAACTACAACCAAAAACAATCCTACAATATAAGAAAACAACCCAGATGCATTTTATTTATTAGTAATTATTTGGAGGTCTATGAGGTGATAGAAACATGAAAGTCATTATTTGTATACGTAGAATAAGAAATGATGGAGCATGTTCGCAGACAAACTAGTCCTTGCCGTACCATGATCTCCTCTGAAGGTCTTCAATTACTTTGTTATCGAGTTGAAGAGCTCTGGCAAGAACCTCAACAGAAATAGGTGGAACAGCTTTAAACAGAGCGTTTGCAATAATAACAGTTCCTGGATTTTGACTGCTAAGACCAGCAATAGCAACAGCATTTCCATAACCGACATTGAGTTGGAAATGAACGAGACCAATGGGGAAGACAAAGACATCACCTTTGTTCAAGACTTTGGTGAAAAGGCGATTTCCATCTTGATTTGAGGATACAAATCCAACATAAAGTGTTCCCTCGAGAACTATAAGGATCTCAGTGGCACGAGGGTGGGTGTGGGGAGGGTTTAAACCCTTTGGTGCAAAATCTATGCGAGCCAGAGATATTCCCAGCGTGTTCAAACCAGGTAGTTGATCAACAGCCACAGGAGTCACCTGTGCATTCAGTGGGTTGTCGGTGTTCCCAGGTTCCACATGTAAGAAGAAATCTTCAGCTTTCACTGCCTTTGGGTCTTTGCAAAATTTTCCATTCACAAACACTACAAATTACAAAGCAATATGATTATTATATATGGAGCATGAATCACTTGACACATGGACACGTGTAATTTTCAAATGGTAAGAAAGAAGATTTATATATTAGATCATTATGAATTATTTAAATTTAGGAATTCAAAATTATATAAAAGTAAATTTGGTAAAAAAAAATAAATCTTATTTATTTATATCATATCAAAATAGTAAAAAGAATATATAATTCTATGAGAGCATTTCATCCCTTCTTATTCATCATTAGAGCCGTTAAAATGGACCATAACCCGCAGGCCAACCTATCCCATTAAAGATTCGGATAGGTTGCAAATATTGTATTTTTTTATCCGGATCATATTTCAACCCGGCTCATACGGGTTGAATTCATGGTGAGCCGGGTTAGCCCACCAACTCACTTACCTAATTTTATTTTATTCAAATTTAATTTTAATTTTGTAAAACAATATTTATTATTTTATTTTTATTTAAGTTCCCTATTTTTATTTAAGTTCCCTATTTTCAAAATTAATTAAATAATCAAGTTGGAAGTGAAAGTTGTTTAGATTTGAATTATAAAAAGTTTGTAATTTTTTTATTTAAAAAAATTGTAATTAAGTGAGCTACTAAGCCAACTCGTTTATCTACCATGGCGGGTCAGACCGAGTTCAAATTTTTCTAGCTCGCTAATAAATGAGTCAGGTTGTGTTAGCTCACTAAGTGATCAACCCGTGGTGGGTCGGTCCGAGTAACCCATTTTGACAACTTTAATCATCACATCTTGAAAAAGATACTTCAGTCCAAATTACTTTAAATACAAAATTTAAAAAAATAATAATAATTGATATAAATAGGTTATTAGGAATTTAATAAAAACATTTTCAATATTACATATGTAATCTAAAATGTTTGTGATAATATAAGATTTATTTTTTGTGATAATATAAGATTTATTTCTAATTTTTATCATCATCTTAGAAACTTATTGTATGTTAGAATGGTGTCAAAAATATATGAAAGACGAAAAAGCATTTTTTTTTTTTCAAATTGAAAACTTTACCTATACACACCATTTGCATTCGAGCTTCGTAACTTAATAAATTCTATCTATATGTATGTTCTATGTATATGTATGTGGATATATATGATTGAAGAGTATTTTTACGTACCACCATCTTGTTCCTTGATTGCCACACAAAAGTCTTGCAGAGGACTAGGATCATACGCAGAGACAACTGAGGAAGTGAAAGCCAAGATAGCAACAACCAAGTAAAAAGCTTTCATATTTTTCTGTATCAAACGATTCTTCTGCTTTGAAATTATGATGAGAAGTGAGTTTTGATTCATTTGGAGATCGGTATTTATAAAGATGAAGCCTTCATTGCTTTGCAGATTGTATTTACCTTAATTAATTTTTTATTTAGTGAGGAAGCATTCCTTAACAACTACATTCGTACTTAATCAAAGAGTAGACTAAGGAGATGTCCCATGTGAAAAAGAAAACGCAAGTGTTTCGGTGTTACCTAATCACCTGACTTTGCTTCTTATACTTTTTCCAGTAATATTATTTTATGAGAGGATTATCGTTAACTTAATCAAAGTTTAGTTTGGACTTTGTTTCAATATATTACATTGATGACGAGATATAGTTTAAATGGGTTGAATGCAACAATTTTTGTGAGGGACTGGGTCATACTTATCATTCCTTTCTGATGCCGCTGTCAACAACTTCAGAAAATGACTACTCAAGCATTTCAATAATAGAAGAGTGTTTGAAGATATATATGATCTTGAATCATTCACAAAATAAAATGGCCAATGGAAAATTTGAACAGTTCAACACATTATTTATTTATCAAGATAATTTGTAGAAAAATTAGAATTTGTTACTATGGGCTGGTCGGGTGAGATTGTATGCTAGGTCGAGTAGACCGAGTGGTCATGGTGCAGAAAAGAGTTATTCGGTCCCAACAGCAGTTGAGCATTTAAAACGTAATTAATATGACAACTACTATTGATAAGTGAATAATATTTGAATTAATGATCATTAAGAGGTAAATTAATTTGTGAGATTCTTATAAACTCTATAAATAGAGGTTTTGATTTTAAGGTTGTTTTTATATTTATTTGATTTTATACTTATTCTGTTTATATTTTATTGGACTCATACCAGTTTAAGGTGACAAATTATAAATAGAGAGCAGAGGTCATGAGTCAGGTACTTCCAATTCACGATCTACTTACTCAACACTCATGTCCAAGAAAAGCGAGTCATCCAACCAATCCAAGCATCAGAAAGTAACAAAGTCACGTCTGTCAGGTCAGTCTTTCGATCCCTAAATTTTACACCGAAACAATTACAAATAATTATATATAATTAGTAAATATATTATATATGCGCTAGTAAATAAAAAATACAGTATTGTAAAAAAAATAAGCAATAAATAATACTTTTAATATTATTTTTCTAAATTATAACTTAATCACGCTACATTAATGACTAGTTTATTTCATAAAATTTTAATTTTATTTCATATTTTGATATTTCGGTGAGGGAAATGATATATTATTTTATTGATGTAATGATATTATTTGTTTGAGATATTCTAAAATATATATAAAGAATTTGTAATAAATTTCATGTTTTATATTGATGTTTAAATCTGGATCATAATTGTATTATCTCATCATATCAAATTATAGGTTCTGCAATTGAGGACATGTTTGGCATGATTCGATTAAATTTGGGAAATTATGCTAATTGACACAAACCGACCTTAGCTCAGTTGGTAGAGCGGAGGACTGTAGTTGGTTCTGACAGACATCCTTAGGTCGCTGGTTCGAATCCGGCAGGTCGGATATTTTTCTCAATAAAGCAGAAACTTTTCCTTTTAAGTGCATTTTCTAAAGCAGAATTGAAGAAACATTTAACCTTTTTTATGCTCGACACCTTTTATTTTTCCTTAACATAAAATAATAATTTTCTTTTGTCATTTGAAGTATTCCATAACACTTTATGAATGTGTTATTCCACAATAGCTGGTAACAAAAAATCACATGAAATTCTTAAATACATGATAAAACTTTGTTGCATTTCTACAAAAATTTCATGATTCCTTAGAGAAAATATTTTTGGAACGGATTAACTCTTCGTAAAAGATGAAGAAGTAATTCAATACTTTCAGAGATATACTACTCTATAACACTTTACAATGACATTTATCATTATGAAAAAAGTTATTTGAAACCAATTTTAAATACATCAATTATAAGTTGATCCTTACCTTTTTTTTCAATTAAATTTTATTTTTTGAAAAATATACTTAATTTGATTCTTTTTATTATACTTTACAAAATGATGTTAAAGACATTATTAGTACAAATAAGAATTTTGATGTTAGTGTTTTTTAGCCTTTAAAGTAAAAATTAAAAAAAAAAAAAAAACCTGATATCGGAATTGATTAATTTACGTTGGAAGAAAAAAAAAAAGTGACAGATAATTAATGTCAAAATTTATTATTTTTCGATATTAATTAACTCAGAAATCGGTAATTTTGTGACATCAATTAACGTCAAAAAATATAATTTTCAATGTTAACTACCAGTTTTTTTCTGATATCAATCAACTCCTTTGTTTTTTTTATATTAATTATTTAATTTTACAATTCTACGCAAAAAAAACCAACAAATGTAGCTTAGTTTTGACATTTGATATATTCACTCAAGTATGAAATATGAACTATAAATAAAAAAAGCTATCACAAGTGAGTGAATGGTGTTATAGTAAATAGTAGTGTATATTGACTATTAACTTGTGATTTTTGCTTTTCATAGGTGGAAATTTATTTACCACTCCTTATAGCTTCTATTTTAGAGAAAAACCTCCAAGAGCCCTTATTTTGGGTATAATGTGAACTTTAAAAATTATTTGGAAAGTCAAATGCGACATATCTTTAAAATGACCATAACATTTGCTCCGGTTGGCCGATTTGGCAGTATTATATATCCATTTGGGATATAAAAAAAAATTTAATCACATGTTAGCCCGCATAGTCGGTTGTTCCTTCTAGATTTAAAAAAAAAAAGATAGTTTTCTATTGTTCGTCAATTTATTTTGTTTTTTTCAAACTTTTCAAAACTATTTCACATACTTATACTTTGAAATTTGATCTAAATTTTTTTTTGGAGCCTTCTCATGATATTTTTGTACTTTAAACAAATTTTCAGGTCATTAGGAATTGTTTTGAATATACTCTCACTTTTACCCTAACTTGAGGGTATGAATGACAAGCAAATACACTATGTATGAACAAGTAAGTTCAACAATACCAACAAGTTCAACCAATTTATCATCCATAAAAAATGAAAATAAAAATGAAACTAACATACTCGAAGGTGGGTTCACCAGAATAAAATCATACTTAAAGTAGTTAATCATCATGCATTTGTATAAAATGAAAGGAAGATTACATGTGCTAGTTGTCCAAAACTTCGTTCGAGAAGGGTTTTGAGTAGAGAAGAAGGTTTCGCGCAAAGATAAAGTGAATCAATTTTCACACTTTCGGCCAAATTTTTAATGAATTCACTAACATAATGTTTGAAAATGATATTTCAACATCTTATAGCCTTTTGACCTTTGAAACTAAGGCATTTGGCGTCACACTTGACTATATTTTCACTTTCGTACGAAAGATTTTAGTGAAATTTATCGAATATGACGCAAGAAATTAAGAATTTTGATGTCTAATAACCAATTTGACATCGAAAAAGTCAAAATCCCTACGTCTTAATTGAATTTTTATTTACAAAAATGTCACTGATCATTTTTAACATTGGTTTTTTCGTTTTCTGGGTAGAAAGCAAGGCGTTGAAGTCTTACTTTGCACTAGTACATGTCATGTGTGAGTTCGTATTTTTTTTTTATTAATTGTTTAGTTTTTATCTTCTTTTTTACTTTTACTACAAAGTTTTATGTTGTCCACATGGCATTGCCAATGCCATATGTTGAAAGGTGGAGCATCCAACTCCATTTTTATGATGTTTGAGCTAATCTAATAAAGACCAAGCCTTGCAAGCACTGGTTGAGCTCCACTAACAACATCTGACCACCTCCAAATGAAGATCGAGCTCCACTAACAACAATCAAACTCTTCACATATGAAGACCGAGCTCCAACAATAATGTTTGAGCTAATCTAAGCTAAGCAAGTGATGACCGAGTTGTTTCAAGCATAGGAAGTGAATACCAACCTGAGAATGAACAACCTAGCACCCAACAAGTTGACAACCCAGTCAGACCATAGCACGACCAAACCATAACCCGACATCTACATGAACTACACACTTACTTTAGATTGTAAGTCAAGTATTGTTCTAAGAATCAAGTGAAATCATAAAAAACATCATTGGCAAAAGAATGTATGTTGTGAAACATATAACAGTCATGTTAATTGTTTTAATCAATTATTTATTTTATGCTTAGTAATGTAAGATTAGGAAATAATCTTTATAAATTAATTGCTCTTATTTAGTTTTAAAACTACTAACATCAATAATTCGTTTTCCATGATTAATATAATTGCTTTCAATTTATTTAGAAACTAGACAATTTTTTTAACAATTTTCATCATAAAATATTAAGACCTCGTTTAATAAAGGAAATCTTGCGTAGATATCCACCTAACATATTACTAGGGATGAGATGAGTACAAGTTTGAGTATCTTGTCCTCATTTTCAACATAAAAGTTTATCTCCATTTTGATCCTCATACACAATGGGTATAAATTTTTTGCCTTATTTTCATTCCCATTAGAGAATGAATATACTTGTATTTACGTCCATAGTCACAACAACAACAAAAACATGATATCATCAAATATTTAATGTCCAAATTACCTAATAAATTAAATACATTTTTGCACCAACTATTTTCTCCTCTCCAGAAATTACCTTGGTATCTTGTTGTAATAGTCTACAATTGGATAGATCATAACCAATCATTTTACAATTTCAATAAAATATGATAGTTTCTCATACTCCACATCAACAATAAACACAAATCTCAACCTTTCCATCAAAATTTGATTAGGCAAATTAGATAATAAATTAATATCAACCAAGACACATGAAAAGAATCTCGAAACGTATATTTAGTTGAATCATCTAAAAATAAAGGTGTGCCAATATCACATACAATTGAGAAAATCGCATTTGACTGCCAATATTCTAAAGGAAAATTATGTATGTGTACCCAACATTGAGATTCTAGTAGACAAATTAACTCTAAGAACCAAATCCCTTTTCATATCCTCGAGTTAAGAAAAAACAAATTCATATAACCCTTTGTTAAGAGGAATTGTTTTCCATTGTCTCAAATTTTTCCAAGTGACATCCAGCTTTTTAAACATATCTAAATGCTTGAAATATTTATCTTTCTTTGTTAATAAAATACTATATTTTTTCAAATTAAGAAGATATATTTTTTAGCAATCTGTGTCATGATCATAAGTTCCTTTATAAAAAAGAAAATAATTGTAATAAAAAAAATGAGAAATAATCTCAGCAAATATATTCTTTGTACTCACATATTTAAAAAGGATTAAGATGAATAGGACTTTTCTTGATTTGATCATGTAAACAATTTTAAGAGATGTAAAAAAATAAAAATAAAAAATAAATGAATCATACTTATTGGCCTTCGTTCCAAAAAAACCAAAACAAGAAAAATAACTTGATTCTTGAACTAGCCCTGCACTGCACCCCTGCATGAAACGCACAACCCCCGATTCAACCACGCTGCCTGGTCCACGCCTTCTAAGCTAAAATCACCATGCGGCGATGGTGCTTTTCCTTTCGTGTTCCAGTTATAAATAATCATTTATAACATTATTTAACTAAAAATGAATTCAAAATAAAAGTTTAGTTTTTCCTCTTACTTTATCAGCTTAAATATACTGGGAAATGGTTTAAGTTCAAATCCAATTAAATTTCCTAATGCTTATTAGATGTGAGGAATGACTATAAGGCTTTAGTTTGCTTAAAGAAGGAATCATTCAACAGGAGTGAAGAATCACATTAGGTTTGATAACCTTAGGTTCTAAATGTCTGGGATGAGTTCATAATTACCTTAAAGAGAACTTCTAAGAACATTACAATTAAGAACATAATTTATAGTGAGTTAAAGGCAATCCAGTGGAGGAAGAGTTGCCAAGTTCAATTTTGATATCTTAATCAATATCACTTATTTTTAGTATTCAATCTAACTATTTTTAAATCTATCAAAATTTTATTGACAAACTTTAATAGATCATAAGTTATTGCTTTATGTGAATACCATCTTGTTATACTACAATCGAACTAGTACACTTGTTGAAAAATTCAGAACAATCACTGGATGACAAAAAAAGTAGTATAGTTATATAAGGAGATGATGATAGTCTAAAACAATCTAATGAAAGTGTGCAAAATATGATGATCAACAACCACATAATGAGAAATAATTTGATCAAGTTGAGATAGAAAGTTTGCTTGTTCATTCTAACAAAATATCACACTAGTCATCACCTCAAGAACCTAATACAACAAAATGAACTTTGCGTGACCATGTCATTATTAATAGTGTCCAAGAAGCTTTAGTTGTCTCCGATTGGAAGAATCTTATGAATGACGACATTATATCCTTGTAAAGAAATAAAAACATGGGAATTAATAGATTGTCAAGTTGAAAAGAAACTTATAGGATTTAGATAGGTTTATACTAGGAAATTTAATGCATATGGTACCATTAAGAGATTCAAAGCTAGATTAGTGACAAAAGGGGTGTACACAAGCATATGGCATAGATTACACTAAAACGTTTTCTTTGGTAGCCAAAATTAACATAATTTGAGTATTGTTATCTCTATATGTAAACTTTGATTAGTTTTTACAACAATTTGACGTGAAAAAACCTTTTTACATGGGAAATTGTCTAAAGAGGTTTATGTGGAACTACTAAAAGGATGTGAGATCCTCGAATATACATAATAAGAAGGTATGCAAGTTTAATAAGTCATTATATGAATTAAAACAATCGTCACATGCATGATTTGGTAAATTTATCAAGTCATGATTATTTTTGGAGATTAATAGAGCTACAAAAGATCATACCTTGTTTCTAAAGAAAAGGGAAGGAAAGATTACAATTCTTATTGTATATGTTGATGATATGATAATTATGGAAGATGATTTAGAATAATTGTGGTCCTTTAAACTACTTTCTTAGAATTAAGGTTTCAAGATCAAAATTAGTTTTTTTTTTCTTAATAAAAGTATGCATTGGATTTATCAAAAGAAACTGAGATTACAACATGTAAACCAACAAATTCCCCAATTTAAGAGAGATTGAAGTTGTATATTGAAGAAGATCAAACTCCAACTAATTAGGAGATATATCCTAGACTTGTAGGGAGATTGGTGAATCTCTCTCACAATAGACCAAATTTAATTGTTTTTAGTGTGGTTGGTCAAGTCATGCACGATCTAGGCGAAAAACATATTATTGTTACCAAACGAATTTTAAGGTATATAAAAATTATACTAAGGAAAGGAGTTTTGTTCAAGAAGAAATTCAACTACAAGGATGTGATGGTTTATATTAATGTAAATTTGACATGTGCTCTTGGTTTATATTAATGTATATATATCATAAGATAAATTTTATTTTTAATTATTTTTCTAATATAAGATCTATGTTATTTCTCTATTAACATTAGCATCTACAATGTTTTTTTTTACTAATATCAAAAGCAATTTTTTTTATGAGAATTGAGATATTATAAGTTGATGTCAAAAAACATTATTTTTTGACCAACATAAACCAAAAGAAAGGTTGCCATTATTTTTCTGCTAACATTAATTAGTCTTTTTTTTATTGAAATGAAATTATTTTTCACTTAGAAGTCAAAATTACTTCTCAATTCACATTTGATAGAGTTTTCTCCAATTATGTCAATGAGCCTATTCTTTTATGGATGTCAAAATTTCACTTAAAATCTACAATGATTAATTTTGTCAATATCTAAAAGGACTGTTTATCCGTCACATCACGCGTATTATTTGGTGGTAATTGGAATAATCAATCCAAACAAAATAAATTATAATTCTTCAAACTATTTTATCTAAACATAGCGTTTCAAAAATTAAACAATTTAAAACAAAAATAATTCAAATTGAATATATTTAAATTTTTTAAAAGTGATAACTTCAAATGTCACAATATAAACACATTATATTTAAATTATGAAATCAACTTATAGCTCCTTGTATGCCAGTTATAGCTGTACTAATCACAAATCGATATCATTTCCACTGTCAAATTTGGGTAATATTCTTCTGACATTTTTCTCAGTAGTTCGACTTTTAGTGACAGACAGTCAAGAAAAACATGTTTTTCCCTTCGGAATTATCTAACGTTCCTAGTTACATACTGATTTTTTTTTTTCATTTATAACTCCTATAAATATCATCAACATTATTGCATAAATATCTTATACACATTGATACTTTGGTAAAATTATACTCAATCACATTGGAGTACAAGTGGATCTCAAAAAAGCTCATTTTGTCCCACCCAAACAAGTCAAAATGAAAACCTTAAGGAGTCCATACAAGAATACAGAACAACTTCTGAAAGCTTTATTTGGTTTAAATTTATGATGTATATGGTTGAGTGGATGAGAAAACAAAAGAATTAGAAGCAAATAAAAATCTGCACTATGGAAAAAATGAACTATTTGAGTTTCAGTTAGTATTTATTTCACTTAGAAATTCCCTTACAGCAATTATAAGGCCAATATACCATACATTTCTAGCTTCTTCCATCTCAGAAATGCTTTTTAAATTCACCATAATTTCTACTGACAAGAATATTCTTATAGATGCTGCTAAACATGCCATAACCCTGATGTTTTCATAATTTATACTGACAAGAATATTCCGGACCTACCAGAATATAACAAGTATAAATATAATAGTCACACATTGAAACAATCATTTCATCATGCAGAAGGAGATGAAAGGGAGAATGAATAAATCACATTCAAAAGAAATCAAAACATATAACTACCTTAGTTTTATGTTCCTTAAGGTGCACATCATCATTGATGAGGCCTCTAAATTTTCGGCATTTACTTGTCAAAAGAAGTCTACCCTGCTGTGTAAACAACAAATAGAAACAACTTTTACCAGTCAAAATGCAGATATTGACTGCTATATTCAATGAAGAAAATTGAATATTGTAACATCTATAAAAAATGGAATAGCAATTCATTCCACACATCAGGTACCCCAGGCAAGCACCAATGTATGCAATCAGAGTAAGATGAGGGATTTGACAACTGTTCAGGCCTAAGGGGCTCCCAAAATTTGCGAAAAATGGAAGGATGACCATCCTTTCTATACTCTGATAGTTGAGTGATGTTGATGACAGAAACTTTTGAACTCAAATTGCTTAGGATCTTCTCCACAGTGCTCATTGTAGGCAAATCTGAACCGCTTCCCCAATAGCCCTCATTGTAAATAGGGTCCTTCTCCCCATAGCAGTTTCCTTCACTTTCTGGTTTCCACTCTCGGCTCCTGAATGATAATAGTTTCAATTCAGTGAGAAAACATGGAGGAGGAGATATTTGGATTTCATCAATTAATGTTCTGATGGTATAGATAGAAAGGTGTAGCGATATAAATGAGAAGATATCAAATATATTGAATGAGATGCATTTCAGAACTAAATAGGAGGATAACAAAACAATATCATACACCATTAGTAACGAATAAAAATACTTTCAATTCACTTCTAATTTTCATAAACTAATGACGACTTCAGCAAAAAGCCAATTCTTTTTTGTTTTTCAGTGTCTTTGGAAGATCCCATATAGGAACCTAATAACTGTTGGACCGATTCACCTCATTTTCTTCACTGTTATATTATTATTATTCTAAAACTCTTACTGACTTGTGTAACATAGAGTCTCTCATAGGTGAACCTCTATTCATACTTGGACATTACTCTCAGAGGTTCTCCTCACGGAGTCCACTAGGTCGATAAGGAGACTTCGCTTCTTCTATGGTTTGTACAACAATGCTCTACCTTTTGGTAAAACCTGTTGGCACCCATTATGGGGCTTGGTTAAAATCTTTCCTAACTCCCTCACATTTATGGTAATTACTAGAAGCCAGAAGAATACCATCTCCTGTTCAAACTGTTAGATGGATCTTTCTTCAATCATAAAGAACCTCAGCGCACATGGAGAAGAGAACAACGAAACAATGCACAACAGGATTGCAGCCATGCAACAACAGGGAGAAGAGAACATATGAATTTAACTCGCCAAGGCTTGGAGCTTGTTCGACAACAACATCAGACAACCTCCAACAATAACATAACCTCTAGTGGTTATGTGATCAACAAATTGACGAATTACAAGTTCTATGTGACCCATATACTTTATTTTCACTGTCAATATGCTGTTCTTTCGTAAAGCACTCATACAAAGGTAAAATATATGTCATAAAGGAAGTTTTGTGTACACTTTATTCTCGGCAGAACACACTTCAACCATAACGAGCCCAACATCTCTATCACATGCACGAAACAATTTGAGGAACTCCTCTATAAAATCCCTCAAGGTATACTTATAGGCATAGGAATCAACTTCACCGAAATGAAAATAGAGGGAAACCTATATTTGCTTTTACCTCTCAACCTACTCAACCCTACCAATTCTACAGTCTCTTGAGAATTAGTGTCACTTATGTAAAAATTAGAAACAACATGCATTATCTCCAACAAGAAGGGGCGGTCACCACGATAGCCCCAATGAAAGATGAAAGAGGGCTATCTCTTCCACCATGTCCCTCTCTATGGAAAAAGAGTTCAGCCACTCTTTGAACAAGACTCCTCCAATGTTGCTAACCTCCTTGATGACTAGGGGGCTACCACCATAAGAAGAGTTGGGAAAAGTTGAAGAAAATGACTTGTGAAATAAGAACATACCTAGATTGACAAAAGGAAAGAAGAACAAGTTGGAGGATACGAACAAAGAAGGAGAAGAAGGCAAGTGTGCTCTTGAAGGATATTGAATAAAAGAAAAAGTGTCAAAACGGAAGTAAAAGTGTCTTTAAAAATAACATTAACTGATCTTGTGCAAAACAACACACCCTTTCCAAAATGTCATGTCTTAATGACATGTCTTGAAAACACATGATTGCCACCAAAAAGATTGGGGTTTGTGTACCTACCCACCTCCAAGATACTCATATTTTTAGTATTTCCTATTTTGATAAACTTAAACTTCAATCTAGTAGTCCAATATTCAACCTAGCCAATTAAGTGTTGGACTTGGAACCGAAATCTTGTAGTCAAAATTTTGTCGCCTCTGCCATTACACCCGCCATGCCGGCAACGACGCGTCTACTGTCGCCATCGCCAAAGTTTCAATTTCGGCCAGAGACCACACAGTTTTGATCATCTCAGCCAGACGACCACCGTGCCGTCAACGATGCCTTCATCGGAGCTCTTACGCACTCTCAGCGCCTTTGTAAGTTGTGGATCTGCTCCCTTTTTCGTCATGCACGGTGATGCGTCCCGTCTCCTCTCCGGCAATGATTCAGAGCGCTGAGGTCGCCTCTTTTTCCTCTTTCAGGTGCCTTGATTGAAGAATCTTGGATTTTTAGGGTTTTTGTTCATCCATGGCTCCTTCTGCTATCTCTTATTACCTCTCTTCTATCACTAGTGTGTCTGACTCGTCCATATATACTTTTTCTTCTGTTAGTTTATTTATAGCCATGGTGGCTCTTCAATAATGACCTCTTTATAAACTAGAGTTCCTTATTGACGATTTGCATGAAGACATTTAAATGGAACAACCTCTTGGATTTGTTGCTTAGGAGAGTCTTTTGGATTGGTTAATCGTCTTCACAAATTATTAATAATTTGTTATCACTCGAGTGCAGAAGCAGATATTTGCATTAAGTCTTTATTTATTATATTTGTAACAAGCTTGGTATATACGTTTTTATGTACCAGTTTAAGGGGAAATGTTGATATATTAGGTTATTAGATATCTTATATATGTTATCTTTATCTTTTATTTTTAATTAGATTGTTATTATTCCTTATTTGTATTTTAGGTTTAGTCCATATTTCTTCTATTATAAATAAAGTACCCTATGTGTATATTCAACACAAGGGAGATTAATCTCATACATAGTTTTTACTATATTGAACCATTCTATATCAAACTTTTTATTGGATAAACTTGCATAAACTCTCAAATCAAGAAGCATGTTCATGAATGTGAAATCAGCTATAATTTTTGTTCCCATTGACCCCATAGTAATTGCTTTACCATGACTTAGATGATCTTGAAAATAACTCATTTTAAAATGTTTTCACTTTAATGACCATTGTGCACATTGATTAAAATGAGCCCACAAACAATGGAAGAACAAGTGCAACAACACTCGTTGTCAACACACTTTTGGAGACAAACAAACAAAGAACACACAAAGCAAGATAGCAAGACTTGTTAGATAAACTTAAATGTGGTTACCTTTAATAGTTCTATCATAATTAATTGTCTTAGGAATTGCAAAGGTTAAGAGTGCTTCTAAAAATGAATTGACATGCAATAGAGTTCGTTAATTATAGTTTAGGTAGTAGTTGTATTTAATGGATGTAGTTGAAGGGCTAAGACAAAAGGGTGTATAAATAGTTCTTGTACTACTCAATGTAAAAACATAACAAGTAATATTACAGAGTGTGTATCCAGAAAGACTTGTTTGTCAACAAGAATAAGTCATCTAATTTACTATGCCGTGCAATTCTTTTCTCTACTAGAGAGGTAGATGCTCTTAAAAAGAGCTTTACAAGACTGTTAAGAATTAGTTAGAAACACTAATGAACTTCTAACTAAATGAGTGTAAATAGTGTTGTAATATAGGATAATATCTGTAGAATCTTCCTAATTAGAGGAAATAGGTACATGATATTTTATTTTATTTTATTTTTCCCTAGGTTTCCTAGTTTCCCTATTTCCCTTTTTAGGAGAAGTAGATTATTACAAATAGAAGGTTTGAGAATGTATTTTTTATGATTTGAGAATAATAATAAGTCTCATTTTCAACTTGGTGTCAGAGCTCCTGATCTTAGGGGCTAGATTCCGCTGCAAGAAGCGCACCGCCGCCACTGTCCGACCACCACCGCCACTGTCCGACCACCGCCGCTGCCACCGTCGCCAGTCGGGGTCGTTGATAGGGCAGAAAGGTGCGCCCAACACCGGCGATCACAGAGCCGGAAGTCGCTCCTCGAACAGAGCTGCCACGCGCCGCCACGCGCCGCCACCGTCGCCGGCGCGTGTAGCCCACGCGCCACCCTCCGGCGAGACCCACTCGCCGGCGCCGCCACAGACAGGGTCGCCGGAGCCCCCTGAGTCCGTTCCTAGGGGCGGTGATGACTAGTTTGAGCTGTATTTGTACAGATCTGACTTTTACGTTTTGATCCTCTTTTTCCGGTGAAACCCACTCGCCGTAGCCGCCACAGAAGGGTCGCCGGAGCCTCCTGATTCTGTTCCTTGGGTTGGTGACGACCCGTTTGGCCTTTATTTGAGTAGATCTGAGTTTGAAGTTTTTGCCCTTTTTTATTGGATACGGGATGTCTGAAGAAAAGAGTATTCCTTTGGGGGTACCCAATGACTTACCAAATATAGGAAGTACCTCGTGGCTGGATGGTCAGAATTACTTACAATGGAGTCAATTTATTTTAAGGATTCTCAAGAGTCGCTCCAAACTTGATCATATACATGGAGGAGGACCGGCACCAGATGACAAACATTTTTCAATGTGGGATAGAGAAGATTCTTTAATTATGACTTGGATGTGGCAATCCATGTCTCCAGAAGTAAGGAAAAATTATATGTTCCACTCTTCTGCAAAAGAAATATGGGATGATTTACAGAGTACTTTTTCTTTAAAAAAGAATCTTGCTGCTACCTATGATATCAAGAACAGGATATTTAATACAAAACAGGACTCCCTTTCTGTAACAGAGTATCACGGGATCCTGAATGGTCTTTGGATGGAACTAGATCAGATCCAAACAATAAAGATGTGTAAAACAGATGCTGCTGTTCTTGCTGAATTCATGGAAGGAGAAAAAATCTTTAAATTTCTCCAGGGCCTTAATCATGAATACGACCCAATCCGGGTTCAAATTTTTGGAAGAGAAAAATTACCACCCCTGTCAGAAGTTTTTTTTATGGTAAGAGGAGAAGAAACTCGGAGATCTGTCATGCTTCATGGAGGGATCTCCAACACAGGCTCTGCCATGACAACTGGAAAGGGAGTCCACAAGGGAACAAATGCTGGGGGAAAAACATTTGAAAAAGGTACTAATGGGGAGTATTGTACATACTGTAAAAGATCTGGACATACCAAGGAAATATGCTTCAAACTCCATGGAAAAAAGAATGTTCTCGAGCGCATTGGAAACAACAAAGGGCCTACTAAAAAATGGGTAAATCATACTACCTCAGAACGGGAAGCCACAAATCAATCTAATCCGTCCCAGCCTAATCCACCACCACCACCACCAGATCTTGATATGCAAACTTATAAGGAGAAACTCGAGCGCTTGGAAGCAATGATTGAATCAATGAGTAAGCCCTCTGGATCATGTACTCTGTCCATAAAAGGTAAGATTTGTCTCAATACTGTTGGTCATGTGTCTCACGGTATTTGGATCCTTGATTCGGGTGCAACTGATCATATGACACCGTTTAGTGGGAATTTCGATTCATATAGCAAGAGCAATAAAGAACAAATTATTACAGTTGCAAATGAACAGGGTGTACCTGTATGCGGCTCTGGGAATATATTCTTGGACTCATCTATTGTATTGAAGGATGTTTTACATGTTCCTCAATTAGCTAATAGTCTTATCTCTGTGCAAAAGTTCACCAAGGATTTAAATTGTTCAGTAATATTTTTTCCAACTTATTGTGTTTTTCAGGATCTTGCCACGGGGAAGACGATTTTAACTGCTAAGGAGCAAAGTGGGTTGTATTTTTTAGAGTTTGATAACCAAAGCAACACACAAATCCTGAGTCAACAAGCTACATCCGAGACGTGGGCTAAATCACAAATATGGTTACATCATCAAAGGCTTGGGCATCCATCATTTAGTGTTATCAAGTCCCTGTTTCCCCATTTGTTTACCAAGGAGTCTGTTGAGTCTTTTAATTGTGATATTTGTCAATTGTCAAAACACCATCGTGCATCTTATCCTATTAGTAATAAAAAGAGTATTTCTCTATTTGATTTAATTCATTCTGATGTTTGGGGTCCTGTCATAAATTCTATTTCTGGAGCCAAATGGTTTGTTACCTTTATTGATGATTGTACTCGTGTCACGTGGACATACCTTATGAAAAATAAATCTGAAGTTTTTCAAATTTTTGTTAACTTTTTCCGCCTTGTCCAAACTCAATTTGGAAAAAATATAAAAAAAATTAGGTCTGATAATGGTACTGAATATGTAAATCATGAATTTCTCAATTTTTTGTCTCATAATGGTATTGTTCACGAACTAACCTGTGTTAACACTCCTCAACAAAATGGGGTTGCTGAAAGAAAGAATCGTCATCTTCTTGAGGTAACTAGAGCTCTTCTTTTTCAAATGTCTGTTCCCAAACATTACTGGGGAGAAGCTGTGTTAACTGCCACATATCTCATCAACAGGTTACCCACTCGTATCTTAAATGGCATTAGTCCTATAGAGTCTCTATTGTCTTTTGTTCCTTCTTCTTCCCTTACAACGAGTCTACCTAATCGAGTCTTTGGATGTGTTGTTTTTGTTCACTCTCATCCTCCTAACCGTGGTAAATTAGATCCCCGAGCCCTTAAATGTGTCTTTATTGGGTATCCTTCTAATAAAAAAGGGTACAAATGTTATCATCCTCAAAGTCGCCGTGTCTTTATCACCATGGATGTCACCTTTCATGAAACCAAATCCTTTTATGTCAGTTCACCACTTCAGGGTGAGAAAGCACTTGAAGTGGATGAACTCTCCTTCTTGTCATTACCATGTTTGTCTTTGCAGGATGCCCAAGACCTGAGCAATGAAGCAACCATAGTCCACAGTGAGCAAGAAGAGGAAGACAGATTTTATGGCAAAAAATATGCAAGAAGAGAACAACCCACTTCGACTCTAGAGCAAGAAGAATTGTCTGATCCGGAGGTGAGTATCCCTGAAGATATCAATGAGGAGGAGGTAAGTATTACTGAGGATTTACCCATTGCATTGAGAAAGGGAAGAAGATCATGTGCTAAATATCCTATTTCTCAGTATGTTTGCACTAACAATCTCTCTGATAAGCACAAAAGTTTTATTGCTGCCATTGATGCCACAGAAATACCTACCTCAATCCAGGAGGCCATGAAACTTGAACATTGGAATCAAGCTATGAAAGAAGAGATGAATGCATTAGAAAGAAATTCAACTTGGGAGATTGTTGATAAGCCAAGAGACAAGAAGACAGTAGGGTGTAGATGGATATTCACAGTCAAACATAAGGCAGATGGGACAATAGAAAGATATAAAGCTAGATTGGTGGCAAAAGGATATACCCAGACATATGGGATTGATTATGAGGAGACATTTGCCCCAGTGGCAAAGATGAATACAGTTCGAGTTATTCTCGCTTTGGCTGCCCATTTTGGATGGGACTTACACCAGCTGGATGTGAAGAATGCCTTTCTTCATGGAGATTTAGATGAGGAAGTGTACATGGAGATTCCTCCAGGGTTTGAAGTGAAAAATGAAAGAAACAAGGTATGTCTCCTAAAGAAAGCATTGTATGGTCTTAAACAATCCCCCAGAGCATGGTTTGGAAAATTTACAAAAGCAATGGTTTCCTTGGGATACAGACAAAGCCAAGGAGATCATACTCTATTCATAAAGCACTCTTCTACAGGTAAACTCACTTTATTGCTTGTCTATGTGGATGATATGATTATTACAGGAGATGATGAAACAGAAAAATTGGCATTAAAGGAAAAATTGGCAGCTCAATTTGAAATGAAAGACCTAGGAAAACTCAAATATTTTCTTGGAATAGAGGTTGCCTACTCCAAGAATGGAATTTTCATCTCCCAGAGGAAATATGTACTTGATCTCCTCAAAGAAACAGGAAAGTTGGGATGTAGAACCTCAACTGTTCCTATAGAACAGAATCACAGAATCGGAAGTGAAGAAAGTGCTCCTGTAGAGAAGGCCCAATATCAGAGATTGGTGGGAAAATTGATTTATCTATCACACACAAGACCAGACATTGCTTATGCAGTTAGTGTAGTGAGCCAATTTATGCATGATCCAAGAGAGAGACATATGCAAGCAGTTGACAAAATTCTCCAATACTTGAAGTCAAGTCCAGGAAAGGGACTATTATTCAAAAAGGAAGACACATTGAATATGAAGATATATACTGATGCTGACTATGCAGGTTCTATTACTGATAGAAAATCTACTTCGGGGTATTGTGTATTTCTTGGAGATAGTTTGGTAACATGGAGAAGCAAAAAGCAAGATAGAGTGTCCCGTTCTAGTGCAGAAGCTGAATTTCGAGCCCTTGCTCAAGGAATGTGTGAAGGACTCTGGATGAAAATCATCTTGGATGATCTTAAAGTCAAAGTAGAGCACCCAGTGCAACTACACTGTGACAATAAGTCTGCTATGAGCATAGCCCATAATCCAGTACAACATGACAGAACCAAACACATTGAAATTGACAGACAATGAGTGTAAATAGTTATGCAGAAAACGAGATTGCTAGCACATTAGCAGATAAGAAAAGTCCCTGCTAGACGTTTTAATCCAATAGATGCTTCTGATAAGCAACGCACTCTATAAGAATATCTAAGTTGTTATACTTTAGATGCCGTTATCCTAGAAAGTAGTTTAGTACACAAGATCCTACTGTGACTTACATATTTATGAATTTATATATAATTTGATCTCTAGAGTAGTTTGATCCAATATTCTATTAATATATAATCAACACTTCATTAGTGGAATTTTCTATTTAGCTTTATTATGATGTTGAAATATTGAATTATTGTTGTGTTAATAGCATTTTGTTTTGCCTATATGTCATTAGTGAGTCTTCTAATAATTTTACTTTTTCTATTTCATAAGAGTTGACAGGTCACAGCTTAAGAATCAACTACACAAGCCAGCTTGGTGGAAGATCCACAAACTCACGTTTGACAACCTAGAATAGGTACCAAGAAGTTTACAACAACTTCCAAACACTCTTTAACCAATTGAATTTGACTCTGTAAAACCTAAAATATCTTGACACAACAGGATCGTATTAGATGTTTTCAAAGAAAGTCAAAATTCAAACTAGAAACTATAAGTACTCTTACGGTGCATATCTAACAGTACTGCTCTGCTGTCATGGAAGTGCGAGGACTAGAAGCCAAGGAATTAAAAACTCTAGAACAGGTAAGTTGTAAACCATAGAATTTGCATTGGGTTATCCAATGAAACATGGTTAAGAGGAATGATAACAATCAATATAATTCTGCTACGAGTTCTAAGAATACACAACAAGGTTAATCTAGACCAGCCAGCAAAAACTGGTTTCCGCTCTAGCTATTGTATCATAATATAACCTGTGGAAAAAGGTCTATCTCCAAGAATGCATACTGGCAATGTTTCCCTCCATATTTGATCATACAAATATAGATTGGTTGCTCACCAGAGATGAGTTGGTGACATGGTCACAAAAAAGACACGCTTCTTCAGGGGATCAACTTTTGAAGATACCCATTCTGCCCAAGCTCCCATGGCCAACTCCATGGCTCCTCGCCCATCCAATTCTTCACAAGCTCCATTTTCTTCAGTAGTCCATCTGCAATAGAAGAAAATACAAGATACATTAGAACAGAGAAGAAAAATTTTCCTTAAAAAACAACTTGTACATTGATGAATTGATACAGACAATAGCTTAACTGGGCCTTGTCTCCACCATAAGTATGTGTTAAAAACAAGAATATCAGCATTTTCCCACAGTGATGCGTGTCTAAGAACTGTATCAGGACGAATTATGCGTTCATCTAGTCTGTGATTTACTGGATCATCAGAATTAGATTCAACAAGCAGGGGAGCCCAGAGAAACTCCACAGTTGCATTATAATCCTGAAAATTAGTACAAAAATAGCAGTGTGCTGGAAATGAGACTCAAAACAATGGCACTGGTGAACTACACCCCATCAACAAGTCTTGGAGCAAGCAATGTGTATAAAGAAATTCAGTTAAATGATGGAAAAAGGCACATATTGGTATGAATGACTACATTTATAACATCATAAAAATGTTTCCAGTAAAGGTTTCTTACCTCTGCTCTGAAAATGGTGAGATGGGCATTTGGTGACATTGATCTCTTATCAGCAGGAATTACTGATTGTAACAAACACACCATTGATATCCATTGCCCTCTATTTAGTGAATCTCCAACAAACATTAGCCTTTTATCTCTCAACTTCTCCCACATTTCTTTCACATTCCACCTGTTTTATATAAGAATTGAGTGGATCTTATCAGAAGAAACCTACCCTATCACATAAATAATTAAAGGATTTAATATGTTTCTAGTTCCTATAAATAGAAAAATTGTACGATTGCAGTTTCCCTGATCCCATATTCATGTCTACAATAACATTGACATACATATTAGGGACTAAAGAAGAACATTCCCAATTTATAGGGCTTAAACATCTTTAATCCAATAGTTAAATAAACACGTACACAACCCACAGCTAATGCTACATTTAGGCACCAGAAAAAAATAAAAAAATTCCACTATCCACAGGAACAATGTTAGGATATAAGGAGAAGGAGAAATTAATTAAGATAGACTATTAATATGTTACGTTAGGTTAGTTAGAGTGGTGTTAGATATAAGTACTTTTCTGTAGATTGAGCATTAATGAGAAATCTTTTATGAAACTCTTGGAGAGAGAGAGTGGTCTCCTTTTTCTTGTTCTTTTCAACTCTTGGTTCCTACCTAAGAAACAACTCAACAAAATGACCTTTACAAAGCTCAATCTTGGTCACACATCAACTTCACAAAATACTAACAACCTTCAAGCAATTGAATTGGATCATTCCAACTCATGTCACCACTAACGGCCTGTTTGGAGAAACATCTTCATAAGTCTAGGAGGAAAAAAGTAAGAAGAAAAATAAAATTAGTTTTTCCTCAAATTAAGTTGAAGTTATACACAAGCTAATTTGTAAAAATTATTTCCTTTTAACTTTTCCAAAATCAGATTTTTTTTAATTATGCACAAGCTGTGGAGAAACTGATTTTAATTTTTCATATCATTTTTCCGAAGTTTCCTCCAATCAAGCTCTAAGTCCAAAGCAACAACTTGACCATGGTGATTCAGCCAAAAACCACAAACACAAAGCTCAGATAGAGAACCACCTCTTCAAATTGCAGTTATGTGGTTGCCATCTCCAATACTGGTAACCCAAATCAGATCTTCCATGCTTGTGACAGGCCAATTGGTCAGACATGTAAGGGCAATCTGATTCATTGTACAGTGGATGCGAAACATTATCAAACACCCATTTGCCTGAAAAAACATCACAACTTTCCGGCCTCACTCTCCGGCGACCAGACTGCCAAGAATCACCACGCCAAGCAATTTTCTTGCCACTATACTCAACAGTAGAGTTGCATCTACTGAATCTATCCAAAACCTCTAAAATCCAACAACCCCATTTCAACAAGTCAGAGAAAACACAAAGCTTAAGCCTCCAATGAAGCACAAAGCAAGCAGTGAAGAGAAATGCCATACCTGGAGCTTGCTTAAGGTGACCAGAGAGGTTGGGTTTGACAAAGGTGGCTGAAGAAACCTCTTGGTGGTTAAGAACATGATCTGGGATTTCATGGATTCGTTGTATGGTGTGCTCACTGTGGAGGGTTGAGAAGGCTATGAAGAACAGCAAGACAAGAACAAGTAAAGGGAAAATGGGGGGTTTCTTTCTGTTCCACTTCCACCTCTGCATGGTGCTGTTGGTGGGTTGTGCTTGATTTTGATCTTGAATTTTGATTTTCCTCTATAAGGAAACCAAATCCTGGCTCTGCCTGAAACATGAAAAGCCACATACATCACCTAAAAGACAAACGACTGGTCATGAACAATAAAAGAAAACAGCTTCAGATTCACGAAGAAGTGTGTAATAAAGACCAGTCAGTGCTCAGAATGACCGAATCAGAAGCTTTGATTTGAACTTCGGTGCTTCGTGTCCTAGTGTTGCATTTGCAACCTATTCTGTGTAAGATTGAAGAGTTTTTTATTATTTGTTTTCTGGTCAACATTTGTAGAATTATTATTGGTAAATGTAGAATCGCCGTTACACCGTTTTACTGCATTGTTCATATTCTCACTCCTACATTTTGTCCCGAAATTCTAGCTTCCTATAGTTCTTATGATCAATGACACGCAAGATTTTAAAGAAAGTATTATTCCTGTTTTTGATCTAATAGAAAAAGGGACATCTTAACCCGTTCATATCCTTTCTAGTAAATATTTAGCTGCAGGTGTAGTTGCCGTGCTTGTTGTAAGAAACAAAATTAAAAGCGGTTTAATGTAAGAAATTTATTATTACTGATATATAAAAAAATACTAATTGTATATTTTATAATTATTATCGTAAATTTAGTGAATATGTAATTGAATTATATGTAAAAATATCATATTACGTGACTTAAAAAAAAACACTACTTTATGTAATGATTACCCATCAGGATCATAAATAAATTTTTTTCCATGTTATCTAAATTTATTCTAATTTAGCATATATTAATTTTGAAAGTATTTCTCTCTCATTAGAACCTCAATTATGCATTTATTTTTTATTTTGTTATTTTATTTAAACATGCATCTCAATTTTATTGAATTACATAATTTTATAATACACAATATATTTTTTTATATTTTTTTAATAATTTTATTTATTAATTATTCTTTTTGTAATAACCTAGGATTTAAAATTTTAAATTTTTTTTATATTATTAAATATATAAAACATATTTTATTCTTTCCTTTTCTTTGGTTACTGAAAAGTAACTTGGCATATCACTATCAATTTCATCTCTGCAACGTAACCCTCTCCTAAGCTAGCTGACTTCTTTTGCTTCTCTTCATGTTCCTCTCCTCTTTTCTTCAAATTAAATAGTTTGTTCTTCAATCAGGAAGCATCTAAGTACACATGACGTCCTTAGCTTCAAATCTGATCGAATAATTTCTCCTTCTTATATCCGGTAAGCGTTTCCCTCTTTTCCATTCATTTTTGGACTTTGATCATGTAGCAAATTTTGTTACATGTAGTTCATTTGTGTTTTTCCCCAAATCAATAACCCTAATTTTATTCTAGAGACTAATTTATATCTCCAATTGCGGATTTATAGATATCTTCAAGTTCCCTTGGGTGCAAGCGTGTGATTAGGGCATTCAAGAATTTTGTTGTTTGATTAAGAGGTAAGGGAAGCTAGATTTGCGTTTGTTTTTGTTTTTTTTTTCTGTTTAAGGGAGGCTATTCTGTTTGAGTGGATCTTGTTTAAAGTTGTTGAACCTTTGCATGTGAAATCTATTTTGTAGAATGCATCACTGATTTGAATGGAATTGATGGATATATGTACTGGAATGTTTGATTTCTGGTCTGTGAGTCATGTGACTGTGTATACTTTGGTTTAGGAACCAGTATGAACATATGTATGGGGAGAAAATTTAGTAATTAGAAGTTGTTGTTCACTTTATGCAGAGTTTTAAGTAACCAGTTGGATGAATCACAGTGTCTGGGTCAAAATTTAGGGAAGGGAGGTAGTCAATTTGGGAATTAAAGGTTGGGAACTGGTTTGGTCAATTAGGGAGGTCTATGTAGAGTATATGTGACTTGTTAGACATGTTTAAAGGGTCAGAAAACAATGTTAAATGGTAGAATTAGAATTTGAGCTTTGAGTTAATGAAACTTAAGTTTTTGAACAAGAATTGATTCACAAACACTAAAAGATGGAGTTAGGAAGGGTTATAAACATTTACACAAGTTCAATTCATCATATAGATCAATCTAGGAAGGTTAGAAATTAACAAAAAGGTCTAGAATGAATTTTGGGGTGTTGGGTTGTGAAAATCTGCAGAATTAAGTTTTCCCTGCAGACAAAATTTGCTTAGCGCACAGGGGGTGCACTTAGCGAATTTTGTGCGGAAGATTGAGTGTTTTTGATGTTTTTGACATTTTGGGAGTTCCAGATGTCCGTTTTGGACGTTCTTTAGGTCGTTCTGGAGATTTTTAACCCTTCCGGAACTGTTGGTGATGGTTTCAAAGTCATTTACTTTCTCTAAGTATGAGTTCACTGGGTTTTGTGTTGTTTAGTGGTCCTTCTAGAACTATTATTGTCTGGTAGTGTACAGGGAATGATTTCATACAACTTTTGATGACTTGTTGGATTGTTTGTGGTCTTTTGAAGTGTAATTAATATTATATATATGTTGTATGCAATGTAAAATTGAAAAGTATAATTAATGGACATAATTCCATGATCCTCAAGGGAGGTTACATGGTGGTGCCCTATGATTTGTTGTGATTGACCGTATGAATGGCCGGAGTTCCAGATGGGGTTTATCCTGACATTCTAATGACCATCCATGCTCAATTAGAGAGTGATGAGTCATGTGGTGAGAATAACAAGAGGTCCTAGTAATAGGTGCTACGTGGAGGCCTATTATTTGGTAAAGGGCTTACATTTGTGTGTGGTCGGGTGAAACCCCTCGGCAATTGCTTTGCAAAGTAGTAGGGCCACAACAAGTGCACAAACCCCTGAAACTCGACATTTCATACTAGTCCGGATGGTCAAATCACGCGGTCGGTCATTGGTATCAACAAATTGCATTCGGTCTTAGTCTGTATTGTGTTATGGTCTTTGCATGCTGTGTGTGATTGTATAACATGATAGTTAGTTCCATTTAATGTATAATCTGATAGAATGTTTACTTGATTGCTTGTGTGCATGTTGTTATGTATATGTTAGTTTAAATTTGGACTTATCTTGCATGTTTTTCAACCTAGCTTACCCTTGCATTGTGTGTATTGTATGTGCTTGCCTTCTCCCTTGCGATGATCATCCAATCCTTTGGATGTGAGCAGAGCCAGAGGATGTTCCCCTGGAGCAAGCTTTGGAGACAGAGGATCCAACCACTACCTCTTAGGACCCTTTCTATTAGACTCCTTTACTATATTTTGAGGAACTTTTTAGTTTATTTGTATTTACTTAGTTTTTGATCACTGCCCTTAGATTTCTATATATTTTGAGAGACTCTATAATCTTGTTGTAGTATCTAATTTTCCAGGTTTTATGTTAGACATTCTTATATGATTTTGAGAGACTTCCTTTGTATGTAAAGTTTTAAGTTTACAACTCTTTTGGATGACTGTACCAAATATAACTCCATGTATATCCTTAAATTTCTCCATCTTATTATAATGCTACGTCCTGATATATTATACTCAGCTTATAATTTGTGGGATGTCACACTTTTAATTAAGAACGTCACATAGTTAATATAAGGTGTTTAATTTTGTAAATTTTTAATGGAAAATATTTTTTTACTAAACAAGTTTATTAGACAATATCATCATATTTTTACTATATGAGTTCATCAAACAATATGCTTATCAGAGAATATCATCATACTATAGTATGGTGAAGTATAAATTAAACACGTCTAGCACTCTTTTTCTTATTTTGGATCATCTTATTTTAGTATTCCAACTCACTTAGGATTAAGGTTAGAATCTTAGCTTCTCTTAGTGACTAGAAAATATTCAATTTAGTAATGTTTACATTGTTTATAGCTCATCAAATGATTTATCTCTGCATCATTTGTAGATGACTTATTAACTTGATTTCACTTCAGCAAAGCACATATTAAAATGCTTTCGAACAATATATATATATATATATATATATATATATATATATATATATATATATATATATATTATATAATATCATTAACACTCAACACATACATGATTTATTAAGTCATCTAGGCAAATTCCATAAACTAGACTCTAATGAAACTCTTCTAGTTAAAGCATCTAATGCACATTATTTGCTAACAAGTTTTGTCTAAAAAGGCTTAAAAACTTTAACATATAATTTCATTCAAAACTCATTTTACCCTTTTTGGAGAAATCCTAATTAAAACAATATATGTAAACATAATTGTTATACAATAACCCTAAGATTATATTATTTATGTGATACATGTAAGAACCTAGAAAATAGAGTATTAGAGTAGATAAGTGTATTAAAATAATGAGACCGAATATTTTATTTTAAAATAATCGTATAATATAAATAGAATTTTCCAAAGCTCGGTTCATTATCTAAATCACATCTATCTCTCTAGAACACTATCCTCCTTGAGTTCTCTCACTTCTCTCTACTCTTTCTCACTCCTTGATCCATTGTTTGACGATCAGGAGGTACCTAGGCGATCACGACGTCGAGGTCTACCTGTCTGCCCGATCAGATTATTGATCAGAGAAAGTAAGTTTCGTTCCTTTTTCTTAAAATTTTCCCTAAATCTGTGAGCATGCAAAAGAATATGTTTTTTCTAGTTAGGAGAGTTCCTCTTTCTTGATTCTTAGCTCAATTTAGGTTCTAAGGTGAATTTTTCCTCACCAATCGGTGAATTGTAGGTTTTCTAGATTTTCCTTGCGGTGTAAGTCTCTGTCGGGGGTATTTCTTGATCTGTGCAGATTTCTTGAGGTAAGGGAAGCTAGTTATTCACTTTTAAATTGTATGTGTTCTGTGAAAATGAATGGTATGTGAATACCAAACTGTTTGAAATGTGAATGCAATTAGGTGTTCTCGACAATTTAGGGATTTTGATGAAATTTATGATGATGAGTAGTTGAGATAAACGTAGAATTTGTTTGGTGTATGTTTGTGATGTTGATATTTGATGTTGATGAGGTAAATTGTGCTAATTGGATTGTTGAGGGAAAAGAGTAATATTAGTTGATGATGATTTGGTCAAAAAAATGGGGTTTAGCGTAGAGAATTAGTGAGAAATGGTTGGTGAACTGATTTGTTGAATTAAAGGTTAGTTATGAACTGGTTTGAGGTAGGTTTGGTACCTTGGAAGGGGTAGAAATCTAAGTTATAGGTATATAATGGGGATGAGGTAGAGTTCTACTTGTGTTAGAACTCAATTCGGAGGAAGTGAGGTAGTGAAAACTTGAGTTTGGAGTTCTATGTGAAAATTGTTAGTTTGGGCAGTCTTGGTAAGTCATTTGAGACTTGCTAGAGTCCTTAAGTTACTTGGAAGTGTGCCAAAAATTGCATTTATAAGGCATGATTTAGATATAATCTTGAGTAAATCATGCCTCTTTAGCTTAAAATTGCAAAATGAGGTATTGAAAAATAGAAAAAATATAAAATTAATGAAATTTTGTGATTTTACAAAAAAAATAATAATCAAAGAAGGCTTAATACCACTTTTGGTCCCTAGTTTGGGAGGTTCTGTTCAAAATGGTCCTACCTTTTTTTTAGGTAACAATTGATCCCAACTTTTGAAAAAACGGCTCAAATTAACCCTTTTTGCTAACGGTGTCAAATATTTAACGTTGCTACTCATAGGTGGCACGACAGGTAATATAACATTTAAATTTTAAATTTTAAAAAAAAAATTCTTGACAGATCAACCATCTTCCACCTTCACTAACAGTGAATTTAGGGTTTTTTTCCCTCATGACAAGAGAGGTTGCACCGCCGTCTCTTTCTTCCTCCCCCTCTTCCTCTCCCTCTCCCTCTCCCTCTCCTTTCCACAAAACCCACCAACTTAAAAACAGAAAGTCTCACACAGACATCAGAAACTGCGATTTGGGATTATCGTCGCACACAAACATAAGAAAGTCTCATCTTCTTCTTTTTCTTCAACATCTTCTTCTTCTAATCAGTTTTTCATTTTTCTATCTCTAGTTTGTTGCTGCTGTTGTTTTTTGTTGTTCTTGTTGAATGATAGATTAGACGGAGCCTTCACTCATGTTATTTTCACCTTCGTCATCCACCCCTTTACCTTTCTGTTTGACAAAGTAATTTAGAGGGACAAGAAGCTGAAATTCGTTCTGAGGGGTGAGAATATTTTGGTGGCTCAACCGGATAGGTTTATGTCACTTAAGCAGCTTGGCAAGTTCAAAAGAGATTTGGGGCTCGATAAAAGGAGCAAACTTTTTGCCATATTGAAGAAATTCCCAGCAGTGTTTCAAATTATGGAAGAAGGGGTTTATTCTCTCAAATTAAAAACATCTTTTCCTTGAACTCAAGCATTTCTACAGGGAGAACAATCCAAAACGCGTGTGTGTTTCTCCCCAAGACTCACGATTAGCTGCAGAAATTCAAGAACAACAAAGTCTTCTGAAATCCAATCTGAAATTCCAATCTGAAATCCAGAACAAAAACTCTGAGATCCACCAATTGCAGCAGCAGATTGAGGAGGCTAACCAGAAGCGAGCAAAATTAGAGAAAAATCTGAAGCTTAGAGGTTTGTCTACCAAAGAATCTGAAGAAGAAAATAGCTTTTTCCCTGTTGATCTAACTCCAGATCTATTCACCTCTGTTGTGGAAGCAACTGCAAAAGCTATTCATGATTTTTCTAATTTAAAATTTACACGTCAAAACTTAATACTGCCACGTAGGTAAGTTTTATCCAGGAAGGCAGCGGCACCGTTAAATATTTTACGCCGTTAGCAAAAAGGGTTAACTTGACCCGTTTTTTCAAAAGTTGGGATCAATTGTTACCTAAAAAAAAGATAGGACCATTTTGAACACAACCTCCCAAACCACGGACCAAAAGCGGTATTAAGCCATCAAAGAATTAAAGAATGATGCAGTTGAGCCCCAAATCTGATGCTAAGCACCAAAAGGTAATTTTGCAAGAAGTCAAATATGACCTTTAAAGTTGTGCAACGATATTGGTGCTTAAACACAAAGAAGAAACCTTCACAACAAGGAAACCTCAAGCATTAGAAGAGGAAGCTAAGCCTTCGAAGAAACCCTCTGAGGAAGGAAATATCTATTGTTTAAATCAAAGGCTCAAGATAGGAGGAAACCCTTCAAAGAAGGAAACTTCAAATGTTGTTCAACCTAATTGGAGCTAGATTTATGTTGTATTTCCTTATAAAAATAGAGTTATGTATGTATTTTTTATGCTGATTTTGGCTTCTCTCTAGAACTCCTTTTAAAAAGTCATTGTACTAACAATTGTGAGAAAAATGGGAAAGGGACAGCAACTCCAAATCAGATCCATTATCATGAGCAGCTAGATTCTCTTGAGTTGGGATTGAATGTAAACTTTTTTATTCTTTGTATTGGTATTATTTTTATATAAGATCAAGTGTTTTATTTAGTGTTATTGATTTGGTTTGCATTTATTATTTTTGATGAATTAACTGCTCATCTTACTTCATCAACTTGAATTGAGTTGGAAAATTAGTTTAAATTCATATCCAATCAAATCATCTAATGTTGATAGGTTCTTAGACTAGATCTAAGTACTTTAGATAAACATAGAGTATTCTTATTAATGCAACGAGTCATTCAATCAAGGGGTTGAGGAATCACACTTAGTCTAATATCCTTAGGTTCTAAAGTCAAGGAATTGATTTATAATTACCTTAGTAATTTCAGGAAAAGTTCAATCCCAACACTTTTGTCAACATCATCTACTTTAATTATCAAACATTTTTTGTTTCAAATTTGTTAACCTTGATCATTGTCCCGTAACAAAATAAATAAGATTCTAGATCATTTTTTTATCTAATCAAATCCTTATAGATATGACCTTGTTGTACTATAATTGAATCTAGTACACTTGATTGAAATTAAATTAACATTTGGAAACCAACACTAGGGAAACTTAACTAGTTGGTCAAGAAATGAATCTAGTATGTCTTATCAAGTGAATCAATATAAAAATAATTAATAATCATTTCCTCCTTAATATATTGCATTAATAGTTAATAATAATCTCTCTAGACGAAACATCTTAGGTGTCCTACTTGGATAAGTTCCTCAATCTTATCCTGATGAGCCACACATTCATCAATTACAAGCCCATAATTGCGATGATACAAACAATGTTTCCTCATATCGAATACTCACGAGTATAGATAGTATGATACTCGCACTCGACCCATTTATAAACACAAGTATTAAAATATTTGCTACCTGCCACCCGATATTCATAAATAATAAATACCCAGATACTAACCATCTATCATGGATTTTATTCATAAATACTTGCAATCATAGTTATTTTTGTCATCCCTGATAATTATATAATTATTTCTATTTCAATGTAATATACCTATTTCAATCTTATATACCTATTTTAATATAACGTTGATAGAATATGAACAAACTCAAATATTTTTAATAAATTATAAAATTTTGGAAATAATTTATGTAATAAAAAGTATTTAAATTTATAATTATATATTGTAGAATAACATTATTTAAATTATTAAAAAATGGTAGAAAACAATTACAAAAATATATGTCGTTCTATTTTATGTAGATTTATTTTCAAAATAAAAAAAAATAAGAAAAATTTCAAATAAACCCTCCCACACTTTATTTATCAAACTTTATCTATTTACTTTACGAGTTCAAAATTTGACTCCCGAAAGGCCAAATTCTTAATTGTAAATAATTATTTCCAATTTCGGAAAATAGGTTATTATTTCTGCAATTTTTTAAAAGAGGGGAGGAGGGAGGAAAAAAATAATATTTTATAATAGAAAATAAAATTTTAATTTTGAACTTATGAAAACTGAACGGAGTATAGTGGTTTAAATAAAATAAATATTATTTTAGTCTGTGTAAATAATTGTGAAATATAAATTTTTATTACATAAATATACTTTAAAATTATCTATGATAGTTAAATATTTCATGTCGAACAATATTCGAAAGGCGCTCTTAAAGATTTTTAATAATATAAAAGCTAAGAGTTTATCACTCTAGGAGAGTTATTCTGTAATACAGTACCAACTAATTCATGATAAAGTTAAAATTTCATTCTAATGTTATAATTTAAAAAAATTTCTTCATCAAATTTAAGTTAAAAACATTCAAATATTTTATTCACATTAAATTACATTTATATTAACATTCAAATTTTAAATCAATCCTTAATTTCATATCTTTCAAATTTATTATAATAAATTGTTAAATAATTTAATTCATTATATAACATATCGGTAAGTACCTAAAATATTGTAAAAAGTACTAGTGACTTTATTGTAAAAAGTTTTAGTGACTTTTAAAATATTATGCCTTATTATTTTAATGTTTAAAACTAGAGTATAAATAAAATTTTAATAATCGAGTTTTCATTATATAAAAATCATTAGAAATTTTTCTCAAATATTTTTTATCTTTTTTTTAAGTTTCTAACTCCATATTCATCTCTTCGAAGAATCACTAGTAGAATCCTATTGTAAAACTTTATATATTTGTCTGATCAGAATTGAAAACATGGTAAATTTACCTTTCATTTTATTTCTAGAAGTTTTTCAGCTTTTCGAGATTAAGGCATGTACTTCAAATCAACTCAAAGTGAATATTAGTTTAGTCGTATTCATGTGATATGTTCAATTCTTTGCTCTAATGTCTATATAGGTAGTTAAAGTATTTTGTGAATATTAGAACTCTAAGAGTACCTTGGGAGAAAAAGATTTGCTACTTCGAGTAAAGGAAGCCAAAAATATTTTATACTTACTTACACTTGTTTTGATCTATATGTTGCTTCCTATAAGATAGTATGATTGTTTGGTTGTGATTTTTACTTGGTTGAAATTGACCTTTGATGAACATCATTGAGTGAAGTTATACTTCGAAGTGTTTGTAAAACATAGAGTATGAGCTGAATTGATGTCTAATTGTGGAATATTTGAGAATAGGCATATGAGTTTAGACAATTGGCTCTTAATAGTCCATTTTAAATGGTTGTGGTACAAATTATGAAATATAAAAGGGATAAAAATACTAACTAAATCCAATTGAGCAAACTGATACTACTATTTCGTTTATGGTTTCATATAAACTAGTTGGATGAGTCAAACATCAACTAAGCGATCCAAACATCCACTAAGCGAGAGTGAAAAATTAAAATCACATAAAACTTTGAACTTTTTCAGTCGTTGGGCGAGTCGAAGCTTGTTGGGCAAGCTTAAATAAACATGCTTTCAAGATTCGAGTCACTAGGCGAGTGAAATTGTTGCTGGGTAAGAACTGTTTTGAAAAAAACGTAGAGAGGCATGGGAGGTTTAGGTTGCTATGTATTGTTTTGCTGGACGAATTTGTATGATTTTTTGTCCCACGGCTTAAGTCTCTAAGTGAGTCACCTTTATACTAAGTGAATATACCTATATGGGTAGTTCACTGAGCAAAAAGGGAATTCACTAAGCGAATTGGTGATTGTTGGTTCACACTTGAAACTTGAAATTTTATTGATGGTTAGAATGATGGTTGAATAGTTGTGCTTTTGAATTATTAAAATATGTTCAAACTAGAAAATGAATGGTATAACACCATTATGTGATTATTCTTAACGAGGGATGTCATGTTAGACAATGTAATGTTTACATTAAGTAGAGTATAGAGAGTAAAGTTATATGTTAAAAAGATGTGCTTTGTTTCTCAACACCAAGAGGGGGGGGGGTTGAATTGGTGTTTTATAAAAATTATCGCTTTTGAAATCTTTTTCGCAAATATTATAAGTTTTTAAACCTTTCTTGAACCGCATGCAAAAATGTATGCATTGTAACAGTATGCGTATTCGAATAAAGACAAATGTAATCAATTAATGCAGAGAGATAGGGAGAAGAAAATTTAAACTTTGAGTTTATATTGGTTTGGTCTCAACTGCCTACATCCAGTGTCCTTTCAATTAACCCGAGATTGGAAGCCAATTGCACTATAAAGATCTTGATTTTTTACAACAAGGGCTTTACAGCAACCACACTACCAAAATGTAAATCACCTCTTTAACTCACTAATCTAATATAGCCAAATACAACAAACTAGCAGCAAGAACAATCCTCTCCTGTCACCCGTTTGAGAACCTTCTCAAAGTCAAGAACTCCTCGTTCTTCTTCTTGGCAACACGCACAGGGAAACAACAAACACTCAGCGTTTACGAAACTCCTGATCACACAGTAAGCACCTCAATTGTGCAGAAAGATCAGACTCTTTAAATCTATCAACCTTGTCTCTCAAGAAATCTTCAAGACTTGTACACCATGGCAATTTGTTGTTTCTTGGAGCATTTGATCATCTCTGTAAGACTTTGCAACTCAATCTGAATCAGATATGAAAATGTTAATCTTAATTTTCTTACAGAAATTAAAACAATGTGTCTATATATATAGTTAGTCAAATCTGACGCTATTAATCTAATCAGTTACATTAAACTCTTATAACATTAATAGTAGTCAAAGCAATTAATTGAATGTTTAATTAATGTAATCGATTCTCACTTAATGCTTAGTCAACATATTTAAAAATATGACTATTGAAAAATTTATGACAAACATGAAACAATTTTCAAATCTTTAACAGACTTAATTGAATACATTATCCATGTAATCGATTAAGCTTCAACACTTAGCATATTTTTGAAAACTTTTCTTCTCAAAATTCATCACAACACACTTGAAAAATATTTGTGCAAACACACGAGTTTTAATCGATTTATCAACTAACGTAATCGATTCAAAACTTGTTGTTTGCCACAGTTTAAAAGTTAAAGCTATCTGATGACTTTAATTTATTAACACAACATTGTAATAGATTAAGCCATACAAATATGCTTTTGCGCATGTGTTTTTTTCATTTCCAAAACACATATTATGCATACACATATATGATCACTATATAAACACAATCGTATGCATTTATCAACACAATATATCCACACATATGCTTGTTTGCAAATCTCACAGTAAACATAAGCATATATATCATACTACACAGTACATACACATGTGTTTTTATTAACTATGTGTTGTCATCATCAAAAATACACATCAGGGAGTGTGAGTTTAGCTAACATTGTGCTCTCCTATCAACATTATCGTAATTCTACTAAACTCATAAACTCATAGAGATTAGAGAGTTTAGATGGTAAGAGATAAAAGAAATTCCTATTACGAGATTTGGTGTGATAAACCACCTTTCTAACTAGACTATATTAAACTAACTACCCTATGAAAAATTTAATTTTTTGACTACATAGAACTTGAGTTGTTGCTATCATCTACAAAGAGGTTACATGATAGGTTCCAAATTTCATGTTTTTAGTTTGATATAAAATGTTTAATAACAAATTAAAAGTAATATACTTTAATTGGATTATTACAATATTAATATTATAGTAGTATATAAAGTTTTATATTTTTCTTCTATATTTCACTTAATAAATTTTACTTTTAATAGTAGTACGAAACTAAAATTGAAATTATGTTTAAATTTTTTAAAATTTATTTATTTATACTTATGTTATCTTTTATTTTATTCTTTTTCTAAGTCAAATTAAAATTAGTTTTAACATATATAATTAATTGTTTTAAATTATTTTTTATCATATATTTTATTTTTAAAAACATTATCTTTCTTCTTCCAAAAAATTGAAAATAAGAAAAAAGTGAGTCTCCTAAAATAAATTTTTGACTTGTTTTTTCCGCGTTAAAAATTATGAAATTCAATTTTTTTAGTGAAACTCTGAACTTAAATAATTATAGAAATCTAGTTTATAAAATAAGGTATGAGGAGGTTTATTTAGAAATTTTTAAATTGAATTTATTATGAAAAAAAATTATACAGAGCTATAGATATTAATAAAAATTAGTTTTTCTTAAAGAAAACCCTCCCAAGTATTTCTTGTCTGATAAGTTTGTCTAATTCATCTTATTAAAAAAAAGAAAACATAAAATAAATCTACAAAAGTAAAGAAAAAAGTGTCTCCGAAGTTTTCGTGTGCAGGGGGCAATTCGAGTCTTCAATTCATCTTTCAACTTCACTCTGTCTTCCTCTCTCTCTCTATATCTCTCTCTTGCCCTTTTCTCTCTCTATCAGTATCTCCTCTTCCCCACCGATCGTGAGTTTTCTTTTTATCTTCTTTTAATTCTAGTTTCAATTCCCATATCTCTCCTTTTTAATTAGGTTGTGGGGTTCTCAAATAGTTCGAATAATTGGTTTCCTTTGATATTAGTTGAGTCCATGATATTTTTTTGTTACTCTGCTCAGTAGTAGATTTGTTTGTCGGCAGTTTAAAACTTCGATCCTTGTAATTTGTGGAGATAGTTAAATTTAACCCTTTCACTTAGATTTGTAATTTTCTGAAGCAGTTTATATTATTAGTTAATGTTGACATAATTACTGTTTTTTTTTTTTTTATGTAAGATTGGGTTAGGATCAGTCACAAAATTGCATTTGTTTAATTTTGTTTTTACTTTTTTCTTTTCAAAATCTAAGGCTTATCTTGCTGGGAGTTTGACTGGGCATTCAAACTGAAATATTTCTTTTTTGCCTATCTTGGAAGTGTAAACCTACAATGGTACTTTTGGGGATGAGCTGTGATACAATATTATTTTGAATTTTAATGTCTGATGTGTTCTTGGATAGGTGCAATGTTAATGAACCATTATATGATGATTATTTCGGATGATGTTAGTTGTTCACTCATTTAGGCCTTGACTTCTAAGTTGTATTACAACTTAGTCATTTTTTTTTTAACCTGAATGGAAGTTCATGCGGCTTATGCCGCTCAATGGGCAGGAGATATTATTTTTGCTAAATTGGTATGGTCATATCTTTAGGAACTTTATCTTTGTGGCTGACAAATAATTCAGAATAAATTTGCTTTAATTGTTTAAATCATTATGTGTGAGATACCAACTCAACAACAAAAACTAATGTCCCTTGTACATCATGCTAGTCTTAGAAAGTTTATATCCTAACGAAATGCAGCTCTTAGTTTGTTTTTTGAAACTTGATGCTTTGTGTTTGTGCAGCAGGTTTAGGAACATTTTGGGGTGAGAAACGTTCCTTCTTTTCGAGCCTTTTTCCTTGCCCTCTTCATATCTCTAACACGCATAACTTTTCCATTAAAAAATGTCAAGGTTCTTATTGCTGTCGAATTTTTATATTAAAGTTTCTTACTGAAGTTTAGCATTTTAAAAGCTGTTCCTAGCCAGGAGTATAAAAGATATTTTGCAGCATACTGCTATGGTTTTCATATGGATTATTTCGACAGGCTTATCAGTATTCTTATCAAAAGTTTCGTAAACATTTTGAAATAGGGAAGACGTTTACAGCTTAAATAGTAGTGTATGTCAAAACTTCCTATTCAATTGACAACTTAACCAAAGTAAACCCCACAGAAGCTCACAGTAGAACACAACCAGCAAGTTACCTTGTCAGCTTCAGGAAATAATCACCCACAATTCCTTCTCTAATTGTGTTGTCACTTCTCTGCAGAATATTTTACTTTTATCTTTCTATTGTTCTCTGTCTTGCAGCAATAACTACATTTATAGGTACTATAAACTTTATTTTGTAGATAATATTAAGGAATTCAACTGTGTTTTAAACATGGAGTCGTCTAATGTATGTGATTTTCACAATTTATGTTGTTTTTAGAGGAAAAAAAAAAACTCATTTGTTTGAAGGTGAGAGGTAAAGCCACTATAGCCTCAAATGCCACAACTGTTTTCACATCATGAATGGTCAGGGAACATATCCGAATTATTTTGTGAATGTATGCTGCGTAATGAAAAGACTCCATTTTATATAAGGAATTTGAAATCTTATCCTGATATTCTAGTCTTTTACTTCCTTTTATTTTTCCTAATGGAGTCCGTCAGCTCTAAATTTTTTGGATATAAATCATGTGTTTGACACTTCTTTCTTAGTGGTACTTATTCTCGTAATACAGAGTAGGAATTTAGTGCTATCTAAGCCTATATTGTCAATCTAATGATTTTTTTCCCTGTAAAAACAAATGTATGTTAGAGAGGTTCTTGTGATTTTTAGGACAGTGAGAACTGATTTTTGTTGAAAGAGCGAGAGGGTTGGTGGAAACTCAGGAGTTTAGATAATTCCGTTGTTAAACTCTCTTTTAAAATCTATAATATTCCTATTAGCTTGTAGGGGTATAGAGAAAGAAAAAAGTACTAGAATGTTTTCCTTGCTGTTTCAACCGACTTGTTTAATTCCTTTCATTTTCCATGTTTGCGACTTTGCATAGGTCAGTAGTAGTTAGATCAAAATGTCTCGAAGATATGATAGCCGAACAACAATATTCTCTCCTGAAGGACGTCTTTACCAAGTGGAATATGCAATGGAAGCTATTGGTAATGCCGGTACTGCAATAGGGATCTTATCGAAAGAAGGAGTTGTGCTGGTTGGTGAAAAAAAGGTCACATCCAAGCTGCTCCAAACCTCAACCTCCACTGAGAAAATGTACAAGATTGATGATCATGTTGCATGTGCCGTGGCTGGGATAATGTCCGATGCCAACATTCTGATCAATACTGCAAGGGTCCAAGCACAACGCTACACTTATGCTTATCAAGAGCCAATGCCAGTTGAGCAGCTAGTTCAATCTCTCTGTGATACCAAGCAAGGTTACACCCAATTTGGTGGTCTTAGGCCATTTGGGGTCTCATTTCTGTTTGCAGGATGGGACAAAAACTTTGGCTTTCAGCTTTACATGAGTGACCCTAGTGGAAATTATGGTGGCTGGAAAGCTGGAGCCATTGGGGCAAATAACCAGGCAGCACAATCAATACTGAAACAGGACTACAAGGATGATATCTCAAGAGAAGAAGCAGTTCAACTTGCATTGAAGGTTTTAAGTAAAACCATGGACAGCACAAGTCTGACTTCAGAAAAGCTTGAACTTGCTGAGGTTTTTCTGTCACCCTCTGGTAAAGTGAAGTATGAAGTTTGCTCCCCAGAGTCCCTCACTAAGCTGTTGGTGAAGTTTGGTGTAACCCAACCTGCAACAGACACTGCGTAGTTCAATTTTGCCTATCTTGTTCATTTATGGTGCTTTTGGCATTATTATATGGCAGCTATTGGGTCAAACACATTTCAAGCTTAAACATTTTGGATCTTCGTACATTAGAGATTTTCAAGACAGATATATGGCCTTTGAGTTCCATTTGGTTAACCACTGTTTCCATGATTTGGTACTTGTTATTTGAATCAAAGTTTATAGGAGAACAAATCAATCAGCTCGTAAGTACTTTTACGAAATTTGTGTTTAGTTTATATTAATTTCAAAAATATTTCTGATGAAGTTGACAAACTGCGATTATTTTTCTAAAATAAATAAGCCAAATACCTATCGAGATTAGAGCTATTCATTTGAGAAAAGTGTTTACTTTATTATTTGTTTGCAATAATTAGTGAGTAGAGAGTAAATTATTTCGAGAGTAAGTATTACATGAAACTATTTTCATTTAAGAAACTATTACATGAAATAATATTATTAAAGTAAATGAGTAAATTATAATTTTACTACACTTTAATTTGTAATTCGCGGATTTTCTTTTTCATTTTTTTACGAATTTATTCCTACTCAAGAAAAATGTAGTTTCAATCAAATGTAAGATTTGATTTAATAATTTAGTTTTGAACAAAGAGTCAAATAATTTCTTGATCATATTTTAAATATAGCTCAAGTTTAGGTGGAACTAAACTTAAATAAAATATATAAAATTAATGATATATTAAACCTACATGTCGAAAACATGAGACTAAAACGCGAAAAAAATAAAGTCCTCTCAACTCAAAATCAAAAACCATTTTTTACATTCACTTATTTATTAAGAGAATTGTACAGAAAAGTACAAATATCTAGTTATTTATTTTGGAGGTTACTCCTTACACCACCACTCATTGCTTCGTGCACCACTATATACTAAAAATTAGAGCTGTCAAAACGGGTAGCCCGGCTCGACCCGGCCCGGCCCACCACGGGTTGGTCACTTAGTGAGCCAACCCAATCCGGCTCATTTATTAGTGAGCCAGAAAAACTTGAACCCGGCCCGACCCACCACGGGTTAGTGGGTAAACGGGTTGGCTCACTAGCCCATTTAATTACATTTTTTTAAAATAAAAAAAATATAAACTTTCTGTAATTTAAATTTAAACAATTTTTTTACTCCCAAAAAATCATGTTAAAGACAATTCAAAATAATAATAAAAAGTACAATATAATCCAAATGTCATCCAAAAACAAACACAAAAAACATACAAATAAATTTCTTATATTCATCTTTTTTCGTTCTTGTTGTAACCCTTGACCCTTGTTCTTGTTGTCTCCAAATTCACTAATAAAGATTTTCCTAATATCAGAACAATTCGGACAATCAATAAAAAAATATTAGTAAAAAAAAAGAGAAGCAATACTCAACAACATCAACATAAAATTAATAGTTTAATTTGTAACATAATTTTCCAAATTCAAAGATATCAAAAAGAGCTTGTTCAAATAATGTATACTCAAATGTTTAAATAAAATGAACAAAATCTGATACAAGCATGTGAGAACATGAAAAAATCATTCCATATCTTTAAATCCCCCAGATCAAAAAACAAATTCGCAAACCCCTATTTTTGTCATTACATGGTTTTTTAAAAAAAAGAAAGAGAAGTGAGAAAACAAAACTGTGGAGAAAAGAGAAGAAAAAAGGAAGGGTGTTTTACTTGCTCCTTGAAGAATTTTAGTGAAGTGAGGGTGAGAGCACCGTCAAATGAGAGCAAATACCGTGAGAGTGATTTGTGAGAACAGAGATTACTTTTTTTGGTATACACTGTGAGTGAATAAAGTATTTTATTTTCTAGGGTTTTATAAATAAAATAATAAATTAAAAAAATAAAATTAGGTAGGTGGGTTGGTGGGCCAACCCGGCTCACCACGGGTTCAACCCGCATGAGCCGAGTCTAAATGAGCCGGGTTGAAATCTGACCCGCATATAAGTGGGTTGTATTTTTCAAACCCAACCCGGCCCGAACCCGTGACGGGCCGGGTTGGCTCGCGGGCTGTGACTCATTTTGACGGCTCTACTAAAAATATTCTTTTTTTAATGGATTTCGAAATTTGTTAAAATTTTTAAAACATTCTTAAACGGATTTCGAGATCTGTTTTCAAAAAATTCTTTAACGAATTTTGATATTCATTAAAGAAAAATCATTTTAATAGATTTCGACATCCGTTGAAGGATTACCTTCAACGGATTTCGAAATCCGCTAAAGAAATAACGGATTTTGACATTCATTGAAGAAAAGAAATAAGAGTGTAGAATTTTTTAAAATATAAAAATTAGTTTTGAAATTTTTAAAAAATGGGTGATGTAGGAAGCAATATGGGATGGTGTAGGGAATAATCTTCTTTAGTTTGTTCAAACTTATCTAAAAGTATGTTCACGGCTAGAACTGACACGTTATTAAGAACTACATAATGGGCCATTGCAAAACTTATCTGATACCCAAAACTCTAGGCCCAAGCCTAACCGCAACCTTCAGCTCATTCGCTTAATAGTACTGGAGAGGCTGAATCCAAAAAAATTAGGGAGTTACTTCCTCCACCACCACATAAGACTCCTTACACCTCTTCATTACTTTTTTTTCCCTTTAGTTTAAACGAATAGGAATATGCGTTGTTTGTTAAATGGATGACAACATCACGTAGTTTTGTAAAACTTGTTCAGTAGTAGCATGTGAATAAAACTCCAGAAATCCGTAACCCTCTGATAGGCCAGTTTGCTTATTGGGAATCCTTCTTCAAGCATGTGAACTTTTGAAACCTCTCCTTCTCCCTCACATCATCCATTCTCTTCCTTACTCCACACTCCATCCCTCTCTGCAAAATCGACACACGTCCTTCCCACTCAGCTGCCGCCCCTCCGTGTCCTCAATAACTAGATTCACCTCCCTCACGTGCACTTTTCCTCCCACCTTCCTGCCACACGTGACCTTCACCATGCACTACACCCTTTCCCTCGCCATCTCTACTGCGTACAACACCTCCACCTCCTGTGTCTGCCAGTGCCGCCACGTCAAAACCGCCCTACACACATACTAGTTAGTGAAGGAAAGTTATTGCAATAAAATAGTGAAAAAATGTAGAGTATTTTTGGAATAAAAGAAAATAATAATAAAGTGCAAGGAGCACTTGGAATGTGGAGGAAGCAACACCCAAAAGATTAAAATGGATGGGCAACTTCTTACTTCACCTCTATATATTTCTTCCTACACCCCAATATATACAAAAAAAAATTTCCATTTTGCCTTTTCTGGATTGTGCAACACAGTTTTGAAGTAGAAAATGACTTTCAAATTCAACGTTGTAAAAATAAATAATGACTTCCTGATTGCATAATCTGAAAACTAAAAATAACTTCCAAATTATGCAATTCTAGAAACAAAATATTTAAGAAAAAATAATTCCAAATTACACAATCGAATTTTACAATTGAGAAGTCATTTTAAAGAAAAACAAAAAAAGCTTTTTGATTATACAATCTAAAATTCATTTTTAACTTTGGAATTATATAATCTAAAAATAATTTTGTACTTTCAAATTTTACATTCGAAAAGGAAGAAAAAGGGAATTTTCTAAACATTAAAGTGTAGGAAGAATATATGACGTTACAGGAAAAAGCTAGCATATGGGCTAACCATATAACTGACCCCACGACCAATGCATGTATTTATTCTCTTTAGTGTTTAATTTAATAAAAAGCTTTTTCTTCATGTACTTAATAATTTTTAACTAAACCCACGTGATTTTTCGAAACAACGTTTCACCAGTTGTAAAAATGACTTTCGTACTATCTGTTCTAAAAATCTTTTGAAACAATCTTTCTTCAAATTTTGGAACAAACTTTTTGAAATGCATTCCATAACAAACTTTCTAAAACCCATGAAATGTATTATGGAATGAGCTTTTTGGAAAAGATTTCCAAAACATATGATACTTTTCGTAATAAGTTTTCCAAACAAGCTAAAAAGAGTTAGTTAGGAATTTTTTTATGCAACAATTAGTTATAGAATCTTGACAAAGAAATGAGTCGGTTGTTGTGTTTGACTTTTTACTGTAATGAACTCATTAATGTCATATATCATTATTGTCATTTTGAAATTCATATTTCACTTACAACATTACATTGATGTTTTATCTTTTTCTCACGGTGAAAAACACCAAAAGAATTTTCCTCAAATGTCAAGCAAATTTTAGAATTGATGGAACTAGGTCACATTTAAAAACATCCAGTTATAATTATTAGAAATTTAAGTAGGTTTAAATTTTACATTAAATATAAATAAAAAAATAGAACATTATATAAAAATAAAAATTCATTAATTTGTTATCTTAAAAATTTAAATTAAGAATAATATCAATTCCGTATACGTTATATTTTCTACCAATTATATCACCTTCATGAAGTAAATGACCTATGTTATACTTTTTAAATGCCATAGCTATAAAGGACAATGTCTCATTCCCATTGATGATTTATTTAAAGTTCAGTAATTTTCCAAGATCAATCTTAGCTTACTATCATATATGATCTTATAAAAAAAATGATGAATATGTAAAAGGACATTCAAGACCCCTTGTGTACCCAGAGATGTCCCTCATAATATGATTTTAATTATTATTTAAGAGATAATTATAATATATATAAATTTTAATAAAACAGAAATATAAACTTAAAGAGAAGTCTGTGCAAGTTTGTGCATATGTTCTTTATCTTGTCTAACATAATTAATTTAATTATTATTATTATTATATTATACTTAAATATTTATAAAATATAGATGTAACCTTAAGAACATAATTAATTATGTCTATATATTAGAATGTTATACCAAATCATTGACAAAAATTTTATATATTTTATTATACTTTGCACATCTATCTATATTTTGTATCCTACATCTTTCTAATAATATGAAGAGAAGTAATATTATTAAAATAATATATATATATATATATATATATATATATATATATATATATATATATATATATATAAATGTCTTTTAAAATATTTACCGCGCGCAAAAAATTTCAGACAAACTTTTCGAATAAGAAAAACATTTCAGACATTTCAGATGAAGAAAGAAAAGAAAATGCTGAGTAAGAAGATGTCGAGTAAGCATTTCGATTTCTGATATTGCATTTTCTTATTTGTTTCTGAGCTTCTACGTAATTCTGTTTAGGTTTGTTTATTTGATTCGAGCTTCTGCATGATTCTGTTTAGGTTTATTTTTACTTTTTTCTTTTGCAAAATCTAAGGCTTACCTTTCTGGGAGTTTGACTGGGCATTCAAACTGAAATATTTCTTTTCTTGGAAGTGTAAACCTACAATGAAGTAAATATCACCTTCACATAAAGTAAATGCCATAGTTATAAAGGACAACATTCTCATTATCGTTGATTGAATTGATGATTTATTCAAAGTTCAGTAATTTTCCACAATCTTACCTTACGTTATCATCATATATGATCTTATAAAAAAATGTAACCTTAAGAACATAATTAAATATATGTCTATATATATATATATAGACGTGTAAATATATATATATATATATATATATATATATATATATATATATATATATATATATTTTAAGGTTACATCTATATTTATAAATATGTAAGTATAATATAATAATAATTAAATTAATCATGTTAGACAAGGAAAAGAACATATATGCACAAACTTATCTTTAAGTTTATATTTCTGTTTTATTAAATTTTATAGATACTATAATTATTTCTTAAATAATAATTAAAATGATATTATCAGGGACGTCTCTCGGTACACGAGGTGATGGGAATGAGACATTGTCCTTGATAGTTATGGTATTTAAAATGTATAACATAGGTCATTTACTTCATATGAAAGTGATATAATTGGTAGAAAATATAACGGAATTCATACTATTCTTAATTTAAATTTTTAAGATAATGAGTTAATAAATTTTTACTTTTATATAATATTTTTTTTTTATTTATATCTAATGTAAAATTTAAACTCACTTAAATTTTTAATAATTATAACTGGATGTTTTTTAAATGTGACCTAGTTCCAACAATTCTAAAATTTGCTTGACATTTGATGAAAATTCTTTTCGTGTTTTTCACCGTGACTGAGAAAAAGGTAAAACATCAATGTAATATATATATATATATATATATATATATATATATATATATATATATATATATATATATATATATATATATTAGAATGTTATACCAAATAATTTACAACAATTTTATATATTTTATTATACTTTCCACATCTATATTTTGCATCCTACATCTTTTTAATAATATGGAGAGAAGTAAGGTTATGGTCTAATAATATGTATAGTCCCTATTTCTGTGGTTATATTTTTAAATACGACTCTTACTGTTTTTTTTTTCAAATATGTTCCTATTTTTTAAAAACTGAACCAACTAGATCTTTATGGTTAGTTCCATACTAACACATTTAAAGAGAATGACATGTGTAAGTTAATGTGGAAGATGGAAGGATACATTATCTTTAATTACCGTTTCCATAGAAATTTTCTTCATTTTTTATTTAAAAAAAAGTTAAAGTTTACATCAATAATTTGTTCACTAATCTCATTTGAAAAATCCACACCAACAGTGTCATGTCTTAATTAATGTGATAGATCATGAAAAAAAAACTACCTTTACTTATCGTTTTCACGAAAATTTTCTCCAATTTTTTATTTTAAAAAAGGATGTTTTACATCAATAATTTGTTCATTAAGCCATGTCATTTAAATAAAGTTCTTGATCTTTAAGGTGTCAAAGTAGTCTATAAAATAGAGGAGTAGATGAGTGAACTATTCTAGAGTTTCTCCTTTCATGGTGGTAGGGAAGACCTTACACATAACAACATTGTTAGTTGAGTACAAACTAACTTGGGTGATGTATACAACGATATGCTCATCTAGATGGTACTACCATCATATCGGTCAACTGTAAGGGTCTTTCACTACTTAGGGAGTGGAGTATCCATAATGTTGTCAACAGAAAGGTCAATAACTTCCTCCTTCCGCTATAGAGATGATTGTTGCTCCTCAAGTTTTTGAGGTGATATTGTAACCGCTCTCCCCTTCAGCCTCATTGACAGTGGAAGATGAGACAACTTTCTACACTGAAGTCGTGTTCTCAAGGATTTCCTTCTCCTTCCATTTGCTGGTTACCCCTTCAGTCCTTTTTAACTTAGAGTTTTCTCGTTTCAATGTCTCAATCTCTTCATATGTTCTCCTTTTGTGTTTAGCAAATTTCCTCTGCATTTTCAACACCATGGCCATCTCCCATGACATCTAGCCGAGTTGTTTTGCTCCAGTCATCTTGCTTCTTGTCGACACCATATAATCTTCTTCTTCACAAAATATATGCGGGCCTTACAGTGATAACTAAAATATTCTTATTTGTAGAACCAACTATATTTTGTAAAGATTCTCACAAGCCGTTCTTGCGTTCCAACCTTCAAACTCTCACAATTCGATAAATCATAAGATACCATCATCTACAATTTGAAAATGGGGTTGTGTTAGTAGAAGACACTCTGAAGTTCAACCAAGTGTGTTAGATAACAATAAATATTATAATAATGAACATAATTAATTTACCTCATGTATTATGCTATTTATATTATGATTATGGGTCATTTCTTGTATGTGCCTTGGTCTATATGATTAATTATCTTAATTAACTTTTAGTAGTATGTTAATGATGTTTTAGATATTTTCTTTAACTAATTATCTTTGACCATTGTTAATGACCTTACTGTCTCGATATCGTCTTTGTCGATATGATATTGTTCAAGTTCGTATATGTAAACCGAGTACATCTTTGTTCAGATGGCCAAAGTCTAGTCGAACACATGTAATACATTAATATTTATTTGTTGGATTACATATCAAGAGTCAAATATAAATTAAAATAAGTTGAATTTTAATGACATAAATTAATTTCAACTACGTTTGATATGAATATTTTAAAATACTTATAATTTAATTCAAATATAAAATCTATAATAAATACGATTTAAGAGAATTTCATTTTTTTTTTCAAATTTAGAACAATTAAATGAACGTAAATATCGTTAATCAATGTGAAATTTGATATTTTTTAACCGTACTTGAAGTTTCAATAACAGAGCATTTAGCATTTCTTTCCAAAAGACAGACAATTATTGTGCTACCAAAATGTTTATGTGTTTGTTTTGAATTGCTTTTGTGCAAATTTTGAAATGATGTTTACTACAGGCTTTCTTCATGAGAAAACTGTTCTTGTTTTAATGTCAATTTCATTACTGCTTTTCTCCTTTAAAAATGTTCTATATAACAAACATGCAACAGAACTGAAAAGTTTATCAGTGAAGATTAAATGGAAATCTCATAAGTATGTGACCACTAGAGCAATTGATCAAACTAATTGAAAGACTACCCACTTATCTTACAAAAGAAACGATTACATGAAACAGCGTCATTAAAACAAAAGGTTTATTATTAAATCATAATTTCAATCCCTTTTAACTTTTAATTTGTGAATTTTTTAAGATTTTAATCCTATTTTCCAAAGCATATATGTAATTAATGAAATGTAAATTTTGATTAAATAAATTCTTTCCAGCAAAACATCAAATATTTAAAGTGAATACTAAATAATTTATTGATGATATATATTTAAAGTGAAAACAAAACCTAAATAAAACAAAAAATTAAAGATTATTAAAAAAATTACATATAAAAAACATGAATACAAAATATAATTACACTTTGTGAAATTCTTAGTCTTTGAGCTTGTGTTGACTTGTTTAGAAGTAATGTGAGTGAATATATTAGTAATTTTTTTTTTCTTGATTAAAATTCATTGTATGTTGAAATTATGGAAGCTATTTTTGTTATTGAGAATTCTCATGTGACTAAGTTTAGACGTGTTTGATTAAAACTTGATTTTATACTATTGTGTAAGACATTTTTTATTTTCAACTTGTTTTTTATCTCACAGAGAGAGATGTGGAGAAAATACTTGAAGTTATATAAAAGAAAAATAAAAATAAATATTCTCGTATTTTTGGGAGGAGAAATCATTATGTAGAGATAAGTTAACTTTTTTAAGATTAAAAAATAAAATTTATTATGACTTCTTTAATATTAGAAAATGAAATTTATTATAAATGATGTAATGCTATGTCATTTAGGATTATTCTTAATTTTTTTTTTCATGATAGATGCAAACCTACCATGTTTAGAGTTATTCAGTTTTTTTTTTTTAAATTGCTAAATATTTTTTTGTTCGAGTTTAGTTTGGTCACTTTTTGTTATCGTTTTTCTTGATAATATTTTTATGTAATGGAAAATACTTAGTATATTTTAAGAGGTCAGTTTAGTTAAGATATTATATTACATAGTAATATCTGTATTATGAGAAAAAAAAAATTATACTCATACTAAATTAAACGAGAACTATATTTGTATTTTAGTAAGGAAAAAAATTTTTAACAATTTTTTTTAACAACTTTTTTACTAACATATACATGATTATTTGTGATTGGTTTGATTCCTTTGAAATATTTTTTTAAAAATAAATTCAATCATACTAGTCAAGTACATACACGAATTGTTAAAAAAACTTAAGAGGATCTTTTTATTAATCAAAGTTAACATGAAATTTCAAAGATTAGGAGAGCATTCTTTACACTTCAACTCTCCCCACTACATCAATAAAGAAAATAACAAAGCTAAAGAAAAAGTTGGAAAAGTTAGTCATGGATGGAGAATATAAGCATAAAGAAGCTCATTCCACACATCAGGAACACCAGGGAGGCACCAATGTATGCAATCAGCATAAGTTTTTGGGTTTGATAACTGTTCTTCAGTTAGAGGGTCCCATTGCTTTCTATAGATTGATGGGTGCCCTTCTTTCCTATACTCTGAAAGCTGTGTGATGTTTAGCAATTCAACTTTCAAGCCTCTTCCATTCAAATCTTCAATCACATTTTCCACCACTCTCATCATACTTGGATATGAACCATTCCCCCAATACCCTTCTTCTCTAATTTGATCTTTTTCTTTGTAACAATTCTCACCCTTACCTCCTCTCCATTCATGTGCCCTGCATTATATAGATTATAACTTTCAGGTAGGTAAATGATATTTTAACATCAATTTTTGACACCATTTTGACACTGCACATGTGTTAAAATGTGGTTGGATGATTTCAAATTAAAAAAACTGAGACAAAGACATATTTAAAAGGAAAAAACCAAAGTTTTTTTTTAATTTGAAATCGTTCAACCACATTTTGACACGTGTGCAGTGTCAAAATGGTGTAAAAAAATTAGTGTTAAAATATCATTTTCCTAGGCTTATTGATAAAGATGGAGTTTGTGACACTTACTTTTGGTGAGTTGGTGACATAGAAACAAAGAACAAGTTGGTCTTGTTGCGATTAACATGAACTTCCAACCAATCCGACCATGTTCTTAATGCCATTTCATACACTCTCACCATTCCTACCCTTTTCATCACCCCATTAGGGTCTCCAAATGAACCCCACCTGCTCATAGGTTACACTGTCATTATTCAGATTAAGACACTTAATTACGTACCATCTTAACCAACTTCTTAACTTAGCCTTAAAAGTGAGTCAAACATACGCAAATTGTTGTGGTTAAGACAATGATGGGTTGGTGAGTTTTTATACTTACAAAACATTCATTGCTTTCCTTCTCCACCATAGGAAAGTGTTGAAGACCAAAATGTCTGCATCAGTCCAGTACTTAGCATGTTTCTCTATGGCATGCACTCTTACGGTTCGTTCGGCTACCCTGTGGTTCACAGGGTCATCTGAGTTTGATTCTACCAATAATGGTGCCCAGTAGAACTCGATCGTTGCATTGTACCCCTTCATCAAATCATAATAATGTCAAATAATTAATCACCGACTACTTCATATATCATCTCACATACTCTATACTTGAAATTCTGATAAGATTATCAAAGTCTTTGATTTTCTTCAATGTGGTTTAACAATGAAGCTTGGACAAGTCTTATAAATGTTATGTCCTTCTATTTAACACATTATCATACTCACCCTGTGTATCGGTAAAATATTCAATTTAAAAAGACATTTTTTTTTTCATCTTTTTGGTGTACGATAGAATTCTTACACGACTTCAACATAATTTAAGAATAAATACGATATTTTTTAAAAATTAATAAACTTATTATATAAGTTTTTATTATGATTATAAAAATAAAGAATAATACACAGCGTATGATAAGAAATATTTATGTATTATTGGAAATGTTTTTTTTATTTAACTTTATGACATTATCTTCATGTAAAGATGAAGTATTCTAAAGTTGTTAATTTTTTTTTTCAAATGAATATAGTATTTTTTTAAAAATAATTGTTATGTAGTTAATTTTAAACCTAGTTTAATTTCACATACATAAAGTTTATATATATATATATATATATATATATATATATATATATATATATTTCAAATTTATCTTTAGTTAATATAAAATTTTTAATACATTCTCCACATCGAGGTATATATATTTTGTGGATGATATTAACAGGTAGTTCGATAACAATCCAATAACAAGTGGAACTATATTCAACAAACACCAAATCTCGTATTATGTTAAAAAATAAACTTTAAGTCGATTTAGTAAAATTGAATTAATTCACTAAATAATTAAGAACAAGATGAATTATATTATCTCTTTTCACTTTTTATATGTTAAATAGATGAATTAGATTATTTTTATATTAAGAGATAATATGTTTAGATTGCTTTAGTTAACTAACCTTGTTTATAAATAATTTTAAATACATAAATCTTGTTTGACGATGTAATATATAAATCCATATTCACATATTTCAAATTTTAGAGATTACATATGTGGAAATGTTGTATATATGTGATGTGTCTGATTTTCGTGTCAATATCTGGATTACAAATGTTAGAGTTTTGAAATGGAGAAACATGTGAAAGGTAAATGGAAGAACTTTTAAAGACTTACTTCTGCCTTGAAGATGTTGAGGGAGCCATTTGCAATGGTTCGCATGGATTTGAGAGTTGGGGGAACAGAAGATTCCACAAGGCAAACCATTGAAACCCATTGCCCTCTGTTTAGTGAATCCCCCACAAACACCATCCTCTTGTTCCTTAGCCTTTCAAGCAATGCTGTAGCATTGAACCTTTATTAACAAAGAACAAAGCCACATTCACAAAACTCAAAACACATTCTCAAACTTAATATTCAACCATAGAAGTAGCCATAAAATAGCTAATGTGTATTTCAAAAACAAAAATGTCAACAATTATCCTCGTTACAACATGTTAAGAAGTAGACTTTAAACCTAACTCGACTTCACAAAACCAGTAAAGTAAAGTTTACACCTACTTTTATATATATATATATATATATATATATATATATATATATTATAAATTAGTCTTATTTTTAGTCGATGTGAAACTTTTAACACAACATTCACGGTAAAAATATCAAAAATTAAGAATATAATCTCCTAAAATTTTCTTTACTTTTATACATATTATGTAATATAAATTTAAAAAATGTCATAGAAAGACCTGGGTAAGTCACATTGGTGAGGTTTCCACCTCCAATTCTGGTAGCCAAGGTCCTTCCTTCCAAACTTCTCACAAGCCAATTGATCAGACATGAACGTGCACTGTTGCTCCTTGTATAGTGGATATGATTCATTATCAAAAACCCACTTCCCAGAAAAAACGTCACATTTTGATAATGAATGTAACTTGGTTTTTTCATCAGACCATTGTTCTCCTTCTTGTGTTAGATAAATGGCAGTGACAACAAAAGTAGTGGCTAAGATGGCTACAAGGGATTGAAAAATGTTTCTGATTCCCCAAGTGCTTCCTACTGCTATCTGATGTGCTTTTGCCATTTACATTCACTTTGATCTTTCTTCTCATCACATATTTTGGTGAGCCAGAAGAGATCTAGCTTTATCATGTGGTGCTTAATTGTTAGAAGTAGTAGGTGGAGCATGATTCATTTACAAGCTTTTGCATGTTGTTGAAATTCATATTTTCATGGGAAAACCCTAATTTTTATCACCCACTTAGAGCAATAAAGATTTTTCACACAAAAAATTATAGTTTAAAATTATTCTTTATAAAAAGATCAAAAGTCCTGTTGTTTTGTTATGTAAATAAGGTACCTATATATGGTTAATGAGGTTATACCTGATCATTAAATATACATGTTTATAGGCTGGTTACTTTATTTCATTATCAATAGTTGAGAAAAGTTATTTTTAAAAATAAAATAAAATTAAATACTATATTTTTAGAGGGACAAAAAAAATAAACAAAACCAGTCATGTAAATTTACTCGGTTTTTTAGAGTTGAAATGGTACTCGGTTCGGTTTTGTTTCTGGTGATAAAATTATATATATATATATATATATATATATATATATATATATATATATATATATATATATATATTTTCATAACATATTTCTTCCTTTTACTTTCATATCTGTATACTTAATATTGTTATTTTTCCTTTTACATATGGGAAACACATGTAAAATATATATTAAATATATTATATGAAATGTTTGTAATTAGTTTTGAAGAGTGGACTAATTAATTAATTTGAAATGGTTGTTAGAGAAGGTTTTTCGCTGCATTTGCACTTTACCAAAACTACTTGATATAATATCGATTATTTCAATGTTTAGTTTGACATAATACGGAGACTAATTAAACGATAAACCATTAGGTTGAGTTGTTGACGTTTTCTCAACCAAGAACATTGCTTGAAGAAAGATCGAGCCCTATGGTCCTTTTCATTTCTTTTCCCTAAACAAAAACAAAACAAAAAAGGGATTAAAATATCCAAAAGATTTTGCTGCATTATGAAACAAAGCTTCTTCTTTTTTTCAATTGTGTTTTGAATTATCCCTTTTAATTATGTTTATGTGTATAATTGAGTAGGGCCGAGAGATACTTGTTCTACTTCTTTGCCTTCTGAATCTCCTACTTCAAGTTCTTCAAAAGTGATAGATACATGCTAAAAACACTCCCACATTCAAATCAAGTTTTTTATTAATGAACTTAAATCACAATTAAGTATCAAGTCAAGTTTTTTATTAATGAACTTAAATCACAATTAAGTATTAGAACTCAATTTAACTTACTTACCTTTGTAGCTTATTCTTATATTTATAGGTGTTTTGTGGACCTTAAATTATTATAGACCCAATAATATTATACTTATTAAGATGTTAAGAACTGTCAAGCATTATTATTATCTATTAACTGTCGATCTAGAGTTATTAATTGCTTACTTTTCCAATTCATCTACCTAATCGCACTATTGTTTGAAGAGTTACTCCCTCCACCACCACATGTTGCTTTTCAACACTTACGCATTCTGATTTTACCCTACAGATCAACAAATATGGAAGATTTGTTTGGGCTTCAATTAAATAACAGATATTACAACAATTCGATTAAGACGGTTATATTAAAGACAAAATCTATAATTTTTCTTTTTTGAAACAGCTACACAAGTGTATAGGGACATTTGAAACAAGCAAAATATATAAAAATATCTGTCATCATATACACAACTTTTTGTAGTGTTGAGGAGGATATTTTTTATTGGACATGAATTAGAGTTTTTATTAGTTGACAACTATTATTGTTTTAATTGGAAATTTTTTGATGTATGCTATTATTATTTTTTATCATCAACCATTGGTATAACTTTTTTCAACAATTTGTTAGACTTTTTATATACTAACTGTGTAAACTTTCAACTAGCATTTAACTAATATTGTCTTCTTTATAATGTCTATTGGAGAAAATTTTCAATCAACATTAATATAAGATTTTTTTTTTTGAAAAAACTAACCAACAAAGTTGTAAAAAATAATCCTAACCGATCTCAAGCTAAAATAACTATGATCAATATCAATAATTCGACCGATAATAATCAAGAAACATCTTTGTTAATAGTAGTTAAAAAAGTCTTAATAAACTTTGACAAAAATTTGTCTTCAACCAAGATTGATTAGAAAATTCATCAACATTAATATTTTTAATAGTTAACAATGATTGTTACATAAATAATTTTTTTTATCTTTAGTAATAATAAAATTATTTTACCTAAACAATTCATTGCTCTTTATTTGTGTCATATCCTTTTTTAATTTGCAATTTTTTGTTTTATTTCATTTAATTTCCTTTTCCTTTCTTATCTCTTTGTCTAACTATTTGAATTTGAATAAAAGAATAACACTAATATTTATGCCATCATTAGCATCCGAACTTAATTAACCATATGTGTTCTCTTAAAGACTCTGATATTGGATCAAAGCACGCACAACTATTGCAAGAATACATTATTTCATTAAATTGATAAACATTGGAAAGAACGAAACCAAAGTACAACAAAAAACAATAGTACAGTATAACAATTTATTTATTATATTAGTAATTAGTAGGAGGTCAAGTGCATGGGGGTGATAGAAACATGAAAATGATTATAGTTGCAGAATAAGAAATGATCGAGCTAGCATGTTCCGAGACAAACTAGTCCTTGCCGTACCAGGATCTCCTCTGAAGGTCTTCAATTACTTTGTTATCGAGTTGAAGAGCTCTGGCAAGAACCTCAACAGAAATAGGTGGAACAGCTTTAAACAGAGCGTTTGCAACAATAACAGTTCCTGGATTTTGACTGCTAAGACCAGCAATAGCAACAGCATTTCCATAACCGATATTGAGTTGGAAGTGAACGAGACCAATTGGGAAGACAAAGACATCACCCTTGTTCAAGACTTTGGTGAAAAGATGATTTCCATCTTGATTTGAGGATACAAATCCAACATAAAGTGTTCCCTCGAGAACTATAAGGATCTCAGTGGCACGAGGGTGGGTGTGGGGAGGGTTTAAACCCTTTGGTGCAAAATCTATGCGAGCCAAAGATATTCCCAGCGTGTTCAAACCAGGTAGTTGATCAACAGCCACAGGAGTCACCTGTGCATTCAGTGGGTTGTCGGTGTTCCCAGGTTCCACATGTAAGAAGAAATCTTCAGCTTTCACTGCTTTTGGGTCTTTGCAAAATTTTCCATTCACAAACACTACAAATTACAAAGCAATATGGTTATTATGTATCTAGCATGAATACTATCCTGATCACTTGACACATGGACACGTGTAATTTTCATTCGAGCTTCGTAACTTAATATAATTCTATGTATATGATTGAAGAGTATTTTTACGTACCACCATCTTGTTCCTTGATTGCCACACAGAAGTCTTGCAGAGGACTAGGATCATACGCAGAGACAAGTGAGGAAGTGAAAGCCAAGATGGCAACAAGCAAGTAAACAGCTTTCATTTTATCAAACGATTCTTCTGCTTTGTAATGTTGTGATGAGAAGTGAGTTTTGATTCATTTGGAGATCGGTATTTATAAAGATGAAGCCTTCATTGCTTTGCAGATTATATTACCGTAATTAATATTTTTATTTAGTGAGGAAGCATTCCTTAACAACTACATGCGTACTTGATCAAAGAGTAGACTAATAAGGAGATGTCCCATGTGAAAAAGAAAACGCAAGTGTTACCTCTTCAACTGGCTTTACTTATTATACTTGTTCCAGTAATATTATTTTATGAGGGGATTATCGTTAACTTAATCAAAGTTTAGTTTGGACTTTGTTTCAATATATTACATTGACGACGAGCTGAATTCGAAAAGTTTTGTGAGGGACTGGGTCATACTTATCATCCATTTCTGATGCCGCTGTCAACAAATTCAGAAAATGACTACTCATGCATTTTAATAATAGAAGAGTGTTTGAAGATATATATGATCTTGAATCATTCACAAAATAAAATGGCCAAGGGAAAACTTGAACAGTTCAATACATTATTATTATATTCTTTAATGCTATTTCGTTTTAATTTTTCTTTTTCCTTGTTGTCTTCTTCTCGAGGTCTGTTGTTTGTAAGATCCCATGTTCATTTAGTAGCAGCGACCATCCTCAGTTTGTTCATCTCTAATTCTTGCAATTTTTTTTTTAATTTTCCATAATATTTTCTTATAACAGACAGGTATGGGCTTTAAAGTTCTGTTCCTAAACTAAACTCCTATAATTAATCTTCTCAATTTAGAATCACAATCAAGAAGGTTTAAATATGTTTAAGTATGTTCTATATATGACTAGTGGAAAAACGTTGCTTAACGTCACCTCATAGACGTCGGTTGTTCGGTCAACTGACGTTAAACAATGACCAGTGACAACTTCGTAATTAAGTAGGGCAACTAGACATCGGGGCAAGCTCCAACCGATGAGTGAAGAACTATAGACGTCAGGGCCATTCAACAGTAACGTCTAAAGGTCTGCCAGGTAAGGTGAAGAGTCGAGCTATAGACATCACCATGACAACCATCGACGTCTAAAGGTCTTAGAGGTGGTGAACAGTCGCGAGTTAGACGTCGGTTGAGACACACAGACGTCTATAAGCTGACAGGTAGTTGAGTGTCACTAATGGTCTGAGACATAGACGTCGGTGCCCCCTACTAACGGACGTCTATAACCTGACAATTAGGTGAAACTGTAATGATTATTCTGCTAACTAAACGTCGGTCGCATGGTAACCGACGACTATGTCCAACTAGACGTCAGTTGCTCACATACCTGACGTCTATAATCCGCGCCAATATTAATATTTAAATCATATAAACGTCGAATTAGTGAGAGGACCACGTCTATAACCTTACAGACGTCAGTCGCGATAGCTAACCGACGTCTATAGTAACATAAACTTCAGAACGCGAACCCGCGAGAAGTTTCCACTATTCATCGTCTTCTTCATCGAGAGATTTTCTCCGCCGCACCATTAGAGGTTCGTTTTCTGTGTTTTTGACCCTTTAAATTTAGTTTTGCTCCGATTGAATTAGTCTTTGATGAAAAAGCTTTCATTTGAACCAATTATAATTACATTTCGTTGCATTTTGTTGTAGTTTCAAACGTCTTGTTGGGTTGCGTTTTCGACTGTTTTTGGACTGCTTTTCTAACCTATATTTGGGTGTGCACTACGACATCTATCTCATTTGGTTATATATAATATGCTAAAAAGGTTAGCATGTTTTTTGAAAACTTAATTTGTATGGATATTATTAGCTTTTGTGTATGATGTTGGAACTTTGAATTTGCATTTTATTGGTTTTTTTTTTGTATGATTTCATATTGACGTTTAGGTATGCATGTGTTTGCAGATTGTTAGTATATACATGTGATTAAGTTTAGTTGTGTTATTACAATTGACATGCATTAGTATCAAATCACTGAGTGAAACTTAGTTCCCGTTTGAAATTTAACACAAACGATTAATCTTTTAATCGTTTGTATTAAATTTTGAATTGTCCAATTGGACAATTTTGGGAAAAATATTTTTCATAAATTTTCTATAACATGTACGTTGGAGTTTATGCATAAGACTGATGAAATTTCGGTTCATTATTTGTGTTGTTCTCCGAATGCATATTTGATTGTGGTCATTCTTGTGACTACTGTCATTTCGTGTATTTCGGAGACCAATGCGAAATGCTGCCGAAATTTTATCAAATTTATGATGTAGACTTCTTTGCACATGTCGTAGCAATTTATGAAAAATATTTTTCCTCAATGGGTAGGGCCTAACCTTGTGAGAGTTAAGAATTTTATACTGATGAACTATGTTACGAACATAGTATGGATCGAAGCTGGATGAATGTACGTCGCATCTCTGAAGAATATGAGAAGGGTGTTTCAGTGTTCTTGCAATATGTTAAAGAAAATGCAAAGTCTGTGAACATGACATATTTTTGTCCTTGTGTTCGTTGTCTTAATCAAATACGACAAGACTTGGGCAATTTGCATGATCATCTATTCATGTTCGGCATAACGAGAACGTATACCGTTTGGACTTGGCATGGAGAAGTACTGGACCAACCTATGACGTCACGAGGAACAAATTATGTGGAAGAATGGATGAGTGATCATTTAGAGGACATGATACGTGATGTTGGTGAAGATAACTTTAGAAGAGCTAATTTGTACGATTCTCTTATCAATGATTGTGAACAACCGTTGTACCCAGGCTTCATGAACTTTACACATTTGTCTGCAACTTTGAAGTTGTTCAGTTTAAAAGCAAGGAACAAATGGACCGATAAAAGTTTCACGGAGTTGTTGGAGTTGCTGAAGGAGATGCTTCCAGAAAATAATACGCTTCCTATTCGAAATTACGAGGCCAAAAAAGTTTTATGTCCAATGGGTCTTGAATATCATAAGATACATGCTTGCCCCAATGATTGTGTTTTGTACATCAAGGAGTTTGCTTCACTAAAGTATTGTCCAACATGTGGTTTAAGCCGTTTTAAAAAGAAATCTGACAAAAACACTGAAGAAGGTAATGATGGTGCACCTGGTAAGGTCATGTGGTATTTGCCTATAATACCTAGGTTCAAACGTATGTTCTCTGTTAAGGAGGATGCAAAGAACCTTAAATGACACGTTTTAGGAAGAAAGTGCGATAATCTTCTTCGACACCCAGTAGACTCACAACAGTGGAAGAAGATCGATGAAACATTTCCAAAATTTGGTGCAGATCCAAGAAACTCAAGACTTGCACTTGCAACTGATGGCATGAATCCGTACGGGAACTTAAGTAGCAAACACAATTCATGGCCAATTATGTTGATGATATACAATCTTTCTCCTTTGTTGTGCATGAAGAGAAAATATGTCATGTTGTCAATGATGATATCTGGTCCTAAACAACCTGGCAATGACATTGATGTTTACTTGAAACCTTTAATTGATGATTTGAAATTGTTGTGGGAAGAAGGTGTCGACGTGTTTGATTCAGATGTTGAAGAGAATTTCCGTTTGCGTGCAATGTTGTTTTGCACTATAAATGATTTCCCAGCCTATGGAAACTTGAGCGGTTATAGTGTTAAAGGACATTTTGCATGTCCGATTTGTGAAGAAAACACTAGTTACCTTCAATTGAAGCATGGTCAGAATACAGTTTACACAAGACATCGAAAATTCCTTCCTCGCAATCACCCTTATCGTAGATTAAAAAAAGCATTCAATGGAAGTGCCGAGCATGAGGTTGTGTGCAGACCCCAGAATGATGAAGAGGTGTACAACGAAGTCAAAAGCATTGACATTGTATTCAGAAAACATTGTAAAAGTAAATCTGCAAAAACTGTTTGGAAGAAACGATCAATATTTTTTTAATCTTCCTTATTGGTCTAAACTTGATGTTAGACATTGTATTGATGTTATGCACATAGAAAAATATGTTTGTGATAGTGTCATTGGAATTTTATTAAACGTGAAAGGGAAGACCAAAGATGGAATAAAATCAAGACAAGATTTGGCTGAAATGGGAATCCGAACAGAGTTACATCCACAGACAATAGGTAGACACACCTATTTGCTCCCAGCCTGTCATACTCTTTCGAAAAAAGAAAAACAAAGTTTTTGTAAGTCTTTAAGAAGTGTGAAGGTTTCACAAGGTTATTCTTCTAAAATTAGTAACCTTGTTTCTATGCAAGAGCTAAAGTTAGTTGGTTTAAAGTCTCATGATTGTTATATATTGATGCAACAATTGTTACCAGTTGTTAGTCGAGACATATTACCTCCTTCTGTTAGGGGTATTCTGACACGTCTGTGTTTTTTTTTAATGCCATTTGCAAGAAAGTTGTTGACCCTCGATGTTTAGATCAATTGGAAAATGAAGGAATAAGACTACTATGTCAATTGGAGATGTATTTTCCACCTTTTTTTGATATCATGGTTCATTTGATCATTCATCTAGTCCGAGAAATTCGAATATGTGGGCCGGTTTACCTAAGGTGGATGTATCCTGTTGAAAGATACATGAAGAATCAGTATAGACCAGAAGCTTCAATCATAGAGCGATACATTGCAGAAGAAGCCATTGAATTTTGTTCAGCTTACATGCCAAGTTGTGAACCAGTGGGTCTACCCAAGAGCATACGTGAAGGAAAATTTGAAGGTAAGGGTCGTGGTGTGAGGATTCAACGTGTGAGTAGAAAAGAAGTTGATCAAGCTCGTTTGTACATCTTAAACAACACTGATGATGTTATTCCTTACATTTCTGAACACGTTAATGAAATAAAGGTATCACACCCAAGAATAAGTGAAAAATGGCAGCTTAATGAACATGTCAAAACCTTTTTACCATGGTTTAAGAAAAAGATTTATGCGACTCCAAATGTTTCTGAAACTCTATTGAGGTTATCTCGGGGGCTGAACACATATGTCATTACATATGGTGGGTACTATATAAACAATATCTCTTTTCAAACAAAGGAAGAAGATGACAAAAGTAGAGTTCAAAATAGTGGAGTTACACTAAAAGCTGAGTCAGTGCACTTCTCTAGTTCTAAAGACAAAAATCCAATCACTGCATCAATTAGTTATTTTGGAGTAATACAAGAAATATGGGAGGTGGATTATGTGAGGTTTAGAGTCCCCGTTTTCAAGTGTAAATGGGTTGATATAAATTCTGGAATCATTACAGATGGCTCTGGTTTCACATTGGTAGATCTTAAAAAGATGAGTTTCATTGATGAACCATTTATTATGGCAAGTCAAGCAAGGCAAATATTCTACGTCAGCGATCCAGCGAATGAAAAATGGTCAGTGGTTTTGGAAGGGAAAAACATGCATGGTTTTGATGATGAAGAATTTCTTGATGTACTTCAGACAACATGTAGCACATCAAGACCCATTGAAGACTCAATTAATGACGTTGTCGATGACATACATGCAATTCGTAGTGATCATGATGAAGGGATCTGGGAGAAAACAATATCTTAATAAGTAACGTCTTGATTTTTTGTTTATACTTTATATGAATTTTTATTTAGATGAAAATTTCAATTTCAATTTATACTAATCTTGTATATATTTTTCAGGTATGTCGACCTCAGACTCAGCATCAACACAGAGCAGACGTACACGAAGAGTGACATGTTTGCCAGAAGCGCCAACCGGACAGGTTCCTGGGCAGAGGAAACATCTTGAGATTGACCCAAGAACCGGTGTGGCATCAGGACCAAATGTTGATAATTTTAGTAGTTATCTGGGTAAGATAGCAAAACCCATGTTTCTATCCTTCATGCAACTTGGGATGACGTCCCAAAGGTCGAGAAGAACCTTTTATGGCAAGATGTTCAGGTATGGTTACTTAAAAGAAATTTCATATAATTATTTCTTTGATCTTATTATGTCATTCACACGTTCCTTGTTTTAAACAACTAAGATATGATGTTCCAAACACACTGGACCTGAGGCAGAAAATCTTATCGCACATATGTAAGAGATGAAGGGATTTCAAGACAAGGTTGACACGTCTGTATGTGTTTGGAGACAGACAACATGAGAATCCAGCTCAGAATTATTCCTTCACAGAAGAAGAATGGATTCAGTCCTTCACTGAAGAAGAATGGATTCAGTTTTGTCAATCTAGTGAGATTGAGGCATGGAAGGTATTTATCTTAACCAACAACGTCTTCAAAGCAGTTTTTATTATTATATAGTTATGCATAAAAATTGTTTTACAGGGTAAAAGGTTAGCCGCCCAAGAAAGGCAAAGGCTAAATGATTCACCACACGTGTTATCACGAGGTGGTTATACAAAACTGGAGAAGAAACTTAGGAAGGATCGAGCGGATGAGTTGGGGCTTGATTCCCCGGACCTAGCACCTCCACCTACAAGGTACGAGATGTGGAAGGCTGCTCAGACGAAATCTGATGGGAATATCACATCTGCCTCAGCCGTAGCGATCTCACAGAGAATTGTAAGTTGAAATTGTAAACATTACTTTATTGTATTTTTATCATATCTTGCAATTTAAGTAACGTAAATTTTTTAATGTGCAGGATGAGTTAGTTGAGCAGTAGACACAAGGAACATTTACTTCCCAAGGTAGGGAGGACATTTTAACCACGACCATTGGAAAACCGGAGCACCCATGATTAAGCAATACCACCTAGGGATAGGGGGGTAGGACGATCAATTGTTTTTGCTTCTGTTTATAATGCATTATTAATTACTAGGGGAGGCTAGGGATAGCAAGCCAGTAATTATTAATAGGCTCTTTTCGCCGAGGGATCGGGTTAAGGGTAGACTAAGAAAGTTTGCATGACAATTAGATAACAAAACAAATTAAATAAGAGGAGTAGATAAGAGAGAGCAGATAAGATGAAATTGTAAACCCCAACAACTCCATTCATCCATAGTTTTTTTCTCGTCAACTGAATCAATCGCATTCACATGTTTACTGTTGTTTCTTGCATTCAAAACCAGTCACTTTTTCTTTACAAGTCTTACAATTTCAATTCGCACGAACGATAAGGCCTTCGAGTCCTTTGGGAAGAACGATATTGAGTTTTACCAATTATATTACTTCGAACGATCTGGTACGCTTGCCAGTTTCCGTTAACACTAGGTACAACAATTAGATTAATGTCTCATTCTCATGCTTATTAACCACACACAGTATTGTGCATTCCATCTTCTACTTATGCTTTAGTCTCAACCATAAGTCAAACTTGACCTAAAACATAACCACTAATCTCAATCTCTGATTATCATCACATTTCACATCTCCTCAAGCTTGGTCCACGTTCATTCTTCATCAAAACGCATTATTTCCAATAAAATTACAGTAGGATAATCTATTATCATAAGTGATAATCGATTATTCCTTAAACTTACACATGTACACAATTTACACTGTGGTAATTGATTATCACTTAAGATAATCGATTATCTTAGTGGTTCCACAAAAGAAATCACTAAAATTCATCACGCATGAAGAGCTAATTGATTATCATCCCATATAATCGATTATTCCTGAATCACGTGAAAACATCCTTAAGATATCATCCATGAATTCAAGCATCACATACCCTTGTAACATACTCAAATACATACATCGCCACACTTAGATCACCCAAACCCAATAATCACACATGTTATACCCCAACAAACCCAAATACACTACACATCCTTATCATATTATCTTTATATCATGTATTTGCATGGTAAAAACCCCAAATATCATAACTTTGTTCTCTCTTAGCATCAAACCCTATTAGGAGTTAACCCAACAAAATCATACATACATTCATTGGGAAAACCAAAACCAATATTACATAAACCCTATGCCCATGCATACATAAACCCTTGCCCAACAATAACAACAGATAATTATAATCACAATCATATAAACATGTATCAAACAAGGATTTTCATTCAAGATAATCAAGAACACATATAACATACAACAACAAGCAAACAAATATAGGTTTCCCCATACCTTGGCCAATCCTAAGGCTTTCTCTATGCCCAAAGACCTTCTCTAATTCTTTCTCCTTTCCTCTCCCTTTCAAAGTTCTTGTCTTACTTTCCCAATGGCCAAAGTTTCTATAGGAGGTGTCTAATATAGTTACAACTATGTGTGGAATATATCTAGGGTACTCTATTTATAATAAAAGCTCATAAGATGTAATAACAATAAACTAAAATAAAAGATATAAATAAGATAAAATAAAATTACTTTTAACGTAATTAATTTTGACAAGTCCTTAAATAATATATTCTATCTCAATATTTTTATTCTAATTAATTAGGATAAGTCTATAAATAATATATATTATTATTATCTACCATAATATATAATTATATATAATAATATCTAAATATATCTTTTTATTACCTATATAACAATATCTAAATATATCTTTTAATTACCTATATAACAATATCTAATAATGTCTTTTAGAATATCTAACAATATCTAATAATATCATTTTCTAATAATAATATCTCTTTTAATCTCAAGATTATATCTCATATTTTTTTTCAACTATTTTTTAAAATAACAACAACTAAATCTTCCAAAAGATTTATATAATATCTTTTTATTAAATTCCCACATTATTTGATTTGTATGTTTTTTCTTTCTATAGTCTCCTTATTTTAATTTCTTGCACCTAATTAATAAAAGGTAAAAGACACTTTTTGCCCCTAAGTCAAAATATAAATAAAATAACATAACAATTATGTTCTAACAAAGGTGTACACTAATAACACTAATTTTCAAACAAAAACACCAAAGTCATAAGACTACCTCCTATTTTCTCGAATCTTACAAGAAACACCTAATCCATTAAAACAACATGTAAACCTTAATCGATTATGTAATAACATAATCCATTAAAAATATCAATTTTGTGTCTATGCTATATATATGTTTTAAATCTTCTATCTTTTTGTGTAAAATTTGCACTTGTGGTACATAAGGTTCTATCTTTTTGTGTATTTTTTGCATTAGTTCAATCTTAGTTGTGTAGGCATGACTCCTAAAGAGTGTATGTAGTTTCTTCTTTAGGTTTGTGTGTTTTTTTGTATTTGAGAGAAGTGAGAGTATATTGAGTATATCTTGTATTCTGTAATTCTTGACTTTTAAAATTAGTAAATTCCCTCCAACTAAAATTTTTGGAAGATGACTGGATATAGACTCGTATGGAGTTGAATCAGTATAAATCTTGTATTGTATTATTGCTTTATTCTTGCCTATTGCATTGTAAAATCTTTGAAGTTTAAATGATCTTTTGAAAACTGCCTCAAACACCCAAAAAATTTTAAACAAATTAAAAAAATCGTTTCAAACCAATTCACCCCTTTGGATTGAGATATATTGGCTATCAAATTAACGATTTTGCCTAAAAGAAAAGAAAATAAGTAACATTAAACAACTGTAAAAATTATTTGTTACAAAAATTAAATATCTATACACTAGTGCAAAAACGTTTTTGACGTCACTTGTTGAACCGACGTCTATTCCGGTGACGTTAACTTTACATCAGTCAGGTTTATGGCAGACGTATATGTAGACGTTGGTTGTGTACACCACCGACGTTTACATAGACGTCAGGCGTAGACACAATAGACGTTAACATAGACGTCAGTGGTCAACAAAGGAGACGTCTGTAAGAAAAAATATATATTGAACAATGAAAATAAGATTGATTCAAACTTATTTAAGGAAATATATCACAAGTTCAAATCTGAGCTATGTAAATGCTTCATTAATACAGAGAGAGAAAATGATAGATTATTGAGGATAGTGGGGAGGTGTATGGTATTTTTGGAATAAAAGAAAATAATGGGGAGGTGTAGAATTTTTTTGGAATAAATGAAAATAGTGAGGAGGTGCAGGAGCACTTGGGGTGGTGGAGGGAACAACACCCTTAAAGGTTAAGGTTTTTGAAAAAATACGTTTTCGTGCTATAAGAAAGTTTGAAATTTACCGGTTTTTATAAACCCATGACACCTTGGAATTTGGGGCTTACATTTCTATTAATCGAATAAAATAAAGAGCAAATTCCCTGATGTGCTTCAGATCATTTTAATTAATTATGTTATTTTTTTAATCGATTAAAATTTGTACACAATTTTAATCGATTAGCTAGTTTGCTTAATCGATTAAAATAATGAGGGAAACTCAAATTCATATAGTTTTTGAAAAAAAAAACTTCCCTCGTAGTGGAAATTTGAAAAATCTATAGTGTAGTCCTTGTATTAATCAATTAAGGATTTAATGTAATCGATTAAAACAAAGAAGAATGCACATTTTCTGGTATTTCAGAGAGTTTTAATCGATTAAGGATTTAAGGTAATCGATTAAAACAAAGAAGAAACCCCTTGAACTAAAGTACCTAGAAAACACTAGAAGGGGGTTTGAATAGTGTTATAAGAAATCTTTTCGCAAAGGAGATAGTTAAACATACTTGTCAAGGATTGAAAGATATTACACATGTTGATAAATGCTTGACTTGAAAGTGTTAAGCCAAAATCGTCTATGCACCTAAAACGCTCTCATGTTTTGAAATTTAATCAAATAACATTAAAATGAGATTATAATATGAAAACAAATTAGGGTGAAAAATGTTGAAAGTCCCACATCGACTAGAGATAAGGCCAATTTATAATATATAAGTAAGGTGCAGACCTCACCTTACAAGCCGGTTTTGTGGGGTTGAGTTAGGCCTAAAAACCCACTTCTAACATGGTATTAGAGCTATGGTGAGAGCCTATCCTAGCGATATGTTGGGCATATTGTTCCACCCGTTATTGGGCCGTTATCGGACCACCCATTAATATTTAGTCTCACGCTCAAGATGTATATACCTCGGCGTGAGGGGGGGGTGTTGGAAGTCCCACATCGACTAGAGATAAGGCCAATTTATAATATATAAGCGGGGTGCAGACCTCACCTTACAAGCTGGTTTTGTGAGGTTGAGTTAGGCCTAAAACTCACTTCTAACATGGTATCAGAGCAATGGTTAGAGCCTATCCTAACGATATTTGTTGGACATATTGTTCCACCTGCTATTGGCCCGTTACCGGACCACCCATTAATATCTAGTCTCACATTCGAGATGTATATACCTCGGCGTGAGGGGGGTGTGTTGGAAGTCCCACATCGACTAGAGATAAGACCAATTTATAATATATAAGTGGGGTGTAGACCTCACCTTACAAGCCGGTTTTGTGAGGATGAGTTAGGCCTAAAACTCAAACTCACTTCTAACAAAAACACAAGACTTAGAATCTGAATCCCCGACATAGAAAATCTACAACCTCAATCCCCAACATAGAAAAGCTTAGGAAAACACTTAGGATCTTAGGAAATAGAAAAACATCTAAGTCAAAACATCCAAACTCAAGGCTAAATGATATTGTGCCTAAAGCGTCTAAGAGAGTTGGAGTTAATGTTTACTTGGTGAAACGAAACCATGCTTTGTCCAAACGATAAAGTTTTTATACAACACTCAATATCTTTAGAAAAGAGCTTAATTGTTAAAAGTTACTTAACAGTAGGAAATCAAAAAACACTTTGTCTTTTTTAGCAAACATTAAATGACATTAAATGCTCTATGTTTAAAAACAACAAAGGTGATAAGAAAAGACGTATCTGCTGCATGTACAATTTTTCTCTACTCTTTACACATTACATGCATCCACATAGCTATACATCCCTTTCCTTTCTTATCTCTTGGTCTAACTATTTGAATTTGAATAAAAGTAGAACACTCTAATATTTGTGACATCATTAGCATCAAATGTATAATGTTTTTAAAGTAAAAGCACATGTAATTTAAAAGTAAAAGTTATTTTTTAAAGTAAAAACTATATACACTTCTATTCTATGGTGTTAAGAAATGGGCATTATTTTTGCTTGATGATAAAAATTAATACAAGGTTTTAATATGTTACTGGTCATAATATAATTATGTAAGTTGTCAAAATAGCATGTCAACACAGGTTCAAAATTTCAGTTCGTCCAACACTTTTTTTTTTTTTGTTTTTTTACGGACGGTCTTTGCAACCCGTCCTCCGTTACCACCCATAATCATATAAAAATATACTGCATGGAGTGATACATAGAAACATGAAATTCATTATTGGGTTTAGGATAGGTCATTTTACCATCCTAAATATATAGGAAAAACATCGATAACCGAACTTAATTAACCACGTGTTATCTTAAAGATTTTGGATCCAAGCACAACTATTTCAGGAATACATTATTTTATTAAATTGGCAAAAATTGGAATAAACGAAATCAAAGTACAAAAAAAAAAAAAGAATACTAGAGTATAACAATCAAGATGCATTTTATTTATTATATTAGTAATTAGTTGGAGGTCTATGAGGTGATAGAAACATGAAAGTCATTATTTGTATACGTAGAATAAGAAATGATGGAGCATGTTCCGAGACAAACTAGTCTTTGCCGTACCATGATTTCCTCTGAAGGTCTTCAATTACTTTGTTATCGAGTTGAAGAGCTCTGGCAAGAACCTCAACAGAAATAGGTGGAACAGCTTTAAACAGAGCGTTTGCAACAATAACAGTTCCTGGATTTTGACTGCTAAGACCAGCAATAGCAACAGCATTTCCATAACCGACATTGAGTTGGAAATGAACGAGACCAATGGGGAAGACAAAGACATCACCTTTGTTCAAGACTTTGGTGAAAAGACGATTTCCATCTTGATTTGAGGATACAAATCCAACATAAAGTGTTCCCTCGAGAACTATAAGGATCTCAGTGGCACGAGGGTGGGTGTGGGGAGGGTTTAAACCCTTTGGTGCAAAATCTATGCGAGCCAAAGATATGCCAAGCGTGTTCAATCCAGGTAGTTGATCAACAGCCACAGGAGTCACCTGTGCATTCAATGGGTTCTCGGTGTTCCCAGGTTCCACATGTAAGAAGAAATCTTCAGCTTTCACTGCCTTTGGGTCTTTGCAAAATTTTCCATTCACAAACACTACAAATTACAAAGCATCAAATACTTAGTATAAATGATAGATTTATAGATAAATGTGATAGAAAAAACGAGTGCATGATAAATGTGATAGATGTAAATAAAATAAAGATAAATGTGTATCATTTTGAAGACTATTTTTACGTACCACCATCTGGTTCCTTGAGTGCCACACAAAAGTCTTGCAGGGGACTAGGGTCATACGCAGAGACAAGTGAAGAAGTGAGAGCCAAGACGGCAACAAGCAAGTAAACAGCTTTCATTTTATCAAACGATTCTTCTGCTTTGTAATGTTGTGATGAGAAGTGAGTTTTGATTCATTTGGAGATCGGTATTTATAAGGATGAAACCTTAATTGCTTTGCAGATTGTATTTACGGTAATTAATTTTTTATTAAGTGAGGAAGCATTCCTTAACAACTACATGCGTGCTTGATCAAAGAGTAGACTAAGGAGATGCCCCATGAGGAAAAGAAAACGCAATTGTTTCGGTGTTACCTAATCAACTGACTTTGCTTCTTTATACTTTTTCCAGTAATATTATTTTATGAGAGGATTATCGTTAACTTAATCAGATTTCATTTTAGACTTTGCCTCAATATAGTACATTCATGACAATAGTTTAAACGGGTTGAATACGAAATTTTTTGTGATGGACTGGGTCATACTTATCATATCCAATGTATATTCACCACGGCTACCCTTTTTGATGCCACTGTCAACAACTTCAGAAAATGACACTCAACTATTTCAATAGCAGTGTTTGAAGATGTATATGATCTCATGGAATCATTCACAAAATAAATTGGCCAAGTGAAAACCTTTTTCCTTGCACTATGTATTGCAAAAAGTTGACTTTCAACCATAGTTTCCTATCATGAACCTAAGTGAATGATGAAGTAAATATAAAAAGATAGATTTTGACACTACTTACATATCTTTGAAATCATTTTGGAAAATAAAAAGCAATCCTAAACTTAAAGTCTCTTTAAGAAATGTTTAGATTTAATCTTTCTAAAAATCTGTTAAAAGAATACATGATATTAGCAACGCAAAAATTGCATCGCTTATCACCTTGATACTATTAGAAACGATCATAAGAATGCAAAATCAACACAAAATCATATCACTACAAAAAAAGGAAAGCATTATTGATGACCCGAGTCCATCAGAAACAGTAAAAAACCCGTCGGTAATGTCTATTACCGACAAATTAGCGGCGACCAGTTTTTCGTCGGTAAATCGTATGTAACTAATCATTGCCAACGGCCTTTGTCCTGCGGATAGAGGTAATCAAAACACACACTCCTGGAACATTATATTTTTAATTGATCACAGAAGTATCCATCAATCAACAGTATGTTCAACATATGCATTTAACACAATATGTGCATATAACACAATAAGCATTTACACATTCCACATATGTATAACACAACACATAAACACTTTTCTATTGTGACATGACAACATTCATGTCTTATTGGTATTAATGTGTTGTCATCATCAAAATCAACATAATAGGGATTGCGTTCAACTATCACTTTGCCCCCTATCAATAACTTGGTTAATATGAATCAAATGAAAGCTTTACATAAGTTTTAATTGAACATTATTTTTAACAAGTTTAATTCAACGCCCCCTCTTCTTGGCCTTGAATTCTTTTCCTGTTTACACTCTTGAATACCCCGTCTCTTTTTAACAACTAGTTGTTTTGCCACATAATTGACTTTATGTCTAATAGGGATAACACTAAGTTTTATGACAACACGACCAGGCATAGCCATGTGCTCCATGTCTAGCATGGCTGTTCTTGATGATCCTACCATCCATTTTTCTTATCCTAGACATATATGTCCTGCAAAAGGGAATATAAAATTTAGGTATGCCATAAAATTTTGTACATTTCAAATTAAGTAGAACAAAAGCAAATAAATAACACAGAGACATGAAATAATCATTGATATTATCAATGTCCCATTCTTTGTAGTTGCCTTCATTCTCTTTATATGAATCATTATGATTGTCATCATCATCTTCCATTGATTCGATGACATCAAGAATTGAGAAGTCAGTTATGCGTTGTAATTGTTCAATTGATGTAATTAGTACAACATTTGGCTTTTTTGTAGCTTGATAAGGCAATTATTCTCATATTATAGTCACTTCAACATGACCTCATGGCTTTGTTGTGATTGCCACACACCAACTGTGAAAACTTATGCACTTTTGTAGCTTGATAAGGCAATTCTTCTTCTATTATAGTCACTTCAACATGACCTCATGGCTTTATTGTTATTAACAAACACCAACTGCAAAATTTATGTATGTTAAAGGATAAGAGACATAGTAGATTTATCTAAATCTATACAAGAATGAATGGGTCACATTGAAAGTATTTTCCACTCATCTTGATTTCTACAATATTATATTGTGAACAGATCCTTGTCCCACTTTTTGTTATAGGATCAAACCATTTGAAATTAAATAAAGGAATCTTCTTACTCAGTCCCTAATATTCCTATTAGAATGGTATATGCAGTTGGTAAAAAGATCCATAATCAAGGTAAATGCAGTGTGATCCATGACTAAGAAGATGCAGATGATTGAACAAGAAGAAGCAGAGAAGGAGAGATTTAGAATCTTACTCGTGCAAGAAGAAAAGTGAACAGTGTATTGGTTCAGGGAAAAAGCCCCCTTTCGTCAGTCTTGAATGTTCCAGAGAAGAAGCAGTAACGAAAAAATGGTAAAAGTATGTTACAGAGAAAGTAAACCAAAGATAAAATAAAAACCTAAGGGAAGTGGGCCAGGCTTCCAAGACAGGCCCAATATAAGACAACTTTCACCCCCCCCTCAAGCTGGGAATAGATATCAGTCATACCCAGCTTGGATTTGAGATATTTAAAAGTAGATGGAGCGAGAGGCTTGGTAAAGAGGTCAACAGCTTGCTCATTTGTTGAGATGGGAAGCAACTTTAAAAGACCATTGTTGATCTTTTCCCTTACAATGTGGCAGTCAATTTCTATATTTTTGGTGCGTTCATGGAACACTTGATTGGTGGCAATCTGAATAGCTAAACGATTGTCACAATAGACAATAGCAGGTTGGACAATGGATATGCGAAGGTCTTGAAGGATGTAAGTCAACCATTGTATTTCACAAGTAACATTAGCTAGAGCCCGATACTCAGCTTCAGAAGAACTTCTAGAGACAGTTTGTTGCTTTTTTGATTTCGAAGAGATTATAGAATTACCGAAGTAGATAGAATAGCCAGTAATGGATTTTCTGGATTCAGGACAGGTAGCCCAGTCGGAATCACTATAAGCTTTCAACTGATGGATGCTATTGGTTTGGAGGAAGATGTCGTTACCAGGACTGCCTTTTAGATAACGAAGGATGCGGTTGGCAGCTTGTTGGTGTATGGTGGTAGGAACGGAGACAAATTGATTGAGATTGTTGACAGAAAAAGTTATGTCAGGTCTGGTGTTGGTGAGATATATAAGGCGTCCGATGAGTCTACGATAGGAAGAGGCATCTTCATCATTGAGGAGGTCTCCTTCACTAGTTAGCCGAGAGGAATGTGCCATAGGTGTAGGCATAGGAGCACAATTAAGCATTCCAGCTTCTGTAACGAGATCAAGGGTGTATTTTCGTTGACTAAGGTGAATGCCAGAACTATTCCGAGCGACTCCAAACCAAGAAAGTAAGTAAGATCACCCAGGTTTTTGATATGGAAGAGATTGTCAAGAGAAGTGGTGATGTGTTGTATCTCGGTGGCGTTGTTGCCCGAAAGAACAATGTCATCCATGTAGATTAAGATGGCAGTAGTGTGACAATTATCATGTTTCAGAAAAAACGAGTGATCAACATTGGAACGTATATAAATATTTGACAAAAGAAAAGTAGAAAGTTTATCATAGCATTGTCGGCTAGCTTGTTTCAACCCATATAAAGATCTTTGTAGTTTGCACACTTGATTTGGCTTGTGGATAAGAAGGCCCGAAGGAGGTTGCATGTAGACTTCTTCATGTAAGTTACCATGCAAAAAGGCATTGTTGACATTAAGTTGCTTTAAGATCCGTTGATTGGAGGCAGCAATGGCAAGGAGAAGGCGTAAAGTAGTTAATTTGGCAACGAGGGCAAAGGTTTCAAGGTAGTCAAGGCCTTCACAATAATACTCATGACTCTAACTCGCTCTCTCTGCCTATTCCTCACAATTATCATCATGATTATGACAATGTTAACTTTCTTAATAATCGTTTTCTTGTGCCAACTCCCAATGATCCTGTCACCAACACTAATGAGGACCACATGGACGTCCACCAGACTTCTGATCCTGATCCACCAACTGCCTCCAATGATGATGTCACAAATGTTCAAGAACACAATGATATTATCAGACGTTCAACCCGTTCCAAATGTCCTCCCGCATACCTCACGGATTTTCAAACGCACAACATCACCAGATATCCTATTACTGATTTTATTTCTTACAACAAGCTTTCTTCTTCTTTCAGGCACACCATTCTATCTATTTCCTCCACAATTGAACCTCGTACTTACAAGGATTCGTCCAAAATTCCCCAATGGACCCAAGCCATGCATGATGAACTCAAAGCTTTAGAAGTCAATAAAACTTGGATCATTACTGATCTTCCTCCAGGAAAAACTCCTATTGGATGTCGTTGGATATACAAAATAAAACACAAGTCCAATGGGTCTATTGACAGATTCAAAGCCCGTCTTGTTGCTAAGGGCTACACTCAGCTTGAAGGACTTGACTACCTTGAAACCTTTGCCCCCGTTGCCAAATTAACTACTTTACGCCTTCTCCTTGCCATTGCTGCCTCCAATCAATGGATCTTAAAGCAACTTGATGTCAACAATGCCTTTTTGCATGGTGACTTACATGAAGAAGTCTACATGCAATCTCCTTCGGGCCTTCTTATCCACAAGCCAAATCAAGTGTGCAAACTACAAAGATCTTTATATGGGTTGAAACAAGCTAGCCGACAATGGTATGATAAACTTTCTACTTTTCTTTTGTCAAATAATTATATACGTTCCAATGTTGATCACTCGTTTTTTCTGAAACATGATAATTGTCACACTACTGCCATCTTAATCTACATGGATGACATTGTTCTTTCGGGCAACAACGCCACCGAGATACAACACATCACCACTTCTCTTGACATCAAGTTTCTTCCTATTAGCAGTTAAGGTGGAGACATAACATAGACATACAAGGAAGAAACTTGATGCAAGGGCTATTCCTGGTGTTTTCCTTGGCTTCAAACAGCATACAAAAGGTTATCAGTTTCTTAACTTACAAAATCATAAGATATCGTATGTGTTGTTTCATGAAAATTATTTTCCATATACTTCCTCTCACAACAATACTCATGACTCTAACTCGCTCTCTCTGCCTATTCCTCACAATTATCATCATGATTATGACAATGTTAACTTTCTTAATAATCGTTTTCTTGTGCCAACTCCCAATGATCCTGTCACCAACACTAATGAGGACCACATGGACGTCCACCAGACTTCTGATCCTGATCCACCAACTGCCTCCAATGATGATGTCACAAATGTTCAAGAACACAATGATATTATCAGACGTTCAACCCGTTCCAAATGTCCTCCCGCATACCTCACGGATTTTCAAACGCACAACATCACCAGATATCCTATTACTGATTTTATTTCTTACAACAAGCTTTCTTCTTCTTTCAGGCACACCATTCTATCTATTTCCTCCACAATTGAACCTCGTACTTACAAGGATTCGTCCAAAATTCCCCAATGGACCCAAGCCATGCATGATGAACTCAAAGCTTTAGAAGTCAATAAAACTTGGATCATTACTGATCTTCCTCCAGGAAAAACTCCTATTGGATGTCGTTGGATATACAAAATAAAACACAAGTCCAATGGGTCTATTGACAGATTCAAAGCCCGTCTTGTTGCTAAGGGCTACACTCAGCTTGAAGGACTTGACTACCTTGAAACCTTTGCCCCCGTTGCCAAATTAACTACTTTACGCCTTCTCCTTGCCATTGCTGCCTCCAATCAATGGATCTTAAAGCAACTTGATGTCAACAATGCCTTTTTGCATGGTGACTTACATGAAGAAGTCTACATGCAATCTCCTTCGGGCCTTCTTATCCACAAGCCAAATCAAGTGTGCAAACTACAAAGATCTTTATATGGGTTGAAACAAGCTAGCCGACAATGGTATGATAAACTTTCTACTTTTCTTTTGTCAAATAATTATATACGTTCCAATGTTGATCACTCGTTTTTTCTGAAACATGATAATTGTCACACTACTGCCATCTTAATCTACATGGATGACATTGTTCTTTCGGGCAACAACGCCACCGAGATACAACACATCACCACTTCTCTTGACATCAAGTTTCTTCCTATTAGCAGTTAAGGTGGAGACATAACATAGACATACAAGGAAGAAACTTGATGCAAGGGCTATTCCTGGTGTTTTCCTTGGCTTCAAACAGCATACAAAAGGTTATCAGTTTCTTAACTTACAAAATCATAAGATATCGTATGTGTTGTTTCATGAAAATTATTTTCCATATACTTCCTCTCACAACAATACTCATGACTCTAACTCTCTTTCTCTGCCTATTCCTCACAATTATCATCATGATTATGACAATGTTAACTTTCTTAATAATCGTTTTCTTGTGCCAACTCCCAATGATCCTGTCACCAACACTAATGAGGACCACATGGACGTCCACCAGACTTCTGATCCTGATCCACCAACTGCCTCCAATGATGATGTCACAAATGTTCAAGAACACAATGATATTATCAGACGTTCAACCCGTTCCAAATGTCCTCCCGCATACCTCACGGATTTTCAAACTCACAACATCACCAGATATCCTATTACTGATTTGATTTCTTACAACAAGCTTTCTTCTTCTTTCAGGCACACCATTCTATCTATTTCCTCCACAATTGAACCTCGTACTTACAAGGAATCGTCTAAAATTCCCCAATGGACCCAAGCCATGCATGATGAACTCAAAGCTTTAGAAGTCAATAAAACTTGGATCATTACTGATCTTCCTCCAGGAAAAACTCCTATTGGATGTCGTTGGATATACAAAATAAAACACAAGTCCAATGGGTCTATTGACAGATTCAAAGCCCGTCTTGTTGCTAAGGGCTACACTCAGCTTGAAGGCCTTGACTACCTTGAAACCTTTGCCCCCGTTGCCAAATTAACTACTTTACGCCTTCTCCTTGCCATTGCTGCCTCCAATCAATGGATCTTAAAGCAACTTGATGTCAACAATGCCTTTTTGCATGGTGACTTACATGAAGAAGTCTACATGCAATCTCCTTCGGGCCTTCTTATCCACAAGCCAAATCAAGTGTGCAAACTACAAAGATCTTTATATGGGTTGAAACAAGCTAGCCGACAATGGTATGATAAACTTTCTACTTTTCTTTTGTCAAATAATTATATACGTTCCAATGTTGATCACTCGTTTTTTCTGAAACATGATAATTGTCACACTACTGCCATCTTAATCTACATGGATGACATTGTTCTTTCGGGCAACAACGCCACCGAGATACAACACATCACCACTTCTCTTGACATCAAGTTTCTTCCTATTAGCAGTTAAGGTGGAGACATAACATAGACATACAAGGAAGAAACTTGATGCAAGGGCTATTCCTGGTGTTTTCCTTGGCTTCAAACAGCATACAAAAGGTTATCAGTTTCTTAACTTACAAAATCATAAGATATCGTATGTGTTGTTTCATGAAAATTATTTTCCATATACTTCCTCTCACAACAATACTCATGACTCTAACTCTCTTTCTCTGCCTATTCCTCACAATTATCATCATGATTATGACAATGTTAACTTTCTTAATAATCGTTTTCTTGTGCCAACTCCCAATGATCCTGTCACCAACACTAATGAGGACCACATGGACGTCCACCAGACTTCTGATCCTGATCCACCAACTGCCTCCAATGATGATGTCACAAATGTTCAAGAACACAATGATATTATCAGACGTTCAACCCGTTCCAAATGTCCTCCCGCATACCTCACGGATTTTCAAACTCACAACATCACCAGATATCCTATTACTGATTTGATTTCTTACAACAAGCTTTCTTCTTCTTTCAGGCACACCATTCTATCTATTTCCTCCACAATTGAACCTCGTACTTACAAGGAATCGTCTAAAATTCCCCAATGGACCCAAGCCATGCATGATGAACTCAAAGCTTTAGAAGTCAATAAAACTTGGATCATTACTGATCTTCCTCCAGGAAAAACTCCTATTGGATGTCGTTGGATATACAAAATAAAACACAAGTCCAATGGGTCTATTGACAGATTCAAAGCCCGTCTTGTTGCTAAGGGCTACACTCAGCTTGAAGGCCTTGACTACCTTGAAACCTTTGCCCTCGTTGCCAAATTAACTACTTTACGCCTTCTCCTTGCCATTGCTGCCTCCAATCAATGGATCTTAAAGCAACTTGATGTCAACAATGCCTTTTTGCATGGTGACTTACATGAAGAAGTCTACATGCAACCTCCTTCGGGCCTTCTTATCCACAAGCCAAATCAAGTGTGCAAACTACAAAGATCTTTATATGGGTTGAAACAAGCTAGCCGACAATGGTATGATAAACTTTCTACTTTTCTTTTGTCAAATAATTATATACGTTCCAATGTTGATCACTCGTTTTTTCTGAAACATGATAATTGTCACACTACTGCCATCTTAATCTACATGGATGACATTGTTCTTTCGGGCAACAACGCCACCGAGATACAACACATCACCACTTCTCTTGACAATCTCTTCCATATCAAAAACCTGGGTGATCTTACTTACTTTCTTGGTTTGGAGTCGCTCGGAATAGTTCTGGCATTCACCTTAGTCAACGAAAATACACCCTTGATCTCGTTACAGAAGCTGGAATGCTTAATTGTGCTCCTATGCCTACACCTATGGCACATTCCTCTCGGCTAACTAGTGAAGGAGACCTCCTCAATGATGAAGATGCCTCTTCCTATCGTAGACTCATCGGACGCCTTATATATCTCACCAACACCAGACCTGACATAACTTTTTCTGTCAACAATCTCAATCAATTTGTCTCCGTTCCTACCACCATACACCAACAAGCTGCCAACCGCATCCTTCGTTATCTAAAAGGCAGTCCTGGTAACGACATCTTCCTCCAAACCAATAGCATCCATCAGTTGAAAGCTTATAGTGATTCCGACTGGGCTACCTGTCCTGAATCCAGAAAATCCATTACTGGCTATTCTATCTACTTCGGTAATTCTATAATCTCTTCGAAATCAAAAAAGCAACAAACTGTCTCTAGAAGTTCTTCTGAAGCTGAGTATCGGGCTCTAGCTAATGTTACTTGTGAAATACAATGGTTGACTTACATCCTTCAAGACCTTCGCATATCCATTGTCCAACCTGCTATTGTCTATTGTGACAATCGTTTAGCTATTCAGATTGCCACCAATCAAGTGTTCCATGAACGCACCAAAAATATAGAAATTGACTGCCACATTGTAAGGGAAAAGATCAACAATGGTCTTTTAAAGTTGCTTCCCATCTCAACAAATGAGCAAGCTGTTGACCTCTTTACCAAGCCTCTCGCTCCATCTACTTTTAAATATCTCAAATCCAAGCTGGGTATGACTGATATCTATTCCCAGCTTGAGGGGGGGGTGAAAGTTGTCTTATATTGGGCCTGTCTTGGAAGCCTGGCCCACTTCCCTTAGGTTTTTATTTTATCTTTGGTTTACTTTCTCTGTAACATACTTTTACCATTTTTTCGTTACTGCTTCTTCTCTGGAACATTCAAGACTGACGAAAGGGGGCTTTTTCCCTGAACCAATACACTGTTCACTTTTCTTCTTGCACGAGTAAGATTCTAAATCTCTCCTTCTCTGCTTCTTCTTGTTCAATCATCTGCATCTTCTTAGTCATGGATCACACTGCATTTACCTTGATTATGGATCTTTTTACCAACTGCATATACCATTCTAATAGGAATATTAGGGACTGAGTAAGAAGATTCCTTTATTTAATTTCAAATGGTTTGATCCTATAACAAAAAGTGGGACAAGGATCTGTTCACAATATAATATTGTAGAAATCAAGATGAGTGGAAAATACTTTCAATGTGACCCATTCATTCTTGTATAGATTTAGATAAATCTACTATGTCTCTTATCCTTTAACATACATAAATTTTGCAGTTGGTGTTTGTTAATAACAATAAAGCCATGAGGTCATGTTGAAGTGACTATAATAGAAGAAGAATTGCCTTATCAAGCTACAAAAGTGCATAAGTTTTCACAGTTGGTGTGTGGCAATCACAACAAAGCCATGAGGTCATGTTGAAGTGACTATAATATGAGAATAATTGCCTTATCAAGCTACAAAAAAGCCAAATGTTGTACTAATTACATCAATTGAACAATTACAACGCATAACTGACTTCTCAATTCTTGATGTCATCGAATCAATGGAAGATGATGATGACAATCATAATGATTCATATAAAGAGAATGAAGGCAACTACAAAGAATGGGACATTGATAATATCAATGATTATTTCATGTCTCTGTGTTATTTATTTGCTTTTGTTCTACTTAATTTGAAATGTACAAAATTTTATGGCATACCTAAATTTTATATTCCCTTTTGCAGGACATATATGTCTAGGATAAGAAAAATGGATGGTAGGATCATCAAGAACAGCCATGCTAGACATGGAGCACATGGCTATGCCTGGTCGTGTTGTCATAAAACTTAGTGTTATCCCTATTAGACATAAAGTCAATTATGTGGCAAAACAACTAGTTGTTAAAAAGAGACGGGGTATTCAAGAGTGTAAACAGGAAAAGAATTCAAGGCCAAGAAGAGGGGGCGTTGAATTAAACTTGTTAAAAATAATGTTCAATTAAAACTTATGTAAAGCTTTCATTTGATTCATATTAACCAAGTTATTGATAGGGGGCAAAGTGATAGTTGAACGCAATCCCTATTATGTTGATTTTGATGATGACAACACATTAATACCAATAAGACATGAATGTTGTCATGTCACAATAGAAAAGTGTTTATGTGTTGTGTTATACATATGTGGAATGTGTAAATGCTTATTGTGTTATATGCACATATTGTGTTAAATGCATATGTTGAACATACTGTTGATTGATGGATACTTCTGTGATCAATTAAAAATATAATGTTCCAGGAGTGTGTGTTTTGATTACCTCTATCCGCAGGACAAAGGCCGTTGGCAATGATTAGTTACATACGATTTACCGACGAAAAACTGGTCGCCGCTAATTTGTCGGTAATAGACATTACCGACGGGTTTTTTACTGTTTCTGATGGACTCGGGTCATCAATAATGCTTTCCTTTTTTTGTAGTGATATGATTTTGTGTTGATTTTGCATTCTTATGATCGTTTCTAATAGTATCAAGGTGATAAGCGATGCAATTTTTGCGTTGCTAATATCATGTATTCTTTTAACAGATTTTTAGAAAGATTAAATCTAAACATTTCTTAAAGAGACTTTAAGTTTAGGATTGCTTTTTATTTTCCAAAATGATTTCAAAGATATGTAAGTAGTGTCAAAATCTATCTTTTTATATTTACTTCATCATTCACTTAGGTTCATGATAGGAAACTATGGTTGAAAGTCAACTTTTTGCAATACATAGTGCAAGGAAAAAGGTTTTCACTTGGCCAATTTATTTTGTGAATGATTCCATGAGATCATATACATCTTCAAACACTGCTATTGAAATAGTTGAGTGTCATTTTCTGAAGTTGTTGACAGTGGCATCAAAAAGGGTAGCCGTGGTGAATATACATTGGATATGATAAGTATGACCCAGTCCATCACAAAAAATTTCGTATTCAACCCGTTTAAACTATTGTCATGAATGTACTATATTGAGGCAAAGTCTAAAATGAAATCTGATTAAGTTAACGATAATCCTCTCATAAAATAATATTACTGGAAAAAGTATAAAGAAGCAAAGTCAGTTGATTAGGTAACACCGAAACAATTGCGTTTTCTTTTCCTCATGGGGCATCTCCTTAGTCTACTCTTTGATCAAGCACGCATGTAGTTGTTAAGGAATGCTTCCTCACTTAATAAAAAATTAATTACCGTAAATACAATCTGCAAAGCAATTAAGGTTTCATCCTTATAAATACCGATCTCCAAATGAATCAAAACTCACTTCTCATCACAACATTACAAAGCAGAAGAATCGTTTGATAAAATGAAAGCTGTTTACTTGCTTGTTGCCGTCTTGGCTCTCACTTCTTCACTTGTCTCTGCGTATGACCCTAGTCCCCTGCAAGACTTTTGTGTGGCACTCAAGGAACCAGATGGTGGTACGTAAAAATAGTCTTCAAAATGATACACATTTATCTTTATTTTATTTACATCTATCACATTTATCATGCACTCGTTTTTTCTATCACATTTATCTATAAATCTATCATTTATACTAAGTATTTGATGCTTTGTAATTTGTAGTGTTTGTGAATGGAAAATTTTGCAAAGACCCAAAGGCAGTGAAAGCTGAAGATTTCTTCTTACATGTGGAACCTGGGAACACCGAGAACCCATTGAATGCACAGGTGACTCCTGTGGCTGTTGATCAACTACCTGGATTGAACACGCTTGGCATATCTTTGGCTCGCATAGATTTTGCACCAAAGGGTTTAAACCCTCCCCACACCCACCCTCGTGCCACTGAGATCCTTATAGTTCTCGAGGGAACACTTTATGTTGGATTTGTATCCTCAAATCAAGATGGAAATCGTCTTTTCACCAAAGTCTTGAACAAAGGTGATGTCTTTGTCTTCCCCATTGGTCTCGTTCATTTCCAACTCAATGTCGGTTATGGAAATGCTGTTGCTATTGCTGGTCTTAGCAGTCAAAATCCAGGAACTGTTATTGTTGCAAACGCTCTGTTTAAAGCTGTTCCACCTATTTCTGTTGAGGTTCTTGCCAGAGCTCTTCAACTCGATAACAAAGTAATTGAAGACCTTCAGAGGAAATCATGGTACGGCAAAGACTAGTTTGTCTCGGAACATGCTCCATCATTTCTTATTCTACGTATACAAATAATGACTTTCATGTTTCTATCACCTCATAGACCTCCAACTAATTACTAATATAATAAATAAAATGCATCTTGATTGTTATACTCTAGTATTCTTTTTTTTTTTTTGTACTTTGATTTCGTTTATTCCAATTTTTGCCAATTTAATAAAATAATGTATTCCTGAAATAGTTGTGCTTGGATCCAAAATCTTTAAGATAACACGTGGTTAATTAAGTTCGGTTATCGATGTTTTTCCTATATATTTAGGATGGTAAAATGACCTATCCTAAACCCAATAATGAATTTCATGTTTCTATGTATCACTCCATGCAGTATATTTTTATATGATTATGGGTGGTAACGGAGGACGGGTTGCAAAGACCGTCCGTAAAAAAACAAAAAAAAAAAAAGTGTTGGACGAACTGAAATTTTGAACCTGTGTTGACATGCTATTTTGACAACTTACATAATTATATTATGACCAGTAACATATTAAAACCTTGTATTAATTTTTATCATCAAGCAAAAATAATGCCCATTTCTTAACACCATAGAATAGAAGTGTATATAGTTTTTACTTTAAAAAATAACTTTTACTTTTAAATTACATGTGCTTTTACTTTAAAAACATTATACATTTGATGCTAATGATGTCACAAATATTAGAGTGTTCTACTTTTATTCAAATTCAAATAGTTAGACCAAGAGATAAGAAAGGAAAGGGATGTATAGCTATGTGGATGCATGTAATGTGTAAAGAGTAGAGAAAAATTGTACATGCAGCAGATACGTCTTTTCTTATCACCTTTGTTGTTTTTAAACATAGAGCATTTAATGTCATTTAATGTTTGCTAAAAAAGACAAAGTGTTTTTTGATTTCCTACTGTTAAGTAACTTTTAACAATTAAGCTCTTTTCTAAAGATATTGAGTGTTGTATAAAAACTTTATCGTTTGGACAAAGCATGGTTTCGTTTCACCAAGTAAACATTAACTCCAACTCTCTTAGACGCTTTAGGCACAATATCATTTAGCCTTGAGTTTGGATGTTTTGACTTAGATGTTTTTCTATTTCCTAAGATCCTAAGTGTTTTCCTAAGCTTTTCTATGTTGGGGATTGAGGTTGTAGATTTTCTATGTCGGGGATTCAGATTCTAAGTCTTGTGTTTTTGTTAGAAGTGAGTTTGAGTTTTAGGCCTAACTCATCCTCACAAAACCGGCTTGTAAGGTGAGGTCTACACCCCACTTATATATTATAAATTGGTCTTATCTCTAGTCGATGTGGGACTTCCAACACACCCCCCTCACGCCGAGGTATATACATCTCGAATGTGAGACTAGATATTAATGGGTGGTCCGGTAACGGGCCAATAGCAGGTGGAACAATATGTCCAACAAATATCGTTAGGATAGGCTCTAACCATTGCTCTGATACCATGTTAGAAGTGAGTTTTAGGCCTAACTCAACCTCACAAAACCAGCTTGTAAGGTGAGGTCTGCACCCCGCTTATATATTATAAATTGGCCTTATCTCTAGTCGATGTGGGACTTCCAACACCCCCCCCTCACGCCGAGGTATATACATCTTGAGCGTGAGACTAAATATTAATGGGTGGTCCGATAACGGCCCAATAACGGGTGGAACAATATGCCCAACATATCGCTAGGATAGGCTCTCACCATAGCTCTAATACCATGTTAGAAGTGGGTTTTTAGGCCTAACTCAACCCCACAAAACCGGCTTGTAAGGTGAGGTCTGCACCTTACTTATATATTATAAATTGGCCTTATCTCTAGTCGATGTGGGACTTTCAACATTTTTCACCCTAATTTGTTTTCATATTATAATCTCATTTTAATGTTATTTGATTAAATTTCAAAACATGAGAGCGTTTTAGGTGCATAGACGATTTTGGCTTAACACTTTCAAGTCAAGCATTTATCAACATGTGTAATATCTTTCAATCCTTGACAAGTATGTTTAACTATCTCCTTTGCGAAAAGATTTCTTATAACACTATTCAAACCCCCTTCTAGTGTTTTCTAGGTACTTTAGTTCAAGGGGTTTCTTCTTTGTTTTAATCGATTACCTTAAATCCTTAATCGATTAAAACTCTCTGAAATACCAGAAAATGTGCATTCTTCTTTGTTTTAATCGATTACATTAAATCCTTAATTGATTAATACAAGGACTACACTATAGATTTTTCAAATTTCCACTACGAGGGAAGTTTTTTTTTTCAAAAACTATATGAATTTGAGTTTCCCTCATTATTTTAATCGATTAAGCAAACTAGCTAATCGATTAAAATTGTGTACAAATTTTAATCGATTAAAAAAATAACATAATTAATTAAAATGATCTGAAGCACATCAGGGAATTTGCTCTTTATTTTATTCGATTAATAGAAATGTAAGCCCCAAATTCCAAGGTGTCATGGGTTTATAAAAACCGGTAAATTTCAAACTTTCTTATAGCACGAAAACGTATTTTTTCAAAAACCTTAACCTTTAAGGGTGTTGTTCCCTCCACCACCCCAAGTGCTCCTGCACCTCCTCACTATTTTCATTTATTCCAAAAAAATTCTACACCTCCCCATTATTTTCTTTTATTCCAAAAATACCATACACCTCCCCACTATCCTCAATAATCTATCATTTTCTCTCTCTGTATTAATGAAGCATTTACATAGCTCAGATTTGAACTTGTGATATATTTCCTTAAATAAGTTTGAATCAATCTTATTTTCATTGTTCAATATATATTTTTTCTTACAGACGTCTCCTTTGTTGACCACTGACGTCTATGTTAACGTCTATTGTGTCTACGCCTGACGTCTATGTAAACGTCGGTGGTGTACACAACCAACGTCTACATATACGTCTGCCATAAACCTGACTGATGTAAAGTTAACGTCACCGGAATAGACGTCGGTTCAACAAGTGACGTCAAAAACGTTTTTGCACTAGTGTATAGATATTTAATTTTTGTAACAAATAATTTTTACAGTTGTTTAATGTTACTTATTTTCTTTTCTTTTAGGCAAAATCGTTAATTTGATAGCCAATATATCTCAATCCAAAGGGGTGAATTGGTTTGAAACGATTTTTTTAATTTGTTTAAAATTTTTTGGGTGTTTGAGGCAGTTTCAAAAGATCCTTTAAACTTCAAAGATTTTACAATGCAATAGGCAAGAATAAAGCAATAATACAATACAAGATTTATACTGATTCAACTCCATACGAGTCTATATCCAGTCATCTTCCAAAAATTTTAGTTGGAGGGAATTTACTAATTTTAAAAGTCAAGAATTACAGAATACAAGATATACTCAATATACTCTCACTTCTCTCAAATACAAAAAAACACACAAACCTAAAGAAGAAACTACATACACTCTTTAGGAGTCATGCCTACACAACTAAGATTGAACTAATGCAAAAAATACACAAAAAGATAGAACCTTATGTACCACAAGTGCAAATTTTACACAAAAAGATAGAAGATTTAAAACATATATATAGCATAGACACAAAATTGATATTTTTAATGGATTATGTTATTACATAATCGATTAAGGTTTACATGTTGTTTTAATGGATTAGGTGTTTCTTGTAAGATTCGAGAAAATAGGAGGTAGTCTTATGACTTTGGTGTTTTTGTTTGAAAATTAGTGTTATTAGTGTACACCTTTGTTAGAACATAATTGTTATGTTATTTTATTTATATTTTGACTTAGGGGCAAAAAGTGTCTTTTACCTTTTATTAATTAGGTGCAAGAAATTAAAATAAGGAGACTATAGAAAGAAAAAACATGCAAATCAAATAATGTGGGAATTTAATAAAAAGATATTATATAAATCTTTTGGAAGATTTAGTTGTTGTTATTTTAAAAAATAGTTGAAAAAAAATATGAGATATAATCTTGAGATTAAAAGAGATATTATTATTAGAAAATGATATTATTAGATATTGTTAGATATTCTAAAAGACATTATTAGATATTGTTATATAGGTAATTAAAAGATATATTTAGATATTGTTATATAGGTAATAAAAAGATATATTTAGATATTATTATATATAATTATATATTATGGTAGATAATAATAATATATATTATTTATAGACTTATCCTAATTAATTAGAATAAAAATATTGAGATAGAATATATTATTTAAGGACTTGTCAAAATTAATTACGTTAAAAGTAATTTTATTTTATCTTATTTATATCTTTTATTTTAGTTTATTGTTATTACATCTTATGAGCTTTTATTATAAATAGAGTACCCTAGATATATTCTACACATAGTTGTAACTATATTAGACACCTCCTATAGAAACTTTGGCCATTGGGAAAGTAAGACAAGAACTTTGAAAGGGAGAGGAAAGGAGAAAGAATTAGAGAAGGTCTTTGGGCATAGAGAAAGCCTTAGGATTGGCCAAGGTATGGGGAAACCTATATTTGTTTGCTTGTTGTTGTATGTTATATGTGTTCTTGATTATCTTGAATGAAAATCCTTGTTTGATACATGTTTATATGATTGTGATTATAATTATCTGTTGTTATTGTTGGGCAAGGGTTTATGTATGCATGGGCATAGGGTTTATGTAATATTGGTTTTGGTTTTCCCAATGAATGTATGTATGATTTTGTTGGGTTAACTCCTAATAGGGTTTGATGCTAAGAGAGAACAAAGTTATGATATTTGGGGTTTTTACCATGCAAATACATGATATAAAGATAATATGATAAGGATGTGTAGTGTATTTGGGTTTGTTGGGGTATAACATGTGTGATTATTGGGTTTGGGTGATCTAAGTGTGGCGATGTATGTATTTGAGTATGTTACAAGGGTATGTGATGCTTGAATTCATGGATGATATCTTAAGGATGTTTTCACGTGATTCAGGAATAATCGATTATATGGGATGATAATCAATTAGCTCTTCATGCGTGATGAATTTTAGTGATTTCTTTTGTGGAACCACTAAGATAATCGATTATCTTAAGTGATAATCGATTATGGATGATATCTTAAGGATGTTTTCACGTGATTCAGGAATAATCGATTATATGGGATGATAATCAATTAGCTCTTCATGCGTGATGAATTTTAGTGATTTCTTTTGTGGAACCACTAAGATAATCGATTATCTTAAGTGATAATCGATTACCACAGTGTAAGGTGAGACTTTCAACATTTTTGGCCTTATTTTAGGCCTAACTCAACCCCACAAAACCGGCTTGTAAGGTGAGGTCTGCACCTTACTTATATATTATAAATTGGCCTTATTTCTAGTCGATGTGGGACTTTCAACATTTTTCACCCTAATTTGTTTTCATATTATAATCTCATTTTATTGTTATTTGATTAAATTTCAAAACATGAGAGCGTTTTAGGTGCATAGACGATTTTGGCTTAACACTTTCAAGTCAAGCATTTATCAACATGTGTAATATCTTTCAATCCTTAACAAGTATGTTTAACTATCTCCTTTGCGAAAAGATTTCTTATAACACTATGCAAACCCCCTTCTAGTGTTTTCTAGGTACTTTAGTTCAAGGGGTTTCTTCTCTGTTTTAATCGATTACCTTAAATCCTTAATCGATTAAAACTCTCTGAAATACCAAATTCCCCATTTTTATTACACATCATGGAATTATACATCGTGGAATAAGAGACACATGGTTCTTGGTATGCCAAATTCCCCATTTTTATTATATTTATAAGTATATTAAATTTAAGTTAATTTTATTATAGAAACAATTTTACTTTTTTAAATATTTTCTTTGATAAGACTGTTCAAATTTACTGAATTATGTGTTTTCTTTAGGTAAAAGATTTTTTGTCACTACTAAAGATAAAAAAAAAATGTTTAAGTATAAAATCAGTGTTAATTATTAAAAATATTAATGTTCATGATTTTTCTAATTGATCTAATTTAAAGATAATTTTGGATCAAAGTTTGTCAAGATTTTTTCAAATATTATTAACAAAGATGTTTCTTGATTGATATCACTAAATTTATTTTTTATTGATATCCATGACAATTATTTATGTTGACATTGATGTGGCTGTTTTTTTAGTTCTTTTATCAATGTTGATTTAAAATTTCCCCATTGACATTATAAAAATAAATTTTAGTTAATGTTGGTTAAAAGATTACTTGATATGAAAAAAAAAAAGTTAACAAAATATTAACAAAAAAACAATACTGGTTTTGAGGATTAAAAAAAAATCATTGTAAACATCAACAAAAAATTAATCATGATTGATGGAATAACCTTTTTCAAACTATATGACTCAAGCAAGATAGAGACTCAAATAGGTTTAAAGTTGCAGAATCTTGATGGTGGTTGGAATATTGTGCATATATAGTGGGTTTGATGTGGTGAGATGGTGGCTCCTCTTTCAAGTTATATGACTCAAGCAGGGAGAGAGGTTATGGTGGTGTTTTGTGTACTTTACAGAGAGGTTGGGTCAACTCAAGAGGAAGGATTGTTGAAGAAAACCTATAAGGGATGCTCTAACCTTGGTGATCAAAGTTGAGTAGTATGACACAAGTTTGGCAGCATAACAATACTTAATTCAAAGGTGAATTTACATATGGGGAGACACCTCTATTTATAAGCTTAGGTAACTCGAAAGGTCTCTCCAAAATGTAGAAGCAATATTGTAACTTGGAGACCAATGTAAAATCTTCTCCATTAGAATGTATGACACAAGGTCACTACTAAGGAGAAATCCCACTAGTACAAAAATACCGTATAACGTCGGTGTTTTTCAGCCTTTCACGTCGAATTTGAGGTCGACGTCATATCGGGAGACGTCAAATTTTGTCAATATACAATGTGAAATTAACGGTGTATTTTGTTAATATACAATGTTAATCATTTTTTTTTGTTTTTTTAAAATTGTGATTATTTTTTACAACTCTACGAGACCTGAAAAGAATAAAAACAACAAATTTTAGTTTTTTGTATTTTATAAAGCATGAACTATGAATGTCTAATGTAGTATCAACAACAACAAACAAGTTCAATCAAACAATAACAACAAACAAATTCAATCAAACAACAACAACAAACAAGTTCAATCAAACAACAATAACAAACAAGTTCAATCAAACAACAATAACAAACAAGTTCAATCAAACAATAACAACAAACAAGTTCAATCAAACAATAACAACAAACAAGTTCAACCAAACAACAACAATAAACAAGTTTAGCAAAAAAAAAACAACAAACAAGTTCAACAAATAAGTTCTTCAAAACAAAAACGAAAACTAACCTTCAAAAGATGGGTTTGTCTGAATAAAGTGTTGCCACCAATGAGAGAGAAAGCAAAATGCGCCTATGAAGGATAAGAATACGAAAATAATCGGTCAAAATAAACGAAAATCATACATAAAATAGTTAATTAACATGCTTTTGTATGAAATGAAAGAAAGATTACATGTGATGGTCGTCAAACTTCGTTCGAGAAAAGTTTGAGTAGAGAAGAGGGTCTTGTGCGCTAAGATAAAGTGAATGAATTTTCAAGCTCCCGCTCAAATTTTATTCAATTCACTGACTAACGTCTAACGTTGGGGGCATTTGACGTTTTATATCCTTTTACGTCGAATTACAATTTACAATTTTGAACGACGTTTAATAATTACATTTATTTACAAAAATGTTACCAGTTATTTTTAACGTTGGTTATTCAGTGGTTGGACATTGAACGCATGACGTTATACGCTGGTTTTGCATTAGTGTCCTCTCCATTAGATGAATACCTTTTTCAGGTATGATAAACATCAAACGTTTAATTCCAACTCTTTTAGACACTTTAGGCACAATGTCATTTAGCCTTGCATCTGGGTGTTCTAACTTAGATGTTTTTCTATTTCTTAAGGCCTAATTGTTTTCTTAAGCTTTTCTATGTTGGGGATTCACATTGTAGGTTTCCTATTACCTCTTTCTAAAACATATACCAACTAATTAACACCTTTAACAAATCATAATTCACATCTAAAGTAGACTCTAAAACTAAATTTAATCTATTTAACCCTTAGCTCAAAAACTAACATATCAAAACTCCCTTTTTAAAGTCAAAATGACTAACAATTCAATATATAATTTGTTTCCTCTAAGTTATATCAATTTCATACCATCAACCATTACAACTTCAACCAAACACAAGACCATAATCACCTTTTACTAGATTCATACAGCCACTTTCATTCAATCGCATATACACATCAAAATATAACACACAATTAAATCATCAAAATTAACATACATTCAACTTCCATATATTAATTTCCAAAACATACTTTGCAACTCAAATTAAAAGAACACACTAGCTTTTCTTACCTCAGAGAGAACTATCACAGATCAACAGTGGTCACCAAACCTTGCTTAAAGCTCAAGAAATCTTAAGAACGCTTACAAAACACAGAAAGAAGATTAGAGAGAGTCCTTAGAACCTCTGATCAACAAGGAACAATGAAAAGAGACTAAAATGTGCATGTGATGAAGAATCACTATGCATGACCTCAACCTAAGAACGAAAGAAAAAAGAAGTTGAAACTTAGTTGCTTATAACAAGAAACTGATTGGATAGAAACGTAAATCTTACTATTGTGGTCGTTTACTCACCTCCTAATCGTAAAAATATTACTTTGAAATTAGAAAAGGTAGAGAGAAGAGAGAAAGAACTCGAAAACAGAGTTTTAGAGAGAAGACAAGTGTTTCAAATAATGAAACAAATTTAAAAAGTTATATTTATATTATTAAATTATTTAAAAATTTAAATAATCGGTCTCTTTATTTTAAAACACCTATCTATCTAGTACTCAAATTTCTAAATTCTTACATTAATAAATTAATAAATCGTAATAACAATAATAATGTTATTTCTTTATATACACGATATAATATCAATATCAATGTTTAATTATAAGTTTTACTCTCTTGTTATTAATAACCATATGCTAATTTTTTTTTACTAATTAAATATTTTATTGTATTGGATAAAAATGACTTTATATTAGAAACTTAGATAATTAATTAATAAAATGCGGTATTATATTTGTAAAGGGTGCAAAATCGTAGGTTGACCAAACTATGACACCGAGATGAATTTCAAGAAATAAAATAATAAAAAAAAAGTTTAACTTAAAAAAATATTGAATGTTTACACGAAAAGTGGAGAAGCCAAAAGGGCGGTAATGCACGCGGACTCATCAATCAATCCTCCCTTCTCTCTTTCCTACATCTTTCCCTTATGTTTCTTTTCTCCCACTTGCTCATCAACTTGCACAAACCGACGTTTATATTCCTCATTCATACTTCAACTTGCTTTATTTTTTTAATGATTTTTCTTCTTTTTTTTAAATTTAAATTCTTTCATGAATTTTAGTGTTATTTTTCAATATTTTGTTTAAAATATTTTGATATATATTTATTTTAATATTTTAAATATATTAAATTTTTTAATATATTAACACCATTGAATTTCAAAAAGGTTAATAGAAATGTAATAAAAAAAACAAGAGAAAACCTAGATTCGTATTTGTTGTGTATATATATACCCATCATGAACATATTGATTACTAGTTTATCTTACAACTAAGGACAGGTTGGCAGATACAGTATATACTCTTCAATATGCTATTGCATTAACTCTTTTCTTTTGCTATTAGGTTGTCTCTATTTTCTTACTTTATCATATATATAACTTCGGGCTAACTAAAAAATAAAATACCATTATATTTATTTCAGTACATGATAAGATAACACTTTACTTCAGACCTGATTTGGTAAGTATTCAAAGTCCTAGCTATTTTTCCTGCATTAATTGTTACATACTAAAGAAAATTTGTAATGACGAAAACCACACGTTAGAAATAAGTATACTTATTCAAATTAATGGATCATATTAATGAAGAGAAAGAAAATAACAAATGTTTTTAACTATGGACCTCTAGTTTTACGTGGAGATAGAGAGATATATGGATATTAAGAATGAGATTAAACATTTATAAATAAATCGATATATAATGATATGTTAGATTTAATAAATAATAAATCTCAATAAAATAAATTTTGGATAATTTTTATATAATTTTAAAAAGTAAAATTTAAGTTTAAATTAATTTTATAAAATTAAGTTATAAGATGAGATTAATATATTTATTTATATTTACTATAAACTTATGTTATGAGTGATGGATGTGAATTAAAAAAAAAAAACTCAATTTAAAATGGTTTAATTTTGAAACTTGTAATTCATGATATATATAACCACTACTTTGTTTATTTATATATGATTTTGCATAGATGATTCAATTCGCAATTAACATCAATTAATTTATCAAACATTAATTAGTGCAATGGTTTTCGTATCTTCATCATCTCCACTAGCTTCATTAATAAAAGGAGGATGTCCTAGTAGGATTACCACCCACATTAACTTTCTTTTTGTTTTAATTCAATCACAAGTTAGTATCTCGTGATTCATACAGGCACCTATAAATTACAGAACATCATAAAAATCTATTTATTCAACACATTGCTATTTCTTTTTGGAAAATCGCAATCGGCAAAAGGGTTTCTAATGGTGATTTTTTTTTTTCTTTTCTACATTAACAAGATAATACTTTGTTATGGATTTTAATTTCCACAAGTAATCAAGCTAGGTTTATTTTTTGTTTTGTGAAAATTATTATAGACACTATACTAGAAGAGATTCAATATAGAGAATTGGAAAAGATAATAGTGTAGATGCCATTAATAATTTCATATACCAAGAAAAAAAAAAAAGAGAGTATCAAGAGAGTGCTTTCAGAATTTCTCTTTGATTTTATGAACATAGTATATAATATAATGGAATCTAGTACCAGCAGTAGAAAAACCTCATGTCCTATTTTTCAGAGGAAATTATTAAGAAACAACAAAATTGGAGAGTAGCTAATACAACCAACAATCTATAATAATAATAATTATAATAATCACAATATACACATACAACACTTCATTACAAATCCCATATATATTTATATATATAAATCATAAATAGTAAAAGAAAAAAAAAATAGGAAAAATTTAGGAACTAATCTTGTAATTGTTGGTGTTGTTTTTGATGTTATTGTTCTGTGGCGTTAAGTTCTCCGAGGTTTGCGCAAGTGACTGAAGGTTGCACCTTACGATTGTGTCGACGAACACGCGCGTGTCTTCGGGCGTGTTCCCGGGTGGCACGTCCACCACGAAGGACTCCACAACCACCGTTCCGGAACCGGCAGCGGCGGGATGGAGGGTGGTGACGGAGCGGTAGTTGGAGAGGCGGTGGTCCCCGCCGACGACACTGAAACTGATGACGTGGCGCTCATCGTCTAGGATCTCGAGGCGCTCGGTGCTCCGCGCTGCCGGAAGGCCGGAGATGACATGGACTTCCCGGAGTGTCCCGACGTCGCCGTCGCCTCCTATGACATGGCAGCTCTTCACGAAGTGCTTGTAGGCCTGTGGGTTGTCGAAGCGCCGCACGACGGACCACACGGTGGCCACGGAGGCGGAGATCTCCTGCACCACCGCCGAGCAGCACTGGTTTTCCGCTACCGCGTGAGTGTGGTAACGCGCCACGGCGTCGGGTACAGCCCCAAAGGGCTTGACAAGTAGGGTGTCATGACAGTCTGCGGCGGTGGCGGCGGCGGAGTCGTTGTGGTTGATGAGGTGGAGGAGAAGAGAAGACATGGGTGGGTTGGGTGGCATTATAAAGAGGAGGTTGAAGATAATTATGTTGTTTATAAGCTAGAAGTGATGACTAATCTCTAAGTTTAAAGTTAATGACTAATCTCTGAATCAGAAATATCATTCCATTCAAAGTTTAAGATTAATACCTGAAATAGAAGTTGTTTTGGATGCGAAAATTATGACTAGTCTCTGAAACAGAAGAAGATAGAGGTTAATTGATTTTTGAAAGGATTTAGGGTTTTAGTTTTGGTTTTGTTGTAAGGTTATGTAGATTATATATTTATAGTTTGTAAGAGCTTGAAGGTTGAAACTTGAAATGGTGGTAGGGTTGGGTTTTGAAAAGATGAAAGGTTCAAATGAAGTTCATGTGGGGGACGTATTAAAATAGGGGACAAGTTGGTCGAGTTCAATTGACCAAAATGGGGTTGTTGCATTTCATTTCATGTGAAACTACGAGTTTGTAGTACGTTGTCTCGTGAACCTCTCTTTTGTTTATGGAACAAAGACAAAGGAACCTATTTAATTACCCCTTTGCCCCTCTCTTTCATTTTCAAATTGATAGAGAAAGCAAACTTGAACCTTTTCTTTTCATAAGAGTCTTTTAAAGTCAAGCTCACAACGGTGGTTCATAAGTGTTAAGCTGAATTTACAATACCAAGTTAATAACAAATTATGGATAACGTATCCAAAGCGAGAATTTACAATATGATAACAATTACGATAGTTTCTTTTATCCTTTGTATGTTTTTATTAACATTAGAATTACATTCATTCTAACAAAATATCTCATGTTAATTTAAAGACATTTTTCAATATCATATTGTTGTGCAACGAAAATTGATCGAAAAAGAAAAAATTGGTAAAGGAAAAGATTATTCAATATAAAAATCAAAACGGGTCATTTCAGGATTTATGATTAAAGAAAATACTTTTTGTTCAAGATGTTAAATGGAGTGAATTATCTTGATAACAAAATGGATTCGAACACACAAAAAATGGTTTCTGAAGTATTCTCGTAGGCATGGTTATGAAACATTTCGAGAGAAACAATTACATAAAGATCACAAATAAAAAAACAAGAAATATGTTCTACGATAATATGAATTGGATAAAATTAGTATGGGGTGACAATTAGTTTATTTTCAAATAAATATTAACTACTATATTAGTTCTACAAATAAAACTCGACAAACGTGTTAGAAAACAGGAATGTACATTTTTTTAAACACAAGTATTTTCTGTAACACTCTGTCAAGCATAGTAACAACAAACAAAATTGTTTATTTCAGCGTATACATGTAATTAGATACAGTAAAAAAATATATGTTTTCACAATTAAACATAATAAGAAATAGTAATATGAGTTGCATTTGTTTGTTTCTTTTAGAATATCAATTATTACTTAGACATATTCCCATAATTATTACATAAATTCCTTCATAGATTTATATCGATTTAGATATAATACGTTGAAAAGAATAAAACATAATTAATATTAAGTTAAAAAATATTGTGTTACTTATTGTTTCTTCAGGACTGGTGAAACACTGTCTCTATGTTTTACTTGTTTAAATGTTATAATCAATATAATTAACAACCGATCAACTCGTTAATCTGATTTACTGATCCGGGATGTTTGACCAACATGTTTATACTATTATATACTTACATTTCTCAAACCCGTAATTAAAAATAAAATTTAACATAATACATATTGCCTTCAATATTGATCCGTTGGAGTTCTATTCGTTCAAAATTCTCTTCTGTTTATATGAACCTGACTTTGATAGTATATTTATCTTTAAGAATCTCATGTATATAGGAATTAAAAAAAGTGATTTTAATAAGAATGTGACATATTTGCCTATTTTAAAGCAGCTATAATAAAATCCAAGAGAAATATGCATATATTTTTCATTTATACAAATAAAACAACCAACTAATGCAATTTGGAAATTGGATTGTTTTATTATTATAACGTCACATCTTAGAACTTTCAAAGATGGAGTTTATCTTAAATTATAAACGTGTCTAATGAATTTATTTTGATATGTATGTAATATATGATGTGTTGATCGGTACATGTTCAGACTATGGATGGGCATGACCGCTTGGTAGAGACAGTCGTTAAAAGTAGTTAAAAACTAATTAATAGGATAATGAATATTAATGAGCGGTTAATGGGTATCTTAACAATTAATAATGGTTAATTGATAGGTTTATTACTATAAAATCTATAAATATAAGTTTGATTTTAAGACACTTTAGACATAATTCAATTCATTAATACCATCTTGTGAAACATAACTGACTTGAGCATGTGTTTTGTGCAGGTTAAACACCGATCGGTTTGGAGAGAACTCCTGAAGGTGCGAACTATTGATATACACACAGTAGACCAAAATAAGACGATCGTCCATCAACCCTACATAACCGAAACAATGTTAAATCAGATCAGACGAATAGATTTTTCTTTTCTTCAAATTCAAGTAGTGTACTAAATTTTCTTATGAATTGTACATAAAATTATATTTTTTTAAGTCCTTGCGACAGAGTGTTCTTCAATGTTAACCTCAATTTACCATAGTAGGTTCATATAAGTTATAAGTAACTTATACTACCACATAGATGGTTGGTATCTTTTTATCTTAAAGGAGTGATGATGAGTTTAATGAGAAGATTCTGAGAGAAAAATATAAATATGAACTAGACTCATGTAAAAAAAAAAATTGCATTTATCACATTTAACATTTTAAGATAATAAATTTATAAATTTTTTTATAACATATTTAATTTTTTTTTTATCATATGTAAGACTTATATTTATATTTATTTAAATAATGAATATGTTAGAATAGTTTAAGACGAGAAAAATAAGAGACTCAAGAAAGAAAATTATGGTTAAGATGAAAAGGAAAAGTTTCAATAATAAAAAAGGATTAAGAACTGACAAAGTAGACTTTGTAGATTAAGATCATAAAGTGGATTTTGAAAAAGAAATAAGCGACGATAGAGAATAATTCACGAAAAGTAAATTTGCATTATGGAATGAGTGAGAAGATATATTTATTTTATCCTCACTAGTCATTTTGGTTTGAGAAGTTGTGGTGTACAAGAATTTGGCAAATATTTCTAACAAAAAGTAAAATTGATCACTTATTATAAATTCCCTAACTAATGATGAAATTACAAGATTTTAATATGTAAATAATAACTATCAAATAATCCATGTCTATCATGTTTTTGTTTTGTTTTAATTTACTTTTCAAATGACAATTGTCTTCAACTTCTTGTCTAAAATATCTTCAAGTGCTTTCCACTACTAATTGGTTGATAGAACCACCTTTGAGTATTACTACTAATTTCTTCAGAAAAATCGTTTGTGTACTTATTTTATTGATCTCTTGCAACAATAATTTCAACAACTTGTCACTAAATATATTTTTTTCAACATAGTTTCAAGTACAACCTTCTATTAGAATATCATTGAGATATTTTCAATTGACAAATCCATATCTTTCATTATTCGAAAATTTCAACAGCTTAATTAAAATTTATAAATGAGGCCAAAACAAGTTTGGATTCTTTTTTATCTATTAAACACTTTATCTCTGTCTAATAAGCACTATACAACACATAAAAAAAATAGTTAACAGAAAAGAATACAAACATGAAGGAAATAGACCAAGATTAATGCAAAGAAAAGCTAAGCAAACAAAAAGCGGGTAAATAAAAAAAAGTCATATATAATTGAAATTCATAAAAGAATTCCACCAAATAAAATTTTGAGTCACATTTTATGAACACAAACGTTAACCTTCCTATAAATGTTTGAACTGTAAAAGTGAAAGAGGAACAAATCTTCAAATCTATGTTGGAGAATATGATAAGAACATAATTTCAATAATTTCCTAATGTGTGAATGATTACTATATTTAAGGATTTATCCGCAAATATCAAGGATACAACAAGAACATCTATATGTTGAGCAATTTAGAACTAGCAAGAAAAACTATTTTAAAGGGTAAATATCAGCTTAGAATCGAAGATAAAGAGAAAAGAAAAGAATAAGTGAGAGTAAAAATGAGATATGTGTGTTGTCTTTTTTAGAGGTGAGAAAGAGCACCTATTTATAGGTATAAGAAGGATATAGATGAGTGAAAAAAATAATATCTCTTAACTTGCAGAGGAGATAAACGCAACGTTTACAACCACCACCATGCTTTGCGAACAAGATATGCAATGTTTAATAAGGGAAACATTTATGTAGTTTTTATACTTTGTTGCAGCCACATATGCTATATTCTCTTGCAATATATTGATTATCACAACAATGCCCTCACATATTGCAAAAAAAAATAATAATAAAAGATACCAAAGGAATGAAAGAAGAAAATCATGGGTATCATATAATATGTAATGTATTAGAGTTGATGTAACAAGTTATATGAAATAGTCTTAGATCGAGAAACTTAACACATAGTGTAATTGCTATATTAAGTTATATGAACCAAAGACATTTGACGTGTGTTAGTGGTTTATCAATCATAATACACCCGCACAATTTTTATTGTTATCGTTGTGTTGCGCTTATTAGGCCATGCATCTGCCCGATATTCATGAATTCTATAAAGGTCGTATTAAGACAAGATTGTCTAGAGAATAGACCGTCTAAGCAACTCGAGTTTGGAAGTTTAATAAAAAACATTAAATGAAATATTGATGTGTATGAAAAGTTGTTTAAAAGAAATAACATCTGAAGAAGAAATATTTTTGATCGTCTGTTTCAAATGGAATCAAGCTTATGAACAATGTTTCCTAGACTAAATTCTCTAATGAACTAAAATCATAAATAACATCTAAGAAAAGATAGTGTCATTTTGAAATCATCTAATAGACTACACATGAGCTAGTGTCTTATGAAATAGAAAGTGTTTCGGTGTAAATTTTGTGGGACCGAGACACTGACCTGGATGACGTGGCTTTCCCGCTTTCTGACGCTTGGATTGACTAGATCGGTCGCTTTTCCTAGATCTTGACCGCTCGCTTTGCCTTCACCTTGACCGTCCGATGATCTTCAAGCTTTGACCGAGGGGGGAGGTACCTGCAAAAGGCACTCCGACGCTCAAGTTAGGAGCGGTTTGATGAACCTCGGTTCACAATTGAGTATTTAGTGATTTTATGATCCCTGTAGGATATTTCTGAATGTGATTGGAGATTGATTAGAAGTGTGATTGGAACCCACCTGGCTGGTGTCTCTGGCTCTCTATTTATAAACCTTGAACTGATATAATCCCAATAGAATATAAACAGAATAAAATATAAACAAACTTACTTGGTTAATCATAAACAACTTTACCGATATCTTTTATCAGATATTATTTTATTCTCAGTATCTTTAATAGGATACCTTTTAAATTGGTGGACTACAAGCCCAATAATAAGAGTTGGCCCAATTATGGCCCAACATAGTCATGATGTTATACATAATCGATCGGTTATTCTTCGTAACCGCTCGTCCCAGATATCATACCGTACATCATCTCCCCCAAGTTCGAGTTAAGCGTTAGGCTTTAGCCATGGTTAACTATAGGACTTATGAGTTTGAGGGAGGTTTTATTTGTTGTGTTTGGAGAACGTGTTTCTAGTAGTTGCTCATTTGTTTGAACTTTGTCAGATGTTGAATGCTGATGGGGATTTGTTTTAGAACTTTTCTCCCATGTTGATGATGACTTGATAATATCTTGTTTACCTGTTCTGAAAGGAAAATAATAATCTAAGACATAAGTAATTTATTCAAGCTTACTTGTATAATTGGAGGCGTCCGGATGTTGATTTATCCGTCAACGCTACTATAGTTGGGCATCCGGATGCTGATTTATCCGTGCCTTTTGATAATAGTTGGGTGTCCGGACTCGGCGGTCCTTTAACGTGTTTGGACTCGGTGGTCCTTTAATGTGTTTAGACTCGGCGGTCCTTTAGCATGTTTGGACTGGATGCCCGCTTGGTTTTACCACCCAGGGTTGCTGGGTGACTAGAGTGAATGCCCGTTCGGTGTTTAACGTCCAGGGTCGCTAGACGACGGGAACGACCGACCCGCTCGGTGTTTAACGTCCAGGCACGCTAGACGACGGGAATGACCATCCCACAAGGTGTTTAACGTTCAGGGTCGCTAGATGACAAGAGTGACCATCCCACAAGGTGTTTAACGTCCAGGGTTGCTAGGCGACAGAAGTGACCATCCCGCAAGGTGTTTAACGTCCAAGTTTGCTAGACGACGGGAGTGACCATCCCACAAGGTGATTAACGTCCAGTCTTGCTAGACGACAGGAGTGACCATCCTGCAAGGTGTTCAGGAACGACCGACCCGTTCGGTGATTAACGTCTAGTCCTGCTAGACGACAGGAGTGACCATCCTGCAAGGTGTTTAACATCCAGGCTCACTAGACGACGGGAGTGATCATCCCACAAGGTGTTTAACGTCCAGGCTGCTAGACGACGGGAGTGACCATCCCGCAAGGTGTTTAACGTCCAGGTCTGCTAGACGACAGGAGTAACCATCCCGCAAGGTGTTTAACGTCCAGGTTTGCTAGACGACGGGAGTGACCATCCCGTAAGGTTGTGGATGGTCCGAACGGTAAACTCTGGATAAAGGATTTGTGTGTAAGATCCTGTCATCTGTATTAAAGAAATATAACAACTCGAATTGCATATGGTGAGAAAAAGAATAGCCAGACAAACTAATGCATTTTACAAGGTTAAACAATTAATATCAAAATTTGATTATGCTATAAGGCCGATCGACTGGGAAAGTAAAATTGGTTGGTCTTTGGTTGAGCGCACAAAGACCCAATTGTATTAGAATATACTTGTAGCTGCCTATAGCGTCTTGTGACTTGTAAGATAATATTAAAAATATAAATGAAACGGTCAAGATGTAACCGATGAGCTTGTAGATGCTTTTAGTGTCTTGTGACCTGTGAGATAATATCAAAATTATAAGTGAGACCGAACGGTCTTTGATTGGTCATTTGAAGACCAACATGAAAGTAAGATGTGTCACAGATGATTCGTAAGTGTTTAGCATTCTCTGAGAATTTGCTATGATAGAGTAGATGTCAAGATCATGATCTCGATTAAAGGCATTTAAGCGGAAGAAAATCTTTTCTTCGAACCTGCATTTGAATTCAAACCTGCACTTGAATGCATGCATAGTAATATTATATATGATATAACATATGGTAACGCATGTATATTATGGAATGCAATATATGGCAGTTAAGCATTATATATGTTGGTGGAGATGTCAAACACCCTTATCTCGTGCAAGTAACTTTTCAATCAGCAGAGGTCCGCGATGTTTGTCCCGAGAATAACACCGCATAGATTTGCGTCGACAGCCCAAAGCTTAATGAAAGTGTTCGCAGCCTGTCGGCCGTTAACTTGGAGAATTCTGCGAGTGTCGCGGATGATGCAGAGGTTGGTTCGGACGGTGCGACTGTTGTCGCCGGTGATAGTGGCTGGACGAAGTGGCGTAAAGTCGTCGCCGACAACAGGATCATACGGCGGGTTGGTTTCGTCGAAGGCCAATGGCTACCACGGATGGTGAAGAGTGAACCTTAGGTTTTCCCTGTTTCTGGGGTGGCTCGTGAGGAGGATGACTTTGATGATTGTTGTATTTGGAGTTTTTGTAATCTGCAAAATATTGCGATATAGAGATTGACCATAAACATTGTCCAAGATACCGTGAGTAGGAGAATATGCTTCGGGCCTTGTCTCATGTTGAAACAGCTGTATTAGATGTTGAAACGTCTACCATCATCATAAAATCATTTGAAAGAGCTTTAGCCTTCCTTCTTTGCCTAGATGTAGGCTGTAGTCGTCAGTCCATCGGACTAAACCAATTGAACACTTAGAATTTCCAATAAAACAAGAGACCTTGAACTAGGGTTTGTATGTGGCGGTGCTAGAACACGCTAAAGTGCTTTGGCTCACTGTTCGTTATTGTTCTCGGCTCGCAAAACCTGTGCTTTTTCTTTGTCGTCAATCTGGAATAAGATGATATTGGATCAAAGAATCGTGGCGTGAATGATATCAAGCTTCAAAATTTGTTCACGGCGGGCTTGAAGGTGAGGTCGGTGAAGATGAAAACCCTTTATCAGTTCTTTCGAGGTTGAGATTCATGGTATTGTCGTAACTGTCGTCGGCGTCGGCGATGAGTTGGCACTGAGCAAACATGCAGTCGGTGTTGGGTAAATCCAGCCTTAAAACGGTAATGGAGAAATCGTTGTTGATGAAAAGAAGTTGATCATGGAATCATTAGTGAAGCGGTTAAAGTGTTTGGGTTTTGAGCTCTGCTTCGAAGGCGCGCTAGATTCAAACCACCAGGAGGCACGATTTTTGCAGAAGTATTTACGGTGGCATCCATGGCAGCATTGTGTAATGTGCGGTGAGGCGAGGCTAGGTCGCAGGAGTCGCCGAAACAATTGTCGCAGCAGTCGGCGCTGAATCAGGAGTTGAATCTTGTCCAGAAGTTAAAATTGTTCATGTTGCACCCGAACGGCTTCATGCAATCCTCTGTTAGAAACTGGGTAAACTTCGTACGATCCCTATTGGAATTGCCGCAGACGCGGCAACTTAAGGGAATCACCACAAACTGGATGTTTGCCATGACGAAGGACATTTCTATATTGCCATCCATTATTCAATATCCGGCTGTTTTGAACTTGGAATATCGTGGATGACGAAACCGCACGGTATGACAGTTGCTGCTAGCGGATGACGTCTGGGTTGTTAACGATGCGCACGTTAGCGTCGTGGCTGTCGATACACATGTTGTTGTAGCCTTGTTGCAACCTTGGCAAGGACACTTCTTTTGATTTCAAGTGCTTCGATGGCGTGTATCTACCACTGCTTTATATTCTGCTGGTGGATGGTTCGTGTGTCAGCATGGTTTTGTTTGTCACTTCCAAGCGTTGTCGTTCGAAGCGGTGGACCTGCATTCTTTGAAACTGGGTAGGCTCCATATCTTTATATTAGTATTTAAGAATCCCGGAGTGGAAGGTGTCCCCTTTGTATTCCCATCACTGACAACATTGCGATTCCAAAGCTTTTCACCTGTCGCTTTATCTAGAAAAATGTATAAATAGTGAACCTTGACTGAATCTTGGATGCTATATATTGTAGAATTATCATAATCAGATTAACAGTAGAAGATGAGACTTGCTAAGAATTTATTCAGAGCTGCACCGAAAAAGTTTATTTTGGTTGCCGGTTTCGGAAATTTCTTTTCCACATAAGTCACAAATTATGCACCACTGATATGCAATTTTGCTTACTTTTTAAATGTTTAGATAGCGTGCGCCGGTCCACCCATGTGGCATAATCACCATTGATGATATTGATATAAATGCATCTTTTCTAAATCTCTAGAATCTTTAAAGCATGATAAGCTATAAAGCGGGATGAAACAAATGCTAGGCTCGACCATATGTTAATGAAATCACGGGAGCTTGAGGTTATATGTTATATTATCATATGATAATATAAAACAAGTGTTTCAACATAATGATCTTTTTGCCAATTAAATTAAACGAATTAAAATCCGTATGTAATATTTATATTATATACGAATTAAAATCCGTATATAAATATCGGTAGATGATTTGCATTTTTCTTGTAGTGGAATTTGATTCGAATCTAATTTAAGTTTTGTGAAACGAATGCCAATGAAAAAGGGGCAGGTTTTTATATGTATCCCAATTCGTTCTGAAAAAGTTTCTAGGATCCATAACACACACACACACACACACATATATATATATGTGTGTGTGTGTGTGTGTGTGTGTGTGTGTGTGTATAGACAAGAAGATATCAATCTTTGAATAAAATCAGGTGAGAACAAGTAAAATCGGTTATGATATATGATATATGTAAATAAAATCTTGCTGTGGAATAAATAAATCTTGATTTGAATTATGCAGTGATAGCAAAATTAATTTTCAATACCATGGTATTCAATTATGCAGGAATAAATTAATGGTGGCAGATTTTTCATTTGCAGAGCGTTTCGGTTATAACTATATTTACATTTATAGTTATATGTTATATCATTTTAGAAAATTTAAAAACTACAACAACACATAATATTTATCATATGAGTCATGTCAGCATATGTTGCACATATATCTTTAACATAATATATATTTTTAATATATCATATGCCGTGTATTATGGATTTTATATTTCGGTTATCATATATTTAGGTTATAAATATTTAGATCTTATCGTGGTTTATAGTAAAAAATAATATTTCGGCACATGTTTTATTGTTTTATTTTCATATGAAATATTCATATTTCAGAAACACTTATCTTGTTGAGATGCTCCATGTAGAGATGATGACCCATGTTGTGTAGCTTTCACCTTGTTGAAATTTTCTGCTGTTGATCCGAAGTAGCAACGTTGATACCGAGAGCTTGTCTTGGTTCCTTGCGACTTTCAATGGGATGCCCCCCGGCCCCACGGGGGGTGCCAAAATTTTTCGGTGTAAATTTGTGGGACCGAGACACTGACCTGGATGACGTGGCTTTCCCGCTTTCTGACGCTTGGATTGACTAGATTGCTCGCTTTTCCTGGATCTTGACCGCTCGCTTTGCCTTCACCTTGACCGTCCAGTGATCTTCAAGCTTTGACCGAGGAGGGAGGTACCTGCAAAAGGCACTCTGACACTCAAGTTAGGAGCGGTTTGATGAACCTCGGTTCACAATTGAGTATTTAGTGATTTTATGATCCCTGTAGGATATTTCTGAATGTGATTAGAGAGTGATTAGAAGTGTGATTGGAACCCACCTGACTGGTGTTTCTGGCTCTCTATTTATAGACCTTGAACTAATATAATCCCAATAGAATATAAACAGAATAAAACAAACTTACTTGGTTACTCATAAACAGCTTTACCGATATCTTTTATCAGATATTATTTGATTCTCAGTATCTTTAATAGGATACCTTTTAAATTGGTGGACTACAAGCCCAATAATAAGAGTTGGCCCAATTATGGCCCAACATAGTCATGATGTTATACATAACCAATCGGTTATTCTTCGTAACTGCTCGTCCCAGATATCATACCGTACAGAAAGTATATCTCTTGTATAACACTAAGGCTAAAAGAAATTTTATTAATTCAAGTGTTATCTCAAGCAAAGCGTTTAAAAAATTACATCGTCTAATGAATGACCGCTAAACGCTATTGCCTTTGAAGAAACATCTAACTTTAATACCATATGATGATTATAAATGTTTTATATGTTTTACCAAAGGATGAATTTATGAATGACATGACAATGATAAGACGTCTTGAACACAGAATATAGTCTAACGCTTATTGTTCGAAGTAATAGGGCTTGTTTCTTCATTGTTTCTTCACATCAAGAGGGGGTGAATCGGTGTTTAATAAAAACGTGCATTTTTAAAATCTTTTTGAAGAATTAGAAAGTTCTTTGAATCTTTCTTGTACAGTAAGCAAAGTATGCAATCAAAATTTAAAGAGATAAGGAGAGAAAATCAAACACAATTTTTATACTGGTTCGGCCTTAATGCCTACATCCAGTCACTCTCCCAGTCATCCAGTCACTATAATGGTCAGAGTATTACAGCAAAGGCTTTACAAAGCACACTATAATGATCAGACGCACTTTAATCGATTACGAAATGTAATTGATAACGCTTTATCAAAGTTATATCAGAATTACATTGAAACAAATTTAATTGATTAAGTATTTAATGTAATCAATTGCATGTTAATAGTAAATCGAAACATTTGAAAACATTATCGTTATTATAGTTATGACTTAGCCTGAAAACAATTTTCAAAGAATACCAGACTTAATTGATTACGTAAACAGTGTAATCAACTAAGTCTTACACTTAGAGATTTTTGAAAACCTTTTCTTTTTTAAAACACATCACTGTACATTTTTAAAAAGTGTTTGCAAAGACACAAGTTTTAATCGATTTCACATATAATGTAATCGATTGAAACTTGTTGTTTTGCCACGGTTTTAAGCATAAGTTAGCTGATGAACTTAATTGCTTACTAAACCAGTGTAATCGATTACTTCATACAAATTTTCTTTGTGCAGACAATTATGATCATAGAGAGTATGCAGACAATTAGTTTAGCAACATATGTGTGAAACATAAACACATATTTCAGTTGTTGTCATGATAACATATATGTGTTGTCATCATCAGAAACCACACATATGAGACATGAGGGATTGGGTTTAACAATAACTTTGCTCCCCCTATCAACAATACTTAACTTTATTGTTATAGGTACATGGACATTTTCATTATGGACCAAGGTTGCTCATCTATGTATGGCTTTTTTGAACCATAGTAGAATTCGAGCAATCATATATGCAAACATGTGGTTGGCCAAAAAAGAGATGTATATCATGCCAAAAATTATGGGTATGTGTTACTCATTGTATAATTTTATGCAAATTGAATTAATCGATTCACTATTTGTATTTCGTGATAGAGGCCATTAGCAAGTGATGGTGATCATACCAAGAGAATGCCAAGTTGTATGGTTTTATTCCCTGCATAGGAAGATGAAACCAGATTTGAAATCCTTGTTACAAACGTAAGTATCACATTCTTTCATATAAATTCATTATGATATTAATATATTAACTTATGTTTCAAATTTAATTAGAGTTGTAGGTAGGCCCAAACCATAGTTAATTGAAATAATTTATCCAAAGGTTGGGCATCATTGATCTTTAACTTATTAATTTTCGTATGTAAAATTTATACCATAATATTTGACTATTTTCTTTGTCATGTTTAGTGTAACAAGAAGTTAGATTCCAAGGCATGTGGATACTGCATAATGTCTTGGATGAAGACCATCATTTGAGTAGGAATTAAAGATGATTGAAATGAGGTAATAATATATCTTTCACATCTTACAAATCAAATTCAACTTTGAACATTATAATGCAAATATATAAAGTTTTCATGTTTTTGTAGCGGTTCAACAATCCATCCCTAATAAGAGAGGCCACAATGATGAAGATATGACAGGAATGGACAAAATATCTTTCGAAGAGATAGAGTTAGGCTTTCAATTCTTTGTGTTTTTGATAACTTTAATTTTTAGTTAGAATTTTCATAGCTTTAGTTTATAGTTTGAATTGTGATTAGTACACACTTTGTTCATATAAGTTTTGGATATATGAAATGTCAAAATTGGTTTTCTGCTTTTTCAAGTTTGGTAAAACTATAAAAATGAAGCTTTTATATATATATATATATATATATATATATATATATATATATATATATATATATATATATATATATATACTTTTTGACATTGACGTTGAATATTGCCATTTCTGACATTAATTGACTCGAAAAATACACTTGCAGATGTCAAAAACCATATAATGCTACTCAAGAGGCAAACCTTTGCAGAGCAAGGAGGGCGTGGCCTAGCAAAACAAACATCAAAATACGCCTTTCCGACATCGAATACCTCATTTTACAAATACAATAAACACTCTTTTTACTAGTATAGAAAGCACCTCATTTTATCTTATAGGACGTGGGATTTGCTTGTTTTTCGACGTCTAACGTCGTTTTTATCTTCCGACATCAATTAATATTTCCCTGATATAACATTGGTATTTTTCAGATACTAAAGGTCGAAAATAACAAACATCAAAGCCTTTTTTTTTTTTGTAGTAATGTGACTTTAATTTCAAGCAAAAATATATTTGCATGACTATCTTTTTTACCTTTATGTCTATTCTAGGTCACATTATTGAAAACTTCGCAAATCTTTATATGGATTATGAGAACTTTCTCTTCAATTTGATATCATCATCACTGGTAATTGTTTTGTGTGAAATTAACATTGTGAGGTAGGTCTTAAATTAAAATTTTAGGATTTCTTAAGTTTTTCTTGGATATGGAAATTAACATGTGAAATGTCAAATGTTAGAATTTATATTTCAACAAAAAAAATTACATATATTTGTTACCTGACTCAATATGTTAAGGCACAAACATCTACTACTCCAATGAATTGCTCACTTCATCTTCATAAATGTGCAAGCTCACCATTGTTTGATTATTGTTATATCTTACAAGCACATGCCTAGACATATCTTTTCTTGTCAACAACTAAACCAATTTAGGGCTAAACCAACTCAAATTCACTTCTAGGATGATGAAAGTTCTTAAATATCTTAAAGGTTGTCCTAAAAAAGGTCTTAAATTTAGACGTGATTCTTCGATTCATGTTCTGGGTTTTAGTGGAGTGGATTGGGCTACCTGCATTAATTCTCATTTATAAGTTACTAGATATATTGCATCAATATTGACAATTCTTTGGTTTCTTGGAAAATGAAGAATCAACACACGACATCCAAATCTTCTCTTAAATTCGCGTATAAGACACCAACCTTTTTCACTACATGTGAGTTACAATGATTCATTTACTTCCTATGTGATCTACAAATTCTTGTCTAAAGCAACATCTCCTCTATTTTTAATTTATAACTCATTTTATATTGATACTAATCCAGTCTTTCATAAGCAGATAAAGAATCCAAATCATGATATTTTAACATTTTTTTTTAATAATTTTTAACAACAAATTATGTATCACTATTTTATTAATTCATATATTTAAAACGGATTAATCACAAACTAACACGTATAAGCGATTGTAAAAAATTGTCAAAAAATTTTGTTAGAGAGACATTTTTCATCTGAAAATTGATGATCATCTTGTCCAGAAGAAAGCTCAATGGAGTCCTAACCAGTTGCTACCGGTTTCTTTGTCCAACATATTTACCAAAGCTCTTCCTATTCTCGATTTAATTTATCCGAGATATTCACACATCTCCAACTTGCACATGATAAAGGACAGGAAACTGAATGCCTTGTTGATCCAATCCATTCCTCAACCATTAACATTTCTTCTAACATATTCTTTTTGTCTTATATTGACTGTAAAGGTCAAAAAATTATAGATGATATTAATTGTATATCGTACTAATTTGTCTTTATCTTTTCTTTATTTTTGTCTTTTATAGTGTCGTTATTATCACTTATCCAATACAATAAAATGTGATGTCCCGTTATATATATATACATATATATAATTTAAATAAGTTCAGATATTTATTTTTAATCTAAAACACAATTATAATTATAACACCCTTCACAATAAGCCAATAAACAGTGTAATGAGGTGACAAATAGATAAGGTAATTATATATAAGTGAATAAAGCTCCAAAAGTAACAAGCAAACGAGGGTGCTTTAAATATCTAAAGATGATACGCTAATAAGGTGACAAGTGCCACCATTTATGTGTGTTTCTATTAAAACATCTATCATACTATAGAAATTTAAGAATCTCTATGATTTTACTCCACCATGTTACATATTAAAATAAATAAAAAATACCTGTGACTTTCTGGTTTCAATTTTAATACTGATCATTATCCAATGTTTTCTACCATGTTAAGACTTACATATTTGCATTTCAATTGTATAATCATGAGTCAGTATCAATCAAAGATAAAGACCCTAGATTTGCATGTGTATCAAATTGAATATCTCAACCTGGTTGTTCCACAAATTATAATAAATTCATGCATATCATATCAAACGCACATATTTCTCCAATGATTAAAATAACCTGTTCTCCATTTATGAGTCTCTTTTTCTCTCTTTCAAATAATTATTTTATAAAAGTACAATTAAGATTAATGGAATTAAATGTATTATAACGTTATCGTACTTGAAAAAATATTGGAAATAAAATAGAAACATGTGATTTTAATCTCTTCTGATTATGCACATCAAAATTTTCTATTTTTAATATAGTATGTCGGTGGTATACTTTAAATCCATATAAGAATGAATTAAAAAAAAAATCTTTTGGATGGATGTAAGAGCAAAACATTTGTTCTTGACTGAACATTTTCTTATTATTGCGCTTTGTTTTTAAATATTTCTTTGGTGTATTTGGTTGCTAAGCCATTTAGGGCATCAGATATTGGATGAAGAAAGTAAGAAGGAAATAATAGGATTTTGAAGAATTGAGAAGGTAACCTATAGATACGTTATGTTGAATATAAAAAAAATTAGGTATAATCTTGCTTGTGTCTAAAACACACATAAAGTAATACATTTGTAATAAAGAATGATAAAGAATATACATAATCAAACATAAATATGTTAAATAGAAGATATTGTTAAAAACAATATCTATCAATATTAAATAATAGCAAAAGTATGTGTTTATCTAATTAATATAAAACATAATATATCTAATATTCTCCCTCAAGTTGGTGCATATAAATTGTATGTATCAAGTTTGTTACAAATATAATCAATTATCGTTCTTCTTAAAGACTTAGTGAAAATATCTGCTAACTAATTATTTGAGTTAACGAACTTAGTCTTGATGCCTACATATACAATCTTTTCTCAAATGAAATTGATATGTAATCTCAATGTGTTTGGTTCTTTCGTGAAAGAAAGGAGTAGAACTAATATGAAGAGTTTTCTGATTTTCACATATAAGTATCATTTGAGTGACATCTCCAAATTGTAACTCTCTAAGTAATTGCTTAAGCCAAACAATACAAGTAGCTAAGGCCATAACATTATATTCTACTTCTACACTAGATCTTGCCACAATACTTGGTTTCTTGCCCTTCCAAGAAATCAAGTTACCACCAATGGAGATACTATATCCGAAGGTAGATATTCTATCGGAAGAAGATCTAGCCCAATTAACACCTGCATAACAAACAACTTTTGTATGGTTAGTGAAACCATATAACAAACCTTTTCTAGGAGATCCTTTAATGTACTTTAATATACGGATGACGACAATCTAATGATCTTCACATAGGGAATTAAGAAATTGGCTCACCACACTGATTGCAAAAAGAAATGTCAAGACGAGTAACTGTAAGGTAATTTAATTTCCTAACCGATCTTCTATATTTATGAGGATTTGAAATAGGCTCCTCCTAATTTGGTAGGAGTTTGCTATTATGATGCATTAAAGTGTCAACAAGTTTTGAATTCGTCAACCCAATTTCCTCCAAAATATCCAATGCTTACTTCCTTTGAAATATAACAATACCATCGTTGTATTGTGTTACCTCAATCCCCAAGAAGTATATGAGTTTGTCAAGATATTTGGTTTGAAAATGGTGCCAAAGGGTGTTGTTTCATATGGAAGATTCCATGGTGGTCATTGTCTGTGAGAATAATGTCATCAACATATACTATCAAATAGACACATCCAACACTTAAGTGACAGTAAAAAATTGAATGATCTGTCTCACTTCGAGTCATACCAAATTGTTGAACCACACTACTAAATTTTCGAAGCTATATATAAAGATTTGAAAAGACGACATACAAATCTAGAAGACTCCCCTAAGCAACAAATCCAGGAGGTTGTTTCATGTAAATTGTAAGACCCAAGAAAAATAAATTAATTTATAAGTGGTTGGGTTTGAAGTAGAAATATTAAAATAAAAATATAAGATGTTTGACACAAGTGATGTATGGCTTAGTTTGTGAGAGCTCTTTGTTATGTGTTAGTGGTTATGTGTTTAATTCTTATGGAGTGCATAAAATGTGACTTTATTATTTTAGTTATTCTATTAAATGATGTGGTATGTGTGTTATATTTATAATATTAATTTATAATAATAACTCAATTTCATAAAATTAATTTATGAAATAAGATTTACATCATTTATATACTTCAAATTCATCTTATTTATGATATTAGATTACAGCAAATTAGGCCATATTTAGTATGTATTTTTACAATTAAGTCATTAATTACAAAATAGAATAATAGGAATATGCATAATCCAAGACTTATAGACAAAAATGTTTATTAAAAAGAAATAATATAATGAATTCAAGGTATGTATTCTTCATTGATTACTCATTCATAACAATCTATGTACCATTTTTTCTACCAATACTTTTAAGCTAGCTTGGGTCAAACATAGCTAGGTAGTAAGCTATATACATGAAGAATAGGTTTTATATATAATTTATGATATTATTGATATGAGATCTTAATAACGGGTTCACAAGTCATAAAGCCACTTCCTTGCCTTTTTAATACTGTGAAAGAACTTAGTTCCTTATTCTTTCTTTATTTCTAATGTGCAGAAAGTTCTTATTCTCCTTCTTAATTTCCTTGTAGCTTCCACTTCAAAGTCCCGACAAAAGAAACGTGTTAGTTTATTTGCCCATTTCATAACACTGATTCCAAAGGGTCCCTCCTCACATTAATTAACTATTGGGAAGAAAATATCTTGAGTAAAATAACCTAAGTTTTATGGATTATCATTCAAAGCATCATACATGTTTGTAATGTGGTTTGTCTTGTGTTTTTGGCCTTGGACAAGCAGCACCAACGTTAAGCAATGTTGTGGTTCACTTGTCCTAACGTACGTGGAGTGATTGTCACCAACCAACACTAACAAAGATCCACATTTGTGGGGGCATTCTCCAACCATTTTCTCATCAAAATGTTTTTTTCTCTCATTTTGTGTCCCCTGTCCTAGGCCTGGTTCATTTCTTATCTTACTTTTATTTTTTTCGTTTTCGAGAGTTTGCAAATGTATGAACATGGGATGAGGATAGGATAAGATCAATTAATAAGCCAAACTTTATAAGAGTAATATAGGAAAAATAGTCACAAGATAAATATTGATATATTTTGTTTTTAATATAATAAGAAAAAATTATACTTTTAATATAAGAATTTAAATATAGTTATTAGTTTTTGTTTAAACTCCAATAACGATTGAGGTAATTAAACATGTGTTTGGTTTTTAATAATTGGTTAGCGAACAACTCATCACTCACAATGATTCATATATTCAAGTTAACGATGTAATGTAGCTTTATTACTACTAGAACTGCTGGATGGAGCCTGAGTGTTTCATTCAATGAGGCATGTAGGTACTGCATCTTTTCCAGGTTCTCTTCAGTTACTCTAGCTGCAAGTTCATCAATGGTTGATCCAGCTGCTACATTTTTTTTCTCTCTAATTTCTTGTTCAATCTTCTCCTGCACGTGAGAGTTCTTGCAAATCTCATAAAAAATAAACAGGAAAGGGTAATTGTTGTTGTATCTTTCCCTGATAAAGCTCAAGCAAAATTTAACTTGTTTAATTTATCAGATGTTGATTCTAAATTCTTTTTCATTCTAATTTCTAACTATGTTTGGGCTAAAATGATCATGATTTTATAAAATATACAGACTGAAAAGGGGAATGCTATTACTTGTTATTGTAGTATTTTCTGTTTATTATTTAATATTCATGTAGTTCTACTGAATGTTGAAGCCTATATTTGTTAAAGTTGCAGTGCTTTTAGAATGAACTTGTCTTTTCTTGTGGAGCATTCAGTTCTAAATTGTGTAGCTTTTATAATAAATGTAAGAGGGATAAATCATTTTATGTTTTGCTCATTGGAAGGGAAAAGGTTCCTGCATGCTTGGTGTACCCCTCAAGTTGTGCACTGTAAATATCACATTATTTTCTTTAATTATTGTAGACAGTATCAGTTATTCTTGTGCTTCCTCAACGGGTTGTTCAATTTGGTTCTTTATTGCCAATAAGCCTTTTTCAAGCTTATGAAATTTTAAAGAAACTTAAAATCATGTCTGAAATATTTTGATGGAAAATGGGATTATGATGACACATTACATTCTTTGGATCCTTAATTAGTGCTTCAGGTCAACTTAAAAGCCATATACAAACATAGAAAACTATTGCTTTATTTATTCATATTGCACAATAATCTTATCCCAATTTCCTTTTCTGTTTATTAGGATTGAATCATTTTCAAAGCTGGGAGATTCTATGTATTTTGAAGAGGGAGGGAAAGTTCATTCACTTTACATCATTCAGTACATATCAAGCTCATTTAATTGGAGAATCAATATGTGAAGATTGTCACATTCGTTGCTCAAAATAGCATTGAGGAGATCTACCTTTTCAAATAGAACATTATGTTCTATGTAGCCTTTATTTCAACTTTTAGTATTTTTTTCATGTACTTTTTATGTATCTAGTTTGTACAAAACTGTATTTGTAGATGATAATTGAAATTTGAGTTTATATAATAACATGTTATATTTATATCATTTCTTTACTTACATTTTTGAATTTATACTGAAAAAATTTGGAATGTTGAAGTGGTGGATCGTGGTTTGATATGTTAAAAAAAAATCACTTTTTATATCGGTTATTTGTATAATAGGTATAACAACAGAAATAAAAGCGACATTTTTTATACCTATTCTATCAACAATAGGCATAAAAGTAAGATTTTTTATACCTGTTCTAAAAATAACTAGTATAAATACAAGATTTTTTATGCCTCCTCCTTCTATACCTGTTCGAAAACAGGTATAAAAATCCTTTTTTAACAGGTATAGAAAACTTTTTTTGGCATAGTGTTCCTTGGCTGAATTTACTCCATAAATTTTAAAAGTATCTTTGTTTAATTCTTAGTACGTTAGACAAAGTTTTCTTATGTATCTTTCTTTAGTCTTTCAAACTCTTCTCTTCGGCTTGAGAGAGACTGTTTACATTTTCTGGCTCTGTGTGACCCTTCTCGACTACCTTTCACACATCATGTGCATCAATGACAATTATCATCATAAGCTTCAATTGTCATAATTGCTCTTGGTGAGCATCGGAACTTGAAAGGAAACTCTTGTATTTTTCATTTCTATAAAGATCTTATGGCTCTTGATACCATTTTGTTGGGAGGAAACTTTAGATGCTTGAAGGAGGTGTTTAAAAATTGCGAGAGGTTAGAAGATTTTGAGAAAAGGAAATGCTTGTTGTAATATTGAGCGCTTTTAATTTTTTGCTTGATTACATATAATATAATTACAAAGACATCACCCCTATTTATACTAGCTAGTGACACCTCCTTAACAATGATTAAGATCTTGTCACTACAACATTAATCTAAAAGTTATAATTAACTCTGTAAGTTTCTAAACTATTTCTAGACACTATATAGACTTATTTATAGATAAACATTTTTTAAATATTTTTATACTTATTCTAAAATCTTCTATATAAGATCTTTTTATAATTTTATTTAAATCTTTCCTAATCTTAAACTTTTATCTTATAGGCCAAAGATACAAAATTAATTTATCATTCCAATAATATCCTAATAAAAAAAATAAAAAGTTAGAAGCACTAATGCAAAAACGCTGTTTAACATCACATGGTAGACGTCGGTTAAGGATAAGCACGACGTATATTGATGACCAGTGGCATTTCCGTAAATAAGTTGGCAATATAGGCGTCTGTTAAGTCGATCTCCGACGTCTATAAAATTTTAAACGTCGGCCCTTCCAACCTGATGTCTATATTTCTGACCATTAGGTGAAAAGTCATTTTTGTCAGCCTTATAAACGTAGGTTCGTTTGGGGCCCCGACGTCTATATGGCGGAAATTAATGCTGCTCACCTACCTATCAGACATATAGACGTCGGTCCCCTGTTAACTGACGCCTATAAGTCTGCCAGACAGGTGAATAGTCACTCTTTTCACCCTTATAGTCGTCAGATCCCGCCACATTGACGGGGCCCCGACGTCTATATGGCGGAAATTAATGCTCCTCACCAACCTGTCAGACATATAAACGTCAGACTCATTGTAACTGACGCCTATATGTCTGCCAGGGAAGTGAATAGTCACTCTTTTCAGCCCTATAGACGTCTCATCCCGTCAAACCGACGTCTATATGTAACAAAAATATTAATTTTTAAAATGAATGGAAGTTACATTAGTCAGGCATCTGACGTATTTGCTAGAATAGACGTCGGTTATGTGTACAACAGACGTCCAATTTCTTTTTAAATAAAACTGCGAACCAGCGGTTTGCGAACCAACACTTTAATCGTCTTTGCCTTTTCTCTCTGCTGCTCTGCATTTCCAGGCAAGTTTCCTCTCCTTTTAACTATTTAAATTTGTTTTTACTCCGATTAAAGTAATCTTTGGTGTATTATCTCTCGTTTGAACCGATTAAAATAAGTTTTCGTTGTGTTTTAGTGCGGTTTTTTTGTTGTGTCTTTGTGTAGTGTAGTGCACCTTCTCCCTTTGCTAGTTTCCTCGTAAGGAAAACTTGCGTTTTTTGGATTTCTCATGGCATTTCAATCCAAGGACGAACTTGGGTTGTTGCCTATGTCCATTCCGACCGCCAACGAAAAAGTATACGGTGAGAATTATTCTCACCGTATTCTTTTTCATTAGCGGTCGGAATGGACCTAGACAACAATTCGAGTTTGTCTTTGGGTTGAAATGCCATAAGAAATTCAAAAGACGCAACTTTTTCTTACGAAGAAACTAGCAAAGGAAGGAGGTGCTACTACGCTACCCCGAGACACGAAAAAAACCGCACCAAAACATAACGATCACTTCATAGATGTCGGTTAATGTACAAACCGACGTCTATATGGCAGAAAGACATTGGTTAATGCAATGTTTGACGGCTTTATAGACGTCCAAAGTGTTACGGACCGACGTCTAAGGTTAGACATCGGTTAGTGCAATGTCTGATGTCTTTATAGACGTCGGTTCAATTAAAAGAACGACGTCTATATCGACGTCGCACCTGCAAAAAACTGACATCCCATTAACATCACCCATATAGACGTTGGTTCTTTTTGTGACGTTAAAAGCCCAAAATAGCTGATGTCTAAAGCCCTTTCTACACTAGTGAAGACAAGATCTAGAATATTTCTAGGTATTGGGAGAAGTGTGCTTATCAATCCAGTTTACCTCTAAGGAAAAGTTTTTAGATTTTATAGGTTCCTTTGATATTTGTCACGAGGCTTTGTATGACTACATGGTATGATATCCCTATCTTGTAAGCCCGAGGATAGGGTATATAGGAGTTGGGCCTCGAGTGAGACGATTTTACCTTTTGTAAAGACTTAGACATACCTTTCCCCTATCTGATTTCGAGTGGGATGTGTTAGCCAGTTTAAACGTGACTCCTAGTCAACTTCATCATAAAAGTGAGCTCTTTTTAAGAGCTCTATAGATTGTGTCACCCGTTAGCTAACGAGCCCAAACAGAATACCTTTAGGTTGACCGTGTATATTATTATTTAATTCATATGGCACACCCCTATTTCCCTTCTACAAGAGTCATCCTTATAAGTTCAAATCCGTAAGAGAGAATCTGTTGAATATCGAGGAGAGGGAGGAAATCAAGGTTTACAAGCTCCTTCGCGTCCCTCAAGTGGAGGACAACAAGGCTCTGTTGTTAGGTAAAAAGGTTGTTCCTGCCAATCTTTTATAACCTTCGTTTATAACTGAGATAATATTTGTCTGTTGTTTGCAGAAACTATAAGAAGCTTCATGAAGAGGCAGGTGCATCGCTAGCAAAGCAAACAAATATTGTTGTCGTTAGTCGTCCTTCAACGGGCTGCCCAAGGTCACGCCTACCCGTCAATGAAAACATAATTAAAGCAAGCGAAAACTAGTACGACCTTCTCGGAGGAAGAAATGGTTCGTCTAAACGAGAGCCTGAAGGAATCTCGTTCAGAGAAAATGAAACTAGAAGATGAAAAGACCAAGTTGATGGAGGAATAGGAATTATGAGCCTTCTTTATTTGATCCTTGGATTTGTCAAAGTTCGATGTGCACAAGGATGTGGTTGATGGCGTACTCATAGATGAGTAGCCAAAATAGACTATATTTTGTAAACATATTCTATAATTTCAATTTCAACGAATATATTTTTATTTTGAGCCTATATCATGTTTGTTCTTTCGATTTTAACCTAAGTTAGAGAATAATGTAATCAAATTATGCGTTTTTTTTTTCAAACAAAAATAATACTTTGACACGCTTAGTTCTTTTTACATTCAAATGATACGGGTGTGTTCCATTTTTCTAAATAGTCATTAAAGGTAATATGACGGTATCGGAGGGGGTAATTTTTAAAAGAGTTTAGCGCAGCGGAATTAAAACAACTCAGAGAGCAGAAAGCGTGTTCGGTCACAAAAATAGTTCCTTTATCAGTTTTAAATTTCTTGTAAAACTTTTATCGAACAGTTGGAGTGCTAAAAGATTAAGGAGTGTAGGGAAGAGAAAAATCACACAAATGATTTTTATACTGGTTCGAATCAAAAGATTCTACGTCCAGTTGTTAATCACTATAAAAAGTGATTAACTATTTTCACTAAAAATATAGTTGTACAGATTACAAGATAATGAAATGAGTAAGGGATAGAAAACACCTTCCTTCGACAAACGAACCGGAAGAGTGCAGTGAGAAACTTCCTTTGACAAACGAACTGGAAATGCTTCCTTCGACACACGAACCGGAAGCAAACACTCTGCCAACTCGAAGAGAACCGCTCCGACTTTCGACACACGAAACGCGAGCTTCTCCTATTCACGAGACCAGGTAGAGCACCTTGCCAACTCGAAGAGAACCGCTCCGACTATCGACACACGAAACGCGAGCTTCTCCTATTCACGAGACCAGGCAAGGGAACCTTGAACAAGCTTCTGAGAATTTCCTCTGACAAACTGTATTCTACTTAAGCCTCAGTTCAAGAACGTTTTTTTCTGAAGTTCTCAAGGCCCCTATATATAGCCAGCTAGTCTGAATATGAAAGGTCAAGTCCCAACTGCCAGTAATAATCGATTATTGTAAGTGATAATCGATTATTCAAGTTTGTTACATGTTTTTCAAAAAGGTGATAATCGATTATGTGAGGTGATAATCGATTATTCAAGTGTGACTTGTGATAATCGATTATTGCTTCATGATAATCGATTATTTTAGTTCAAAAGCATCTGATAATCGATTATTGCTTGACATAATCGATTATTTCAGTACAAAATACAAGTTTTACAAATTTTAAAGACATTCCTACTACATTTATATTCTACAAAGTGCTTTTAAATATTTCTAATATGTTCTTCAGGTAAAACATCTTGCAGCATCATCAAAACCATTTTCTTCAAGATTTACCAATGCTCCTTATTGGTAACAATCTCCCCCTTTTTGATGATGATCAAAAAATCAATTTTAAAAGCAACTTTGGCTTACCTGTAAAACATACAAGCTAACAGACAACAACAAGGTTAGTAATACCTGTATCAACTTGTATTATACTTCTCCCCTTATATTATTCTTCTCCCCCTTTTTTTGATCATAAGCAAAAAGACTTTATGTAAAAAGCTCCCCCTAAATATGATCTCTTTTGATAAAACAAACCAAAATGAGAAAAAAAGTTTTTTTTTTTTTTTTTTTACGCTGATAATCGATTATTACTTTAAATAATCGATTATTTGTGTTCAAAATTGTCAAAATCTGAATTTTTGGCCAAGATAATCGATTATGACCCTTTGGTAATCGATTATTGACGTGAATTTCTGAAAAACAGAGATTTGGGCCAAATTTTCAACTTAAAACTCATATAACATTCATAAAATGTCCAGATATCTAACAAACTTATATATCTCTCCCTCAAATGAGTACCATGTATCACAAGATCATGTCATAAGATGTCAAACAAAAGTTTCTCTTAAACTCAAAAACAGATTTAAAAAATATTTTAAGATCTGTTCAGTCAAAAACAATGAAGAGATGCTTACAAGCCAATTTAGATTTGTATTTGCAATTTCAAACAAGTTTCAATGATTCTTAGTAAATCAAATTCAGCTTTTAGCATACTCAATTTACCCATGAAATCAACAATCATTTATCAACCAATTAAGATGTTTATGATTCAGCTACTAATTTATAAAGTACAATGAACGCAATAGTAGCTTCAAGGAATATCATCACATCACAGCTGCTCCAAGTTTAACAGGAAAGCATTTTAATTAGCACAATTAGTTAAAAAAATTTTTGAGAGGATAAATTAAAACTTTCCAAACAGCAATTGTGATTTATGTATTTTCATATCCCAACTATTCAATCCCATGAATCCAGTTACGCATATCAAAATAACATATATAAAAATTCAAACACAAGCTGATTCAGATTTTATCTTTCAACACTTTATAAACCAGATACTTTACATAAAAATTATGCAAAACTTGATCAGTTCATTTACTGCATCCAAGTTTTCAATGAGTGTTATCATGGCTTATGCATTTGAATTCGAAAACAAATTTCCACAAAAACAGCTTTGAAACAGAATTGTCAATTTAATCATCAAATGTCTTAATCATCCAGAAATGCAAAATAGAAACTATCAACTAGCTCATTCAAATTAATTTTTCATTGCTTTTGATGCTTGATAAAAAATTATACCAAGGCTAACTTTAAAGTACTCATGAAATTGAATACTGAGCCAGTTAAACACAGATTCAATTTGACAATTAACAGCAAGACACTAAAATACAATGCACATGAATGTCTCAAATAAATTAATTTCATTGATTAAAATGTGCAAGCAGACAGGAGTACACCATAGAAATAATGAAACAGTGATGTACATATTATTTGCCCAAACAGAGATGAATTCAACAATAATTTCATAATGGAAGATTAAGCAAAACAAAGTGCAACAGCAAAGTTTAAATACTACTTAGCTGAGCCACTTGATGCTTGAACCAAGGCTTTTGATATCACTTGATGAAATTACTTCCTGGCTTGGAGCATCAATTCCAAAATCAGAACATCATAAAAAAAATCTCTTCTCCTTTTGAAAACTTATTCTGCAAAACAGAGCAATGGAGCTTTTGGTACCCATAATCTTATTTGGGTCCTTGAGGTTAAAGACATATTATTTTATAACAGGAATCCAAGCATATTTTCCATTTGGAACACCAAAATGTTTAATGTTGCATTTGTTAGAAGTGTGTCCCTTTTTCATGCAATAAAAACAACAAACATCATGCACCTTGTTTTTCACAAAAGTTCCCTTCTCAACCCAAACTCTATGAGTTCTCTTTACTTTGGACTTCTTATTTTGATGCATGTTTCTATTTTTAACATTGCTTCTATTAAAGTTTGTCTTAGCATGTGAAATATTCTTGGTTGCCTTTACAAGTAAGTTTTCAAGTATGTCAATATCAAACATATGACTCTTACAAGATAAACACTCAACAGGTTCACAAGTAGCATTTGCATCAGACAATTTTGTTTCTAAATTACTAATTTTGTTTCTTAAAACAACTTCATCATCAAGCAATTTGTCATATTTCAATTTCAATTCATTGTGCTCTTTCTTAAGCTTTTTATGATCCGCATCTAATTTCTCAGATTCATTTAACAATTCTAGAAAAGCTTTTTGTAAATCAAACTCACTAGTGTCAAGGCTAGATCCACTTACTTGGCTTGCAGTGTCATCAGTAGCAACCGTCAAACATAGGTTTGCTTCTTCAACAGAATCACATGAACTACAAGTGCTTGATGCAGTATCCTCCCAAGCAATGTAGGCCTTCTTCTTTTTGTGAGATTTCTTTGCTTTTCTTTTGTTGCTTGAACAATCAGCTTTCAGATGGCCTCTTTCACCACATCCATAACATTTGAAGCTTGATACGGAGCCTTGATTGTTCTCCTTCTTCTTCTTCAAGATTTGGCTTTCACTTTTTTCCATTAAGCATATATTTTCTTCCTCATTAAAATCGCTTGAGCTTGAGGAGTTTGATGCATAGCTTGAATCACACGGTGTCAACTTATCCACATCTATGACTTCATTATAACTGTGTCTTAAAAATTTCCACATTTCCTGTGCACTTTTATAAACAGAGACTTTAAAGAATTCATCAGTGGTTAGTGCAGATAAAATTATATTTCGAGCCTTAAAATCAAATTGGGCTCTTCTATTTTCCTCATCAGTGCAATCAAAATATGATTTTCCTACTTCTACACCATCAACTGTAATTTTTGGAATATAAGGACCATTTTGTACAGCTTCCCAGATGCCTCTATCAACAGACCGCATGAAAATCTCCATTCTCACTTTCCAAAAAGCATAGTTATCACCAGTAAATAATGGAGGTCTGTTAATGGAAGCACCCTCAGCATATACATGGTTTTGATTGTGACCGGCCATTTTCGCAAATATTTTGAAAAACTATCAAAGCAAGCTCTGATACCAATTGACGGTATCGGAGGGGGTAATTTTTAAAAGAGTTTAGCGCAGCGGAATTAAAACAACTCAGAGAGCAGAAAGCGTTTCGGTCACAAAAATAGTTCCTTTATCAGTTTTAAATTTCTTGTAAAACTTTTATCGAACAGTTGGAGTGCTAAAAGATTAAGGAGTGTAGGGAAGAGAAAAATCACACAAATGATTTTTATACTGGTTCGAATCAAAAGATTCTACGTCCAGTTGTTAATCACTATAAAAAGTGATTAACTATTTTCACTAAAAATATAGTTGTACAGATTACAAGATAATGAAATGAGTAAGGGATAGAAAACACCTTCCTTCGACAAACGAACCGGAAGAGTGCAGTGAGAAACTTCCTTTGACAAACGAACTGGAAATGCTTCCTTCGACACACGAACCGGAAGCAAACACTCTGCCAACTCGAAGAGAACCGCTCCGACTTTCGACACACGAAACGCGAGCTTCTCCTATTCACGAGACCAGGCAGAGCACCTTGCCAACTCGAAGAGAACCGCTCCGACTATCGACACACGAAACGCGAGCTTCTCCTATTCACGAGACCAGGCAAGGGAACCTTGAACAAGCTTCTGAGAATTTCCTCTGACAAACTGTATTCTACTTAAGCCTCAGTTCAAGAACGTTTTTTTCTGAAGTTCTCAAGGACCCTATATATAGCCAGCTAGTCTGAATATGAAAGGTCAAGTCCCAACTGCCAGTAATAATCGATTATTGTAAGTGATAATCGATTATTCAAGTCTGTTACATGTTTTTCAAAAAGGTGATAATCGATTATGTGAGGTGATAATCGATTATTCAAGTGTGACTTGTGATAATCGATTATTGCTTCATGATAATCGATTATTTTAGTTCAAAAGCATCTGATAATCGATTATTGCTTGACATAATCGATTATTTCAGTACAAAATACAAGTTTTACAAATTTTAAAGACATTCCTACTACATTTATATTCTACAAAGTGCTTTTAAATATTTCTAATATGTTCTTCAGGTAAAACATCTTGCAGCATCATCAAAACCATTTTCTTCAAGATTTACCAATGCTCCTTATTGGTAACATAATAGAGTAATTTTGGAAGAAAAAATTAGCATGGTACCGTGTTAAATGAATGTCATTGACACGTAGACATGTCAATGTAGCGGTCCTCTTTTTCAAAATAACGTGCAAACTAAGTTGTCCTAGTGAAATATGAGTTTGATAGAAATTTTACTGAAGTATGCTAGGTAATGTAACTGAGTAATGCTTGATTTTTCAGAATTACTTTAAAACTAATGTGAAATAAGTTTGAAAACAATGTTACTGAGTTATGTTGGTTAATGTAACTGAGTTATGCTCTGTAAAGTAATTGAGTTATGCTTGATTTTTATAATAACTTTAAAACTAATGTGACATAAGTTTGAAAATAATATCGAGTTGTGGTCCATTTCAGAGCTTCTTGGTACGTTTTCATACTTAGTCGTTTCTTGATGATTGGGTATATTTCAACTCTTGGCTTTTAGATGCTCTTGGATATATTTCAATCCGTAGATCTTTTTTCAATCATTAGCATTTTTTTACTACGATGTTTATGCTCCCTCAACGTTCAGCTAGATTGGGCTACGTTCAGTTTCTGAGCTTCTTCTGTTGTAGTGTTGTTTGGTCATCCTTCATAGAACCCTCTACTTGAGCTCCTTGATTACCCTCCCTCATCTTAGTTGTGCATGATGTAAGTGGGCTACTGCGTCTAATTTCATGAGTTCCTCGATCAAACCATTTTTTCCTTGGAACATTCCTCGTTGGTAAGGCCCGATTTTAATTATAACTGCATCTTAAACTAATCGAACAGATCCGACCAATACTAAAGAAAATGAAGAAGAGTTTCAAGGAGAAGTGAGATGATCATTGGAAGACTAGATTTTCCAAGGTCAAAGTCATCTTAGCCAGCCCGCTGGTCATGGTCCGCTTGGTCAAGATCAAGGAGCTCCAACTATACCTAGTAGTGTCTGAAGAAGCCATTAGCGCGGTGTTAGCTAGTACAAGAAAACCCAGACCCTAAGCTTGTCTACTTTGTTTATGAGGTGCTTCAGGATGCGAAAACCAGATACTAACAAGTGGAAAAGGTGGCCTTAACGCTACTCACCACAACCAAATGGCTACGACCATACTTTTAGAGCCATCAGCGGGTTGTTTGAACATACCACTGAATAACGAAGATTTTGAGAAAATCGAACCTAGTAGGGTGGATGGTACGCTAAGCGGTGGAGCCATCCGAGTTCAGATTGGGCTTCAAACCAAGGAGCTCAGTCAAGGGGCAACATCTACCAAGTTCGACGAGTGAACTACCCAACTTCGTTTGGAGGTTATACGTGGATGGATTGTCCAATAAAAGGGGAGGAGGATTTGAACAACCAAGCAGAATTTGAAGCCTCGGTAGTAGGGTTGGAACTGGCCAAGGACGTTGGCATCATGCACCTTGTGTGCCAGACGGACTCTCAGTTAATGGCTGAACAGATGAATGGAGAATTCCAGGTCAAAGAAGATCATCTCCTCCAATATTTCCACAAGGCTTCAACATTAGTCAAGGCCTTTGGGTTCGTGGAAATTAAACATGTTCCCCATGAGGAGAAGCACGCGGGTGAACACCTTGTCCAAGCTAGCGTCGATAAGGAGAAAGGACAACTCTCAATGGTGATCAAGCAAGTGTTGTTGAAGTTGTCGATGGAGTGCATGATGGCGGCTACCCTTAGGAAAGAGGATTAGAGGACAGAAGTAAAGGAGTTAATGAGAAGACAAGATCTTGGAGAAGTCCTCCGATTGGCCGAGGCCAAGAAAATCACCCGGTTTATCATAATAGGCGAGGAATTATACATAAGTGGTTTCACAACCCCACTCCTTAGGTGCCTCTTAGAGTCTGAAACCTAATATGTGTTGGATGAGTTGCACAATGAAGTTTGTGGATTTCACACCGACTAACAAATGCTTAAAGCCAGGGCGGTTCAAGCAGGTTACTATTAGCCCACCATAGAAGATGACAACAAGCACTTTGTCTAGAGTTGTTAGGCTTGCTAGGCCCACGTAAACAACTTCAACGCGCATCCTCCGGCTGCTCTTCATAACATTGTATCCCCCTAGTCGTTTTCCTAGTGGGGGATGAATATAGTTGGTTCATTTCTGGTCGAAAGGGCCCAAAAGAAATTCATTTTGGTGGTCGTCAACTACTTTACAAAGTGGGTTGAAGCCAAGGCATGGCTACGATAACAATGCAGCAAGTGCAGAACTTTGCGTGGAAACTCTTATGTAATTTCGAGTTACCTCGAACGATCATCACTGACAACAGTAGACAATTCATTGACAAGAGGCTCACTGAATTTTACAAGGGGTTAGGCATGAAGCACGTCACAAGCTTAGTGGAGCATCCGTAGACCAACGACCAGACTGAAGTTGTCAACAAAATCATTTTTGTCGAGCTTAAGAGAAGGCTAGAGGAAGCTAAAGGAGCCTGGGTAGACGAGCTCCCTAAAGTACTATGGGCCTATTGTTGCACATCGCATGGTACCATCGGAGAAGTTCCGTTCAACTTAACATATGGCGTTGATGCTATGTTGCAAGTGGAAGTTGGAGAACCATCATTGCCAAGATGAGGTGGCGGCTATTCGGTCAGAGGCTTGTAAGAGAATCTTAGCGAAAAGATACAACACTAAGTTTAGCCTAGGCGTTTCAACGAAAGGGATCTGGTGTGGAGGAAGACCAGCAACGGGGCTTACTGTTTGAGTCACCCAGACAAGAAGGCAATACCAAACACTTTACTAATCACAAACCTCTAATCAAGCTTAATGGTAATTCTCACTTATTAGACATTGGGTCGTGATTACAACTTTTTGAATCATAAACCCATCTCAAAACCTATAAATACGGGTCTGAAGAAAGTAGGTAGGTGATTATAAATTTAAGATTTTACTATGACCCTCAATTGGTTAAATTACGAGCGTTGGAGTGTCTTTGACACGTACCCAACCGTACGGTTTGTAGTTCAAATATTGAGAACGTGGGAGAAATTTGATTAAGTGTGTTTGAGACAACCTAAATTAATCTGAAAAAAAAATGTGAATGAATATTTTGTAGAAACCTTTGACTCTACATTGGAAACAAATTAATATAATAAAAATTGATTTCTAGAATCGATGCAAAACAATTTAATAGATTATGTATTTAACATAATCGATTAATTCATGCAAATACAACACATTTTAAAATTAATCATTGCTTTATAAAAGAAAAAAAAAACACTTTCTTTTTGGTAGTAGAGTTTTGAGACGTAAAGAGAGATAGGAGAATATGTTAAAATCTGAAAATTTGTTTCCTTAATCTTTCAAGTCAAAGGAAGAGTTTGTTATTCAAGGCTATAAGTGTTCTTCATTCTAGATGATATTGTCCCCTTTTTTATTCTTATATGTTCTGGTAATTTAATTCTTACACTTGTGATTGATGTAGTTTAGGTTATTGTATGTGTCATTACTTAGTAGTTCTTTATATATCTTGAAGTCTTTTAGAGTATTTATGGTTTTTAAGTAGATTACACAGGTGTTATTGTATTCTAACATTGATTGATAGTGCATATGCAAGTAAGGTTGTTATGATAAAAAAATAGGCTTAATATCATTCTTGGTCCCTATTTTCGTTATCTTTGTTCGATATGGTCCTAATTTTTTTAAAATGTTAAATGTAGTCCTAAACTTTGTAATTTACGTTCAATTAAGTCCTTTTTGCAAACGCCGTTTAAATTGTTAACAACCAAATCTCCAGCAGTGCAATCAGTGAATGAAATGTCATTTATTGGCTGACGTGGACTATTTAAGGCGTATTGAGGTGGATTTATTATTTTTGCCATTTATTTAATGAAACCCATACTTTTAGCAGGGTGGATTCTCAAATTAGGGTTTTTACATTTCTTTTGTGAAAGCGACAGTAACGTTGGAGGTTAAGCAATCTTCTAGTCAATCTTGGTGGTTGATGAGTCATGTCTGCTTCCCAATCTTCTGCTTCTTATTGCAATAGCTTGGCACACCGAAGTTGTCATTGTTCACATGGTGGTGGTTCAATGGGGGCAAGGGTTAATTCCCATTTGCAATTCTGGTGAAATGGCAATAGTAAAAATGGCTAGAACTTCAAAGAATGTTGTAAGATATTTTTAGGGTTATCGTAACTACAAGGTTATCTGAATAAAAGCATTTTTAATTAAACCCTATTTTCTTGATGTGTTTGTAATTAACATTGTGTTTGAAGTTTTTGTTGTTGATCAATAACAGAGTGGAACTGGTAATGTGATGTGTTGTAACTATTTCAAGTGGTGCAATGAAGAAAATGTTGATGAAAGGGATCACTACAAAAAAGCTATTAATTAGTGGAGGTTTATTTTTCAATTTGCGGAGGTTTTACCCTCTGCAAATTAATTTGCGGGAGTTTTTCAAACCTTCGCAATTAGAGTCGTAGCTATTAATTTGCAGAGGTTTTTTACGACCCCTGGTATCGAATTTATACTACAGAGGTTTTTTTTGTGGAGAATTTTAACCTCTTCTATTAGTGATTATTATTTTGTAAAGATTTGAAACCTCTTTTATTTATAATTATTCACCTGCATTTATAATTTCTTAATTTAATGAAATCGGTTTTTATAATAAGAAAGAAATAAAATATGAAAATGTGTAAAATAAACAAAAATGAATCAAATTTAATTTTATTGATGATTTAAGATAAAGTACATTCATTAACAATTACAATGTAAATATAAAAAAAATACATAAGGTTGAAAAAAGAAGAAAAAATATTATCATCATCATATTTGAACTCTTTAATGTGTTATTCCATCCAAAATCTTCAGCTTCGTCCATCTTTAGAATGTGTTATTCCATCCAAATCTTCAACTTCATCCATGACGATCAACTTTATTTATGCTAACATTGTATTTCACATAGTTAATCACCTTCACCAAAACAATGTCATCTTCCCTAGCATAGATGGTGGCCCTGAAAACTTTCCATTTATTGTTACTATTGGCTTGATTGAAAACAATCTTGTGACATTCTTCACCATCACCTGTCCACAATATAAACCAGTTATGCTTTGATCAATAAGAAGCATGATAAAGTGTAACTACACATCTCACACATCCAACAAACTTGAGAAACTTGAATGAATACTACAGAGTATATATAGACTACATCATGTCAAATGACAAAGGAAGATATGTCCAAATTTTCATAAGCTGCAAGAAAAAAAGTTTGAAAAAAAGTTGATCCAAATTTTGACAAATATTCAAGACTAAGAATTATATAATTATTATTAAATGAGTAAGAATTATATAATTATTTGACAACTATGTTATTGAACATTTCAAGCAAATTAAAAAAGATAGATGTACTTAAGGAAAATATAAATGGATATAAATTCTTTTAAGCAAAATATGTTACTTGGTAAGTGGATATAAATATTCTTCATGCAATTTGAACTTTTGGGTAAGAGCTTCCAACACCTTAGCAAGAAATTTTTTTTTATATATTAAGATTTTGGTCATTTCTAATTGAAGACCATATCTATCAAGTAATTATTGTTAGCAACTAAGATTCATATAGCAACTGAGGTTCATATAGCAAAAGGTGTCTAAATGATTGATTCAGCCATGAATGGTTAGAATAAAACCATATAAAGGGTCGAAAACTAGCAACCCATAATTCTATTCTTTATAACAAACAACTATATATTCTTCTGTTCCACAACTGATATGTGAAAACGATAAGTACCCCTCTCATCAAGCATCCATATGGTTCAACCATAAGGCCAAATGCCACAACCAAATCACCTGTAGTAGTTTTTCTTTTATTTTTTTTACAACAAAAAGTAAAAAACCAGAAACAATTCCAGAATAAAATTAATATAAATAATAAAGAATGTTATATTAATTAATAATAGGACTTTTAAAAACTACATATGAATTCATCTTTAACAGTGACAAAACTAAATCATGGAAGAAGGATGTCGCCTAGTAAACCTTTTTCTGTATAATTTACTCGTACATATGCGATCCTTCATTACCTGATTACTTGAATTCGTATAGCAACTGAGGATGCTTTGTCTTGACATTTTCCTAAATAAAAAGAGCAGACAGGCCAAGAACAGGAACATGTGAGAAAAAAGATAATAAGCTGAGCAATCAAAACACTAGAATTACCAAAGAAAAACAGAGTCCAAAATGACCAACACAATTCATGTAGAGAACATATCAGGAATGAAGTTATATAACAGTAAGTTCAACACGAAACCCCTTTTCGAAACCAGTTTCACACAACTCCTGGCTATAAAACTTACAAATTGTCCTCTCCTTCATATTTTAAATATAAAATCACTCAAATTCAAAGTCCTATATAATCTAAAACCCAATTAGTTGAAAGCACTTACAAGAACTGCAACTTCTTCATTATTTTGATGTTAGTACCTGCAAAATAAAATAAAATGAAAAACCTTGATCGTCCAGCATCATCACCATCATCAACAACAACACATAAAATTATAAACAATAAATAAAAAATTTAATAATTAGAAAGTAAATTAAAGCAACCTAAATAGATATCTCCAAACGATCCGCTACCGATCTTACGACCAAGCCGAAACTTATTCCCAACGGAAGGTTCCATTCCAAAAACAATTCTGCACAAAAAGGGAGAGAGAGAATTTTTTTTCCACTGAAACCTTAAGCTAATCCGAACGCCGAATTCCGAAAGAAGAAAACATTTAAGGTGAAAAGTTGCAAAAACGAAAGAGGTGTATTCATTGATCGGATTAAGAAATGGAAGAAATAGCAAAGTAGAATGCAGATGTAAGAAAAAGAAGAAATACAAAAAAATGGTGAAAGATTGAGGTAGAGAAGAAACAGAATACCTAAGGTTGATGATGAAGCGATGAACTCACCATAACGCGGGTTGATGAACTCACCATAATGCTAAGCTTAATGACGAAGTGATAAACCCTAGCCGACGAGCGCTCTGGTTTGTTAAACCCAGATAGGTGAGGCTAGTTGAACCCAAGTCGACGATGAAATGTGAGAGGGAGAATACATTTGGGAAATTTTGAGTTTAAGAGGGAATTTTAATTTGTAAAGTGCATAACCTCCTTAGAATAACATCAAAACCCCTCTTAACATTAACATTCAATCAATTTTTTTTAACTATTTTAAATAATATTAATTTGTGGAGGGTTTTTATAACCTTTACAAAATAACCTCTGCAGAATGACACTTTTTTGTAGTGGATGTTATTATTGCAGGGCAAAGAAGGAAGATTTATGATATAGAGAACACAATGAAAACTATGAAAAAAAGGATCAAATTATTAGTAGCAGTGGCAGGTGTTGTTATTGTAGTGAACATACTTATGTTGTGTGTGTGTGTTTTTAGGTTGATGTGTTGTGTGTATTTTCATTCAAGTGCTCATGTGTTTTAGGTGCCCCCAATCTTGTTTAATTTAGTGTTTTTAGGGCAATGAAATTCAGGTATTGTAATGTATTTTTAGGTGGCCCCAATCTGTGTTTTGTAATGAATGAAGAAATGAAATTTGTATTAGAAAATAACTATTCGATGTAGTCCCCATTTCAGTTAATTATTTGCAAATATGATCCCTATGCTAATGACTGAAGTGTGCATAAAATGAAAGTGGTAAAACGCAAAATCAAAATCACAATATATATGCAATTATAGAAATTAGAAAAAACAATATCTTTGCATAAACAGAACTCAGGTCATGCTTACATGTAAATATTTAAATTGAAACATCAAAACATTATAATGGTCTCCTAATTAGTAAAGTACATCAAAACATATCCACTGCCTAATGGAAGCCAATTCTAAATGTTTAGCACACAAGTGACCATTTCGAACAAAACAAAAGTACACCAATTTTAGAACATTATAAAGGACATGGTCTCCGAATTGGTAACTTGTCCTTTCTGATTGGTTGAGTTGGTTCTTCTATGGATTCCTGTGTTGGTTGGGGTGGTGGTTGAGATGGTTGTGTCATTTCCTCAGTTGGTGGTTGGGGTGGTGCTTCAGATGCCTATGGTAGGTCTGCTTCATCTTGAGGACGTAAGGGGCAATGATTTTTGTTATGCCTGACACTACAACAAATGCTACATTTTTTGCGGTGGCCACCTGCCAGGTAATTTTCTCTTGAATGGTGGGTTGACATCTGGGAAGGATGTTCTTTCCCATAAAAGGTAGTCGTTGACTGGGAAGACGATAGGGGCATAGGTTTCATCATACGTGGACCGTCTAAACCAAATGGGTACATACTGTTCTGGATCTAAATTTAAGAACTTCTTCATGCATGCAATTGAATGGCAGCAAGGGATCCCACTAATGAGTCATTTTCCGCACGTACAGTCTTGACTGTAGAGATTGACTGCAAACTTGTTTGTAATCACTGCAAAATGCCTAACTTCAAACATTTTATCTCCAGACCAACTGTCATGAAGTAATACATGAATACAAGTTAAAAATGAAGTGATGAATACAATTTTTGTATATACATGTATGCTAAGGAATTTATAGTATCACAGACCAACTGCCATCAAGTAATAGTGAGAAAGGAAATGCTTACTAAGGACCCAATGTTTGGATAAATTTGATTCTTTTGTAAGTCTCTTTCTAATCTTGGGGCAGATATCAAAGTCCATATTACACATCTTGATTCTGTTGGTTGCCCATTTTTTCATGAGGTAAAGTCTAATTTCTTCAAGCATGGTTATAATGGGCTTTCCTCTAGCATCAACAATAACACTATTAAAAGCTTCATTGATGTTATTGTTAAGTGTATCACAAACTGCTCGACCTGTAAATCTAGATCTAGACCAATACCTGTAACAACGAATAAAAAATATGTTTATATCCATTATATTTGTGATGTATGTCTTGTTAAAGAACAAAGAATATGTTAGGAATATAAGAGAGAAGTAAGGGCTGAACGGTATTAGGGCAGTGAGTAGAAACCAACTGTAGAGGTTGAGGAGTAGAAACCAAACGATATTAGAGAAGTAGGTGGCCGAACGGTATTAGGGAAGTGAGTAGAATAACTTGTGGGAATAACAATTAGGTATTTGTAAGCCTCTAGATTGACTTCCTTTATATTAATCATTTCTCTTTCCCAAGCTTGGGGATATGTACTGGTAGCAGCCTTCCACGTCAGATTCTTCAAGTTCTGCCTAAAAAACTTTTTCCTGAAATTTGCATACAAATGTCGCATGCAATCTGTGCTCTGCCCCAGGTAAAAGTTCAGACATAACTGACACCAAACCCCGTGAAAAGGGACCAAATTGAACTTTTTTAAACAAAAATGGGGACCAAATCTGATCTAATGAATATATTTTATATTAGGAACCAAAATAGAAACATATAAGAAATACATACCTTCTGTTGGTCAGACATAAAAGTGCACGAATCACATACTTCACTATCCTCGAGGTCTGCTATCAATAACTCCAAAAATCATGTCCAAGTTTCTTTGTTCTCTACTTCCACAATTGCATATGCTAGAGGTAACATCTGATCATTAGGATCTCTGCCAATAGTTATTAATAACTCCCCCTTATACCTCCCTTTCAAAAAACATTCATCCAAACCAATAAATGGCCTACAAGAGACGAAGCTATCTTTGCAATCTTTTAAACAAGCGTAAAACCTCTGAAATGTTGTCTGACCATTATCACTATCCACTTTAACTTTCACTGTTGATTCAGGGTTACATCTTAATAATTCATGTGCATAGTCATATGTTCTAGTGAACTGATTTTTAAAAGAACCTTCAACTTTGCATGATGCTATTATCTTTGCCCTTCGCGCTTTAGAAATTGTGACATTGGTATTCCATTTCCTCAAAGCTTTTGAGCGAATTTCATTTATCTTCAAATTGGGATTTTCATGTAGTGAAGTATCTAATGTCTCACTCAAGCCCTTAGTGCTCATCATTTTAATGTTGAATTGCCTACTGCAGTTGCATATCCTTGATTTTTCTCAATTGCCATGTTCTAAATTCTTCCAAATACCCACAATAACCCATCCATGGACAAGCTTTTTAGGCACCCAAGCATCTCACTCATACCCTTATGTTATCATTCTTAATAAACTTCAAATTCCTCCCTGCATGGACTGCATAACTTCTAATAGCCTCCATAAACTCATTTTTATCCCTAAACTTTGTTCCCACTTCCCACTTGTATTCTGAAATAGACTTTTGCTAAACAAAAATCCCAAATGGACCACAACTTTGTTTTTCGTCACCTGCATCCTCACTTCCACTTTGCTCTGGAGTTTCCAAAAAATTTGACTCTTACTCATCATCTGACAACCCCTTGTCATTTTGGCTTTTATGGTTATGCTCACTATCATCTTCACTTTCTTCTAAATCACAATGATCTTCATTAACTTCCACAGACCCTTCTATATTCTTATCAACTACTTCATTAATATTTACATTAACATCGATTAGTCCTTCATCCCCTTCTCCTTCATCCACTTGTCCTTCATCAACTACTCTTTCACGAACTTCACCATGCACCTCCCCTGCATCATCATCCTCACTTGAAGTAAAATCTCTAATGACTACTTCTTCCTCCCCCTGCACGTACTAGTCATCCACCTCTACTTCCCCCACCTCTATTTCCTCGTCCACCTCCCCCTGCACCTGTTGTTCATCCATATCATGTACATCCAGTTCATCCAAAGCCTGCCCCTGCACTTCATCATCCAAACCCTGCACCAACACTTCATCCTCATCCCCACCTACATGGTTACCTTCTCTATTCTCTACACTTCCATAACAGAGCAAAAGAACTTCTTCATTTAACTCATTTTCAACAACCTCTAGCTCATCATCCACACTATGGACCACAAAAAAGTGAACTTTCCCAAAATACTTGGAAATGTTTACCATGTTAATTGCATCTCTGTCATCATGCAACTTATGCAGAACATTTTCAATGTTATAAAATAACTCAGTCGCTTTAATATACCCCAATTCCTTAATGACATCTACCACTTCGAAATAACTCCATTTCTCAGGGTCCACACTCCAACAAGTAACTTCCCCACCAACATATTCAAAAGGAATATCCTTTAGTAGGGTCCCACTATGGTGGACCACAACTTTAAACCTCTCCTTAGACAACCCAAACGCAAGCCTACAAAATAAACTTTATGGGCATGGGACCACTATGTAAACATATAAGTAATTGCTAAACGGTATGGGAAACCAAAACAAAAGACAAATAACCGACAATCACCCACACAGTTTACACAAATGCCTTAAACAATTTACACAAATGTTAAACAAAATCTAACTTTTCCAAGAAAATGTTATAGCACGTCACTAATGTTCTTCCCAATCTTCCAGATTTCTCTCCCAAACCACAATTAGAAATTTGCCTTCAGACCTTAATAACCTTAATTTAATTTTGAAAACCAAAACCCTAATATCAAAAATACACTTTAAAAAATAATAAATCCACCTCACTACCTCTTAAAAAGTCCACCTCAGCCAATAAATGACAATTCATTCACGGATTTGGCCATTAACAATTTAAACGGCGTTTGCAAAAAGGACTTAATTGAACGTAAATTACAAAGTTTAATACTACATTGAACATTTTAAAAAAGTTATAATTTAAACTTTCTATCATTGGCTTTAAAGAAAAAAAAACTATTTTTGTACAAAAGTAATATTTTTTCTTGAAAACAATTAATTCACTACCTCTTATTGTTAATAACTTGGGATTTTCTAAGTTTTTGTTCCATTTTGTCTTCTGATAAACCACTGTCTCCTTTCAACCTTTTCTTCCTCCTTGCTCTACATCATATCCAACCCATTTCAAATCAATGAACCGTTTGAATTCTGCTTAGGTGATATTCAAGCACTCATAGTATAGTGGGCTTCAACTTCACCGATCAAATTTGGTGTTTTTGTCCGGTAAGTGTTTCCCCTTCTTCTCTATGTGTTTCTGAACTGTGATCATGCAATCTATCATGTTACATGTGACTGGTTCTATGTTTTCCTCAAAGTTTAACTCTAAGCATATCCTAAAACCTAATTTCTATGTCCAATTGGGGATTTATAGGTACTTTCAAATTTCACTAGGGTGCAAGGTGTTGATTTCAATCTTCTTGTGAGTTGTGTTATTCAAGATAGAGGTAAGGGAAGTTAGATTTTCTTTCTAGATTGTATAACTTAATTTGCTGGTACTAAATAAGAAAAGAGCTATTTCGATTTGATTGCATGTGTGAATTATGCATGATATTGTGTGGCTGTTGAATGAATTAAAGAATGTATGTGCTGAAAGATGTATATATGTTCTATGAAATATGTGGTTTGATAAGTTGTGAATTAAGAACTGTCATGAGCCTATACATGATGTGAATTTAAGTGTTTAAGAGTGATAGTGTAGCTTATGCAGGTTGTTGGGCAAATGGTTTAGTTAATCTTAGAGTTTGAGCCAAATTTAGGGAATTGGAGAAGTGAATTGGAGAATTATAGATTAGGCTTTAGTTTAGGCTGTTGGGGTCACTTAGGTAAGTCATTTCTGACTTGTTAGGAGCCTTAAACCAACCAAAAACGGCTTACAAACTGTAGATTTGATTTTGAACCCTTAAGTGAAAGAAATTGAGTTAATTGATACTAATTCTCTGCATATCCATTAAAGAATTGTGTTAAGATCATGTGTGAACCCTCAAACAAGTTTAAAATCAACCCTACTACGAATTAGGAATGTCACAAGTTCACCAAATGGCTTAAAACTGATTTTGAGGGTCTGAGTTCCTCAAAATCTGCAAAAAAATCTGCATAATTCACGCCTGGGCGCCCTTCAACTCGCTGTTTCAGCTTAATTTTCACGCCTGGGCGCCCCTAAAGGGCATTGGGGCGCCATTTTCTACTGTTGCTTTTATTTTTGATAGTTTGGGGGGTTCCGGACGTCCGTTTTGGACGTTCTTTAGGTCGTTCTGGGGGGTTTTGACCCTTCCGGAACCATTGGTGAGGGTTTCCAAGCTATTTGAATTACCTAAGTATTGGTAATTTAAGATTATAAGGATATTTGTATTAATAAGTGATGTTTTTCTGAAAATATGTAATTCTTGTTTTCTCTTCCTTTCTTGTGTGATGATCTAGGTATCTTTTCTTGTTTATCTTGTATGATTACTTCCAGTATTATGAGATTGATTCATGCTTAATTCTGTAAGAAACTAAACTAATATAAAACATTCATGGTATGAAATCAAAAGTATGAAAGTAAGTAAAGTTAGTGTGGAATGTAATGTGATTTAAGTACATCTCTAGGTGAGATCAAATTAAGTTATGAGAATGAATATAGGAAGCTCAATCTTGGGTGTCTCCATTTTATATGGGCCAAGAAAAAAAAATTTGGTAAAAAGAACTAAAACGAGAGTTTTTTAAAATTAAAGAACTAAATTGTACCTTAGTTTGAAAATGGACTAAAACCAAAATCGCCCCCAAAGTATAGGGAATAAAAACATATTTAACCCAAATTTTTAATTACAATGTCTAATAACAACTTAAATTTTCTTTTTAAAATTTTCCAAAATTTGAATATAATCATGAGGTTTATCTTTTCGCTAATATTATCAAAATAGAATTACTATTTAGAGTGGCAAACAACTTTGAGATAAAGAAATGCAGTCCAATACGACAAATGAAATAAATAATTGAGATTAATAAAACCAAAAGAGGTCATAAACCATAAAATAATAAATAAATAGTTATCGAGTGTGACGAAAAACTCCGAGCGAATAAGGAGCCACGTACTTCTTCTTCATCACGTTTGTGTTTTCTCTCTCTTTCTCTTTATCTGAAGGAAGAAGAGAAACAGAGAGAGAAACTTCCTTTGGATCGAAATCAAACGTTGTTGACCGAAATGGATCAGGTATTCAACAAGGTCGGATCCTATTGGTTCAACCAGAAAGCCTCAAGCCAACTCAATTCCGTCGGTGACGACATCAATGTACCCTCCCTCTCCACCCCTTTTCCTTTTTCTTTCAAAATTTCTCTTCTTTTTCATCATGGTCAAAAGGGAATTTCCTGAATTCAAGTATAACAAGAATTTTTGTTGTTGATTTTATGTGATCATCCCGCTATTCGGAAAAATAAATGTGATATTATTAGGATTTTGGATCGGTGCATGGCATCCTATGCAAATTGGAATCCTGCTGTTAGGTTACATTTGATGAATTTTGGTTGCGTGTAAATTGTAATAACTACAGTGGGAAATTGAATGTGTGGTGTATTGGTTTACTGAATGATGATTGAATCATTTCAGCATAGGAATATAGAGTTGAATGCTTAGTTTGGAAATTTGCGTTGAGAATGTACAATCGAAGGTGGAGAAGCTGTTATTTAGTTGTCCAAGTAAATAAAATTTTATGAGAGCATGTTTCAAGGATCAATTTAAGATGCAGGGAGATGAGACACGAAAAACAATTCTCATACTTTGATTGATCATGCTAACTGATATCACATTATAGGCTAAAGTCTAATGTGTTTTATGGTTAGAATGTGTATAATTATGACAGGATATGGTTAAAATGAGTTTTAACTTTCATTTGCTTTGAAAGATTTTAACTCAATAAAGACGTGTTGGCTGATTAATACCGTTGTTGACTAAGGATCTAATATTCGCTCTTGTTTGAGATGATTAGTGAGGAAAGGTGCAAGCATTAAGTGTTTAAGCACGATTTACCTGCATGCTGATAAATTGAAAGAAATTTAGATAATCCTTCATCATCTCTGTTACAAACCTCATCTTGTAAGAAATAATTTACCCTCTCGTATGTTCAACTGTGAATGACAATGTTCTGCTACTGCTAGAATATGCTAAATGTTTACGAAGAATGATCATTGCTTGATTAATTTCTATGCTGACACATTTTCTTTTGATGATCAGTCGTTGTCAAACAGTATTGAAGGGGGAACCAAATGGTTGGTCAACAAAATAAAAGGTTTGTATTTCTTATCTAATTACTTACTCGAACATTCATCCTACAAGTGTTGCTGTAAAAGATTTCACTTAATTTATCCACGTAATGCCACGTAAAAGAGTTGACAGAAAGTAGATCAAAACATACTCTGTTATGGTGAATCTATTCTTTTATAATGTGGATACCGACATCAATGTTTTATCTATACCTGTATGGTGTCTCTGGAATGGAAGACAGAGAATTGAAACTGGTAATGGGTAACAGTGTATCCAAGAGGACCTGCATACACCCTCACTCATAGCCTCCTATTTTTCACCTTCCTTTATATATGCATACTAGTCAATATTTCCCTCCAGCTGTGTTGTTGAGTGCCTTACACTCGGTTTACATTAATAATTTAATTTCCTTCCTGAAATTTCTTTTCCTATTGATAACCACTTTTTCAGCATGTTGCATTAACCTTTCCTTCTACAATTTTGGTTATATGGTCTAGTATTTTTACTTCTATAATCTGGATAACATAAATTATCTAAACATATTAATGATGTCAAACCACCAATACTTCTGCCTTATTTCTCCATTTCTTGAATGTTTCATTACTCGAGCACATGATTTAAAATCCCATGGTGCCATTTGAAATATCACTGTTAGTATTTATAAAATACTGCCAGATATCTTCCTTGAAGGTCACATAAAAGTACATTAAGATCATTATTGTAGTGCTACTTAGAGTTTTCATTTGGAATTTACAACTGATGAAAATGAAATTTGTATTTGAAATTAATAATTCAGGTTGCATACAGTCTTTCTATCCAATCATTATTTCGTAAGTTGAAAATTGCATGCTTATTAAGACTCAATGTATTACTAATTATTTATTGGGTATTTGGGTTTACCATCCCACTTTCATGGATTTTGGAAACATACTAAACTCTTATCAACCCTTTTCAACATATATTACTTTTATCATAATACTTGAGGAAAGCTAATAAAATTCAAATGTCATCCCTGATATCCCGTTTTTATTTTAATTGACATTACGTTTGAGCTCTCATAGAAATCACGTTACAGGGAAGATGCAAAAGCCATTACCAGAGTTGCTAAAGGAGTATGATCTACCAATCGGAATCTTTCCTCGTGATGCAACAAACTATGAATTCAATGAAGAGACTAGAAAACTCATCGTTTACATTCCTCAGGTATGTGAAGTAGGCTACAAGGATTCATCAGTCTTGCGTTTCTTCACCACTGTGACCTGTTATTTGGAGAAAGGAAAGCTAGCAGAGATAGAAGGAATGAAGACAAAAGTGTTGATCTGGGTGAAAGTGACAACCATCATGTCAGAGGGATCGAAGCTTTATGTGACAGCTGGCATGAAGAAAACAAGGAGTAGGGAAGCATATGAGGTTTCAAGAGATGGTGTATGCGTAGATAAGTTCTAAAACCTTTGCATCATGTTTGTTAATAGCTTTTACAATCAGTTAAATCCCTGTCTGTTCTTATGGACTCTTTCTATCTCCTTTTACGTGAATGGTTATTGTAATTTGCAAGTAGTATTCAAATATGCACTTCAAATATTGCCCTTTTACTTGAATGTTGTAATTTGGTGAAAGTGAAATGTCCCTTTCGAAAAATGTTGTAAATTGAGATGTCTTAATTTAAAAGCTCAATTTGGAATGGAAGGAGAGGGACGGTTGCTTTTGCAATCTCAGTTAGTCAAATGAGATTTTCATTAAAATTTAGATGGAGTTGTAAACATGGAAACTGATCACAGAATACCAGCTTTCAGTGCAGATTACAAATTAACCCACAGATTCAAAATCAACGTGCCTGCAATGTACTATACTGTCATGTTAGTGAAGATGTTTTTGCATAAATGGAATATGAGCAGTGCTTACCCCAACTCTACAAATCTATAACTATTTGATTATACAGATTTTTTTTTTAATTAATTAGGAATTGTTAAGAAAAACTCTGACTTTAATAAGGTTAAGATTAGTACGAACTTTAAGTTAATTCATTTCTAAAAAACTTGACTAGTTGTAAGATGAAATTTATATCTATTTATAGTGTAAATTTGTTTTATTTTAGTCTGACGTGAGAATTCTAAGAAAGATCTCGGTTATATATTTTTACTGTTATTCTCTGTAAGAAGATATATATGTTAAATCTTTGTAATATTTATCATCACTTATATTGGTCCCCATCCAACACCTGTGTTTTTTTTTCCTGCACATATAGCAAAATATAGCGTAATTTAGTTTTCAGTTCGTGCCTTTAATTCCAACAAAATATTTAGAACATATTTAAACCTCTAAGTATTCAGAAGTAATTTTTGACTTTTTATGAACCTTCAGAGAAAAACTCAACAAAATGAACCCTTCTCAACATATTCCTATACAGTTTATAGTCAGTTAAGAAATCAACCCTGATCTATTATTAAATGAGTTTGATTAAACTATTTATGTAAGTGCAACTTTAGTCTATGTCTAGACGCGTAGCATCAACCATGACATATACACAAGCCAAAACTTCCCTAGTTGCGTGCCCTCCACATGCTCTATCTTCAGATTTGTTTGCTAGCAAACAATCTCCGAGCAATTGTTATCAGTTTCAAAATTTGACTATTGGCCATTGGTGTAAAAAACACTGATGAGTTGTGTTTTTCACTACATGTGGTCCTCAGCACATGGTATCCATGTGTAGTTTCAAAGGCCAGAAGGCTCTTCCAATCAGTACTAATGGCATTGAAATGACAATGAACTGATTTGATATGTATGAGAAAAAAATTTTACTCTACTTTTTTTGTAAAATAATATCGCCTTCTATGTAAACAATGCTAATTAGAGAGACAAGTCCATCAATTATAAACCTTTAAATCATGTTATCGATAGATACATAATAGACTTTTCAAATTAGTCACCTTCTGAGACTCGGTGCTAATCGATATGGATTGGGATAAAAAAAAGTTCATATTACTAAAAAAAATTTCTTTGAAAAAGTTAGGATAAGTCCATAAACCTTCTTCTTTTAACATGTTAGATTATTTTATTTATAATAACATATTCTTAATAATATTTAAATTTTTTTTATTAAGTTAACATATTGGTTTAAGTGATTTTGTAACTTAATTATCATATTGAATCAAATTATATAACTATATTAACATCTAGTTTCTTATTTTAATTTTAATTTTATATAATTGTGTGTATTTTTATTTAATTTTAATATATAAAAATTTTTATGTTATATTAACACTATTGTATAAAAATAATAATTTTATTTGATTTTTATATGGATGACTCTTTTGAAAAAAAAATATGTCATTTTAAACTAAAATTTATTATATTTCAGATGTCAAAACTATAATTTTTATTATATAATAAAAACTATCTATGTACAATAAAATTCTTAAATTATAATTTTTTTTTTTGGGAGTATTCAACGTTGCATATATTATATGAAAATTGCTTGACAGAAGCTGGAAAACAGATTAAAAAATAATTAAAAATATATTAAAATAAACTAATTTAATTTTGAAGGTCATTCCCATCTTAATCTTATCCCGAACTAATTTAAAACTTTTAAAAATCCTCCTATTAAATGGATAGAAAAAAATAAGGTGGAACAGTCTCAAATAACAACTAATAAATAAATTATATAATGCGGTAATTTTTCTAAGTTTAACATGAAATCTGGATATCAAAGTAAATTTCTAAGAAAAAATAAAGACAAAACCGTACAGTACCTTTTGAACATTACAAATGGAATATAATGGCAATGCGATTAAAAAAATGCATCATCTGAATTCCAAAGCATTATTAATAATATTTTGATTTCCTATTCAAAATTTATTTATGATGTTTTAATATTCTCAAAATTGGTGGAAAATGTAAGGGTCTGAAAAATAATAAGGCCATTGGGCCTATGTTAGGGCAGCCAGCCCATACACTAAGGACCCAAGACCTTAGGAAGGGGTTCCCCCCTCAAAGAATCAGATTTTCCCATATCTGCTCTTTTATGTCTCTCTCTAGATATAGCTATTTTCTCCCTAAGAAAATGCTCTGCCTTCTCTCTAAAATCTTCCAACACTGAACCGTTTGAGTTGTAACCTAAAGGTATCTGAAAGTTTGCGGTGCCAAGAGCTATCCTTTGAACCGAATAGTTTTCCTGTTTGTACCCGGTAAGCCTCTACCCGTTCTTTTTCACTGTCTAGGACCTAGGGTTTTTAGTTTTACTGGCTGCATGTGCTTTGTACGTTTTCCTTTTCATTTTCGGTATATTCTAGCTCTAAGAGCTACATTCTATCATCTATTTGGTGATCTGTAGGGTCAGTGAGCATATTGTCGTGTGGGTCGCTGTTAGAGCACCTTGGGTATACTGTTCAGCGCAATCCACAGGTAAGGGGAGCTAATTGTTTTGTTTGAATATATTTTATAAAATATATGCATGTTGATCTCTTAAAATGATGTGTTGATTTGAACTGATATTTATCTGTTTGGTATGAACTGAAGTTTGAAAATGATGAATTTATTGACTGTGAAATTGTGCTTAAATATTGTGCGTTTAAATATTTGACTGGTATATGTGGATTGAATATATAAGTTGTCTCTGTTGGAATTGATTTGCTGAAATTGGTCTTTGATTTGGGGTGGTGTGTGTGCGCGAGACCTAATGAGGAGAGCAAGGGAGAGTTGCTTGGGAGCTACGTGTTGGGTGTGTGTGATCATGGATGAAGAAGATGAAAGAAAAATTGGTTGCCGTAACGGGATTGAGGTGCAATTCTTAAATAAAGAAAATAGAATAGAAAGAGGATGTAGTACAAAAAAAAGAAAAAAGAAAGGGAGCAAAGTGTGTGTGCAGAGCATGTGGAGTTGCGTAATAGAAATATAATAGTGACATATATATAATTATATATCTATATATATATATATATATAATATTATATTTAGGATTACGTATAGTATATATATTATATATAATATTATGTTAGGTGTTACGTATATATATATATGTATATATTTATAATATTATATTTAATATATTATATTATGTTTTTTTTTTATTTGAAACAAAAGAATAATGAACTATTGAATGAGTACTATTTGTTTTTTTTACGTGAGCATTTTAGGGATTAGTTTTGTGTAGGGTAGTTTGGAATTGAAGGGAAAAGGTGAGTAGATACGTTTGAGTGGGACCCACGATTATGATAATGAGAAAAGCAAGTGTTACTGTGTAGATGAATAAAACTTTTATGTGTTAATTTTGGTTGGCTGCTATAGTTTAGAAAGTTAGCTATTGTGGTTGGTATTTAAATTAAGGATAACATATTTTTTATATTGAACTTATATTACTTAAAGGTATGTATAGATTCATGTGTTCTATGAGTTGATGTGGGCTGTTTGGGTTGCTTGGTTCTTGGTATTGATTAAATTAGATTCAATTGTGGAGATGTTATTTTTATAACTTGTGATTGGTGAGTAATGCATATTGTTGAGATTATGTATATGTTGATTGTGATATAAAGTATATGATTACAAAGTGATGAAAGTAAGTAGTAAACCAAGTTCCATAAGTTCAAGATCTCTTGGTGAGATCTTTAGTGTTTTAAAATGGAAGTAGGGGCTCAGTCTTGGGAGTCATTCTGACGCTTCAATGGTCAATCAAACTCACTTAGAGAGGTTGAACCATGTGGTGAGAAGTAGCAGGAGGTCCTTAGTCTTGGGGGCTCCCAGTATGCCTCAAGGCGCGGAACGGACTAACCTCGTGAGTGTGGCAGGGTGGGGAACCCAAGTTTCATAAGTCACCACGGGTGCAAGACTCGCTATAGCCCGACTCTCATTTTAAAGTCCGGACGAGTCAGTCTAGAATATAACCTGTTTTAAGTTGTGTGCTCTACTGTTTGATTATAATTGTTCCTTGTATGAAATATGTTTATCAAGATGCATGTCTTTTTTTATATAATTAGCTCACCCTTGCCATTGTTGCTTACTGTTTGTGTATGTTGTATGTTTTTCTTTTGCGATGATCATCCACTTGGATGGGAGCAGATGGCGAGGAGATACTCTGGAAACAGCTCTCGATGGGGAAGACAGTGTTGTTGCCTAGTTCTCTAGGCTTTAATTCTCTTGTCCTAGGATATTTTGAAGAAACTTTATTATGTTCTAAGTTTTTAAATTCTCTGTAATTTCTAGGAAGAAACTCTAGTACTCTATTTTTCAATTCCACACTATTCTAAGGATGACTGTAATCCTAATTACTCTTGACTGCTTTCCTATATTATGCATGATGACATCTTGATTATGCATGTCTTTCTATATAATTGGGATGTCACAGAAAAAACACATAAATATTTAAAAACTTGATAAAACAGAAAGGGGTGGTAGTATCTACTAAAAAGATGCATATAACCCAAACCACAAGAAACTATTTAGGTATGAAATGTATAAAGAAACAATTACCCCATTCTCAAGAAGTGTAGAATTGGCTACAAAATTTCCTAATGAAATGAAAATAAAAACCAGTTGCAAAGATTTTAAGGATCTTTAGATTATGTATCAGATTATATTCCAAACATTAGTATCGTGGCTAGATCACTATGCAATAGATTAAGAAAAAAAAATCCTACACCATGTCTGGTTCGATTTGAAAACCAAAGTAAACATACTCTATCGCTCGAAACATGACTGAATTTTCGTCCAAAAATATTGCTTAAATTAATGCAAAAAAGGTATTTGAAACACTTATCTATTTAGAATTTACATTCACACAATTTTATTTTATTTAGGAAACAGGAAAAACAATAATTATAAAAGTAATAATTTAAATGTATAAATAAGTCAAATAAATACAAGAACGCATACATTTATAAATGCATGTTATTAAAAAAAATTCTCATAAAGAATTTTGCATTACATTTATAATAATTAATGAAAATAAATGAGTGTTTAAAATAATATAAAGATTTATTATTATTTACTAATTTAAGTCTTTTTTTCAACCTCAAATATGTAATGATCCAAGAAAACAATTTACTTTTTTTTCTTTTGAGTTATACAAAATCATTATTAGGTAAATCTGATTATATGGATAACAGGAATTATACACAATCATGAGATAAAATCTAATATAGGCTAATCACAACATTTAAGTCTTTAAAAATACATCAAAAGTACTAAAATTCTTAAAGTAAACAAAAATATTACATTGCCTCACTCTATATTACTATATTCATAACTCCCATCAAAGCAAAATCTTCAACCTACTAGTTAGTATTATCACCACTTGTATTTTCATCTTCTCACAATGCTTCCACCAAAAGAACCATGATCTTAAAGGATAATGATGCTTATAGTAGTTAAGAAGAAGAAAGTAAAAGTCAGAGTGAGAGAATTGGAGCAAAGAAGCAAGAAGGTGCACGTGAAGATGCCCATTCTGGTGAAAGAGAACTTCTTATGATAAGAAGGATTCTCCATAATCAACCTAGCTCACAATAGCTCACACAAAAAGTTGCAGATAGTGACTCATGTAAACTAGGTTGTTGCACTAGGTTTATTAACAAGATTGGATTAGTTATTTTTCCTCATTCTTAACCTTATAAAGTTCAATGGATCAAGGAGGACAAGAAAATGGAAGTTAATCAACAAGTGATGGTTAAGCTACCCATAAGGAATTACGAAGATAACGTGTTATGTGACATAGTATCTATGGATGTTTGTCACATTTTTTTGGGAAGGCCTTGACGTTTTGATAAAGAATTTTTACATGGCCACACCATGAGATAACCATCACTCATAATAAAAGAAAGTTTGTACTTCATCCTCTCACACCATCCCAAGTGAAAGAGGATCAAGCACAAATGAGAAAGAAAATAGAACAAGAAAGGAAAAAGAAGAAGGTAAAAAAAGATATAAAGGTCTCCTTACCATCTCCCTCTAGAAGCATGGCAAGAAAAGACCTAAAAGATTCTTGTGTTGGAAATAAAATCTTAAAGAAACATGCTTCTACTTTCCAAGACTTTAATCATTCATTTGATTTAGGTTTAATACCTATTTTGGTCCCTCCTTTGGGAGGGTTTGTTCAAAGTGGTCCTCCCTTTTTTCAAAAGTTCACTTTAGTCCTAGATTTCGCAAAAACTATTCAAGTAGGTCCTTTTTGTTAACGCCGTTAACTTGACTAACGGCAGAACTGCCAGGTGTGTAATGTTTGATGATGTGGCTGCCAGGTGTGTAATGTTTGATGATGTGACATTGTAACTTGTTTTAAAAAAAATATATAATTGTGAAGTGTAAGTTAATATAATTAGGATAAAATAAAAAAATGAATTTGGGATAATTATTACATTACTGATTAGGAATCTGTTAAAGATTAATACGTTAACCTCTGTATTTGGTAAATTCTAATTACCTTCCTAATTCTAATTATTTAATTCAATTAGATTCATCTGATTCACTCTTAATAAGTTTAATCAGAAAGTTTTCTCTTCTTCTTCTTTCACTTAATCTGGAACTTTTCCAAAGCATAGCTTCTTCTTCTCTCAGATAAACCCAGTTATGAGCTGTCTTTATAGTCTCGCGAAACCCAGGGAGACTTCTTCCCTTTCTTTCTCTGCGTTCTTACTAGGGTCTTTGGGGGTGACGGCAACGGCGGCTTCATTTTCTCCAATTGGTTCGCAGTGACGCGTTAGTCGTTCTTCTTCTCGGTTCAGGTTTGCCTCACACAGGGAAGGGAGGCATTTTTGTCAGCGGACACGTCTTCGCCTCCGCGGCATGACGATCCTCGTTCGCGGGTGTGGCAGCAGTGACGCCTTTGCAAAATTTTGAACTCCGGCGACGTTGAAGCATAGGGTTTTGTTCTCGCTGTTGGCGCGTCTTGCAATATAGGGTTTTGATTTGGGGCTTTTGCAGGAAATCTTCTTCTTTCCAAATTCATTATGGTTCTGTGTTTTCGCTGTAGGGAAAACATCAATTCCATTCAAAATGTCAATCTTGGGGGTTTTGTCGAAATTGAGTTTTCTGAAATTGAAACCATGAATCAGTACTGTAACAATTAATTTGAAACCTGGGCATTTTACATCGTTCCAAAGATAGAACTTCCTTAACCTTGTAACTTACTAATAATTTGAAACCTGGGCAAAACTCAGATTGAAGGTATGAACCCTAAGTTGCCCAGATTTTTCCAATCCGCAACGCAATTCCTAATTCATTTTCTAATTTAATCCTAATTCATTTTTTAATTTAACCCTAATAACATTAATTTACACTTCACAATAATTTATTTTTTTTAAAACACATAACAATGCCACATCATCACATGTTAGACACCTGGCAGCTTTGCCGTTAGTGAACTTAACGTCGTTAACAAAAAGGACCACTTTGAACAGTTTTTGCAAAAAGTAGGACTTAAGTGAACTTTTGAAAAAAGGAGGGACCACTTTGAACAAACTCTCCCAACAGAGGGACCAAAATAGGTATTAAACCTTTGATTTAAGGTGTATTCTTCTTGGGAGCTATAGCCTTCACATACTCACTACTATAACACTTGTTCTAATTTGTGTTATAAAATGGGTATTTGACCTCGACGAAAAAGTAAGAGAGAATTGGACATAATGAAGAAGAGGAAGTTGCCTTAGCCCATGTTGAAGATTTGAGGGAAAATCCTTTTCAAGAGGGAATGAATGATGACAAATCCCTTAACCATGGTCAAGCACTTTCAAGAAGAGTAGAAGTCATCCTTGAATATGGTATTAACTCTACCTTGTGGACCACCTTTGGAGCCATCATGGAGCATAGCTTGAAGAGTGGTGTAGGTTCTTTAGGCCATTGTATTTGGCCACGTAGTGTAGGTTTGTTTAAGGCTTTGTATTAAGGCCTAATTAGCATAGGGTTTTCCTTAAGTTAGACATCCAAACCAAGTGGAAAGTGTGTGTCATATGTCATGCTTCCATTGGAGAGGATTTGTTTTTAGAAATGTCCACATGACACCTTGAGAGTGGAGAGAATTTCTTTTTGGTGGTGGCCACATGTCCCTCCACCATTGGAGAGAATTTGTGACACATGGTTCGTTTTTGCTAGTTTAACCAAACTTGAAATACAGAAACAAGTTTTCCAATTCATATATTCACAGAATTCATCAATTTACAGTTTAAACCATGCTATCACCATGTTATCATCAATTCAAAAGTAAAACTAAAAGCTAAAGCAAATGCTATCATCAAAACAAAAAGAACTTAAAGGAAAAACCTAAAGCTATAGCTAATGAAAATGTTGATCAAATATTCTGCCCATTCCTATCTAAACTTCCCTATTGTGGATCTGTCAATGAAGAGGTATTGGTGAACTGCTGTAAATCAAGAAAAATTTACTATTATATTCATTCTAATGTGAAAAGTTGATTGAGATTTGAAAGATTTCCAATGTAAAATTTTACCTCAGTCCAATATGCTCTGATTCCTGCTTGGATGATTGTCTTCGCCTATGATATGATGTAGTAGCCACAAGCCCAAGAATCTGTCTGCTTGTTACACTAAACATTTGAAAGAACATAGTCAAATGTAATGGTTTAAATTTGACTACGAAAATTAATAAGTTAAAGATCGATGAATTTCAACCTTAGGATATATAATTTCAAGTTGTTGTGCTCTGGGCCTAGCTACAACTCTAAACAAATTTGAAACATTTGAAACATTTGAAATATTAGAAATATAAGTTAATATATTAATATCATAATGAATTGATATGAATGAATGCAATACTTACGTTTGTAACAAGGACTTCAAATCTGATTTCTTCTTTCTATGAAGAGAACAAAACCATACAACTTTTGCTTTTCTTGGAATGATCATCATCATTTGCTAATGGCCCCTAACATGTACCAACAACTAGTGAGTTTATTAATTAAATTTTGATAAAAGTTGACAATATTGAGTAACACATTCCTATCAATGTATGGCGCAATATACAACTCTCTTTTAGACTTAGTCATCATGTTTGCATATATGATTGTCTCGAATCTAATATGTTTCCAGATTGTTGAATGGTCTGAGGTTCAAGAAAGTCATACATTGTTGAACGACCTTGGTCCACTATGATGGTGTCCATGCACCTATAACAATAAAGTTAAGTATATTTATTGAAAAGTAATAATACTAATATTCAAAAAGTTAAATAACAATTGAAAAACTTACATGCACCATAGTTGTATGCTTGAAATGCTCAATATCTTTCTCTACCAATGACCTTCAGTGCATCATTTAAAGCAATATACAATGGCACATGACACTGGATGCCAAATGTCCTTAACTCCCACTCCATCTCTACCAGTCCTTTATTCAACTTATGTAATTTCTTCATTAATATTGCTAGAGGCTCATCATCATCTTTTGCTTCCTCGTGATCTTCATGGCTCACAGGTTTAGCCATTGGTTGTTTGTGAGGACAGTAGGACCACAAGACACATTTATAAAAGTTAGGAATCATTTAATTATAACTTGAAGATTTAAATAATAAAAATAAGAATATAATATCGTTGGTGGGCCAAAATATGGCATGATAATAGCCTTAGGCCAAGATATAAATGTGCCTAAGGCCTCCCCCACAAATTGGATTTTAGACATAGGCACTGGCACTCGAGAATGAGGGTCTCTAACTTCATCAATCGTGACTCGCGTGTGAGTGGGCAATAAAGGAGCACCATGAAGGGATCTGGCCTCCTGCAATTTGTCGTCCCACAGCCACTACAAGCGGAGGATCCTCATCAACAAAAAGCTCATACTGAATAGTGTAATCAGTAGGATCTATAGTATAGCATGAGCCTTTGGTGCTAACACGAGGTGTGGTAGGATCATCAACTAAAATTTGATCGAGGTCGTACCCGAATCAAATTTAATGTTCAATTAAATGCAACATATACTAGCAGAATGACCCCTAGGTCATCTCTTAAGGACCAAATGTGGTTCGGGAATTAGATCAAACACATGGTATGGGGTGATGAATCATTATTTTGTACTGTTCATTTAGCTTTTTGCACGGAATTGTGTTAGTGAATTGTGTTTAATTCTCCATTATTATCTCATTTTCACTATTTAGGCTTAATTAGACTATTAATTCTTATTTTAATTAATTTGAACTATTTGGGCGTAATTATTCCGATTATTATTTGCAGGACAATTTTGGAATCATATTTTGGAACAAAAAGAGTGTGGTCACATCAATAATTGTATTTAATTTCGTTTTGTAATTTTAATTATGTTAGTTTTGGACATACTGACTTTTGGACCTATTTTTAATCAATTTTTAGGAGAAGCCCATACTAAGGGCAGAAATGTAATTTTGGGTCTATAAACCCCAAATCAGATTTTCGGTTTACTCCTCTCCCCTCATTTACGTTTTTCCTTTAGGTCATGAAGCTTGGGACGTTCCCCTCCCCCCCCCCCCCCCTCCCCCCCTTCCCTTTTGGGGGTTTAGGTTTTGTTCTTTTTTCCTTTCAATTAATGCACGATTCTCATTTTTAATTTTAATTGCATTTGCATTTCTTGCTTTCATTTTCGATTATATTCATTTCCCTATTTCCATTTCGTTTTAGTGTTGCACGTTAATTGCCCAATTTCATTTCCAGTTTCGTTTCCAATTTCTTCTTACATTTTCATTCTAGCTCACCATTTACGTTTCTGAATTTACATTGGTATGTTGTTTCGTTTTCCCAATTTATGTTGCGTTTTTTAATCTATTTTGCAATTCCATTTTGTGCATTTTCATTCCAAATTTAATGTTGTCTTACATTCTGCTTTGTTGTGTTGATTTCATCTTGATGGTAGCTTAAATCTATTTGGGTTGGTGATTATGGATATTGTTTTGCATCCTTGAGATTTCTGGATTGTATTAATGGATTTTTCTTGCCTTGCATTAGGTCAATTCAGTTTGTGTTCACAATTGGGTATACGCTTAGTTGTCTAATTGATATTTCATTTTCGCTTAGTTAATTGGGTTGTGGGTGCAGATTTGATTGGACTTGTGTAATGTGTTTGCTTAATTCATGTTTTTGAAGACCGGAATAACCTTCGCTTAGTTGGTTAATTCGTGTTGGATTAGGGGTAATATAAGTATTTAATTGTGTTAATCCGTGATTGAAAGCATTGTAATTGATGTAGACACCAACTTGTTTTTAATCTGTTTTTGCATTCATGTTCAATTTAGTTCATTTCCATTCACAAAACTTTCCATAAACCACCCCCCGCCAATTGTTCGACCTATTTCTTGAACCGCATTTGATACAGTGTTGAGCAATGACAGGCTGGCATTGAGCGCCAATTCATTATGCAAGATTGGAAGCATTTTAGCTCCTGACCATTCGGCATCGGTTTTGTACTGCTTAGTGCCATAAAATATGAATGCTTTGGCATTGAGTAGTAGTAGGGCACCGTTGAGCGTCATCTTTCACTACATGTTTGGAGCATTTTTGTTTCACGATGTTGAGCGGTATGAGGGTGTCACTAAGTGGGTCTTTTTGCGAGAAGAATGTCCCTAAGCGCCATGATTGTCGTTGAGCGCCAAAACTGTTGTTGAGCACTAGGATTGTCGTTGAGCGCCAAGATTGTTGCTAAGTGTCACTTTTGTAAAAGGTTTGGCATTAAGCGATACTAGTACTAAGCGCCACCTTCTATGAGAAGCTTAGTGTTGAACGTTACCCTCGAGTGCCAGTTTGTATGTTTAATTTTTTTTTCTTCTTGGTTGTTTGATATTGAATTATATAATCGTTGAGTATGCTTGTGAGTATGATAATCTTATGTGTGGAAATGAGGATTTTGTTATGGATATGTGTGGTATATTGTTGTTGAGAGAATTTCAAGGAGATGTGGTGGTGATGTGTAGCTTATGCATTGACATATGAGAATTCAGAAGGTAGATATCCTAATATACTACCAACCATTCAACTCATAAAAAGGAGCAGTGGGGGGAAATAATGACAAGAGGTATTCGATTGTTTTGGTCCTAGGCGCAAATGAGACTAACCTTGTGAGTGGTAGGGTGATAACTCTTTTGTTTATGACTTTATAGAGTATATATATTACTACAAGTGCACACCTACAATGAAACTCAATGTCAAAGGCATGTATTTGAATAATTGACTCTAAAATTAGTCTTTGTATGTGATATTTTTGTTCTATGAATGAGTAGTGTATTATGATACTTTTATGTTTGATTTTTGAATTTTGCACATTAGCTTATCTGTATATTTTCTTTTGTATGTTCTTGTGTTTATGTTGTTTATTTTGCGATGAAAAATAAGTATTAAAGCATTTCTAGTAGAAGACGGTTATGCAATAAAATTTTCTTCTTGATCGTCTAATAATTATCTTTAATTGTTTTAGATATATTTTATTATTATAGTTATTTTTTATATAATTATATTAATACTATATTTATAAGTTTCAGATAAATCTGTTTTATTTTATGAATTTTGTATCATCTTATTTTATCATTTATAAAGTTATACATAAAGTTTTTTATTTATCTATATAATATTAAATTACAATTTAATAAAATAATACCATGTTAGAATTGGATTTGATTTTTTTTATTACAATATCTTTATTTTAATTTCTATTTTAATAGTAAAATATTATATTACAAATGTTTTTAACCTTTTTAATTATGATCTATTTATGTTAAATGGTAATTTAATAAATAAAAAAAAACTTTAATATCATCTTAATTATTTAAACTATATTTATAAAATTATTATTATTTTCTTTTATAAATTTTATCCAAACGAATTGCTTTGTGTATATACTATTATTATATATAAATTTAATCATCAGTTTTTTTTACTTTATTTTTATGCATTTATTTAATTACGTAAAAATAATTCTTTACCATATTTCCATATTAAATACTTTCACTAATATCTTCCTATACTCGAATCACTTACGCTGTGTTCACATGAGAGGAAAACTCTGTTCAAGAGACGATTTGCGAGATTTTTCTTGTTCACTTTTGTTGATTTACGTTGATTTGCAAAGACGGAAATGCGAGATAACCATCTCGCAAGGTTGAGAAGATTTGTAGTGATTTATATATGAATGTCACATTTGCCCTAATTTATTTGTAAGGTTTAATACATATTTTGGTACCTCCATTTTTAGGGTATGTTCAAAGTTGTCCTCCCTTTTTTCAAAAGTTCACTAACATCCTACTTTTTGCAAAAATGGTGCACATTAGTCCTTTTTACTTACGGCGTTAAAAAGGCTAACGGTAGAACTGCTTCCCTGGCAAAAACTGAGTGAGTTGTACATTTATTCATTATGTGGCAGTATTAACCCAATTGACGTGGTAACATTAAAAGTTGCTCTACAGTAAAGTAACCCACATCGGGATTAACTATTTTCTCTGCTCCCTGCCTTCGGTTCCATGCTCAGACCTTAGACTCGTTATTGAGGAAGTGAAGTTGCTAGGGTTTGATCCTTTGAAAGCTGAGTTTCCCTCTGGTGCTTCAAGCTAAAAGGGTTGTTTCGAAACCCCTTTGGGATGCCAAAGTCAACGTCTTGAAGAAATGGGGTTGATCCAAGGATGATAAAGGGTAAAATTGGGTCTTCGTAAGCTGAAACCAAACTCAATCTTTTCTCTTCAATTTCTTCCAATTGTTTTGTTGTGTAAACAACAGAAGTCGAGATATGCTTTTATGGAGGGTTAAAATCATTAGTTAAATGCAATATTCTTAACATTTTAACCCATGCCAGCAAAGCCTATCATTGATTGTCATAATAGTTTTCCTGAGGGGAGAAAGGAATTTGTTGCACCTACTGTTAGAATGGAGTTTGAGTCATAAGATGATGCTTACAACTATTATATTTGTTATGCCAAGGAAGTGGAGTTTCGTGTACGGGTGAAGAATTCGTGGTTCAAGCGGAATAATAGAGAGAAGTATGGTGCAATGCTTTGCTGTAGCAGCCAATGTTTCAAGAGAATAAAGGATGTTAATCATTTGAGGAAGGAGACGAGAACTGGTTGTCCTACAATGATAAGGAATGAGATTGGTGGAGTAACAAAGATGGCGGGTGCTTGAAGACACACTAGTACAGTTAAAGGAATAGTTGTCGGTTAATTTCGGTCATAGACACCGGTTTGGAAACCGAAGCATATACAAGTGATGTAGAAGGTCAACAGGATTTGGCTCGGTTCTCTTTAATCGAAGCAGTATCTACGATTCGACTCAAATCTCTTAGAACCGAGGCAATATCAATTCTTCCACCTACCCTAATCGCCTCCACAACCACAGACCTTCCCTTCACGAGCCTTCCATCAAACAGGTTCAGCTCTTCCAGTTCAATACATCAGCAAAGGACAAAATCCGAAAACAGGGAGCCTTACCGTGTGTTCATCAAACAACCCAGATGCTGGATCAAGTAACTAAGTGTTTGATATGCTTTTTCAATTCACCAAAGGACAAAATCCCCCTTCAATCCCTTCATTGCCGACAAATAGCCCCAAGAAAAAAAAGAACCTTCTTTTCATAATCCAGCTTCAATCCACTTCAATTCTTTAGCAAAACCCCACTCGATACCTTACAGAGGTGAATCCCCACTTCAATTCTGCAGCAAAAAACAAAACTTCAAGATCAAACAAAAAGACCGCAAGCTAACACCAAAAATAGTTAGCCCTCTCCAAAGCTTCAAACTTTTATCAATTCAGATAAAGTCTAGCCAAACCCTACCACATGCATTAATCAGAAAACAAAAGAGGGGGGATGGAGGAGGAGTGGAGGATGGAGGAGGGGTTGGCAGTGGTTGATGAGAAGAACATACCAGACCAACAAGAACAACAACACCAATGGCGGATGAACATCATCGACACTAGCAACTAAGGCGACGACGACAGTGGTGTACTTGGTAGTGGCGACGACGGGGAGGCAAGGACCAGTGGCATGGCGAATGTGAAGCGCGTGAAAGAGGCATGTGCCAAAAGAGGAACGCGAGCTCGACGGCGATTTGCAAATGAGGCTGATGATGCGGTTGAAGATGCACCCACAGCAGAAGCTCTGGCAGCCGTACCCACCTCCGCCACTGGATGGACGGCAGTAGGACTTCTGAGTAACCAAAGGCGGTGTTAAGGGTCTTGTCGATGCCGGCATCACCAAAATCCCTCTTATTTTTGTCATGCTGCCAGAAGACATCACCGTCTCTAGCGATCGGAGCCATACCTAGTTCGAGATCCCCGTCATTGACCTCAAAGATGTCGCCGGTGAAGGGTGAGTACTACACCAGGGAGAAGTAGAAAAAGGTAAAATATTGGAACGTAGAGAGAGAGAAAGACGAAGAGGTTTGAACTTTTGGAACGTTGTGAAAGGAAACTTTTGAGTATAGTGAAAGTTGTATAGGCATTAGTTACAATAAAACCGAAGTATAAATGTTATACAACTTCGTTTAATCTGCAACCGGTGTAGTACCTCTCCTTGAAAAAGCAAATATTATTTTTTTAAGTGGTCAGCACAGTTTTCTGCCTCGGTCTTTTAATCAACCGAGACAGTATACCCCTTTAGACAACATGTTTAGAAGAATTGAGGCGTATAGTGTCTCTATAATTACATTTATGCCACCGCATTTTTATACGTCTCGGGTTTTCAAAAACTGAGGCATAATAGGCAATTTAAAAACCCTATTTTTTACTAGTGACAACATTTTTATTTTATTTTCTTCCATTATATCTTCACTGATTCAAACATAGGGCAACAAAACAATATAAGTTATTTGGGGGAAATTCTACCAGGGACTGTTGACTGCCCCCGTGTTGGTATTTGTAACGCCTCGGCAACTTCCAGGGACTGTTGACTGCCCCCACACATCACCACGAGGCTTTCCAGTGTGCTTTGTCATCACTCACACACTTTCCGAGAAAACTTCCCAGAAGGTCACCCATCCCAAAATTACTCCAGGCTAAGCACGCTTAACCATGGAGTTCTTATGGGTTAGGCTACCGAAAAGCAAATGCATTTTGGTGATATGAGTAGCCAAATCAATTCCTTTAAGCTATCCTTCAACTGTATAGTCCCATACCTATACAGTCTCCAAATCCCTCTCATTCCGGTGTATGTTCGATTCGTCCATGTGCCCCTTCCACTCGAAGCCTGCCAGGAGCCACTCCTTGTTTGTGCCCCCTGCACCATGCCTCTTGCACCGGCGATCACTCCCCGCCGTCGACAGTGTCCGGGCGTCACAGTATTGATCCTTGGTTCTTGGGTGAAGAAACAAACCCTAACTATTTTGAAATTGGGAACAACAATTTGCTCACTATAGCATGAATCACTTTGCTCACTCACAAGATAGATGAATCAACAATTGATTTTAACATATCAACCATAATTGTACAAGTCATCAACTTTTTGCCAGTTAGGCAGCTCTGTCGTTAGTCTTTTTAACACGTCAACCATAACTGTACAATTTTAATAATTAATGTTAAGTTTTTAATATTTATAAACAATTTTACAATTAAATATAACATTAATAATTATCATTTTATATTACTTTAATAATTAGGAGCATTTTGATAATTTCAATTTCTATCAATTAAACAATTTTTTTTATCTGTCACAATCAAATCATATACTAATTCTAATAAACTTTACTTCTAAATCCACGTTTCCTCAAATTCGTCATCCCTTGCTTTCTCCCAAATCCTCTCCTCCAAATGAACAAATAAGTTGGTGTGGGAAATAAATGCTTCCATAAATAATTTTGAATTTTTATTTTTTTTTCTTTTTACTAAAACGTGTGAAATTTACATATGGAATTTTTGTAGAACATTGTAATAATGATCCATTCCTATTTTTTATTGAAAATTTGTGAAATTAAGTGGCATCATAAAATTAATACGTAGTTGACCACGTAATACCGTAACGAAGAAAAATTCATATTGAACATTTTGGATAAGTTTGTATGAAATAGATTGTCAAGGTAGGTGGAGAATGACTGAGAAAGTTTAGTACAATATTTAGAAAATAAAAGTTCTTTATTTTAAATAATAATTATAGTATTAATAACAAATAAAAAGGAGTTTTTACATCTTTTATATTCTTATTTTATTCTAAATGAACTGTTCAAATTAAAAGAGTTCTATAATAATATATTAATAAGATACACATTTATTATTTTTATTTTTGTTCTTAATTATGTAAATAAATTATCAAAATACTAAAAGTAATTATATATATATATATAATATTTCAAATTACAGAGTTTTTTCTTTCACTAAGTTTAATATAGAAATAACCTGATTCTAACTCAGTTATTTTTAATAAAAAAAAAAATAATTCTAATATACTATTATTGTTATTACAATTGATTTTTATACTAACAATATTCTAAATTCTAATATAAAATAATTATGCAAAAAACTTATGTTACAACGTGAAAAATGTATTGTAAGAAATCTGAAAAAAAAAGGTTATACAAATTTTTAAAGTCTTTTAATTTATTTTTCAGTCTCCATAAATTTATTGTTTAACATTACATATCTACATATATAATGTTAAAATTTACTTAGAAATCTGATGTGGATACATGTAATGCTCTAGTAAATGATAAAGACAATGTTACATTTTGAACATTTATAAAATAAAGAATAATAATTTTGAAACAATATAATAAAAATGAATTAAATTTTAAAAGGATGACGTCTTTGTACATGCATTAGGAAAACTGAGTCCTTAATTAAAAATATTATTTTATATGAAGGAAAAAAAATAATTAAAAATATGAATTGTCGCATTTATTATAGAACAATTGAATAGTAAAACCACATTTTATTTCATTTGATTTTTTTCTAGAAAGAAAAGTGTGGAAGATAGAAAGAAAGAATAAAAAGACAAAATTTTGAAACACCTCAATTCATTGAAACGCTCAAAGCGCGAGTACCGCATCTTGACGTATTCGAGCGCGTAGGCTCAGATTCGAGTGTGCTCGATTGTGACGTGGGAAGGATTTTTCCACAGATTCCTCTTTCACACTGGATAGGCCACGAGCTCGCCACACGCCCGTACTTGTAACGATTCTCAGCCCTCCACGTGTCTATCAATCGAACGGTTCAAAAAATTTTGAATTCCCAGAATACCCCCTTTTCTCTACTACTTATATCACCCTTGCCCCTTCCTCCCTTCACCCACAATCGCCTTGCCGCAACTGTAATCATCTTCTCCATTTCTCTTCATTTTCCTCCGAAATGGCGCTTTCATGCTCCAAGGTTTTGACCTTTTCTCTCTCAAATGGTGTGGGTGGTGATGGTGCTAAGAAGAAGCTAGCCCTTTGTTCTTCTTCTTCTTTGAGTTTTTCTGTTAATGGTGATGGGAGCAGGAACATGAGGGTGTGTGCTGCTGCTTCAAACGCACCAGCACCGCTCACTGGGGTGATATTTGAACCTTTTCAGGAGCTGAAAAAGGATTATCTTGCTGTCCCAATTGCACATAATGTCTCCTTGGCTCGCCAAAACTATTCAGATGAGGCTGAAGCTGCAATCAATGAACAGATCAAGTATGATTCTAATCATTCTTTAACATTCTTTAACATTTTATAACTTTTTTTTTCGTATTGTGGTTTTTTGTTTGGAATTTGTGAGAGTTAAAGATCCATTTTAACTTTTAATTTTGACAGACTTTGATTGAGTTTTATTCGTGATTTTTTTGCCGATTTCAAACTTGAATCAGAGTTCGGCTTAATAATCTGCCCAAAATCGTGTGTACCGTTTCAGTTGTATTTGTAGCAAAGTACTTACATAATTTATTTTTTTTTAATTATAAGTACCTATTTCTTTATGTTTCACTGTTTTCTATTCTTTATTTTACTGGAAAGTGCTTTTTAATTTTAAGGGGAAAGGGAAAACGTGTCTTTGGTAGTTGTAGTTTGTGTTGAATCTGGTTTTGATTCTATATTTTTAAGTTGATGAATTAGGTTTCTTTAATGTATATTAAGTTTAGATTTCAGAAAAGAATAAAATCATATATTATCAATAATTGAAATACCAAATTCATTATTTTCATATATAGATACAAATTTCACATTTTGGAAACACAATTTTTATTCATTTACTTTTAACTTTAAGGCTTGATATCATACTCTCCTTTCATCTATTTACTAATTGTTAATTGTTTACTTATTTTTTTAATTAAAAGTCTCTTTTCTAATAGTTTTTATGTCTCTCAACTCTGGATACAGTGTGGAATACAATGTTTCCTATGTGTATCATTCCTTGTTTGCCTACTTCGACAGAGATAACATAGCTCTCAAGGGACTTGCCAAGTAATCAACTCTAAACCAGTGTCATATTTCTATAATGTTATTTACTCTATTTCTCAAACAGGGTTTTTAATAGTGTGCTGCTTTGTGGAGAACAGGTTCTTCAAGGAATCAAGTGAAGAAGAAAGAGAGCATGCTGAAAAGCTTATAAAGTATCAGGTTGGTGTGTTACTTTTGAACTGCTCTTTTATTGTACGACTTGACTATTGTTACCTTATGAATCAACAAGGTTTAACACAATAAGCTTGTTGGTCAATTGAGTTCAACTTGTAAACAAATATGTCCTTAGGACGTATATTACTAAGCATATGGGGTTTAAATTGAAGATCATGTGATTGAAAGAAAAACATTCAGTTTGTTAAGCTTTTTGTATATCAGAACAATATCATCATCAATCTTTATATCATTTGAATAAATCTGTAGTGTAAGCACAAAATACAGAACTAGACTTTATAGCTTAGACTTAATGATGACAAACTTAGCTCTTATTTGCTTAGAACATTCGTGGTGGACGAGTGGTGCTGCATCCCATTTCAAGTCCTCCGTCAGAATTTGACCATCCAGAAAAAGGGGATGCCCTATATGGTGAGTTTTCTGTTTTTGTTACTCAAACTTTGTTTTTATGTTTCTTGATCATGTTTTCTCTTTGCATGTTTTCAAAATAATGTGCACATTTTTAGTTATAATGTGTCTTATGTTCAAACTAATATGCTAACTTGCTTTTCCATCTTTGTTATCTTGGCTTGATTCAGCCATGGAGCTAGCTTTGTCTTTGGAGAAGTTGACAAATGAGAAACTCCTATATGTTCATAGTGTAATGCCTCTTTGCCTCTTAGCTTTGGAAGGATGTATTTGTAACAAAATCATTGAGTACCTATTATTCATACTGCTAGATGACCAAGCAATCTTTGTTGTGTTTATTTGTTATTGCTTATCTTTTACTACCATCTTTTTCTTAAACAATATAGGTAGCAGATCGTAACAATGATGCTCAACTGGCAGACTTCATTGAGAGTGAGTTTCTGAATGAGCAGGTAAAAAACTTTACAAAATACGGTGCAGTTGAATTCATATTATGGTTGAATATCACTAAAATGCAAGACCCTTTCATCATTATATGTAATAATACTATAAACCATTTCTGGGTTTGTAACATCTTGGGTTTTCCTTTGTACAGGTTGAATCAATTAAGAAGATTGCAGAATATGTGACTCAACTGAGATTAGTTGGAAAGGGTCATGGTATGCATATATTATCTTCAGCTACCGGCATGTATTTTGTACTTATTTTTGGTTCACTAACAAACAAGCATGTAACTATTATGCATTATTCTGTTTACACTCTCCCTCCCTTTTAATGGAATAAATGTTGTTGTTGCTGCTTCTTGCAGGTGTTTGGCACTTTGATCAGAGTCTTCTTCATGATTGAGATGGTGTATATCCTGGAAGGCTTGTTTTCTGCATTTGGTCACATGTGAAGTTTAGTTGGTGTTCTATGTTCGTAGGATAGGGAATAATTGTTAGTGTTTCTTGGAGGTGCTAGCAATATGGGATCTTTGTATTATATACTTGGGGTTAGTGTTACTATTTTGTGCAATCTCAAATGTTTGTAGTGTGCTCTTATTTTTTCTAGAAATATAACAGACGTCCATGTGTTCTGGTGAAAGTGTTTGATGCCTCGAAAATAATACTATTTTTAGCTTTTATATATATATATATATATATATATATATATATATATATATATATATATATATATATATATATATATATATACCAAGTATTTTACAGACCAAGTATTTGCACTGGTCCAATCTGCAGAATTTTTAAAATTATAATATATTTTATTATATTAATTTAAGTTTATAAAAGTATAATTACAATTTAATGAAACTATTCTTTTTTATAAAATAACAATAATATTTTTATTGTTTTTAAAATGCTATTTGGGTTATTTATATATGTTTTTAATAAAATATATTGTATATAAAATTTACTTTTAAAAACCATATTATGATTAAGTTAATCAAAATAAAATATTTAAATTCAATTTTAAATGAAATATTGTTTAGACATTGCAGAAAAATGTACTTAGTAATTTTGTAAAAGTATAAATGTTGAATGATATAGGAAAATGTGAAGAGTAGACTAAAAGAAATTATAGAAAATATATCATGTAGGAAATTGTAAAGATAAAACATTTTAGCATAGATCATTGATTGAAGATTTAAGCAACAGAATTACAAGAGTTAGATGTTAAATGACTCTAGGTTTAACATATATATAAATCCTAGATCTAGACATTGAGGTCGAACCAGTATAAATTCTATGTTTGTATCTCTTTCATTATCTTTTTACTTTCATTTCAAACGCGTTTTACTTACAATACAAGAAAATTTAAAGATTATTCTAAACTTGGTAAAAGATTTGAAAAACATTCATTTTTATAAATCACCAATTCACCCTCCCCCTCTTGGTGTTGAAAAACAAGGCACTTTATTTCTCATAGCAATTAGTTGATAGATTGTTCAAACATCCTTATGAAATAGTAGAAGATATTTTAGTAAGGAGGGACAAATTATATTTCCTAGTGGGTTTAGTGATCATGGACATAGAGGAAGATTCTAAAGTGTTATTAATCCTTTATAGACTATTCAAGAAGACTACGAAAGTCATAATTGATGTAGACAATGCGAAATTCAAAGTTTGAGTGTAGGACGAAGAATTGAACTTTGACGTGTTTGAAGCATCAAAATATTCAACTAAAAGAAAGGATTGATTTACGGTGGATGTGATAGACATAATTTGTATAGATTCAAGAAACAAATTTTAATCAGTTGATCATCTACAAAAAGTTGTAATGAACATTGAACCAGGAAGATATGCTAATGAAGAAAAAGACATCAAAGAATTGATTACAGAATTTGATAAAGCAAAGGAAGTGAAACCAAAAACAATTCCAAGGGCTAGAATCAATGTTGATGCAAAGCTGCAGCCACAAAAACCAGAATTGAAGTAAGGTGGTAAGAAAGAGACGATTGCTTAAGGTACTAAAAACTAGTGAGAAATCCATAGGGTAGACTCTCGTAAACCTAAAGGGAATTAGTCTATCATGTTGTATGCATAGAATCTTAATGGAGGACAATTAGAAGCTTGTGGCTCAACCACAGAGAAGGGTCAACCTTACGATGAAAGAAGTGGTAAGAAAAGAAGTGATAAAACTTCTATAAGTATGTATGATTTACCCAGATAGTCCATGGGTAAGTTTAGTCCAAGTTGTGCCAAAAAAGGACATGACAGTAATTTGCAACGAAAACTATGAGTTATTTTCCCTCTAGAACTGTTAATGAATGGAGGACATGTATTGACTATAGAAAACTCAACCAAGCTACAAGGAAAGATCATTTCTCGCTTCCATTTGTAGATGAAATGTTAGAGAGGTTGGTTGGACAAGAATATTATTGTACTTTACGGATACTCTGGCTATAACCAAATAATTGAATATCTTTAAGATTAAGAGAAGACAACGTTCATTTGTCCATTAGTGTCTTTACATATAGAAAAATGCCTTTTGGACTGTGCAATGCTAGCCATGTTTCAACAATGTATATTGGTCATTTTTTCTCATTTAGTTGAGAAAAACATTAAGGTCTTCATTGATGACTTTTTTGTATATGGTAACTCATTTAATACATATTTGAAGAACCTCAACATTGTTTTGAGACGATGCATAGAAACAAACCTAGTACTTAACTAGGAAAAATGTCATTTTATAGTCAAAGAATGTATTGATCTAGGCCACAAAATCTCTAAATGAGGTATTGGAGTTGATCCTGCAAAGGTGGAGGTCATTTCCAAATTTCATCCACCTATTAATATTAAAGGAGTACGAAGTTTCCTAGGCCATGCTGGTTTCTAGAAAAGGTTCATACAAGACTTTAGGAAAGGTTAATCTAACTTTGAGTAATTTGTTACAAAATTAAATTTTAATTAAGATTGTTTCACGACTTTTGAGCAGCTCAAGCGCAAGCTAAGCTTTGCCCCATTTATCATACCACCAGACTGGAACTTCAACTTTGAATTGGTGTGTAATACAAGTGATCATGTTGTAGGTGTTATTTTGGGGCAAAGAAAAGAGAACAAATTTTATGTCATTCATTATGGAAGAAATGTTCTAAATGAAATCCAAGTCAATTATACTACCATAGAGAAAGAGATTCTAGGAATTGTCTATGCGCTAGAAAAGTTCAGCCATACATAATTGGCTTTAAAATCACATTTTACACAAACCATGAAACTATAAAATATCTTATGAAGAAGTAAGACTCAAAGTTGAGACTAATTAAATGGATTCTACTTCAGTAAGAGTTTGACTTGGTCATCAAAGACAAAAAGGATAGTGAAAATCATGTAGTTGATCACCTATCTAGGTTTGAAAATGCATAAGTGACTCTTAAAGAGCCAAAAATTCAAGATGAATTCCTTGACAAGAAGTTGTTTATTGTAAAGGATAGGCCATGGTTTACTGGCATTACAAATTACAAGGCTAGTGGTGTCATTCCAAGGGAATTCACATGACACCAAAAGCAAAAGCTTATTAGATATGCAAGATATTTTGTTTGGGATGACTCTTACTTGTTCAAAATAGGTGCAAATGGTATATTGCAAATGTGTATATTTGGAGCTGAAATCAAATATATCCTATGGCATTGTCACAATTTGCCATATGAAGGTCATTTCAGTGGAGACAAGATTGTTGTCAAAGTCCTACAATTAGGTTTTTTCTAGCCATCATTATTTAGAGATGCATTTGAACATTGTAGGAACTGTAAAAGATGCCAAAGGACTGGCAATATATCAAGAAGGCATGAAATGCCTTTGCAGAACATCATAAAAGTGGAAATTTTTTATTGTTGGGGTATGGACTTCATTGGTCCATTACCTATGTCTCATTCATATGTGTATATATTAATGGTTGTAGTTACATATCTAAATGGGTGGAGGTAGCGATAGTGCAAAAGGCTTATGCAAAAATTATCATAAAATTTCTCAAGAAACACATTTTTTGATGATTTGGTACTCCTAGAGCACTAATTAGTAAAGGAGGAAGCCAGTTTTGCAATGTGCAACTTAAGTGTGTGCTTGAGAACTACCATGTCAAAAATAAAGTTTTCACTACCTCCATCTACAAACTAGTCAGGCAAAAGTTTCAAATAGAGAATTCTGGAGAAAATAGTGCTTATCTACAAATCAAAGATGAAGGCCTATCATGACAAAAATATCTTGAAACGTGAAGTCATGTCGAATCAACCAATCCTTCTTTACAATTCTAAATTGAGATTGTTCTTAGAAAAATTGAAATCTGAATGGTTTAAACCATTAGTTGTCAAGTCTGTGAAACCATTTGGGGCAATTGAAAATGAAAATCCTTAAACAAAGCGAAGTTGAACAATGAATAAATAAAACTTAAAGAAATATGTTAACACCTGTCATACTTTTGGGATATGTTAATACAAGTTATTAATCATGTCAGAGCATTTTGAAAACCTAAACAACACTTCACAAATAAGTAACCATTAGAAGATATATATTACGTCTTAAGTCAAGACAATAAAGATAACGCCAATTTTAACTTATACTCAACCTTACTTATATTGAACCAAAAGTTAATAATACAAATTTTGACTTCAACTTAATCAACGCCAAATAACAACGATCAACTCAATCATCATAAATTTCCTACGTCAAAACTTCCAAACTTAATACTTTATTTCCACGTATAATCTATATAAATTTATTGATTTAAACATTGAAGAATTTTTTCGGTAAACTTCCCATTTGTCTTTAAGTTCAGTTTCTTTTTCATTAACTAATAACAACTTGAGTTCCTGAGATAATTTTGAAAATAATAAATAATATATTAAAGATATGTCAAAGAATTATAATAAATAATATGTTAAAGTTAAAGATATATTATAATTGAGATCAATTTGACCTCATTGTAAAAATCTAAACCCGTTGGTTCTTGGAATTAAAAATTAAAACAATTCAAAAATTATATGTTATTTTTAGTTATTAGTTATTTATATCGATTTTAGCTTTTTTTTTATTGGTTAATTTTGTACACTCCTATTTTAGGATAATGAAAAAAATAATAGTTTCAATATTGCTTATATTTATAATGAATATTAAATTATCATATAATATATATATATATATATATATATATATATATATATATATATATATATATATATATATAACGTAAAATATTTTTCTACTATATTAGGCAGTAATTAAAGTAGTATGCCAAAACAAAAAGAACAAATTTCAATAAATTAAATTGGTTGTATTCATACAAATCATTCGGAAAAAAGAAAAAAAAAAACAATTTGAATTGCAAACGATTCGAACACAATTTGACTCCACTACTCTTCATACTTATTTTGTGAATAAAGGTGTGACTTGAAGTCATCTTTATTGCCATGATACACTTTATTAACAAATTCGTTAAGAAAGATTAAGGATTTTTTGTCCGCATATTATGGAAGCTAATATATAAGCTTTTCATTTAGCTTTTTTAACTGGTTCTTATATGATGACAATCTCTTTAATTAGATTGGGCCAAAGTTAGAAGAAAAAGCAATGGTGAAGGATGAAGGGTAAGTTTTTGCGGAAGTTGGTGGAAATAAGAGCTAAGTTCACGGTTTTGTGTAGTATATGGTGATAGAGGTGATGTTTAATGATTCTTTAAGAGAGATTGAGTCAACTCTTGAAGAAAGGTGATTAGAGGAGACCACTTGGGTTACTCTAGTCTAAAGTAACCTTAAAATAGTAGTACAACACAAAAATGACAGCATAACCTTACTCTAAATGAATACAAGAATGAGAAACATCTCTAATTATAGGCTTAGGGTGTCTCCTAATTTCCAAAAGCTAGACCTAAAAACCTTACATTGGCTAACTTGGAGAGCAAGGAGAAAATCTTCTCCAATAGGAAAAGTACAAGTGTCAAAAATCATCTCCAATGAGAGGGGAACATGTGGCCACTACCTATGGAGAATCCTCTCCATTCTTAGAGTGACATGTGACCACTAGCTAAGAGGAAAAACTCTCCAAGGAGGTGATTAAACATGGCATGGCAACTCACTCCTCCTTGTCCACCAAGTTAGATAAAACTTTGACCCCTTGATCAACAAGGCCAAAATTTTGGTCTCACTTTAGTCAACATTAGACATTGACCCTTTGTTGACTTAAGTAGGCTAAATCCTATGCTGCTTAGTCTAAAATACAAGACCCAAAATAAATCATACACTACTAGACCCATTATATAAAACCTAATTAAATTCTAGACTACTTATCCCAAAATATAACACTCAAAATTATTCTTACTCTATTAGAAACTTCATAATAACATTAAAGAGAGAGTCTAAATTCATCTTCCAAATGACTTCAAATTTTTTTGAAAAATATTGGTGCGGATATATTATCATTATGTTTTAGACTCCTACTTGTTTGACACATGATGTGACATCTAAACTTTATCTTATACTATTTTCATAGTCAATCTTAACTAATACAATTTTCTCCTTATTTTTTTAACCCATCTTCAATTAATTCTCATCCATAAAATGTCACATTTACAAAATCCTATGCTATCTTCGCTACAGATTGTTCCTCTATGTCAAGAGAGTGGTGGTAAAAAAAATTCCTATAAAAACCTACCGACAAAGTTGAATATTTATTGATATTGGGTTATAAGAAAAAAGGAAAAAATAATTAAACATTAAAATTGATTATGAAAATTATGATATAGATGATAGATAAATTATAAAATTATAAAATTGACAAAAATAATAATCCAATTATAAAATTATAGATTATAAAATCATAGAATATAAAACTATTAAATTATAAAATAAAGAGAACAAACTACGAAATATAGCGTGACAAGGTTTAAAATTTTTGTATACTGAATAAACCACAAAAATTTAATAAGATATTAATTGGCATACCCAAATTTATTACGACTTAAAATTTAATTAATCATTTAGTTTATACTCTTAAGAACCAAAATTATCATTATTCAGAATTGCAAGAACTAAAATAGAGGGCAGTATGAACAAATGCAAGGGATACAAGGGACTAAAACAGAGGTGTGATATATTGAAAAAATGTAAGAGGTAAAGTGTGTTTCACCCCCAAAAATCTACAAAATGGCTCCATAACATTCATAAAGCAAAAAATAAAAAATCAATAATTGTAATATTTAAGTTTGACAAAAAACATTGCTAAATCATTTCTCCAAAATCCTATGCTAAGACAGCTGAAGAAGACTAAACTTCACCATTAAAATCAGTTGATCAAATTTAGGCAACAGTTTCATGTTGAGCAGCAAGTCTCTTTCTAGCCTCTTCAATAATAGACAACTTGATACCACGGCCTTTGGGAAGAGAAACCCAAGGCTTAGTCCCTCTGCCAATGATGAAGACATTACCCATGCGAGTTGCGAACTCATGACCAGTTGCATCCTGAACATGGATGGTCTCAAAGCTTCCCTTGTGCTTCTCCCTGCTCTTGATCACGCCGACTCGGCCTCTGTTCCTTCCACCAGTAACCATAACCACATTCCCCACATCAAATTTGATGAAATCTGTGATCTTGTTGCTTTCCAGGTCAAGTTTGATGGTGTCATTAGCCTTGATCAGTGGGTCAGGATAGCGGATGGTGCGGCCGTCGTAGGTGTTCAAATAGGGGATGCCCTTTTGTCCAAATTGAACAGACCGAACCTTACACAGCTTAAACTGTCACAAGGTAGAAAGGAAAAGGTGTAAAATCACAAGAATCTACCGTAAAAGCTTTAAAACAATGAAACAAGATAGATAAAACAAGGTTATAGTACCCAAATGCATTATGTTATGCTAACACCCCACGTTTGTGTTTTTAGGAAGTCCAACAATCAAAGTGATAAGAAATACAGTAGACAGACCTTTGACTCCTCACTCAATACAGTGAGTCAGTAGTGATAAATTGCATTGGTAAATAGTGATAAGAAATACAGTATCATAAACACACACAAGATATATATTGGGCAAATTATTAGTAAGAATAGGCAGACCTTTGACTCCTCATCTCTTATAGAGTGGAGACGGAAGCGACCCTTTGTGTCATACAGAAGACGGAAACTTTCGTTTGTTTTGGGAATAGAAACAACATCTGGTCAGAGAAGGAAAATGCAAAATCAAAGCTTTTTAACAAAATTGTCCAATATTCAGCTTCAAAATTTTGACAAGAATATTCAGAAGGTGACAATATGCGCTAACATTCAAGTAAATAGCAAGTTAGACATGCGGTAACCACGTTTAAATGTACATTACATACCCATGAAACCAGCAGGATATGTCTTATCTGTCCTAACCTTGCCATCGACGAGAACATGGCGCTGCATCAATATAGCAATAACTTCTCTATATGTTAGAGCATACTTTAGTCTGTTCCTCAGGATGAGAATCAAAGGTAGACACTCCCTTGACTTGTGGGGACCAGAAGATGGCTTGGGTGCCTACACATATCAGGCCATATGCATAAATGTGTACAAATGAAAATTTCAAAAATAAATAATATAATATAACTAACACAAGAACAGTTAGTATATACATACAAAGGCACCACCAAGCTTGTCAAGCATCCAATGCTTTGGAGCATTGAGCCTCTTCAAGTGTTTCTTCAACCCTCTAGCCTGAAATACATGAGAAAAGTTGCAAATTAGGATATGAGGTCATAGTTTAAGATATTATACATTCCTAAATTTCCTAACAATTATCAAATATTGAATAACTGAAAACCACTGATTTAAATATACTAGACTGACCAGCCAAAACAGGCCTTACAAAATGACAATTTGAAAACTGCCACAGAAACATTTAACAGGCACAAAGCTGGTTAACCACACAGACCAATCAATCTGATCACACGCCAGCTGTGTTTAAAGCTGAAAACCCAGACTGACGTTAGAAGACTCAAAGATCTCGGTTACAATGCAAAGCATTCTCTAATCCTCACTAGTACACAGAAGTTCAATAACTCATTAAGTCTTAAAAATTGGGTAAATAGAACCCCATAAGTAAACATCACACAGCTTGCCAAGGTGCATCCGAACAAAAAGAAATAGATAAAAAAAAAAAAAAAAACACTCAGACATAGACAAAATAGAGATCAATGGAGAACATTAACGACACTGAAGCCGGGAAAGCAACCCATGTTGTAAGCAGCCAAATGAAAACTCACCCAAACCTATTAGAACTAGGGAGAAGCAGATTCACCTACAATTGACTTAATTTTCATCAACAGGAAAAAGAAATGCAAAATGATGAATTGACCAAGCAGAGAACAACTAAGTACTCAGACAGTTACCCAACCACATCAACAGACAGCATACCAGAATTCCAGAGACAGAGAAGACAAAAACTTTGGCTTTTAAAGGATGATTTGGGCATGCTAAAAATGAATATAAATTCACGGTTTCTTGCAATTACTCCTTTCTATTACACACACAAAAAAAATAGAAGTGATTATAAAATGATATGTTAAATGAAATTAAAGTGGAGATGAAAAGCACACCATGATGAAGGCTTCAGCTCCTGAGAGAAAAAGTTTGTCTGCGTCTGAGAGGGTTAAGATTGAAAGAGACCAAAAACTAGAACCCTAGCTAACACAGTTCCATTTCTCTATATACACGGAGACCGTGACCCCTTTCGTAACCAAGTCCAAAACTGTGTTCAAACTTTCTTTTCTAAATAAAATGTGAAATTTAAAATCTACACTTTGTATATTAGAATATATAATCAAAAATGCATTTTATATTTTATATTTTATATTTTAGATTATACAAATAAAAATTTAATTTTTTATCTTTTAAAAAATATAATTTAAAATAAATAAAAAAAACATACATATTTTAAATTATGTAATTTTATATATATATATATATATATATATATATATATATATATATATATATATATATATATATATATATATTTTAAATTGTGTGTGTGATGTCTGTGTGTCTCCTAAGTGTGTGTGTCTGTGGGTAGAGTTGTCAAAATGGGTCACAACCCACGAGACAACCCGGCCCACCACAGTATTGGGCCGGGTTGAGTTTGAAAAATTTGTATTTTTTTTATACAGGTCAGATTTTAACTTGTCTCATTTAAATCTGGCTCATGCGAATTGAACTCGTGGTGGACCGGATTGGCCTACCAACTCACCTACCTAATTTTATTTTATTAAAATTTAATTTTAATTTTATAAATTTTAAGTTTCTTATTTTCAAAATTAATTAAACACATATGTTCGGAGTGAAATTTGTTTAGATTTGAATTATAGAAAGTTTATAATTTTTTTTTTATTTTAAAAAAAATTGTAATTAAGTGAGTCAACTCGTTTCCTCACCAACACGTGGTGGGTTGGACCGAGTTTGAATTTTTCTGACTCGCTAATAAATTAGCTGGGTGGATTGACTCACTAAATGACCAACCTATGGTGGGTCGGACCGAATGACCCATTTTGACAGTCTATCTGTGTGTGTCTGCGTGTGTATCTGTGTGTGTCTGTGTTTGTGTGCGTATGTATATTTGTGTGTATGTTTGTGTGTGTTATGCTTTAAGTGTTGTTATTGGAATGGATTATTTGTTTGCTTACTTGGTCTAGTAAAATGATGTCCCTTTTCACCTTTGGTTGCCTGCATCCAAAGCTAGTGTGACTAGCCTACATGTTTTATCAGTATAATTTTGTCTATATTTGAATCTCACCCAGTTAGCTTGCACACATCTAATTGTTATTCATTCAACCATTCATTTTAGTCACACTGAGTACTTGTGATTTGGTTCTATTTTCTGCAAATCCTCCTTTGAAAATCCATTACATTATCTTCCATTCTCCTTACATAACTAAACATATATATGATATTTGCGTCGTAAAATATGAAACATACTTTTCTAATCACGATCATTACTACACTTCTATTAATGATTACCACTAGTAACTTGTTTATCAAACTAAGATTATTATCTTTGGTCGAATCAAATTAATTGATTATTTATTAATTAAGGAATTAGTCAGATCCTAGAAGTTCAAACTAAGAAAGAAATGTTAAACAAGACAAGTTATAAAATTATTGTTGTTATCTTTTATTTTTCTATCGTTTTCAAGTATGTTATGTTGCATATTATATTGCAGGAAGATTTTCTGACTATGCAGGATATGAATTTGGATTCTTATAGATTTTCTATATCTTGGTCCAGAATTCTTCCTAGTGAGTCAAATAAAGATCAATGATTATTTTGGACTAAACTTTACTTGTTTGGATCTTTCGTTTTAATCACTATTTATAATCATAAACTGCATATCAATAGAAGGAAAGCTAAGTGGAGGTATAAACCAAGGAGTTGACTATTACAACAACCTTATCATCATGTATATTGAAATAATTTCAAGTTTGGAACCATTTATGACTCTTTTTCATTGGGATCTGCCACAATCCTTAGAAGATGAATATGGTGGCTTTAAGTCCTCGTAGTGTGTAAGTTGTGCAAGACTAAGTATCAGGTCAGTTCTTATTAGATTTCAACCTCCTACTTGCTATGTTTGTTACAGTAACATTTTTTAATATATTAAACGAAAAATATGTATTTGTAACAAAAAAACCTTCAAATGCAAATGATTGAAAATGGTCATTCTCGTCAAAAACTTCAAATGCAATAAATGATTAAAAATGGTCACTCTCGTACGAAACTTCAAATACAAGAAACAATTAAAAGTGACCATTATCGTGAGATGGTTCAATATAAAGTTTCTAATAAAAAGAAACATCATCAACAACTTATGTAATCCGGATACATTCACCACAAATGACATCATTTTCATCAATATTCTTCGTTGTATATATGTTCTTTAAGGTCAAATTAAGTGTGTTCCCAACACATGCTGTCCACAAAACTTAGAAAACGAAACTTCAATTATCATCACATTTGCATATATGAGCGTTGTTGGTTAGTGTTAGCAATTTGGGTCACTTTTATATATATATATATATATATATATATATATATATATATATATTTTGGACGTCTGACTAATATGACGTCTACTCGATTTAAAACTTAATATTTTTGTTGTATATAGACGTCGGCTTAGCGGGAAGAGACGTCTCGTGAGCGGAAATGAATGACTTTTCACATACCTGGTAGGATTTTAGATGTCGATACCTGATGCAACTGACGTCTAGAGTTGTATATAGACGTCAATGTGGTGGGATCCGACGTCTATAGGGCTGAAAAGAGTGATTATTCACCTGTTGGCAGACATATAGGCGTTCGTTACAATACGCCTGACGTCTATATGTCTGACAGGTTAGTGAGGAGCATTAATTTCCGCCATATAGAGGTCGGGGCCCCTTCAATGTGGCAGGATCTAACGTTTATAAGACTTAAAAGAGTGACTATTCACCTGCCTGGTAGACTTATAGGCGTCAGTTAGAAGGACACCGACGTCTATATGTCTGATAGGTAGCTGAGCAGCATTAATTTCCGCCATATAGACGTTGGGACCCCAAACGAACCGACGTCTATAAGGCTGAAGGAAATGACTTTTCACCTAATGGTCAGAAATATAGACGTCAGGTTTGAAGGGTTGACGTCTGAAATTCTATAGACGTCGAAGATAGACCTAACGGACGCCTATATTGCTAACTTATTTACAAAAATACCACCTATCATCAATATACATCGCGGGTATCCTTAACCAACGTCTACCATGTGACGTTAAACAATGTTTTTGCACTAGTGATATATATATATATATATATATATATATATATATATATATATATATATATATATAGTGCAGATTCGTTCAATTAGGTTCTCGTATTTTGGAAGAACTCAATTGGGTCCCTTTTATGTAAAATTGAACCAATAAAACTCCTACCGTTAAATTATGTAGACGACGTTAAATGTGTTGCCTGATTGCATGGTGAGGTGGCATTTCATAATGACGTGGGACATAAAGAGGTCATCATGTGGCAGTCTCCTTTCTCCCAAATTAGGATTCTGTAAATGAGGCAAAGAAGCTTGCGCCATGCCGCATGCGAAGGAGAAGGAAGGCGCTGGAAATTCCTCCTGTGATGGCGCGTTAGATGTTGATGCTTCTTACAGGTTCAATTTGGGATTTTACGCCAGCAGAAAGAAGCATTGGCTGATAGAAGATGAAGGCTCTGCGATTTCTGTGATTTTGGGAATGATTTGCAGGTTTTGGATTGTTGGCGGTGGTAAAGAAGCACAATAACTATCAATACTGTGCGATGATGATTGAGATCCTAATTTATATGTTTCTAATAGATTGAAACAAATACCACCGCGTCTTGCATTTCATGTTCAACACATGCCACTATATTCCACTGTTCATTGATGGCTAAATTTTGTTTTCTCTCTTGGTAGATCTAGAGATAACTTTGTTTTGGGTGTGTTTGATATTTATTTTTTGAGAACTGATTTTTAGTTCCTACAGAAAGTTGGTGCAGTATGAAATTGTTTTAGAAAATAGTTTTTAAAATCAGAAAGCGAGAAGGAAATCTTACATAATTTTCTTGTTCGTGCAAAAAGTGATTTGTTAAAAGAAAAAACGCTTTTCAACGCCTGACCACCATAGAGAAGAGAACACCCTTTCCCTTCAAGATCTCGATTCTGCCTTCTTCTTTTTCATTTTCTCTCTTTCTCCAACCACTTTGAAATCACTTCTTCTTCACCCCATAAAATCTTATCATTTTCAATTTCATCCCAATTCCTTCCTGGATCACCATTTTCTACTCTCCTCTTCTTCTCCATGGTTATTATTCCTGCAAGAGCTCGAGCCGATTATGATTATCTCATCAAGCTTCTCCTAATCGGTGATAGCAATAATTTATTCATATTTTTTCATTTTTTAAGTGTTATGCTATATTTCTTTGATTCCCTCACTGTGACTCAATTCGATCTGGTTTCTGATAGTGGATTATTTTATTCTATCGAATGTTTGTTTGTGGTTAAAATTGACCTTACTTGGGTGCTTATTGCTCTGTGATTTTAAGTCGTAAATGGATGATTATTAATTTTTTTCAAGTGAATTTTGTGGTTGTCAATGTATTGTGATTAGAGCCGTCAAAATGGGTCACAACCCGCGGGCCAACCCGACCCGTCACGGGTTCGGGCCGGGTTGGGTTGGAAAAATACAACCCACTTATATGCGGGTCAGATTTCAACCCGGCTCATTTAGACCCGGCTCATGCGGGTTGAACCCGTGGTGAGCCGGGTTGGCCCACCAACCCACCTACCTAATTTTATTTTTTTAATTTATTATTTTATTTATGAAATCCTAAAAAGTAAAATACTCTCTTCACGTCAGTGTGTATACCAAAAAAGTAACATCTGCTCTCACAAAGTGTTTGCTCTCATTTGACGGTGCTCTCACCCTCACTTAACTGAAATTCTTCAAGGAGCAGGTAAAACACCCTTCATTTTTTCTTCTCTTTTCTCCACATTTTTGTTTTCTCACTTCTCTTTCTTTTTTTTTTTCAAAAACCCTATAATGACAAAAATAGGGGTTTGCGAATTTGTTTTTTGTTCTGGGGGATTTGAAGACATGGAATGATTTTTTCATGTTCTGTCATGCTTCTATCAGATTTTTTTAATTTTATTTAAACAATTTGAATATACATTATTTGAACAAGCTCTTTTTGATATCTTTGAATTTGGAAAATTATGTTACAGATTAAACTATTAATTTTTTGTTGATGTTGTTGAGAACTGGTTCTCTTTTTTTTTACTAATATTTTTTTTATTGATTGTCGGAATTGTTCTAATATTAGGAAAATATTTATTAGTGAATTTGGAGACAACAAGAACAAGGATCAAGGGTTACAACAATTGATGTGATAAACTACATTCAGGTTGGTTTCACATTTCCTACTTTTGCATATAATATAGTATTATTGTGCTTTGTGCATGCTTGTGCGGTTGAGATTGAAGATTGTTCTGTAGCAAACAAACAAAGATAATGACAGAAAGTTTGTATTTTTTTATTTAAAGAAAAAATTAAATGGGCTAGTGAGCCAACCCGTTTACCCACCAACCCGTGGTGGGTTGGGCCGGGTTCAAGTTTTTCTGGCTCGCTAATAAATGAGCCGGGTTGGGTTGACTCACTAAGTGACCAACCAGTGGTGGGCCGGGCCGGGTCGAGCCGGGTTACCCGTTTTGACAGCTTTAATTGTGATGAATGGAGCTAGTGGTTAATTGTCAATGAAGTTGCACATGAAAGCACGAGGGATTGTGGTTCCCTCTTTGCAGGATGATGAAAGCATGAGGGAGACGGTGGTTTTGCCCTGGCTCCTGGCAGCACGGTTTTCTGTTGGGTTTCTCTGCGTTTGATTTGCAGGTGGTGATGGATGAAGCTTTGTGATGGTGCGTCAATGGAGGAAGCTTCCACGTAACTCTACTACGTCATTAAAAATTATGTAGTCAGCAAGTCAATACACACAAATTTTAATGTCGTCCATTAAATTAATGACAAGGTCATAATTGACTCAATTTTACATAAAAAGAAACGTAATTAAGCTTTTTTAAAATACAAGGACTCAATTGACACAAATATGCACAAATAGGAACTTTCAAAATTATTAAATCTATAGTTTATAAAATTGTCATCCTTTGTCTTTTTATTTCTTCTTCGTTAAATTCTCTAAATCTAAAATAAATAAAGAAAACATATACATGTTTTCAAAAACCAAAACAACTATTTATTTTGATTTTAAAATGGTCATGCATTTTGAAACGGCATACGAAGTTGATTTTAAGGTGTTATTTTTTTTAAAAAAAATAAATACTTTCTATTTGAACAAAAGTTCCGTTTTTATGCATATAAATTTTGAAATGTAAAGATTTAATGTTTTTTTACCGTTATAAGATTTTGTTTGCTTTTATTAGTACTTTAAAATTATGTTCATAGAGACAAAGAAGAAAGAAGATTTCCAATCAGACAATCTTTGATTAACTGTCTCCATAATATAACTTAAACTTTGCTTGGAAACTTTTGGGTGAAAACATATAAAATCCTCAATACTTTCCAAAATTCTCAATTATTTAAACGACTAACATTATGTTTGGATAAGGAATTTTAACAATTCAAATAAATTAAAATATATTAATTATATTTAAATTTTGTTCATTTTTTAAATAGTTTGTTTGAATAGAATAATCGAAATATCTTGAATTTTAATTTTCTTTTTTAGATAAAATAAATTAATTTCTCTTTAAAGATAAAATTATATTTTAAATTTATTTATTTCGATCTTTGGATTGAATAAATTCAACTCGATCTTTTAGCTTGAGTCTTTTATCCACCCTAACTCATCTAGATCTTCAGTCATGGTTAAGTCTACTCACTCTTTATCTTGGATTAAATCAACTTGACTTTCAAAGTTGATGAATGAGTTAGTCTAAGTTAAAAGATTGAGCTAAGTCTATTAGGACAGAAGGTCGAGCTAAAAGGTTTAGTCAAGTTGGCCTTAGTCAAAGGTCGAGACTAGCCCTGATCAAAGGTCAATGCCAATCAATCCTAGTTGAGACTAGTATGCTCTAGTCGAAGGTCAAGAAGAATCAATCATAACCAAATGTTAAGACAGGTTAACCTTGACCAAAGATTTAGGCAAGTCAACCATCAAGAGGGTCAAATTGGAATGAAGGCTAAGAAAAGTTGACGTAGATCGAGTAAGCCCGAGTTAACGGTCGAGCCTCCAAGCAAAGCTGACTTAGATAGAAGGTCTAATCGAGTTGGTTTGGCTGAAGGTTGAGATAAGTCAACCATGACCGATGTTCGAGATAAATCAACAAGTCAAAAGTCAAGATGATTTGATCCTAGTCGAACCTCAAGACCAGTCGGCATAGGTCAAAGATATGAGTCAATCTTGACCAAACTTCAAAACGAGTCAATACAAACCAAAGGTCGAGTCGAGTAGGCCAAAGTCAAAGATCAATTCGACTAAGCCAGGGTTAATGGTCGAGCTAAATGGACCCTATCGAAAGTTGACCTAGAGTCACCCAAGCCGAAGGTTGAGCCCTGTCTGTCCAAGCCATGTCAAAGGTCAAGCACATCCAACCCGAGTCCAAGGGATGATCTAAGTCAACCCGAGTAAAAGATGAAGTTGGGTCAACCAGACCAAAGCTTAAGGCGAATCAATCCTGACCAAAGGTTGGGACAAGTCAATCACAATCGAAAAGTTGACCCTAGTTGATGTTCAAGACAAGTCGACACAAGACATAAGTTGAAAGCCAAGAAGAGTTAGTTCATACTAGATGTCAAGAAACTCATCTCGAACTGAATGTTGATATGAATCACCTTTTTTTTAATTAAAAAATAGAGTGCACATTGGGAAAATAAAATTTAAGTAAGGGTAAAGTTGAGAAATGAAATTAAATTAATAGATGAGTTTTAGGGTTTTGGGAAGCTTCATTCCCTTTCTCTTCGAGAAAGTTGCCAAGGTAGCACCTTTCTTTTCTTGAACCAAAAACTCAAACAATGGGAGTTTGACGACGCACACAAGAAAATTCTTCCTCTTCCTCTTCTTGATTCTTCGTACCATGGTTGCGGCCTTGTGGGGAGAAGATCTGATTGTCGTTTTCGGCAATGGCGCGTTTCGCTTTAAAGCTTGTTCCTCCTTTCGACCTTGTTCGAACTCGCGGAGTAAGAAGAGTATACGTCTTCCTTCCTTCTCTTCTTGGTTCTGCTAGAGGTTTTGTAGGTAGGGGATAAGCTTACCGGTGGCTAGGACGCGAACCCTTCCACGTGGCACGGTGAGGGTGCGGCAGCGATGGCGTCCCGGCGGTGCTCTGAGCATATGCGTTCTCTGGGCGGTGGGGGTCGCAGAAGCTTTCCTCCTTCAAATCAACCCGTAATGATGGACGTGGGTTCAGTTCTAATAGCAAGGGCAAGTGACTGCCTTATCTGGCGACGACAACGTCAACGACGAGTTGTGATTGGAAACTTCTTGACTCTGCGATTTAGGGTTCCTTTTGTTATGTGATTTTGGAGATTAGGGTTTGCTGAAATTGGAAAATTAGGGATTCTTTGGTGTAATTGAAATTGCAATGTTTGAATAGGGATCTTAATTTTTGTTTTCGTTTTTGAGCTTCAAATTGATTTCTCAATTGTTGGGTTGCACTTAATTTCTTTTCTTTTGCCCACTTTGCCCTTTAAGTAAATCTAATTTCCCCTATCTAAATGTGATTTCCCTTGTTTACATTCTTTTTTTAATACAAAATATAATTCAAACACGTTTATAATGCCACATCTAATTAAACAATATATTGTCTATGCCACATAATTAAATATTAAACAGTCCTTTTCCCAATTTAACATTAAGCCTGTAATTGATTCAATTTAACAACAATAAGAACTCAATTGAGACATAAAAAAAGAAAGGATTCTATTTGGGATTGTAGAAGAAAATAAGGATTTATGGAGACATTAAACTTTTTATTTATTTGGAACACCTTTTTAAAATTCTCCAATTTTCTTTTCATTTTCTCATCCAAACAAGTAATTTCACTTCAAAGAATTTCAATTTCTCCAAATAAATGAATTTCTATTAAATTATGTCGTCCAAACACTACAACTTCTATTAAATTATGTCGTCCAAACACTACAACCAGGGATTTCAAAAATTCTAAAAAAATTAAAATACATAATATTTGAATTATTTACAATTAAAGTTTCTTTATTTCTTAAATAGTTTGTTTTGGTGGAATAATTAAAATATCTTAGATTTTAATTTTTCTTATTTGAATAAAACTATTTATATTATGTTTTAAGTCAAACTCAACTCTCTCCTTGAGCTCGAGTGGAGTTAGAGTTAAGTTAGCTCAACCTACAATCCAGGACAATTCGTCTTGTCTATCACTTTAGGTCAACTCTAAAAGATTCGATCTTGACCAATTATGCTTGGCATTTAGTCCAAATTAACTCTTCTCATCTTTTAACTAAGGCCGATTGATTTCATCCTTCAATCCATGCCAACTAGACTAAACCTTCAAAACAAGTAAACTTGGTTTAAACTTCAAATAACTCGACTCGACCTTTGATCAGGATTGTCTCAAGTGGTCCATGACTTGGATCGATTCTACTCAACCTTCAACTCAAGCTAACTCTATTTGACCTTCAACCTAAGCCGACTTCGCTCAACTTTCAACCTTAACCAACTTGACTTGACCTTCAACCCTCAGATTGATTGACTAAACTCGATGTTCAACCGAACCGACTTAACTCAATCTCTGATGGAACCAACTCAATTCAACCTACGACTCAAGAAAACTTGACTCAACCTTCAAGCTAGGTTAACTTGACTAAGCCTTTAATTCGATTAAATTCGACTAAACCTTCAACCTGACTCAACTCAACCTTCGTAATTAAAGTGATAATATTTGGGGATATTTGAAATTCTTCTATTTATTCATTTTAAATACCTTTCAAAATTCATTAAATTTGAATTTCTAATTACTTTGTCCAAACAAGTCATTTTAGTGTTAAAAGAAATTTAGATTCTTCAAATAAATGAATTATTTTTCTAAGTTACTTCGTCCAAACATAACATAAGGCATCAGTAATCTGATTGACATTTTGGTCTCACCCTGACAAGCTTAAATAACCCAATTTTGTTGATGCACAATGAGATTAATAAGGTGAGACAAACCTTCCATGCACAAAACAAGATATATAAGAAAAATAATATGATTTCCTTGTTTAATACCTCTAGAAGGACAAAATTCCTCAAGATCTTCTTCCCCATTCCAAAACATTCTTATTCTAACAGAAGAATGTAATGCCAGGACATTTACTTCACAGTGCCATAAGCTTCATTCACGTGGTTACAAACAAACCTGCATTTCCGGTAATTAACGTACATGAACATTTGAAGCAAAAATAATTAGTTATGTATCATTTTGAAAACCTTGAAGTTGCTTTACTACAAAACACGGATCTCTTCAACACAATTTTGGTGTAAGTTTGTTTCAGCAAAGTTGAAAGGTAATCGTGTATCCAGTATGTGCAATGCTAAGTTGGATCATTGCAAGATTTTCATGTTTTTTTATGCAAATTAATCAAACTGCTAAAGGTTAGGGTTGAGAAAGAATCCTGATTAGAGGTCACGCCTCCGAAAGAAAGAACACAAGAAGCTAAGGAATATTTGCGTTCATTATTCACTAATTTACAGGCCAGTATTCAACAACAGTGATGTTCTAACCAACTCCAAAAAAGACAATCTTGAGGTCCCAGATTGCCTTCTTAGTACACGATACCATTCTCAGCACACTTTTCACCATCTAAAAATCTTACCCTGTAATGAAAAAAAAAAAAATCCTCTTGCAATAGTGTCTTGATGAATCAACCAGATATTACCCCCAGAAAAATATTTGAGAACCTGTTAGAAATGTAATAGCCAGAAACAACCTTTCAACTTTCCTAAGAGTATGAAAAATTAAAAAAAAAAAATGTTTCCTAATCACAATGTCAACTTTTTATTAGTGGACCACAATGTGCAACAAATAAAGAACCAAATGCATATAAATAAACAACCAGATATGTTTAACTTCCCAAGGGCAACGCAAGTAATGCATGCCCTCGTGTTAATAACCAATTAGCGTGTTAACAATTGCTAACAACACAACATTTTAGCACTCTATACGATATGCTAATACCTATTAAAAATAACAAAAATTATAGATTTCACTCCTTATTTAATAAACTCTACTCATGATATTTATAGTTAAGAAAATGCATGCAAATTTTGTTCATGAATTTCTCGATTATGCATATTATTGACATTTAACTAAATCCTTTATCACGCATATTATTGACATCAAATGGAATTATTATGCATATTATTGACATTTAACTAAATCCTTTATCAGGCATATTATTGACATCAAATGGAATTAGTATGCATATCATTGACATTATATAAAATCTTTTATTACATAGAATACTGATGTTTAATGGAACCTTAATAATACAGAAGTTCCTGTAGTAATGCATCTAAATGTTGTCCTAAATTTAACCTATATATATATATTCAATTATGTCAATGAAAAGTCAAATAACTGGTGGAAAATTAATCCGACACCCCTTTTCCCGGCCCAAAAATATAAAAGAAAATTCCGTTTCATCATTTTAGTCAAGTGGGTAAATAATTTTTTTTGGATAGCTATGGTACATTGGAGGTTCAAAATAAATAACTAACTATAATTTAAAGAATCAGTCACAAAGGGGTCTTACCATATGATCTGCAGAAATCATGAAGGTTTAAATGGTTTTTCAGGCCACAAATACTCGGGCAACCCAGCTTTCTTGCGTTCTTCTCTTTTCTCTTTGTCTTTCTGCTCCAACAGTTTGTCAGTTCTCGCAAAAAAGTCGTCCCTGACCTTCTCCATAATTTTATCAAAGCCAGCAATTGATCTCTCCATGTGTTCGCACAGCTCAGAATTAAGATCCTCAAATATCTTATACAACTCCTGTAAACAATCAAAGAAAATTAAAATTCATGTTCCAAGTTAGCATTGTTTTGGAGCTATTTATTTTTAAATTGAAGTTGTAATGTTTATAAAATAAACATAAATATTAACACATTATGCTAGTAAAATATCATTTAATTCTTTATTTTTAAAAATATCAAATTATAGAATAATGAATTCAAAATGTTTGATAAAAGGCATACCATAACATCTTCATTCCAGTGCTGGAGGTAGGGGGGACCAGTGGTGTAGGAACCAAGAGGCTCACGGTACCATTCCCCATTAAATGTTATTCGATCCATTGCTTGTTCTAAGCTCAGAACTTCCCATGGCCTTAACCCTGGAATGAGTTCAGCCAACTTCTTTCTGCCTCACACAGCAATCCAACCCAACCCAAAGAAAATAAGAGGAGGGGGGAGGAAGGGCAAGAGTTAGAAACCATAACAAATTGCTGAATCTTGTAGCAATCACAATTCAGTGCTACTCTGGTAACAGTCTCAGCATGTGCATACCTAACATGTCTGGGAATGTATTTGTTGGGCATGTGATCCTGTTCCAAAATAGTGGTCAGTTCAGAGCCACTAGCCCAAAGAAATAGGGCATAGCTTGGAATTTTAACTCCTGGCCAAAGACCATCATTAGCTTCCAATACTGCTAAATCACGTCTCTTGCTTTGTATAGCCTCTTCTTGAAGTTGCTTATAAGTCTTCTTTTCAAATCCCTTCAAAGGAACCCAAGGTGGTATGCCCTTTTGTAGTTTGTGAAGCAATGCTGTTGCTGAAGCAGCAAGTCTAACTACAAAGTTCCCCAACTGAGAATTAGTTTTTATCAAATACTAACGCATAGGGGCCAGCAGAAACAATCCCCAAGCCAAAAGCAAAAGACCAAGTAAGAAGACAACCTAAAATAGCATCTAATATTATTTTAGTTCTATAGTTTTTGTCAAGAAGTACTGAACACACAGTTACCAAGATTTTTGTCAAAAATTGGATAATGTAATATTACAACTTTAGGACGTTGTAAAAGACCATGTTCAAAACAGTTCCAGAGAGCCTTCATATTCTCCCTTTGACTGATGTAACTGAGGGACCACAAATTTAGAAAATTACAAATAACGATTCCTCCCATCTCAAATTTTTCTAACGATCTGAAACTAAGAAAAAAAATCACCACTGATCTGTAGACCAGAGCAAAATACCATATAGGTCCAACATTTGATTGATAGTGGTAACTGGTCCATTAGTCCTAGGCTCATACAAAAACAAATGCTCAAATGCTTATATATCAATCATCATTAAAAATGATGACAAAATGGTCAAATGACAAAAGTATTTTAAGTTTACAAATTCTGTCATAGCTCTGCTCATGTCTAAACAATGAGTATATATCACAGAAAGAGAAAATGTGGAATTCAACAGACCTTCCCAAGTGGCAATTGCACGTTCCATCCCGTAAATCATGTGAATGGGTGCCCATTCATCCATATCCTCTCCCCAAATGAAAGTATTTTTATCAATAATCCCAGCACTCCATGCACTTTTAAGCGTAATCAACTCTAACGGTCCTCTTGTGCGACCCAGCCGATCCTTATAGTACCACCCACCACTCCTCATGATAACTACACCAACGGAAATAACATCATACAACCAAAAGTAGAACTGTGGGCAGATACATCAATTAATGGATATATTTTACATCTAGAGTTTGATACTTTATTACAAAAGCTTCAACAGACAATGATAATATTGATTACATATCTCACGTTCAACTCCCATGTTAAAGGAAACTAGCAATAATATAACCACAAAATGTTCAAAACAATCCGTTCTAACTTATGAGTATTTCTTTTTCTCCCTCAGCAAATTACAAATTAAAAAGGTAGATAGCTTGTTCCACAACCAAACATAGAGCACCAAAATTGATAAACGCCTATGAGGGATCATGAAAAAGAATAAATATATTTTCATCAAGGCTATCAATTCATACCAATTAACCAACATCAATAATGTATATTAAATATTACAACACACTTGAGAATAATACAAAGGAATTAGAATGATATTTTGCGAGTGAATTTCCCTCTTTTAGAATCTCATATTTATAACAACTTTAGATACATCATATACTATGCATGAAAGGGAAGAGAAGCGAATTTGAAAAGCTATATCTAGGAACTAGGTGAAGCACAAAGCACATAACACTTTTACAATGAATTATATTTAACACTATTCTAACAAACACAAATACTCCAGCACATATTTCACCTAGAGTCAAATCCAAGACCTTATAGAATCTCAGCACTTTTTTTGTTAATGTTGTTCAATGATTACAATAATTTACTTTACCCATACTTTAGAAGAGAAAAATTCAAGATAAAAATGTTTTCTTATTTTGATAGACATCTGATATGCTAGATGAAATATTTCAATACAACTATTCCAGCACATATTTCACCTAGAGTCAAACCCAAGGCCTTAAAGAATTTGAACACATTGTTTTTGTTAATGCTGTTCAATGACTATGATAATTTACTTTACCATTACTTTTAGAAGAGAAACGTTCAAAAGCAAAATAATCTCCTAGTTTGATAGACATTTGATATGCTAGGTAACATTCATAACATTTGAACTTCTTTGCAACATGTAGCTTATCTTCTTTCCTAAATTTTGACATATTAACATAATCCTTTCAATTATTTCCAAAATATAGCGTCATGCTGTATAATATTGTAGAGAATTTAGCTTTAACTGAGTTTAGTGACATCGCATGATCCATGTAATCAATTTCACTTCATAAGATAAGGTCATTGATTTTAGAATTTGAATCCAAGACCGATTCAAACACCACAAAACTTATATAATAAAACACTAGTTATATCTCTCTTATCAATGTGAGATTTCACTACACCCCCTCAACAAGACATGAAACATGCACAAATATGGGTGCTCGAAGAAAAACATTCCCTCACAAATCACAACTAACAAACCTCTAAAGATACAAGTGGCCAAATAACTACAAAAGACAGATTATTATACATGTTAAGTTAACTAAATTTCACAAAATTGACTTACAAGGTAGAGATCCCAAACTTAGAAGAACTACATTAGTCATATCTCTACTCAATACGTGATACCGACTTGTGTTAAGTTCTGTCTTGGTTACCGGTTGTTCATGAGTTTGGATCCATCAAGAAAACAACTTCAGCCTACAATGACCATCTCATACATTTCACACAGCGATTAACTTTCGGCCACTGCGTTACACTAGTTTTTTTCTTCATAAATAATCAAAACCTGACAGGGATATCAATGTTAATTCTTACACATTCTATGGTCCCACTTGTCAATTATTTAAGGTCCAATTAAACTAGACCCGTCTCCCATGTCTTTTCCTCAGATTTTGCCAGATATCCCTCCTTCTTGGGACTTACCAAAAACTCCTTAATTGTTTTAAGGACATTAGATTAACATTTCTTGTAAATTACACTATCTATCTCCCATTAATTGTTTGTAAAAAAAAATCACAAGGTGTTGTGTTGTATATGTTTGTAAAAGAGGAAATCTGCACTGATACTTCAATTTGGGTCACTTGGGTCACGTGTCCAACACATACTGTAATACTTTAAGATACTTTACCAATACTTTCAACTAAGTAATACTTCAAAATTTACACATTAGCTTATGTGTTAACTAAATATAAATTTTGAACAATGCCATTTTATGTTTCTGTCGTAAGTTGTTATGAAAAGTTGTGGAAATATGTTACATCTCACCTCAAAGGACAACCCAAACATAAAACACTGGCAAATAAGTAGGATTGAAAAGAAAAATTGAATGCAACTCACAGTCATAGTAGCGCCTCTCAAGGTTCTTATACCCAATGGACTGGGCCGCGTCGATGGGCTTTCCGGGAGGGTAGGGCCGCTGTCTGAAGTTCCAGAGCCCAAAAAAGAACTGTCGGGCGAAGTCCCAAAACTTGTCATCGGCCTCCTGGCGAGTCTTTTGGGCCTTGCGAGGCATGGGCCGACCGTCGAGTCCAATGATATGCGGAATCTCCTTCCACAATTCCGCATCCTCATCGTGGTAGGGTTTTTCGTTCGCCTTCAGCTCAAGCTCATTCATCTTGTCGAGAATCTCTTCGGCGCGCGCCAGGAACTGCACCAAGGGGCTACTGCGCATCATGTCCACGAGCTCTGCGTTCTCGCGAATTTCCTCCTCCGTGGCGTTCTCCCGCTTCTCGAAGACGGAGTCGTCGGAGCCGAAGGCGGCGTCGTTTTCAGCGAGGATTTTGTCAACCTCTGGGGTGTGGCGGTGGTCCGGGCGGGTCGCGGCCTCCCAAAGGGCCTGGCGGGCCAACATCTCGAAGTGGCCGGGCTCGGAAGGCTCGTTGGCATTTTCCTTGGGCTTGCGGCGGAAGGGGTTTGGGAGGGATATGGCGGCGAAGTTGGGGTGGAGGGAGGGTGCGTCGGCGAGGTTGAAGGCGTTGTTGGGAAAAGAGGGGAGAGAGAGAGGGTTGGGGGGTTTGGAGAACCAGTTTCCCCCGAAGGGGTTGAAATTTATGGAAGCCATTGAAGGAATATGAAAATGAAAATGGAGGTGTGAGGGAAGATAGTATAGTTTGAAGTGAAGTTTGAGGAGTGTTTGTTTCAGTTGAATTCAGAAGAGGATAACGGAAATAGGCCCAATTCAATGTCCATACATGATGATCATGCATAGCCCAATATCTTCTTGCACCTTCATAAACTTCTTTCCACACCACCATAATTTCTTTTTTCAATTTTATATGATATTTTTTAACTTTTGGATTATGCCATCTAAAGCTTCCTAATAATTGTTCAAGGTAAAAGTAAAAAATAACTTTTGGATTGCACAAATTAGAAGTTTTTTTTTTCTTCAAAAATAGCTTTCAAATTATACAAACTAAAAATAAAAAATATTTTTAGATTCTACAATTCATAAACTAAAGTAACTTCTCTATATTGCAAAATCCAAAAATAATTTTTAATTTTTAGATTATACTATTCAAAAGTCTTTTTAGAAAAAACTTTTTCAAATTACATAATTTAGAAATTTTAAAAAAAATCAAATTACAAAATTTATAAATATTTTGAATTTTCAGATTATATAATCTAAAAGGGATAAAATGATAAAATGGAAAAACAAAACTATATAGTTGCGGAAAGAAATTTATGGAGATGCAGGAAGAAACTTCTCATGCATAGCTTAACATCTAATTTGGGCCTATGTTGGTTCCGAATTTGGATGATGGTTTAATTAAATATTAGTTTCTGGGTTATATAAAAACATGTCTGTTTTTTTTTATAATATATTTAATTAAATAACTTATTTTAACGTGTAAAATATATTGCAATGAAAAATTGTAATAAATAATTATACATAAATTATATCAATAATTTAAACTCTGCAATAACATTGACAGAAGAATATTAAAATTCGATTTAAACATAAAGGGTAATAGAATAAAAATAAGATGATAAGGGAGTGATAGTTGTTTGAGTTTGGCTATCACATCTTTATTTTTAAAGTATAAATTAATTTTTATTCATGTTGTCATATTTAATGAGTAAAATTTCTACTTTATCTTTATACTCATTGGATAAGGAGTATATCAATACTTGCTTTTTCATTGTTTTAAATATTAATTAATTATTTTGAAAAAATAAAATCACATAAAATATATATGATATTATTAAATATTTAATAGTAAAAGAATATATATATTCGTTTCACTAATGTTAATTATATTTATGTATAATTATGTAAATATCAAAAACCAATTAAATAAATATCAAATAATTATAAAAAAAAAGAGATAAAAAAAGTAATTAATAATTTGATTTTTTATTTTTATTATATAATTTATTTTAATTTTTATATTCTTTTCACTCAATTGAGTTCTAATATGTTTTGAATAAAGTTAGTCCTTTCTATTAGATAATGTTGTATTAGATAATGTTGTACTAGATAGGATAATGTTGTTTGGATAATGTTACATATCAAAATTGGAATTATATTTTAAGTTGGAAACGTTCGAATGTAATATGTGGCATATTTAATATTTTGATACCTTCAAAATGATTTCACATTTTTCAAATATTATTAACGTTAATTACACATTAGGGATCAAACCTATAAAATAATATTGAAAATTAATTATGTTTTGGAGGTGGGGTCGAGAACTATTCTTTCATATTTGTTAATTAGTCTCTTAACATTATCTTGGTTCTCTATTACAATAGTTCTTAGTCTTTCTCCTTTAGTTTTCAAGCCGAGCGGATGTGTACCTGTTAAAGTCATTCCGACGTTCAAGCCAGTCAAATGAGCTTGATCGGTTATCACCAACCTAGTGGTCATAATTCAAGCATCAAATTCTCGCACCACACACCATGATCATCATAATCTCACAAAGGACACAATTGCATAATATATAATATAGCATGGATTTGCAACAAAATAATGTGAACTTGAAATCCAACACATAATTAACATAAAACACAACAAGAAGGATAGCTCCCTATACCTTGGTTTCCACTACGCACACAACAAGATTCAATACATAACCATCAACCCATAACAAGGAGCTATAACCATTTGTGCCACACTTACTTTTGTAATACTTATCTTGTTATTACTTTTGTAATACTTATCTTGTTATTACTTTTGCCATCAACCCATAACAAGGAGCTATAACCCAACTTTTGTAATACTTTACCATGAGAAGTGAGATAAAAATATACGTTAAAGTAAAATAAAGTAAAAGTTTCAAACTTTTTTATGGCATGTGTACTGGATTTTCGCCGAGGGAATTATTACGTGGAATTTCCATGGAAAGGGTGGAAGTAATTCTTTTGAAACCTGATGGTTGAATGAAGCTTGCTGTGATGTGACATTATGAAAACCCTCAATAACAATAATACAAACAGTTGGTCTTTTACCAGGTGATGCATAACAGAGGATGCATTTATATGTTGAGATGAATAATCACGAATATTCCAAATAGTTTAGAAGTATTAACATAATATAAATTAAATTATTTAACAAAAATAATAAAATAATTTAAGATGGTTATATCAAAATAGTTATATGTAATGTTGTACAAGCCTGTTGACATTGATGATGAGAGTTTCTACCATCAAGATCAATATGTAGGGGCTTGATCGATGTAATGATGCTGAGATTGCGTCCTTGTCTGGTTCCTTGTGGTTACAACAAATGTCACTCGTCCCACGATGGGTGCTAAAATGTTTTTGTATATAATTGTGTAGGGCCAAGAGGCACACCTTTCTACTATCGTCTTTCTTATTCTCTGACCTCTTGTTTCAAATTCTTCCTATCCGAGCCGAGTGGAAGGGTACCTGCAAAAGGTACTCTGATGCTTTTGCATGATAATAGTGATAGTACTCAATAGAAAGTAAGTAAGTACTCAGAATTAATAATCTGACCCTCCTATCAAACATATATTTATAAATATTAAAATAAGCTTACCCTTAGGCCTGACCCATTACAAACAAACAATCAATATTTTTAATAACTTTCAATCAATTATAACTACTTCAACAACTATCTTAACTGATTGGTTAAGAGTTGTTAATTGTTTGTTTGCCTAGTACATTGATCCAATAACAATAACTTTAGCGCTGACCCAATTACGATCCAACACCCATAAAACTTTTTCATCTGCTTACCTTTAACACTGACCTAATTAAAGGAATGACTCAAACCGCATCGTTCGGGTTATATACCATACCATACATAATCTATTTTGAAGACAAAAAATACTTTTCTTTTATCAAACTATTTTGAAGATTAAAAATACTGTATATAAATTAAAAATAATTTTTTCTCAAGAGACTAAAAATCAAGTTTAATAATTTTTAAGGAATATTTTAATTTAAACATAACAAAATTGGAAAGGTACTCTTTTGAAACCTAACAGTTTTTTATACACACTTTATATTTATTATTTTACCTTTCAATTTTTCTTCTTCTTTATAAATACAAAAATTAACTTTTTTTTAGTGACCATAGAATAAATACATTGTCAACTGGTGGTGCAGTTAAAAAAAAAAAAACATTTTCTAAATTGGAAAATAAGATGAGAATTGTGTGATAATAAATTTACAGATAAAAGAAAAGTGACATGCATTGGCACACTTTGCAGGAAACAGATGAGACAACATAGAGGAGGGAAGAAGATACCTTTCTTCCACAACCTATGACTCACACAACACAACACAACACAATCCAAGACAAAAGAACACAAACACAACAACTACTAAACTAAACCCTTTGATTCTTAAGAAACACAACAGATGAAAATGCATCCTTCTGTTCATTCTTTTCCTCGCTCATTCTTCTTCTGTTGCTTCCTCCTCCTTTCTCTTTTTCTTCTGCTCTTGCTCTTGGTGCCACCTTCTTTTTCATCTTCTTCTTCTGCCCCAAATGAAAAGGTAACTGTGTCACTCTACTATGAGAGTTTATGCCCCTATTGTGCTGATTTCATTGTGAACCGTCTTGTGAGGCTCTTCCAAACGGATCTTATCTCCATTGTCAACCTCAGATTGCTCCCTTGGGGCAATGCTTGGATTGCACCTAATGGTTCTGTCATTTGCCAGGTTACTTTTCTTCCACTTTTTTTTTTTTATATATATATATTGTTGAATTTTTTTCAATCATTAACCTAATTATTTTAATGGGAAAATCTAGACTTAATTTTTAATATGTGTTGTTGTTATTTGTAATTAAAATTTAGTTTTTTTTTCTCTTCTGATAATTTATAGTTATCATTAATGCAAACTTTTATTAGGAGGATTGTGAGTGAGAAGAAGTTCTAACTTTTATGAATGACAATATTATATGAAGTAGTGAGTTGGAATCAAATTTTATTCTTAATTTTATATGGATAAATTTTTCTTTATTAGAATTTTTAAGATGCCTTTTTGATGTATATAGAAGTTAAAATGTCAAATTTATTTTATTTTATTTTTCATTTATACATAAATTAGTTTTAATTTATAGAAACATTTATTTTTTTTTCTCTTAAAAGTTATTTGGGTTAAGTTTGTGTAAACATACTTTAGTTATGCTCTAAATGAATTCTAGATTCATAAAGTCAGATTCTAAATGTTGATATTTTAAAAAAATATAGATTTGAATATTAATTCATTGTGAGAATTTAATCCTTTTGAATTTTAATTAATTGACTACATTGTGAGGTTAGAACAGATTTTTTTTTTCGTTTTTTTATATTGATTTTTACTTGCCATTTTACTATGAACTTCTCATTTGAACTCTTTGCATGATTATATACAAAGTGGTTCCAGAACAAATCTGAAACTAGAAGTAGAAGTTATGATATTGAAAGAAAAGTTGTAAGAATTATGGGTCAATATCTGGGATCCGTAATACCTAATTAAAGGCACTGTCACCCTAATAAATTCTTGCCCCTAAATTTGCCCTATTGATTCCTTGCCCGAATTCAATTCTTCAACAACCCACCACAATTATCATCCTTTTAAGGATAAGGTAAAAAATGAGTTAGGTCTAATGGGAAATAGCCTTATTTGGGGCTTTTTGTCTTTATCATCTTTTTATATCTATTTTTAAATTATTAAAATGAGAGTAATAAAATAGGTTTGTTTTGATTGCACCAGTAAAAAACTGAAGTATATAAAAACGTAATGGCATTTTTGTAATAATAACAAAGTTATATCTTGATTTTTTGGAAATCAAAGTAGAAAGGGTCTATTGCCTCAATTATAAGAGCAATCGAGGCATAATAACTTGTAAAATTCACTTACTTTTCTATAAGTCAGATTTTTCATCTGATGCCTTGTCTAGAACAGACTTACTATCTCGGTTGAGAGAGGACCCGAGGCATAAAAGTCTGTGTTTCAATGTTCAAAGTTTATTTTCCCCAAGACTTATTATGTTCTCAAACAACACAGCCTATCATTTTCTCCCTTTCTTTGTCTAGTGCGAGAGGGTTGCTAGGGGGTAACTATCTTCTTCCCCCTTTCTCACTGTTTCAAGCTTCTTTCTTCTTCATTTCTCGCAAACAACCTGGGAGGATCATCGATAGCACTACGATTGCGGCGAAAGAACGGTGACAACGCGACTAAAGTGTGGTAAGGGCGCGACAAGGGCATGGCGAGGGCAGCGAAAGAACGACAACAATGTGGCATTGTGAGGGCTGTAGTGGCGCTGCCTCCATAAGGGTTCCATCTCTATCGTCTTTCCAATGCTAGAAGCCCTGTTTGATGGCGATTAATAGCAGGCTTGCGTTCGCGGTGTGGTGGTCTCCATTCTCAGGCGGTTTCGCGGCAATAGAGCTCGTGATTGAATGTTTTGATTTGGGTCTTTACAAGAACTCTTCTTCTTTTCCACAAATTCCTCCTAGTTCCAAAATTAGGGTTCTACAGATAGGGAAAAGGGGAAAAACATTCTGCCTTCTTACTCTTGTGCCGCTATGGAGTGGATGGAGGCGCGTAACTCTCGGCCATGGATGACAGCTTAAGGAGTTTGCGATTGAAGCTCATGGTTGTGCTTGCGAGGAAGAAAAGAACTCGTCTGCGTCAATAGAGGTAGGCGCCACGGAAAGGATTTGGGATTTCTGAGTTTGGTTTCTGCGTTTTTAGGTTCCTAGTGAAGAAGATGAATTTGGAGCGAACATTGTTTATGTGATTTTGTGTGCAGGTTGGGGTGGAGAAGATTTAATCAAGGAGGTGTGATTTACTTTCTGGTTGCGTCAATTGAGGAGGACGAAGAAATCGCGAATCGCAACAACGCCGTTCTGGGTTCTTTTATGGTGGTCCGGTTGTGGAACAGAAAGGGAAAGCATCATTGCCATTCAAAAATTGCAACCTTGGGGTTCTATCAAATTGGATTTCTGAAATTGGGAAATCTTGGGTCTCTGTTTTGATCTCGGGTTTAGATTTTGTGCTTCTCTACAGGCTAGGGCTTGAATTGAAGCTACTATTTCTTGCGCTTCACACGGGTTGAGCAGTGAAGAGGATGACTTTGACGATTGTTGTGTTTGGGGTTTTCCTATTTTTGTGATTCAATTTTGTAATTTGGGGTTCGTCTCTTGAATTAAGGGTTTTGGTTTGTATTTGATTCCCTTCTTTTCTATGGTTGTGCGAGTGATGTGATTCCTTTTTTTTTTCTATGGTTGTGCAAGTGATGTGAAGGAGGGCGGGAATGGAGGTGGCCATGTGTAACGACTGATGGCGTTGGTAACTCCGACTAATATTGTCCCACGTACCGCTTCAGGTCAGTATGAACCGAGGCCTAAAGTTTGAAAAGAAAAACACACTACTGCTTCGGTTATCTAAGAACCGAGGCATAATCCTACCCCGTTTTGCCTCGGTTCATAACCGAGGCAAAAAGCCTACCCGTTTTTGTCTCGCCTACATATGTCTCGGTTGTAGAACTGCTGCCTATAAGCAAAAATAACCGCTATCGCTTCCCCTTATTGCATTAGTGTTGGTTTTAGCTCACTTCATTTCTATCCCCAAAATGTGAATTGGGTTGAGTTGGTTTGCCAAGTTCATATTGATATTTGCTACTCGTTCTGTCATAAGACGAGTTAGCAAGTCGACACTTGTCCGTCAATTTTCAACGAAATGCTTTACAGATTTTGATTCACCAACAAATAAAATAATCTTAAAAATTCAACAACTCTTGAATTAACTTTGTTTGTGGTGATTAACATCTAGTCAACAATTGCTCTTACCGCAATACAAATTGAGGTGCTTAATAAAAAAAAAATTTAAGAGTGAAAATGTCTATTCAATTGAAATCAATTGTGTCCCATCAAATGTAATGTAACATTGAGAAAGGCATTGGAAACCTAAAAATTAATTGCATGAATATCACCATATTCTTTTCATGTGCGCCAAGTGAATGCATAAACCGGAACATGCTACTCAAAAGCATTGAATGAGAAAATGTGATTCCAATATTAAAAAACCAACAAGAGTCCTAATTTTTTACCAAAATCAAATGAACATAAAATTAGAGAAGAATAATGAAGGGGTGCAACTTTAATTATCCCCCAAATCAAATGACTATAAGAAGAAAAAAAGATTAGAAAAGCAAATAAGGGATGCAAACATAATTTTCCCCAAGCAAATTGCTTTAAGAAGAGATAAAACAACTCTAATTTTCCTCTCAAATCAATTGACTCCTAGAAGAGATGGATGTCTAGAAAAGTAGTGTGATGAAGAAAGAATGATGCGATCAGGATTCTTGATAGAGAAGTGTGTGAGGGAGAGAATGCTATAGAAGTCCAAAAACCCAGTGTAGAAGAAAGACGATGTGTGTGATTTTGAGTATTGTGTGAGCAGCAACATCAAATGAAATATTATGATTAGGCAGGCTGACGAGTTGACTCGTTCTGGCTAACAGGTCAAGACGGGTTGGTAGGTTCAAGATTTTAACCTGTCCTATAAAATTAAGGTCGAGTTGGTGGGCTGGCCCACCCAACTCGCTTTGTCACCCCTAATTAAAATACTCTTCAATATTTTATATTTTTAATAAAATTTATATAATTGCATTTTCTTGTATAATATCATTTAAACTTAATTTAATCTTTTAAAAGTTAGATTTTATTAAATGAGATTTACATATATTTATATTTTTTTATTTAACTTTATCAATACTCAATATGAAAATTTGTATCAAACCCTCCCTCTTTTCTTAGGAACATGCATTACGAAAAAAATAGAATTATCGATGGACAAAATCCATGAGTAAATAAAATTACAAATGACCTATTAACGATTATTTTTTGATAAAATACTTGTAAAGAAATTTTACCTATGGATAAAAAAATCCAATGATAATTATTGAGAACAACAAATTATTCCTCCTTTTTCTTCTCTTTCTTCTTCTCCTCCTCCTCCTCCTTCTTCTTTTTCTCCTCCTCCTTACCCTTCTTCTTCTCCTTCTCCTTGGTTCTTCTTTATTTCTTCTTTGGGTTTCCTATGTTCTTTTTCAATTTTTCTTCTGTTCTCGTGCAAGTCTTCTTTTTCTTATGTGATTGTTTTGTAGTTCTTCTATGATTGTTATGCAATTGTTCTACGATTCTTTTTTCTTCTTTATCTTATAATAAACAATAGGAATACACAATTTAAATATTGTTTCCTATGTAAATATAGACTTTTAGATTGGATAATATGAAAGTACCTTCCAAATTTCACAATTCAAAACATGTTGAGGTATAATCTAAATATTATTCCATCAATCCAAACGAACACATCAATCCAAAATGACATGAATTGAGTTGAATGCTTATGAAGTCATACACCTATGAAGTAACCTTGTAAAGCACTATAATGACCAATCTTGGTTCCACTTGGTCTAAAAATCCCTTGTGATAGGGTTAGTTAACTATAGCCTAGCCAGAAATCTGTTCTCCCACACTAATCTTGTTATAGAAACTTCCTTCAACTATCACCACCAAAATAATTTCATTTTATTATATGAGCTCATAAGTTCAATAAAGTCAGGATGACTTCCTTCCCTAGCCTTTGACTCAATATATACCTTAACATTAGACAATGTAACAATTTTCCTTAGAATTAACCACATTCATATAATCCATAAATAGACCAAATTGTTCAATTATAATCCTCTTAGAATCATGAAATCATCACCTTCACCACTTGAATCTCCTTCATCTCTTCTCATAAGGGTTTAAAATACATTATATGGACCAAATTGACCAAATGATGCATCATAGGCAATCCATCAATTATCAACCATATGCACACCCATGACTTCACTGCTTCCTTCAATAACACAAATCACACAAAATACAATCACATCACCATTTCAATGACATATAATTTAGCATACATCTTATAATTTCAGGCTATTTCAACCAAGCTGTCATACTAACACATCATTACTCCACAACATGAACATATATACAAATATCACCACATTTCTCTTACCTCAAAATAACATTTCATCAAAACCAAACTCTCAGTTTAAAAAGCACTATCACTCACAATAGAAACCTATAGTAGGTTATCCAAACAAGATAGATATTCAATATAAGATATATATTCTATGAAAAATATTTGTGCATAATATTTTGCAAAAAAATTAGTGTGATAAACTTTGGAAAGGATGACAAATAAGAAAGAAATTGAAAGAAAAAGGAGGAGAGTTTGAGGAGAAAGCAGTAGAGAAAGAAAAAAAAAACACTCCTTACACCATTCACCATTAATTAAATATATATATATATATATATATATATATATATATATATATATATAAAATTTTTTTTACAGAGAAAAAGGGTAACGTTGACTCTTAATTGTGTTATAACCACTCTCCATATTCTTTTTACTAATTGTAAAAGTGTAATGGAAATGACCCAATATGCAACTATGTTCAAGCTATAATAAAAATACTAAAAAAGATTAAATATATTTCATCAATAACATACGAAATATATGTAATGTCTATTTTGTTAAAAAGACATTTTCTATTTTATTTTGTTCTATTATTTATTTTCACCGTCATCAATTTTATTTTATTTTTCTCTTAATTATTGCAGCATGGAGAGGATGAATGCTTCCTAAACACGATCCAGGCCTGCACAATTACAATCTATCCTGACATGGTAGAGTTCCTATATAACAATTTTAATTTTCTTTTCTAACTTTGTAAACTTTATTTTACTTTTCTTTTAACTTTTAGTTTCTTAACAAACTCAATTTAACTCTAATTCAATCCTGCAAATTATAAAATCGTAAAACGAAATTTGCATTCATTCAAATGATACCTTTAAAATTGCTAAAACAGATTTTGAACATCTTAAAAAAAATCATCACACTAACCCTAAGTATTCATGCATCTCATTTTCATGCATGGATAATGCAGCATTTCAGATTTGTTTAACACAGAATTACGATGCATGCAGATGCAACATTTCAGATTTGTTGAGTGTTTGGAGCGTCTGAGTTTAGAAGGGAGACACAGGCAATGGATGAACTGCTTCCAAATGACTGGTTTGGGCACATCACCTATTGATTGCTACACAAGTGGCAAAGGGAAATCTGTTAGTTCCTTTTATTTTCTTATTTCACTCTTCATTTTTGTATAACAGATACCTATGCACCTTTTGCTTTAATTTGGAAAAATATTCTTTCCCACACATAAATTTTTTACATTTATTTGACATTACTCTTCCTTACTTTTTACTTTTTCTTTCTTGAAAAAATACAAAAGTTTACACTTTTATGACTATTTTATCCTTGTAGTGTGTCAAATGAATGTGAAAGTGTCTTTAATTTATAATCGAGGTTAAAAACTTTCTTTTTTATTTTGTTTTGTTTTGTTTTAGAGTAATGATTCTTTGACACACTTAAATTTTTTACATTTATTTGATACTGTTCTTACTACTTTTTGCTTTCTTCTTTCTTGAAATAATACAAAAATTTATATTTCTATGACTATTTTATCCTTGTAGTTTATGTCAAATAAATGTAAAAGTGTATCATGATACCATTACTTGTTTTAATGTTTTAGAATCAGTAGTTATTCTTGAAAATAATTGTTGTCATATTCTTTATCTATACTAGTAATTATTAATAAAATCAATAAATTTAATATATTAACAAGAAATATTTTTCTGATAAAAAAAATATAATTTTATATTAACACCTTTTATGTATCTACGAAGCAGATTGACCTAAAGTATGGAAAGGAAACATCTGAGCTTAAACCACCCCATAGATTTGTTCCATGGGTGGTTGTGAACAACCAAGCACTCCAAGAGGTTTGTGAGTGATGTCAAATTGAAGATTTCAGAATAGAACTGAATAGTACTGAATTGTGGCTAAACTATGTTTCCTTTTTGTGGATACAGGACTACAGAAATTTTGAGACCTATATTTGTAGGGCTTACAAAGGCAAAGTGAAGCCAAATGCTTGTAGATCATCATCACTTACAGCAAGAACTTATGATGAGTCAAATGAAAAACACAATAATTTCTTTATACCTGTTTGCTATGCAGATGAAGCAAGAAATCTGACCTTACACTTTGGCAACGAGATTAAGCAGTAAATCACCATTAAAATTAGGTGGGAATGTACTTTTTGTGTTCATGTGGATGTCTAAAGGTTTTATACTTTGGAAATAAGCTTAAGCTTCTTCTGAATAATCTATGACTTGAATGGTGCAGAATTGTTTCATTTTAATTTTCTAATAATACACATTTTGAAAATGCTGAATTTTGTGATGTCTCCTCTTCTTCATCTGGTGGATCATCTAACAATGTCTGATTGAGATGTGAAAAGAATATAAGAAATTGCTAGTACACTCGCTCAATTAGAAACTAAATAAATTGGAACATGTACTTTACAACTAAACAATATTTATATAATTTATCTCTGTAATGTGTGTATGAAACAAAAAGGTAGGGGAGAGAGAAGATAAACATCATCCCCATCTTTTTATTTCATTCTCGTGAGCCTTTACACCACCGTTCTTCCTCTCTCTCTTTTCTTCTCATCTTCGTCTCCAAATCTCATCCATTTCAAAATCCAACTAGAACACGTATCCATTGAGTAGATAAAGAACATTTTAAACTATGTAAGTTTTCAACATTTTTATTTAAGGAGTGTAACAATTTTCAACATTTTTATTTAGGTAGAGTAACAATTTTGTGAGTCTATATAAATGATATTATTGTGAGAGGTAATCATGAACGTGAATAACAAAAATTGAATGATAATATTATTGTGAGGGGTAGTCATGAACATGAATAACAAAAATTGAATCGATGTCTAGAAATTTTGAAATTAAGCTTGAAGAAATTAAAATATTTTTTAAGAATTGAAGTTGCTAATTTTAAGAAAGGGATTTTTATATCTCAACAAAAGTATATTACTAATTTATTGCTAGAAATGGGTAAAATGACCTCTAAACTAGCAAACACATCTATTAATCCAAATGTAAAGTTGAGAAATGAAGAGGAAAATGTGATTTTTGATAAATCAAAGGCTGGTAAGAAGACTTATTTATTTATCTTACACTAGATATTAGTTTTATTACTAAGACTTTAGTAAGTAAGTTTATTCATCATCTAAATGTTTAGATTCAGATGTTGTAGTTGTCTGGCAGTATACTACCTCGGTTCTGAGCAGGAGGTAGTATGTCCTTTTCAGAGCTGTCAGAGTACACCAGTGCTTGCAAAGTGATTTGACAAGGTTTTATGCCTCAATTGGTTAGGGAACTGAGATAGTAGGCCATTTTTGAAAAAAGTGTCAGATTAAAAGTCTGGCTTGCAGAAGGGGTAGATGGGTTCTGTAGGGTTTTATGCCTCAATTGTTGGTTGAGCCGAGGCAATAGATCTCTTACGCTTCTGTTCCCTAACCAAAAGTCTCTAGGGTTAAAATGAAGAATCCAGTATTACGAACTTATTGTCAAAATTTTGAACTCGATCAAATGGTGAATGAAGTAGGAATTATAATTTTATTAAAACAGCATAGTGAATATGTGTAACAAAGGTACAAGATGTACAATCTTACAGGGAAAATAACAATGCAATAAATATACAAATAGAGGGGTAAAACATGGAAAATGATGGGGTAGTCGAAAATTCAAGAAGTGAGACCTGGGACTAGGGCACCTACCTGCGATAACATACTGAGCGAATTTATGTGAGAAATCCTTCATATAAGGAGAGAAAATGTGGTAAGGGAAGGTAAGGGGATTTTGGTACCTTTCTCTCTGATTAATCTCTAACGTTTTCTCTTACCTATGATTGTACTATTCCTTTCAACCACTTTTGTTGGGAATGAATTGGTTATGAAATTTAAATAAAATAGTACAATCCTTGCTTTATTTTCTGTGTTCTCCTGTTTTCTTAACAATTGGTGCTTCCATTGACCCGTGGCGGAAAACACCAGATTGAAGGATCTCCAAGCAAATGTTAAACGAAATTTTGAAACCTTGGAGAGGTATTACTCAGACATTCAAAGTCAGATGGCAAAACTCAAATTAGTGAATGCTGCTTGTTTTGAATGCTTGGAGACAGTGATGCAAGCCAATGATTCCAGATTCAATTAGATTTCTAGTGCACCGGGTTCGTCCATGGTGCTTCGAACTCGTTTAGGCCGCCTTTCTAAATACGAAGTGAAGCTTGATTTTCCATGATGTGATGGTCACAATGTCTTGGATTGAATCTTTAAAGCTGGACAATTTTTCGGTTATTATGCGACCGATGAGACCGATCAGTTATTTATTGCCTTAGTTCATTTAGATAATGACGTGGTAACTTGGTTCCAAATGATGTAATGTTCCTCTCCTTTCCATTTTTGGCATGATTTTACTGAGGCCTTAATACTTGATTTTGGGTCAATCGCATATGAGTGTCCTCGGCTTCTTTATTCAGGCTTAACCAAACTAGTACTGTTGGTGAGTATTACAAAGCATTTACTAGTTTAGCTAATCTTGTGTCTGGCATCAACTTGAGGCTTTATTGAACTGTTTTTTGAGTGGCCTTCAAGCTAAGGTTCGCAGGGATGTTATGGCTTTATCTCTGCCTAGCCTAGTTAGGGTCATTGCCTTAGGAAAATTATTTGAGGAGAAATATAACCCCCCAAGTGCAGCCCATAACCCTTTATACTAACCCAGATCTTCAACCATTGTTCTTAACCGCACCTCCTATAATACCAAAACAGAAACCTCGTCTACCCTACCTAAATCCAACTTACCACCTTTATTTCCCAATCTCAACATTGAACCTTTGTCTCAAACCAACAAACACAACCAAATAAGAAAAGTTCCCTCATGGAGATGCAACTTCAAAGAGAAAAAGGCCTTTCTTAATTTTGTGATGAAAAATTTTCCTTTAATCATAAGTGTCGAAATCGTCAAATGATGTTACTGCAATTAATTGATGATGACTTAGGGGATACTTGTGAACCCTATCCCCTTGATTTATTATAGACTGATAGTTAATTATGTAACCTTGAACATCATTTTTCACTCAATGCCATGAAAGGCGTGGGTGGTGTGGGCACCATTGGCTTCACTAGACATGATGAGCCTCTTGCAATTAAGATTTTGGTTGATGGTGGCAGTTTTGACAACTTTATCCAACCTCGTATTGCTTAATTTTTAAAGTTACCAATTGAACATGTTACCGGCTTTCAAGATTTTGTTGGTAATGGGCAATCCATGACGACCGACAAGGTGATACAACAGTTACCGGTAACAATTTAGGGTCATCAATTGATTGTTTCGGTGTATTTGCTTCTAGTTTTAGGTGTCGACCTTGTTCTAGGGTCTTCTTTGTTAGCCACTCTTGGTCCGCACATTGCAGACTATGTAAAGTCTAGTCTTAAATTTTTTCAAGAGGATAAATTCGTTGTTTTGCAAGGGAAACATATGGTCCAACCATAACTAACTCAATTACACCATATGCCCCGGATGCAACAGACACAAGCTATTGCATAATGTTTTTCAATTCAGCTAGTGCCACATGAGCTTTCAAATGACTTTCCTTTTCATTTCCGTATTGGCTTATCCCCTGATTTGGTTTCCTTATTGCACAAGTATCAAAACATTTTTCAGCTTCCATTAGGCTTGCCATCTCCAAGACCTCAAGACCATGCTATTCTGTTATAGGTAGGCACTAAACCAGTTAAAGTTCGTCCTTACCGGTATCCTCATAGCCAAAAGGAGCAAATTGAAAAGTTGGTTCATGAAATGCTTGAGCAAGGCCTTATCCGACCTAGCACGAGTCCTTTGTCATCCTTTATTTTATTAGTTAAAAAAATGATGGATCATGTAAGTTTTGCACTGATTATCGAGCCTTGAATGTTGTAACTATCAAGGATAGTTTTCCCATGACCACTGTGGATGAATTATTGGATGAGCTATATGGTGCATAATATTTTTCTGAGTTGGACTTACGTTCTGGGTATCATCAAATTTTGGTCGAACCCGCTGATCGTCATAAAACGACATTTCGAGTGCATCATGGCCATTACGAATGATTGGTCATGTCATTCGGCCTCACTAATGCACCAGCCATTTTTCAAAGCTTGATGAATCACATTTTCAACCTGTTTTATGCAAATATCTATTTGTATTCTTTGATGATATTCTCGTTTATAACCCCTCTTGGGTGGCACATTTGACTCACTTGGAATTAGTTTTGCAGACTTTACAGGAACAGTTGTTGTATGCTTGACTTTTCAAGTGTTCTTTTGTCTTGTTAGAAGTAGATTATTTGGGATATGTGGTGTTAGGTTTTCAGGTTGCGATGGACAAGAGTAAGGTACAAGCAGTGTTGGACTGACCTCGTCTGGAGAATGTTAAACAACTTTGGGGTTTCTTGGGACTCAAAGGATATTATAGACGTTTCATCAAGTCGTATGCTACCGTGGCGGTATCCCTTACTGATTTGCTAAAAAAGGAAGCTTTTTCTTTGAATCCTGTTGCCAAGGACACATTTATGTTATTAAAATAAGCCATTACTACAACTCATGTCTTGACTCTTCCTAAATTTACCCATCCTTTTACCTTTGAAACTGATGCTTTAAGTACTGGAATTGGTGCAGTGCTGAGTCAAAATGGTCACCCAATTTCCTTTTTCTCCAAAAAGATAGTCCCTAGGATGCAGAAACACTCCGCCTATATTAGAGAATTGTTAGCTATCACTCAAGCATTGGCCAAATTTCGTCATTATTTGTTGGGGCATAAGTTTGTCATTCGAAGAGATCACAAAAGTTTAAAAAGTTTGCTTGCCTAGTCCTTACATACTCCTGAGCAACAAGCTTGGCTTCATAAATTTTTAGGCTATGACTTCACAATTGAATATAAACTAGAGACAGAGAACATTGCTGCAAATGCATTGTCACGTGTTTTTTTTATTGCTTGGTCCGAGCCTTACTCATAATTCTTACTCGAGTTAAAGCATGCTCTTGAGATTAATAGTAACTTCCATGCACTAATCCAATTATGTATGTCCAATGCTCATCCTAATACGCATTACAAAATGAAAGGTGAGTTTCTTTATTGGAAGGATCGCCTAGTGTTACAATCACCCAATCCTTTGATTCAAAAGGTGCTTCTAGAATATCACAGTTCCCCGATTGGGGGCCATGTTGGTATTGCCAAAACGTTAGCTCATATTTCCTCGCAATTTTATTGGCCTAAAATGCGAGAGGACGTTACTAAGTTTGTGCAACAATGTATTATACGTCAACAGACCAAAGTGAGTTAGTAACTCCCTACGGGTTTGTTACAACCCCTACCTCTACCCCCAATAAGTACGAGAAGATGTTGCCATGGATTTCAACACCAGGTTGCTGAATTCATATGGATTCACAATTATTTATGGTGGTGATTGATAGACTATCCAAACACAGTCATTTTGTGCCTTTAAAATTTGACTACAATAGCAAAATCGTGGCTGAAGCTTTCATGTTGCATATCGTCAAGTTGCATGGTGTTCCAAAGTCCATCGTGTCAGATTCCGATAAGGTTTTCACTAGTTCCTTTTGGTACCACTTATTCAAGTTGTAGGGCACAACATTGGCTATGAGTTCCACTTACCACCTGTAAACGGATAGTCAATCCGAGGCCTTGAATAAATGTTTAGAGATGTTCTTACGTTGTTTCACTTTCAAAAATCCCAAGTCTTGGTCAAAATAATTGACGTGGGCAGAGTAGTGGTATAACACATCATTTCATACAAGCCTGGGTGTGACACCATTCAAAGCATTGTATGGACGAGACCTACCTACTTTAACATGTTATTAGTACAACCCAACTAACCCAAGTGTTATTCAAGATCAACTCACTACAAGGAACCATCTTTTAGACTAAGTGAAATGTAACTTGTCCAAAGCTCAACATTGTATGAAGCATCAAGCTGATAAAAAACAGTCTGATATGCAGTTTCAAATTGGTGATTAGGTATTGGTCAAATTACAGCCCTATAGACAACATTTAATGGTCTTACGCTAAGCACCATAAATTGTCTATGCGCTAGTTTAGACCATTTAAGGTGGTTGCTAAGGTGGGCGTTGTTGCTTATAAATTGGAGCTTCCTGAGACTGCCCGCATTCACCCAGTTTTTCACATTTCTCAACTAAAACCATTCAAAGGAGTTATCCATGAGCCTTATATGCCACTTCCTCTTACAACTTCTGAATTGGGTCCCATTTTGTAGCTTGTGGCCATTCTACAAGCTAGAACAATTTTACAAGGTTCTAAGTTGCATTCTTAGGTATTGGTTCAATGGGATCATTGCAACAATGTGGATACATCTTGGGAGGATGCCGAGGTTATTAAAACTAGTTTCCCTCAAATCAACCTTGAGGACAAGGTTGTTTTTAAAGGGGAAGGCAATGTAACAAAGGTACTAGCTGGACAAACTTACAAGAAAAATAATAATGTAGTAAATATACAAATAGAGGGGCAAAACATGGAAAATGGTGGGGTAATTGCTAAGTACTCAGAAATTTAGGAAGTGAGACGTGGGACTAGGACACATACCCGCAATAGCATGTCAAGGGAATTTGTGTGAGAAATCCTTCATATAAGGAGATAAAATGTGGTAGGGGGAGGTACGAGGATTTTGGTATCTTTTTCTCTGATTATTCTCTGACGTTTTCTTTTACCTATGATTGTACTATTTCTTTCGACTACCTTGGTTGGAAGTGGATTGATTATGAACTTTGAATAAAATAGTACTGTTAGATGTTAAGTTGTGTGTTTATGTTAATTGGGCTCAGCCCATTCTATATTTATGGTTTAACCCATATCTTACATTATAAATAAACTACCCTATGTGTATGCTAAACACACAAGGAGATTTCTCCTAATCTTCTCCACTATTTCATATGGCATCTAGAGCTTAGGTTTCATTCCAGTATGTTCCACGGTCTCTAGTACACATCACTGCCGCAGACACCGCTGTCCCCGCTGCCTCCACCGCTGCCAGAGTTCCAGAATCGACCGACGACCACTCCATCTGAATCGTCTCGTCCGGGCGACCACCGTGGTGCAAAGATCGCGGCAAACGAACCACCCACGCACCGCCACAACAGTCGCTAGATCTGCCATTTCCCGCCGCGTGTGCCGGTGCGTCGCTAGAGAGTTTCGCTGCCGACCAAGACCGTTGTGATTGTTTCCTCGCCCTCTTTTTGGGTCGTTGCGTCAATCGAAACACTTGAGATTTTTAGGGTTTCTCCCTCTCCATGGCGTCTTCCTCGTCTACAAACACCTCTGTTGGTGCCTCATCTTCTGATTCCTCAATATACACCAATTATGTGAATGTACACTTGTCCATTGACAAGTTAGATGGCACAAATTATGCAACATGGGTGTCTGACATCAAAATTTGGTTGAAGATCCAGGGGTATGTAGATCATCTTACTAAAAATGTGACTAGTGCTACCACAGATGACACTTCCCGCTGGATGAAAATTGATGCCCAGTTATGCGTCGTCATAAAGTCCACCATTCACTCCTCACTGAAACAAATGTTTCGATGATATGAAACATGTTCAGAAGTATGGGCACAAGCGAAGCTATTATATACAAATGACACCTAGCGTCTTTATGGTGTTTGTCAGGACCTATTCACTGTTATTGGTCCGTGCAGTCCTTGTCCCATGACAGAATATTTGGGTAAAGTTCATGCCCTCTTTCATGATTTTAATGAGTTATTACCTCCTGCTTCCACTCCTGCTAAAGAACTGGAACAATGATCAAAGTTCTTCCTGTTGTTAGCATTATATGGACTCTCCGATGATTCCTCCCCTGTCCGTGATCAGATTTTGAGTTCTCCTGTCATACCCAACTTTACTTCTACTTGTTTTGCTCTTTTGCATATTCCGAGCAAACCAGTCATTGCGACATCTCCTCATACTGATGATTCCTCAATTATGGCTGCCCAATGTGATGACCGAAGTCGGTCTCGCAAGCCAGGTAAAGGATGACCAAAATGTGACCACTGTGGCAAGCTTAACCATAAAATTGATAGATGTTATGTGTTTCATGGACGTCCTCCTCGACCTATAGCAATGGCTAATTCTGATCCACCTCCCTGATCACCGTCTACAGATCATCCTACTTCATAAAAAATCCCTGCAGTCTTCAACGAAATTCTCAGATGGTATAAGGATCCTCAGCACTCTAGTTCCACTACATCTGCATCTGTTGCACGCACAGGTACACCTTTTGTTGGTCTGACTCACTCCCTCAGATCTTGGGTCCTTGACTCAGGCACCATCGATCATATAATTGGTAACAAGTCCTTGTTTTCTTCCTTGTCATGTTCGGATAATTTACCGTCGGTAACAATGGCTGATTGGTCTAGAGTCTCATCTCATGGTATTGGTACTGTTCATATTTTTCTGTCCATATCCATTGATCATGTACTTTATGTCCATGGGTCTCCCTTCAACTTATTGTCCATAAGTCGTCTAACTCATTTCCTTAATTGTGTTATTTCATTTACTAAAGATTTTGTTTGTTTGCAAGACCAGAGTTCGAAACACATGATTGGCATAAGATGGAGTCTCATGGCCTATGTCTTCTCCGCCCTTCTCCACATGTTGGTGTAAGCATGGAGTCACCATCCCTTCTCCATGCTCAGTTAGGTCATCCCAGTTTTGCCAAACTACAACAACTTGTTCCGAGTTTGTCGAAGTTATCAAGTTTGTCGTGTGAGTCTTGTCAGTTAGGAAAGCATACTCGTAGGTCCTTTTCTCGTAGTGTTTCACAACGAGCGTCATCCCCCTTTTCATTAAATTATTCTCATATTTGGGGACCTATTCGTGTTAAGTCCACTTTAGGATTTCAGTATTTTGTTACCTTTATTGATGACTATTCCAGATGTACTTGGTTGTTTTTAATGAAGAATCGTTCTGAGTTGTTTTCTATTTTCCAATCATTTTTCATTGAAATAAAAACACAGTTTGGGGTTTCTATTCAAACTTTACACAGTGATAATGGCCGTAAATACTCTCAACCGTTTAAACATTTTATGGCTTCTCATGGCATTCTTCACCAAACCTCATGTGCTTATACCCCTCAACAAAATGCGGTGGCTGAGCGCAAGAATAGACACCTTATTGAAACAACTAATACATTTCTAATCCATGGTCAAGTACCCTCGCATTTTTCGGGTGATGTAGTTCTCACTGCATGTTATCTCATAAACCGCATGTCGACTTCTGTCCTAGATAACAAAATCCCTCATTCTGTCTTATTTCCTCAAGACCCTTTACATCCATTACCTCTTAGAGTTTTTGGGTCTACATGTTTTGTTCATGATTTTAGTCCTGGTCTTGATAAATTATCTCTTAGATCTCACAAATGTATCTTCTTAGGATTTCCAAGATCACAAAAGGGCTATAAGTGTTTTTCCCTTTCCCTCAATCATCATTTCATCTCTGCTGATGTCACTTTTGATGAATCTTCATTTTACTTTTCACATTTATCTTTTAGTTTTGTACCTCCACCTACTACTGTTGATATTCCTCTTTTCTGTGATCCTTTTCCTTCTTTAGACTCTCTCATGACCTGTGTCTCCTTCGGGTCCAACAAATGAGTCTGACCTGCTCATTTCCCTCCGTAAATGTATACGCTCTACTCGTAACCCTTGCCCCCATTATACTGTTCTTAGTTACCACAGATTATCTCCATCTTTTTACACATGTCTATCATCCATTTCTTCTGTGTCAATTCTCAAGTCTGTGGGTGATGCCTTAACTCATTCTGGCTGGCGTCAAGCCATGCTGGATGAATTAAGTGTTTTACAGAAAAGTGGAACTTGGGAGCTTGTCCAATTACCATCTGGAAAGTCTGTTGTTGGTTGCAGGTGGGTGTATGCTATCAAAGTTGGCCCTGATGGTACAATTGATCGTTTGAAGGCTCGACTGGTTGCCAAAGGCTACACACAGATTTTTGGTTTGGATTATGGTGATACTTTTTCTCTAGTGGCAAAAATAACCTCTGTTCGCTTATTCATTGCCATGACCACTCTTCGACAATGGCCTCTTTACCAACTTGATGTCAAAAATGCTTTCCTTAATGGTGATTTGAATGAAGAAATTTATATGGAGCAACCGCCCGACTTTGTTGCTCAGGGGGAGTCATCTGAATTGGTATGTCGTCTTCACAAATCTTTATACGGCCCAAAACAGTCTCCTCGGGCCTGGTTTGGTAAATTCAGCTATGTTGTTCAACAATTTGGTATGTCTCACAGTGAAGCGGATCATTCAATGTTCTATCGCCACTCAAGTGCTGGATGTATCTACTTAATAGTGTATGTCGATGACATTGTTCTTAGAGGAAGCGACTATCTTGGCATCTCTCAGATGAAACAACACCTTTGTCACCATTTTCAACCCAAAGGTCGTGGCAAACTTCGGTACTTTTTGGGTATTAAAGTAGCACAATCAATACTAGTATTGTCATATCTCAGAGGAAGTATACGTTAGACATCTTGGAGGAAACAAGGTTAATGAACTATAAATTTGTTGAGACACCTATAGATCCTAACATCAAACTCCTACCAAATTAGGGGGAGCCTTTCTCAGATCCTGAACGGCACAAAAGATTAGTTGGTAAATTAAACTATCTTACTGTTACGCGTTGATGGGTTGTCGCGGCCCATACAAATTTGATTGCAATTTAGAACTGCAGTATAGCTAGGGAATGACCCCTAGGTCGTCTCTCAAGGACCAAACTGTGGTTCGAGACTTAGGTCTAACACAAAGTTGGGGGGGTTGAAAGTGTTTTGAGAATGCAATGACGAAATTAAAAATAAAAATTAAACACATTTGAACATCATTGAAAGCATTAAAGAAAGTGAAAATGCTAAATTGAACAATTCTAAAACAAGGTATGTAAACTAATTAAAATGCAACACATACTAAAGAAACTTGTGGTGTTATATTTAAATGCAATGCTTAAAACAAAAATTTAAATGCACTAAGCACCTTGAAAGTAAATTAAATGTTTAAAAATTAATGTGACAAATTAAAAGGCAAGTAAACTTTTGAAGCTCTACTAAATTTACTGGACGGCAACCGTGTCTTCATATAACGTATGTGCAAACACCTAAGGAGAAAAGAATCTGTGAGCTTTCCATGCGACATTAAGAAATGTGTTGCACAATCCAATCAAGCCGTGACACTTTTCTTTTCCAATGGAAATCAAATAAAAAATGCTATATGAAGGGGCTACACTGTTTCTCCCAATTGAAAACATAATAAAAGCCTTGCATTCATTAAGAAAATCAAATCACCGTTTCCACCCAAACCAAATCACGTGCAGCTCAAATCAAACTGTGTGTGTTGGAAATAAACATATGCTGGCCACAGCAGCCCCTGCCCGTGACATCATTCTATTCTCAAAGCAAAACATCAAATTCCTACATCATGAAGCACCATGGAGCCCTCCATCAAACCAATTAAATGCACGCTTCTTTCAAATGGAATCAACACTTTGGATAAAATCACCGTGCTGCTAGCTTCTTACCTCAAAGTCCGTACACACCATCATCTATTAAACAATACTGAATAAAATAAAAAAAAATACGTGAGAGCAAAAAGCATTCAATATGAGAATTTAACCAAGTCTTGGATCATGCAATTAAAATAAACTAAAATAAGACCCATTAAGCTCCTCTCAAGTGAACGTGGCAGCAGCCCTTTGCTGGAATCAAAAGGAACTTTCTACAAGAAGAAGATACCGATGTGCTTCAATGTGTTGGACGCAGCAGCCAAGCAAAGAGAACGAAAATAATCTTCTCAAGGTGGCTGCTGCACCTCCATCCTTATCACCGTTTTTTCAGTCATTTTTTTCCTCTCAGTGTGTTTTTCTAGAAGTGAAAAGGTGATCCCCTCTGTGGCGGCTGATCCCACTTATCACCTAGGGTTACGTTTTTGCTGTCCCCCCTCTTTTTTTATTTTGGACCGTGGGTGCTTTTTTTTTATATGTTTGCTTCTAGCTGTTGTTATATTCTTCTCCAAGCACACCCCTCCAATTCCTATTCCTTGCTGCCAGCTGCTGGAGAGTGAAGGAACGTGTTGGGCCGGCAGCTGGCTCCTTAAAACACCCTCTTTCAATAACCGCACCACTCTTTTAAAAGCCCGTAGATTCTTTTATCCAACGTGGGCCGTTGTATATTCTAGCAGCTGCTGCTCCAATGCTGAACCATATTTTCCAAATTAAAGCTTCTTGCTATTTCTCTCCTTCAATGTGGCGTGCCTTAGGCTTGGACACCACGTGCACCCATTTTAATTCAAGTGTGCACCTCTTTTTCCAATTCAAGCACTTGGATGATGCAGCGTGGAGGTGTGTGGGCCGTGGGGTACTTTGCTCCCAGCAAAATGAATACAACACTGCTCCAAATCCAAGGAAATGCTTACCGAACTACTCCATTCACGTGCTGGACTGTGTAAATGTGAATGGGCTGCACCTCTTCAAATTAGTTCCCCATGAGCCCGCTTGCCTTGCTGGAGGTTCTGTCCGTGTGCTATTCTTTTTCAGCCAGCACACCACATTCTTCTTAAATAGCTAATTCATCAATGCTTCAATGTGAGCAACCAATTGGACTTCCATGTTGCTCGTGTGAAGGTTGCTGGACCGTTGCAGGATGCTATTTCCATGTGCACCCCTAAAATCAAAATCCACACCTTCTCTCACATTATAGTTTAAAATGTAATTGATGTGACATTTTTCTTTAAGTCTCAAAATATTATCCAATAATTTCCCTACAATTAATAATGTAAATAATTAGCCTCAGATAATTCAAATTAATTAAAATAAGAATTTCTGACCAAATTAAACACAATTAGGAAAAATGGGAAAATACTGGACAATTAAGTACAATTCCTTGATTAAATTCGGTACAATAAGCTAAGTGAAATCAATAAAATATCGACTCATCAAAATAGACCACACTTAGTCTTTTGCACTCTTGGGCAAAATCAAGACGAAAAACAGGGAACAGTTCAACAGACATAAGGGAATTTACACAGAAACAAAGACTCACAATGAAAGAAACAGAATTACACATTCTCAAGAAATTTGGACAAAGAAAAGTAGTAGACAGTATCCACACAGAATCAGAGAAAACAGATACTCATGAAGTCATCCAAGCAATTCCAAACATGGCAAAGTGATCAATCAGCTTAAGAGGTGAATCAATAGCAACAGAACCTCACAAATGCACACTATCAATGTTTCTCTCAAGTGTTTAGGGTAAACAATGTAAACTCAATGCACTCAAGAAACCAAGCAACAAACAGCCTTGGCGAGTCTCTAATATCAACATTCAAAACATATATGCATGTTCAAATCAAAAGATCTTTTATGGATGCAATGAGGTCAAGGAAAAGGGAGCATAAATATGGATAAGAAGCTACAAACCAAAAGAAATAGAGGAGTAATTGGAACAAGTGTAAACACAGTCAAATAACACCCAAAACCTCTTATTCAATCCTCTCTTTGACTCCATCATTGACAATTGTTCACAATTTTTTTTTTCATTTTTCTGTTTTTCTGCTCTCTTTTTTTCATTTTTCTGTATTTTTTTTTTCATCTTGTCTATTTTATTTTCTCTCTTTTCAGAACACAACTCTAAGAGACAAATAACACAACATATATACAAAAACAACAAAGAAGAGGAACCAACTAGCCAATTCATCAAAATCTCCCAGGAGACCACACTTATTCCCAAAACAATTCCAAAGCTCCAAAATTCCCTAAGGTTAAGGTAATCATGGTTTTTCACATAGGGCTAGTGTATGGGCTTCAAAACAAAGAAATGGGGAAAGCAAAGACTCAAAGGGGCTATCAAAGGATCACAACAAGGTAGGCTCATCTGGCTAGAGAGGCTCAACAACAAAACTGCCTTTATCACTTCCAAACATGCATATAAATCAAGAAACATCAAAGAGAGTCAAGCCAAGGCATATGTGCAAGCAATCAAGAGACATATCACACACAAGAAAGAATATCAAGTGGCTCACATCTCAAGAAACATCAAAGAGAGTCAAGCCAAGGCATATGTGCAAGCAATCAAGAGACATATCACACACAAGAAAGAATATCAAGTGGCTCACATCTCACACAGGGTATTTCTGTCACAATCAATTCAACTCTCAAACATCATAATCATCTTTCCAAGCAAAGAAAAGTAAGAATTCAGACTAATCAAAGTATTAATAAAATGAAAGACAAGTCTACAACCTAAACAAAGTTCAGAGATCAAGAGAAACATGTAAAACTGTATACAAGACACAACAAAAACTATCTAGAAAACAAAAAATTTAACGCAGAAAACACACGACTAAGCAAAGAAAATAGAAATCTCCCCCAATAGACCACACTTAATCTACACAGTGTCCTCAATGTGTCTCAAGCATCAAATCAGCAATTAGAACAGTTAACAGATCAAGGACAACTCAATAAAAGCGGGAAAGAGAGGAGAAGGGAAAAGGAAACTCCCTGGATCATGGTGGCAGTTGCCAATTTTGGACTTTCAGGGAGAGGTCTTCCACCACTGGAGTCAGCAAGGAGGTATTGAGGAAGAACTGCTTCATGCTCCAGATTTGATCGAGCAGGGAGATATCCTGCACAGCTGGATCTAAGAAGTGATTGTTGATGAGCGTGTTCAGTCGAGGCCTATTGATGTTGAAGCTTCTGTGTATTTTGGCACCCTTGTCTTCCATCGTGGGTGTGTGTTGATCAAACTCATGTGTACCTCCTGCAACATGGTTAGTGCAATGTGGTTCTACAGAAATAACATGCAGAGGTATAACACCCAATCTCAGTGTAACAAGCTGGACATCAGATAAACTCTCAGAACATGAATTACTTTCGAATTTAGAATCAATATCAACAACAGTCTCATATTCATGTTCAGTGCATGGAGAATAAATATTCAGACAAGATGGTAAAAGTTATTTCTCATCATGCAAAGACTGGAAATCAAAATCATGCTCATCAATATCATAATCATCAACATACCTATCAACAACATGATCATCAATAACATAATCAATCATAGGTATGTTTACCTCCACTTCCCCGAAGATTGGTAGAGTGGAAGAAGGTGAAGCTGGTCTACCTATCTCAAAAGTGTTGCTCATATCTGCCTGGTCCTCCAATTCTTCATCAGTCTCCTCAGGTGCAAGACTGGGGACATAGGAGTGTGGGAAAGTAGGTGGCACAACACTAAGCTCATGACTCTGCTCCTCATCTCCTATGTGGATGACATCAACATCATCTGGAAGCTGAACAGTCTGAAATAGTGATTCCTCTGAAACATAAGACTGTTCCTCAGTGAGTTGAGTGGCCATCTGCCCCATCTGATTGCTCAAGCTCTGAAAGGAAGCTATAAATTCCTCCTGAAACTCCTGATATTGCATATTCTGAGCAGTCATCTGTCTCAACAACTCCTTCAATGTAGACTCAGAAGTAGTGTGAGGATGAGGAGTTGCTTGGACAGGCTCATGAGACTGCAGCTGCTGTGGCTCCTGGACAGGTGGAGGCATACAAGTACTCTGGAATGGTGGTTCTTGATATCGAAGCTGTGAAATACAATACCATCCCAGGTTAGGATCATTCCACCCAAGATTGTTGCTATATGAATCAAAATGATGCTGAGTAGGGGAGAATCTATCCAAAAACAAATGCTTAAGATCTTCCCAATTGGCCCTGAATTCTGGTGGAAGATGAATAAGCCACTCACATGCTGCTTCTTCTAATGAATGCGGAAATGCCCTTAAAAACATGTGATCATCAGGGACATGAAGAGGTTTCTTCGAAGAGCAAATGGTGTAGAACTCCTCCAAATGTCTATGTGGGCATTCACCTGCAAACCCATGAAACCTAGGCAGCAAATCTGTAAGTCTAAAGGTGAGAACGCAATGAACATCAACCTCATCAAGTGGAACCGGCTCCCAAAGAGCACTCTCAAGAATGGAAGGATGAGTCATATTGTTCTCAACATAAAAATCAGCACAATATGCATGAGAAGCAATATCAGAGGCACAGGCAGAAGAAACAGTATCCACATAGCCAAAATAGGTAGACATGGGAAAGAAGGGGGAAAAGAAGAATGCACTGAAAATATGCAACCTAAGCTACCTGAATGCAATACACAATGACGAACACACAAAACAGAACATCACACTCACAACACAATACAAGACAACACACACTAACACAACAAAAGACCTAAAACCGGACCGTTGGTCCCCCGCAGCGGCGCCAAAATTTGATGGGTTGTCGCGGCCCATACAAATTTGATTGCAATTTAGAACTGTAGTATAGCTAGGGAATGACCCCTAGGTCGTCTCTCAAGGACCAAACTGTGGTTCGAGACTTAGGTCTAACACATAGTTGGGGGGTTTGAAAGTGTTTTGAGAATGCAATGACGAAATTAAAAATAAAAATTAAACAAATTCGAACATCATTGAAAGCATTAAAGAAAGTGAAAATGCTAAATTGAACAATTCTAAAACAAGGTATGTAAACTAATTAAAATGCAACACATACTAAAGAAACTTGTGGTGTTATATTTAAATGCAATGCTTAAAACAAAACATTAAATGCACTAAGCACCTTGAAAGTAAATTAAATGTTTAAAAATTAATGTGACAAATTAAAAGGCAAGTAAACTTTTGAAGCTCTACTAAATTTACTGGACGGCAGCCGTGTCTTCATATAACGCATGTGCAAACACCTAAGGAGAAAAGAATTCGTGAGCTTTCCATGCCACATTAAGAAATGTGTTGCACCAATCCAATCAAGTCGTGACACTTTTCTTTTCCAATGGAAATCAAATAAAAAATGCTATATGAAGGGGCTACACTATTTCTCCCAATTGAAAACATAATAAAAGCCTTGCATTCATTAAGAAAATCAAATCACCGTTTCCACCCAAATAAAATCACGTGCAACTCAAATCAAACTGTGTGTGTTGGAAATAAACATATGCTGGCCACAGTAGCCCCTGCCCGTGACATCATTCTATTCTCAAAGCAAAACATCAAATTCCTACATCATGAAGCATCGTGGAGCCCTCCATCAAACCAATTAAATGCACGCTTCTTTCAAATGGAATCAACACTTTGGATAAAATCACTGTGCTGCTAGCTTCTTACCTCAAAGTCCGTACACATTACCATCTATTAAACAATACTGAATAAAATAAAAAAAATACGTGAGAGCAAAAAGCATTCAATATGAGAATTTAACCAAGTCTTGGATCAAGCAATTAAAATAAACTAAAAGAAGACCCATTAAGCTCCTCTCAAGTGAACGTGGCAGCAGCCCTTTGCTAGAATCAAAAGGAACTTTCTACAAGAAGAAGATATTGATGTGCTTGAATGTGTTGGACACAACAGCTCAAGCAAAGAGAACGAAAATAATCTTCTCAAGGTGGCTGCTGCACCTTCATCCTTATCACCGTTTTTTCATTCATTTTTTTCCTCTCCGTGTGTTTTTCTAGAAGTGAAAAGATGATCCCCTCCGTGACGGCTGATCCCACTTATCACCTAGGGTTACGTGTTTGCTGGCCCCCCTATTTTTTTATTTTGGACCGTGGGTGCTTTTTTTGATATGTTTGCTTGCAGCTGCTGTTATATTCTTCTCCAAGCACACCCCTCCAATTCCTATTCCTTGCTACCAGTTGCTGGAGAGTGAAGGAACGTGTTGGGCCGGCAGCTGGCTCCTTAAAACACCCTCTTTCAATAATCGCACCACTCTTTTAAAAGCCCATAGATTCTTTTATCCAACGTGGGCCGTTGTATATTTTAGCAGTTGCTGCTCCAATGCTGAACCATATTTTCCAAATTAAAGCTTCTTGCTATTTCTCTCCTTCAATGTGGCGTGCCTTAGGCTTGGACACCACGTGCACCCATTTTAATTCAAGTGTGCACCTCTTTTTCCAATTCAAGCACTTGGATGATGCAGCGTGGAGGTGTGTGGGCCGTGGGGTACTTTGCTCCCAGCAAAATGAATACAACACTGCTCCAAATCCAAGGAAATGCTTACCGAACTACTCCATTCACGTGCTGGACTGTGTAAATGTGAATGGGCTGCACCTCTTCAAATTAATTCCCCATGAGCCCGCTTGCCTTGCTGGAGGTTCCGTCCGTGTGCTATTCTTTTTTAGCCAGCACACCACATTCTTCTTAAATAACTAATTCATCAATGCTTCAATGTGAACAACCAATTGGACTTCCATGTTGCTCGTGTGAAGGTTGCTGGACCGTTGCAGGATGCTATTTCCATGTGCACCCCTAAAATCAAAATCCACACCTTCTCTCACATTATAGTTTAAAATGTAATTGATGTGACATTTCTCTTTAAGTCTCAAAATATTATCCAATAATTTCCCTACAATTAATAATGCAAATAATTAGCCTCAGATAATTCAAATTAATTAAAATAAGAATTTCTGATCAAATTAAACACAATTAGGAAAAATGGGCAAATACTGGACAATTAAGCACAATTCCTTGATTAAATTCGGTACAATAAGCTAAGTGAAATCAATAAAATATCGACTCATCACGCGTCCTGACATTTCCTTCGTAGTTAGCGTGGTGAGTCAATTCCTAAAGTCCCCATGTGAAGACCATTGGGATGCAGTTGTTCGCATATTGAAGTATATTAAAGGATCACTTGGAAAAGGTTTGTTATATGGTCCTAACAACGATACAAAAATCGTTTGCTATTCAGGTGCTGATTGGGCTGGTTCCCCTTCTGATAGGAGGTTTACTTCTGGATATTGTGTCTCTATTGGAGGCAACCTGATATCTTGGAAAAGTAAGAAGCAAAGTGTTGTGGCAAGGTCTAGCGCAGAAGCAGAATATAGAGCTATGACATCAGCTACTTATGAGTTTGTGTGGCTTAAACAATTACTTAGTGAATTGAAATTTGGAGATGTCACTCACATGACACTTATATGTGATAATCAAGTTGCTCTTTCTATTAGCTCTAACCCTGTCTTCCATGAGAGAACCAAACACATTGAAGTTGATTGTCATTTTATTAGCGAAAAAATCATATCCGGAGATATCAAGATTGAGATCGTTAACTCAAGTAACCAGTTGGCAAACATATTCACCAAGTCCTTACGAGGACCTAGAATTGACTAACTTTGTAACAAGCTTGGAACATATGATTTATATGCTCCAACTTGAGGGGTGTTAGATGTTAAGTTGTGTGTTTATGTTAATTGGGCTCAGCCCATTCTGTATTTAGGGTTTAACCCATATGTTACATTATAAATAAACTACCTATGTGTATGCTAAACACACAAGGGAGATTTCTCCTAATCTTCTCCACTATTTCATAAGTAAAATTCTTGCTTTATTTTCTTTGTTCTCCTATTTGTTTAACAATATGTGAACAAATTTTCTCTCTTTTTTTTCTCTCTTCCAAGATCTACAACTTCTCTAGACCTAAAGACTCCCCACCATTTAGAGTAAATAATGAGATAAAATGGAATGGTAGATTGGACTTTTTAGAAATTTGAGAACCCAAACCAATATTAATGACTTATAATTATAATCTATAGTCATGGAACGTTACAAGTAAAACCTCATATAATTAAAGGACATCAAAATTACAATTTAACTAAAAAAGTTGGCAAGTACTTGACTCTCATTCTTTACTTTCTTTTGCATACATCAATTATATACAGCAAGTAATTCTATTTATGCTGCACTATAACCTGAATTTCATTTGCAAAAATAACATAACGAGTTCGAAAACCCACTTTCTTGATTGCAAAATTATACTAACATAAAGATATTATCAGTAACTTAAGAAAGCATTCACGTAAAGGAAGGTAAATGCTATTAATCCTATACCAAAGCCAGACTTTTTAAATTGCTACTGTGAGAAAAAAAAAAAACAGAATGAAATTTTGCAGGACTTGCCTAGTCTAAAGTTTAATTTGGAACTAGCCCTTTCAATTTAGTAACACACACAGTATACATACAGACATATATATACCATAAATATAAGATAAGAATATCATCCAACCATTACCGTAAATATTTCTCCATCACTGATAGGATTGAGAATTTGGCTTCAAAAGAGACAGAAATAAAAGAGAGAAATCTAAAACTTAAATAGGGATACCAAGAAAACTATAGCCAAAAGAGAAAAGAAGCTAGAAAGTAGGAAGTGGTAAAAGACAAAAGGAATATCAAGCCTTTGTGGTTGGTAATATAAGACAGAGAGAATGGAGAAGGAAAAATTAACAAACAAAGAAGAATGCCTGATAGCATGAAACTTGAAACTTCTATTTTTGAGGAGCTTAGCAAAGTTAATACAACAATACAAAAATAAAGGCTTAAAGAGTGAATGAATAATAGATGATGATCATGCCTCATAATGAAGGTCATAGCTTCTACTGTTATGGATCATTGTTTTATTGTATTTATGGGCTTCATGCCCTCTAGATTTTACTTGAAAACAAGACCATAGATAAAGGCTTTTCTGCTACATTTTCTAAACCAAAATAGAAAGTACAATTTGAAGTTCTCCAAGCTGACATACCAATTCTCTCTCCTTCTCTATTTCTCTTTTCTTTTTATTTTTCATCTCCTTCACTAAAGAGGAGTTATACAATACACTTACACTTAGATATCAGAGATCAGTTTCAGATATTTTTCATTCACAAACATCCTTACACCCTGAGTCACAGTAGAAAGTCTTTCTACAAGTATAAACAGAATGTTTCTTTCAAAACTAGTTATCACCAATGCATTGATGCTAATCCTTTTCCTTTTCATGTATGACTCTGAGGGTGCATCAAGTTCTTCCGGTTTACTTAGTCTTGGTGATGGTGCTAACATCAATCCACCATTTGCTCATCAGAAAGTGAATCTGTCTGTGTACTATAACAGCCTTTGCCAATCTTGTGCACAATTCATAATTAAGGATCTGCAGAATGTCTTTGACAGAAATCTCATCAGCATTATGAATCTTCGGCTAGTCCCTTGGGCCAATGCTCACATCAATAACACCAACAGTTCCATATCATGCCAGGTATAATTTTATCTTTGCTCTGCTACAATGAATTACACATTTCAGTTCTATATATATGTGTGTATATATATATAGACACACACACCCACACATCAGTTATCACATGCTCAAGGGTCTCATAAATTTGAGAAAAATAAGTATATTTTAGTTTCAGCTTATGATGAGAAGAAAACATAGGTACATTCAGTTAAGCATTTCTGGGAATAAAAATTAAAGTATTCTTACATAAATGGTAGGACTAGGAGTTATGGTTGTCTCTACTATATTTCAGCTGCTTTAATTTAGTTCAATTTTTCTGATCTGTTCATTTTACCAATGTCTTTTAATTTTTGCTCACTAAATTATGCAGTCAATAAACTTCACTGTTGCAGTCTGGCCCTATTTGTCATATGTCAGAATCTGCAATCTATGCACTCAGTGCAGAGAATACTTACAGTGTTTGGTTGCAGGAAACGAGATAAAGAGAGGGAGATTTTAATATTTTATTATAGTTAAGTTAACTTTAGGAGAAAGAAAAGAAAATAAACTTTGTGATTTAAAACAAGTATAATGATTAAAATACTCGTATGTTTTGAAATTTAAAATCTTAAAGGTGTGAAAGTAAATTCGCTTTATAAATCTCTTTTAGAATTTGAGTTGGGACTAACTTAATCCTAAAAGATCAAACTTCTAAAATAAAATCAAATTGTTGAATCAAAATCCCTCTCATATTACTGAAAGATCACCCTGTTGTTATTTACATTTTCTCTGTATTTAATAAACTGTAAGAGATTTATTATTATCAGTGACTCATACTTGTACACTGGTTGGCAGAATGGGCCAGATGAATGTGAGCTAAATTCATTGGAATCATGTGCCCTTAATCTTTGGCATGAAGTGGTAAGTATACTATTAATTTCCCTCCATAGTTAACAAGGACACAGAAAAACCAGACCTCTATATGGTGGTAATTGATAATGATTTCTATAATTCTAATGATCTGAGATATCTGCCATAATATTGTAATGCAGGACATTCAATATGAATTGATCAACTGCTTTGAGTTTCTGGCATTTAAGGGAACCATTAACACATGGAAGGAATGTTTAGACCAGTTGGGTTTGCCTAAGGAACTTCTTCTGAAGTGCTTCAACATGGGAAATGGGACACAGGTTTCTTCCATCACTTTCATTTTATGGTCAGCTAAAACTATGCAACAGGAATGGACAAATTATCTTCTTCTATGACTGTGTTTGGTCAAGTCATTAGTAGTCATTGTTAATCATGATATCTCTCAATTATGACTACAATATCATGTAAAAAATATTAATGTTGTTTTCCACTTTGTATAACAATAATATCTACAGCTTAAAAAGAGTCCAAACATCTTCTATTTCCATATTAAAATACCACTTTGTTTTCATAACCTTGATAAATGTTTATATTACTGGAAACCTAAGTATAAATATATAAATGTTTATCTAAATATAAGTTACAGATAGTTAAGCATCATACAAAAATAAAACTTATAATTATAAGGTTTTGAACTGAGAATGATGTTAGATTCATGTTTTATTGGTTAGTAGAAACCATAATGATTCTGAACTACTTAATAACTTTCTGGTGTTGCATTGTATAATTTGAATTTTTGTGCAGCTTGGAAAAACATATATTAATGAAATTGCACACCTTTCTCCATCTCCTTCATTTGTACCATGGGTGGTGGTGAACAATCAACCTGTTGGAAAAGTTAGTACATTTTTTTCTTACTCATACTTTCTGATTCACCAACATTTATAATCTTTAGATTATTGAGAATATACTCATCAATGAGTACTGTTTGTGAGTTCAGGACTATGCAAATTTTACACATTATGTTTGCAAGGCTTACAGAGGAGTTGCTGTTCCAGAGGTCTGCAAATCTCTTTGAAATGAATGCTACTGAGAAATAAAATCAGTTATTTAATAATACAGTGTGTGTTGGTTCAGAAAAAGGCACATTGACTCTGCATGAAATGTTACATCTATAATAGTTAGTATTCATGAACAAGGTTTGTTGTAGCATGCAGAAGAAAGCAAAACCTTATCAGAAATCTACATTTTCCATTGTTAAACTTGCATGCTAAATGGAAGTGTATTAGTGATACATTCACCCTCTATTCCTCTCTTGGTCCCTTTATCTTGAACAAAGTTAGAAGACATGTTAAAGAGGTAATTATTTATACAAGGAAGTTCTGAAAGTTTATATTCATATTGAAGAAACCTTAACTTTTAATCATTTTGTTCAATGGATATTAAGGTCAACTTTTCATCGATACACAAATTTTTTATGATTATAGAACAATAAATAGTATATACTAACAAGTTATTAGCTTGAGTGAAAGTAAATTAATATGGTATTGAATTAAGTCTCCTAAATAGAAAAGAAAAGTTTATGATCATCCATTACCAAACAAAAACACCAAAGTTTCAAGATTAACTTATTTCTAATACTCATTTTTTTTCCAGATCTTACAATATTGGGAAATTTTTTGAGAGTTTTTGAAATGTATTTGAAACAATGTTGTTTTAAATTGTAATTTTTGAACAACATTTTAAGTTTGAATTGAAATAAAGTTTTTCCCGGTTGGTTTTAAGATTGCTTATATTGAATAAGTAAAAGTTCTTTTTTTTAATTCGCTATCAGAGATGTATTAGTTATATTTCTTTATGTTAATGGATATTTTATAAACAACAAGTGGCATCTGAAATGGGTGTTACATGTGGCATATAATCTGAAATGATATTTTCTTTTATTGTTTTCTTCGTCTTTTTTAATCATCTAGTTTATTGAGATAATATAGTTAGATCAAGCATTATTTCTGTTACAATTTTCTTATTAAGAGACATGTAGGAAAGTTGAAGAAAGAATGTGTATTTAAATTGTCTTTTTTATTTTTATTTCTAAGTGATAGGGAACTATTGAACATGTTTGAAACAAGCTCTCCTATTGAAGTTTAAGGGGAATAAGGTTAATTTTTGAAACAACTTTTCCATTCTCCCTAGTTGAGAGCTAAAGGAATGGAGATTTCAAATCCTTTGAAAAACGATGATTTGTATCCGAAACCTCCTTTTTTTTATCTCACAGATGGCATCATTTCAATCACCAATTTTGATGTACTATTTGCTTTGAAACCTGAAGTTTTGTCGCGTTTTTTTTCCTTAAAAGGTGACTTAAAATATTGAAAGAGAATGTGTAAGTGATGTGAGACTAGGGATGGCAACGGATCGGGTCGGGCACGGATAGTGCCTACTCGTAACCCAACCTGACAAAAGAAAATCCACCCGTTATCCGATTCGTTACGCGTACGGTTACCTGCTTAAAAAGTATTCACGGATATTTTAAAACCCGCAGATACCATAAATATTTTAAAAAATATATTTTTATAAATTATTAAATTAAAATTGTCGCAACCGGAATCGCGACGGGACGACGACGATCCAAAAAGGGAAACATTTTTTAAAGAAGAGATTTTTGAGTCGCCACCATAGTTTATTCTGGAAAACTACGGAAAAACCATAAAATAAGGCAAGGTCTGCGAAAACCGAAATTCGGGTTCGGGAGTCGGTTACGTGTGGGGAAGGTATTAGCACCCCCACAACGCATGCCCTAAGGCAGTACCTTTAATTAAATACGCGAATTTGATGTGGTTTGCAAAATGTTTAATTTCCCCTAAAAATAAAATTCTAAAGAAAACAAAAATATTTTTTTGTATTTTTTATGTGAAATTATTGAGGAAATCATATTGGAAAATATTTGGATTTTTGGGAAGTGAACCTGACAAGACTTACCTTGCTCCTACGTATCTCCACTTTGATGGAGAATCAAGGATCACGTAGTTCTGGCTGAAAGATTGTTTGTTGTTTGAAGCAAGATGTTTTTTAGTTTTTTTTTTTGAAGATTTTATATTTTTTTGGTATTTTTATAGAAAAAGGGAAAAGGTTTTTAGCACAAGGTAGAAAGAATGGTCGCACGTATGCTTAAACCTTTAGAAATAATTTTTTTTGATTATTTTTTTTTTAAAGAAGAAGAAAAAGGTTTTGAGCACAAGGCCGACAAAATGGTCGCACGTGTGCTTAAACCTTTTAAAACATATTTTATTATCTTATGATTTTTTTTATTTTTCAATAACATGAACAATGAACTAGATGGAAGATAAATGGAAAATAAAATTTATATTTTTTTTGTGGTTTTTGAAGAATTTTGTATTTTTTATGATTTTTGACACAATTGATATGATTGAGAAAAAACAAATATGAGAACAAAAGGAATAATACAAATGTTTACACATATTTACAAGAAAACTTATTTTTTAATTTTTATTTAATTATCAAGCAAATTCGAGACTTGACATGATAATCATATATTTTTAAGATTTTCATAAAGAAAAACAAAAGGGATTATAAATGAAAAAGTAGAATAAAAACCAATAAAATAATTATGAAAATTTAAAATTCAAACAAAAATGCAAATTTTAACAAAATAATTTAAACTAAAGAAAAAGGGATATGAAGGAATAAAAACTTGGATGGAGAAAACAAAAATAGTTCCACTGAGACAGTGATGTGATATGGAGGAGAAGGAGGAGAAGGGATGTGTTGAAGTGTTTTGATGATGGTGGAGTATAGAGAGGGAGAATAGGGAATGAGAGTAATAAGATAAGAATGATGAAATTAAGGTGATAATAAGGAATAGTAATGGTGTGGAGGAAGATGAGATGATGAAGTGGGAGAGAAGAAATGTATGTGTGTGTAAGTGTGTAGGTGTGTGTGTGTCCAAATGAAGTGAAGAGAATGTGGATATTTATAGAGTTAAGGATGAAGAAGTGTTAAATAAAATATAATTTTTTAAAAAAGTGAGTGGAAAAATAGAAAAAGTTAATGTGGAAAATAAGTAAAAGAAATAATATTAAAAATGAGTGGAAAAATTAGGTGAAATAAAATATAGTAAATAGTGAAAGTTAATGTCGAAAATAAGTGAAAGAAATAATATAAAAATTTGGTGGAGAAATTAGGTAAAATAAAATATAATAAATAGTAAAAGTTAATGTGGAAAATAAGTTAAAGAAATAATATAAAAAGTTAGTGGAGAAATTATGTGAAATAAAATATAATAAAAAGATGAATAGAAAAAAGTTAATGTGGAAAATATGTGAAAGAAATATTATAAAAACGTTAGTGGAGAAGATATGATAAAAAATATAAGTGGAATTATTAGAAAAGTTGGTATATTAAAATTAATATGAAAATGAGGTGGAAAAAGTAAATGAAAAAAAATAGATGATGTGGAAGGTGATGTGGAGGGTGATGTGGAGAGTGGGGTGTGTAAGAAAAATAGGTGGTGAAGAAGTAAAAAAATGTGAGATTATTTTGGGCCATTGGGTTAAGGACTAAAAAAAATTAATTTGGGGGTGCAAATAGTAAAACGAAATAGTATTTTTTATTTTTTATTTTTTATTTTTTTATTTTTTATTTTCTTTTTCCCTTTGTTTATTTTTTTTACTATTTACGTTTTCTTTTTTTAATTATTTTTTTTCTTCTTTTTTTTTTCAAAATAAAATAAAATCTAATAATAATTAAAGAGCTAAATCAAAAACGAAAGTAAAGTAAAAATTAAAATAATAAAATAAAAATAAAATAAGACAAAAACAAAAACTAAATCCTATTATTCAGTCACCCGGACGAAATTGGGTGTTGACAAAAATATAAATAGACTTACAAAAAATATATAAAATGTAATATAAATTAAATTAAATATAAATTAAAATTTAATTTTTGTTTCAGTTGAATTGGTCTGAGGGTCGGTCGTCCTTCTTTGCTTTATTCTATTTTGATCTTCAATCCTTCTCGAGAATGTCATACACTCTCCGATAGGTTGTTGACCTGGATGATTGTACCCAATTGTATATTTACAGGGTCTATGGGGAGAAGCCCATTGATTAACCATTAGTACAGTATATAATTAGGCAATCAACCCAATAATCAATACCATATATTTTGTAAAGCATAAAACAATATCAGCTATTAATATATGTTAATTATCGATTATCGATAAATGACAATTAATTCCGATCGGTATACTTCATATAATACAATTTTAATTAAATTTAACCTTGTAAAATATAAATTAATGTTAATTTTAATTAAATTTAACTTAATAAAATAAAATAAAAATTTTATTTTTTTTTTATTTTTTGCGGGTAGCGGATATTCGCGGATACAGATAGTATAATACCCGCACCCACCCATTTATAAGCGGGTATTAAAATACCCACTATCCGTGGGTTTCGGGTAGTAAATATCCGCGGATATCTATTATCCGTCGCGAATTTTATTCACGGATATCCGTGAGCGCGAATTTTTTTGTCATCCCTATGTGAGACTATTGAACATATTAGAACAAACCTTCAGTTGATATTTAAGGAAAATGAGCTCAAGTTTGTTGAAATATCATCATTAACCACATTTAAGGTTTTGTACTTAAAAACATCTTGAAAGGTGTACTTAAATTGTTCTTTTTCTCTACTTTTAAAGAAATTGAATTAAATATACAATTACAAAAATATAAAAAATATAATATAAATTAAATATAATTATAAATTAAAATTTAATTTTAATTTTATTTAACTAGATAAAATATAATTAATTTTAATTTTAATTAAATTAAATTTTATATAATATAAATCAACATTTTATTTTTATTTTTTTATTTATAAGCCGATATTAAAATACCTGTTACCCGTGAGTAATAAATACTCACAGATACCAACTATTGCAGATTTTATCTGTGAATACCCGATATTTTTATCATTGTAAGATTGAGTTGGATTTTAATCTTTCAAAATTTAAATTGAGATTTTTTATATTCTTGTAACTTGAAAAAAAAATTATAATAAAAAATATATTTTAGGTTTCAAATTATTATATCTCATGCAACTGAATTATTAGTCGTGTGTTATCATTCCTCGCTTAATTTGAGAGTATATGAACGTACATTATACGTGTCCCTTTCTTGGGTTTTATATATTAAGCATATTTGATAAAATTAATCAATAAGCTAATTACAAATTAATAAATTTTCTCAAAAGCTAACCAGTTATGAAAAAGAAGAAAACTCAAAACTTTAGTTCAAGGGAGAGTAAGAACAAATGTAGCATTTATATTCTTTTTACTAACTTTTGGAAGACGATATCGAAACAAGACATGAGCATTGAAACAATAATGACTTTTAGTACTCTCCGAAGTTTTTTCTACTGTGACACTTTCCTACTTTCCTACATTAATTAGTTGACCTTATTATTTCTATCAGCCATTAAGATGAGGATTGTTCGTTATGGTCCATCATCCATAAATACTGTTCCTCATGTTGGGGGAGTTAATTAGAAATTTGTTTGTCATATTACAAAATAAATGGGTAATGATACTTTGACATCCAAAATTTGATAAATTTTTGACATTGTCATGTGTCAAATTCTGACTAGTTTATGTAAATAATGTTCATTGTTGTATTGATAACATAAATAGTGATCAAATAATGAGCATTTATGTAATCAATTCAAATAATGAGCTCTTTGTTGTATTGTTAACATTTATGTAATCAATTCTAATACAACAACCATAAATGTTGCAAGACTTCATTCCGCCACACATTGTCAGGGATGGTGTGCTTCCGTTAAACGGTAGGAAGAGACGCGGACACTTTTCAACCGGCGGCACAACGGCGGATGGTAGTCCGGTAACCGTTGAATGGCGCATGACAGTGGAAACGGCGTGGGTGCTGTTGTCGCTGGAGTGGGAGCTTCTCTTTAGGATTTTCGTTCTCAATCTCTTAATGCCAATTTCAAATCTGAAAATGAAACCCACTCTTCATACCCTTCCCACTTCATAATCCATGTCATTCCACTTTTTTTTTTTTTTAAACAGGTGGACCATCCAGAATTTGACACATGATAATGTCACAAATTTATTAAATTTTAGGTGTCAAAGTATCATTACCCAAAATAAATAGTGCACTACTCAGTTTTCTTTAGGGGCTGTAATGAAGTGTGTGCAAAGAAAGAGGGATTTCTTTAAGTCGCAGTATTTTGAGAGGACAAAAATGAGATGAGTAAGATTGTTTTGGCTTGAAATATAATAATCTTATGAAAAATCATATTTCTAAGAGAGGAAATATATAATTTTTTTTATAAAGATTAAAGCAGATAAGTACTCTACTACTAATATACTTTTCACTAATAAAAAAACTTAGTTTTCTTGAGGTAGAAAAAATTGAAAGGTATTTAATCTTTGGGTGTTTGTGGATTTTGAATTTGAACAGATTATTTAATTAATTTAAAAAATGTTTTGTTGGATTGGCTTAGCTTTTTGCTTTTATTATTTTTAACTCAATCCAACCTATATATTTTTGAACGGGTTAGATGGCAATAGATAAAAATTGAGTACGCTTTTTTTATTAAAAAGATATAATTTTCAAGTATTAATTTCATTAAGAAATATAATTTTTTATAAAACTAATTCAAAACTTTAAGTAAGTTAATAAGTCAAATAATTTGTCAAAATCAATTCAAGATCTAAAATGAAAAACATAATATAATTTATCTAATTATAAGTCTCATTTGGCTGACTTATAAATAAAACTCAACCTAATTTAATTATATTAACTTACGTCACCAAGTAATTTCAATAAATAAGTTATAGCTGTCAAAACGGGTAACTCGGCTTGACCTGGCTCGGTCCACCACGGGTTGGTCACCTAGTGAGCCAACCCAACCCGACTCATTTATTACTGATCCAGAAAATTCGAACCCGACTCGACCCACCACGGATTGGTGGGTAAACGGGTTGGCTCACTGACCCACTTAATTACAATTTTTTTTAAATAAAAAAAATTACAAACTCTCTATAATTCAAATCTAAACAAATTTCACTCCCAACATGGATGTTTAATTAATTTTGAACATATGGAACTTAAATAGTTTTTTCAAGCAAAAAAATATAATAAATATTTTTTTATAAAATTAAAATTAAATTTTAATAAAATAAAATTAGGTAAGCGGGTTGGTGGGCCAACCCGACCCACCACGGGTTCAACCCACATGAGTCGGGTTTAAATGAGCCGGGTTGAAATCTAACCCACATACAATTTTTTCAAACCAACCCGGCTCGAACCCGTGACGGGCTGGATTGGCCCGCGGGTTGTGACCTATTTTGATAGTTCTAAAATAAATAGAGTTCATATTTATTAATTCCCTCGATTAACCTTTAATTTTTCACTTATTAATTGATTTTTGTGCTTAAAAAATTAATTAAATTAAAAAATTTTATAATTGGATTTATTGAGAATGATAAATTAAAACATGTTAAAAATAGATTTTTAGTTGTATAAATATATTTTGAATATTTGAAGTATTTTAGTGTAGTTGAAACTAAGTTAAACTCATAGAGGTGTTGAAATAAATTGATTAAAGTTTATGAGTTAAAGAATAATAAATAATTAAAACCACAAAAAATTAAACTAAACATTGCATTAATAAGACAAGAAAAATATAAAAAAGTAAAGAAGTTTGGACATTGTAGTATTATCTTTCTTTTTCTTTTTTTTTTTACAAAAAAGAGTTTGGGTAACCCTTTGGAGGCTTAATTTCGATCTCTCCTACTTCTTTCTAGTTCTCTTTATTTTCTTATATTTTTATGTTATTTTTACTGTCCATGAAATTCACAGCCTATGAGATTAATTTGTTGTAATTTCTTAATATATTCTAAGGTTAAAATTAAATTATTTGTTTATTCTTTTAATAATATGAGTCAAAGAGTTTTTAATTTTAATTGAGATTATACTTTGATTAAATTTAGAAACTTTCATAAATTAAATATGTTTTTGCGAATAATTGAGAATGCATTTTGATTAAAAATAAAATTATCAAGAATTTACTTTCGTTAATTAGCTTTGTACTTTATAAAAAGACACAAAAGAATAAAGTTTTAATCATTTTGGAGGTTTTTTTTTTTTTCAAAATCGTCTCAAATAGATTCTTCTATTTTTTTTTTTATCTCAATTAGGTCCATGTTTCTATAAAATTGAATCAATTGGAACCTTGTCATTAATTGAACTGGACGACATTAAATTTGCTATCTCGTGGCATGATGACTGTGCAATTGTTAAGCACATGGCAATGACTTGGTGCATTAAAATCACGTGGCAATGAATGAGGCCGTTGTTAAACCTTAAATCGAAATCATCTTCCTCACGCTTCCAAACCCCGCCGCCGCCATGAATCATGATGTACTTCCTTGCGTCAACGACTAGCTTCAACGCCTCATCTTCTCCTCTTGAATCAACAACACAAAGCAATCTGGAAAAGGACAATAGAACTCCTCCACAAAAATCACCACCTCACACAACGCAGATTTCGCAGTCAAAGGGGGCTGCATTGGAGGATTCTCCCCTGAACTTTTTCCTTTGCCAAAGGAAGTGTTTGTGGGAGTGAAATTCAAGATACATAAATCATCATCGTCCTCGATGTCCGAAAGGTCGATGATGTGGACAGATTTGGAAAAACTGTCACGTTGCTCCAAGTCCTTCTCTTTCAAAGCGACGCGCAAACCTTGTTCCCTTTTCTTCTTCTAGCCTCTGCTTTGAGTGAGCCGAGAGGAGTGTTAAGTTCCATTGTCACGTGCTTAACAATTGCATAGTCAACAATGAAGAATTCTATTTGAACAAAATAATGGAATAAACATATTACTTTATTATTGTTTTAATATCTTTTTATTTTTTTAAATTTTATTTCTTTACTTCATTAATTATTTTACTAATTAATATTTCTTTTTATCTTTTTGTATTATTCTTATTGTATTTAACAAACCTTTTTATTATAGTTTTTTTAAGAAATAATTTGTTAGAAATGAATTCTAGTTCACTGAGAGAGATTTTAGGTGTAACATCTCAAAAATATAGTATAAAACTACATTCAGGTGTCAACATATAATAATATAACAAAATAGTTAAAGAGCTTTCGACAAGATTTCAAAGTAAACTATATGTCCGAAGTAGGCAAAACTTTACAAGATATCATAAAGTGTGGTACAAGATGGAAGAACAAACCGAATGGTTATACATACTACATCTAAACTGAACGGTTATACAAAAGAAAATACTAAATTTCTACTGGCCGAACGGTCCTAGGTTCAAACCTCAGGATTCTCTCCTTCCAAAGCTTGCTCCACCGAGCACTCCTTTACTTCTGCTCACATCAAAAGGTGATCATTGCAAAAGAAGAAACAAACAGGAAACAAAGACAAGACAGAAAATAAGGGTAAGCTAATGTAATTTAATTACATACACATACATACATTTCATACAAGTTCATTCAACTCAAAACCGAACACTACATCATCCTAAACCGAATACAAGTAATTATATACAAACCGAACACCCAATTGTGCATAAACCGACACCATAACTTGACCATCCAGATTTGTATGAATGTGTAGCTACGACGTTTTAGCACTCGGGTGGTGTAGTAGCTGGGATGCCCTCAATAGCTGCCACCCGAGGTTAGTCTGTTTTACCTCATCGAAGGTTACTTTTTAAAACTGAACCTCCTATCATTCTCACACATGACTTACTCCTCTCTACTTGAGAATGAGTAATCACAGAATGTCGGGATGAACGCCAGCTTAGCACAATATCCACATTCATACTTTACAATTCAACAAACATCCATGAGATATTCCCCCTTGGAACCCTCTTTCACATCCATGTTATTCATTTCATATAAATCTTTAAATACCATCATACTTAGCCACCAATATAATCAAACTGAACAATATAGTAAAATCACAATCATGAATAAGACCTAAAGTAAGTAGTACTATAGCCTATGAACATGACCGAACAGTAAGAACACCCTTAACTTAAGAATATGACCGAACGGTCAAATAACATGTGGCTCATGTATGAACCGAATACATTCTAAGACCGAACACTAATGAGCTTGAGTCGAATACGAAAGGATTAGACATAATACTTATACCTTAGGCCGAGCACTCAGAGCTTAGGACAAACACTTTGGAGTTTTGGCCGAGCACTTAGAGCTTAGGCCGAACACTTGGAGCTTTGCTCGAGCACTTATAGCTTAGGCCGAACACTTGACTATAGGAAGAAGTTCTCTTCAAGAGACCGAGTGCTAGTACAAGACCGAACACTCTTCGAAAGACCGAGTGTCATTACAAGATCGAACACTCTTTGAAGGACCGAGTGCCAGTACAAGACCGAACACTCTTTACTGATAAATTATATACTTAAGGTTGACAACGAGAAATAACCTAACATTTATTAAGACAAGTAAAATCTTGAATACTTAATTTATTTGAGTTTCTTGACTATACTGACTAAGTAGAAAGAGAAAACCTTCACTAAATCGAATACTAATAGAAGACCGATTGGTAATCAACTGAAACTCTACAGAAAGATAATTCAGTCAAGACCGAACACACCAAGGTCAAACCTAACGATCATGAATGACTCCCGGCGATAAATTGCAGAATTCTGTAGAATGCAGTAGAGTTAAGACTCAACCCTATTCCTACCCAGTTCTTGACAATTTATCAAACATTAAAGCACACAATCAAACATACTACATTCCAATATCAACCAAATCATCAACATACCATCATTCAAGCATACAACCATTCATAACAAAGAACCATAATTAAATTACAAGCTTCCCTTACCTCTTAACTAGACCAAACAACTATACCACTTCAGGGATTTGCTCTCAACAACGAGAAATCTTAAGAATCTACAGTTCACCGATTTGTGGTCCTAGACCAACCCAAAATACCACAAGTGTGATTAGAATTGGAAACAAGAAGGTGATGTACGCATGCAACCAAGAACTTGGCTTGCATGTGTCTAGAAATAGAATTTCTAAGAGAATGAACTTACCAATTCTAGACTTGATTTTTATCGGTGGACGAAGATGATCTTGCCTCAGAGATTGCTTAGACAAGATTTGATTGTAGCTTAGAAGAAGAGGAAGGTGAAAATTTGTAGAGAGAAGAAGAAGAGATTTTAGAGAGGATAATTGTAGAGAGAGGGAAAAGAAAAGAAACTTTAGAAATTTGGAGAGAGTTGACACATGCAAAGAGTGACACAAGGATTTCAAAATTTTATATAATTATCACCACCGAATGCCACCCGTCCACTCCAAACTCATGCACCTGTCCTCTCCCTTCCACATGTAATTTTCGGGTGATGACATTAGGAATGACTTTATCCTTTTTAGTTTATTTTTGACAATCTTAGAATTGTTATAATTGAGAAGTGTTAATTTGATATATAATGTTATCATTTCTTTATAAACTTAATTTTAAGTTTGTGAAAAATAACTCCAAGTTTTTGCATTTGGTGGACTCTTACATACTTTGTTTTTATTTAATGCGAACAAGATATACATACATTTTTTTAATCTTAATATTGTGTAGAATATATATATATATATATATATATATATATATATATATATATATATATATATATATATATATATATATATATATATATATTAATACATATTATGTTAACTTTGTTTTTTTTTTACTCAAACTATACAATTGTTCATTTATATACAAAATAAATAAAATGACACAAAAACATGGTTGGTTTTACATAAGTGAAACCTATACTTATTTTTATCAAGAGTTATTTTTTTAATAATGTTCCTACACCATTAATCAATTAAAAATATTTAAATATTTTTAACTGGTTAATATATTTATTATGAACATATACAATACTTATTATTTATAATAATTTATAATTAAATGATCAAAATTTTTTATATAAAATTAAATTCGAAAAAGTGACTAAAAAATTGTTTTGCAAAATTCTATTTTTCTGAGGTCATTACTCAAGTTGAATTAAATCATATATTTACAATCTATGTAAAAATTAGAAGCATAAGTGAAAAAGATACAAAAGAATGCACACAAAAATAAGGTGCAAACAACAGTAAAATTAAAATATAATATAAACAATTCAGTTCTATAGATATATTGGGTTCCTAGGGATGAGCAAATGGAACTGCACTGTACTGAAATGCTAAAAACTGTATTGAACTAAAAACAAACTAGTTTGTTTAAACTGAATTGAACTGTAAAATAGTTTAGAGAAACTTAACTGAACTATTTTTTGTTTTATCAAACTGAACTGAATTGTACTATACTAAATTGTACTAAACTACAATATAAACTGAACTGAACTACTAACTAAACTGAAATATACTAAATTGTACTAAATTACAATATAAACTGAACTAAACTATAGTAACTGAATTCTAAACTACATTAATTTTATAAATTGCTTTTTTATATTTTCACTTAAACTTAAGATTTTCACTCATGAATAAATATCAAAACTATGTTTTTTTTTTAAAATTTTATTTTCGTTCAAACAAATGACGTTTTTTAAAATTAATTTTTGAAAAACTTAAAAAGTCACTTAAGCCATACAATTTTTTACTTATTTTCTATCTTATTTTTATATTTTTATAATAATATGATTTTTAGTGGAGAAATCATTGATTAATAATTACTCTACAAGAAAATAATATTATAAATACTATGATAGGATATATTATATTGTGAATTATATATATATATATATATATATATATATATATATATATATATATATATATGCGCGTGTGTGTAATTTACATATGAAAGTGCAGCGTACATTAATTAATACGTAATTTACAATGTTTATTGATAAAAAAATATAAAAATTTGTGATATAATTTTTTTTTAAGAAATTAATTATTAATTTTTTATGTGAATGATTTATTTTATTAATATCTTATTATTAAATAATTTTTTTTGTAAGACGAAACAGTTGAAGGGAACTAGAGAAGAAGAAAAAGTAGATACAGTTCTCACTGTTATAAATTCAGTTTTTAAAAACTGAACCATAAAATAATATACTGAACTTTTAGTAAAAGTGTGGATCAATTTTTTTTAGTATAATATAATACAACAGATAAGTTATTTTTGTCCAACCCTAGGATTCCTCAAGTATAAGAACCTCAATTTTAATTCTATGTGATAGATGATGTAAATTTGACCAATATCAATACCATTTTAAAAAGATCTCTATTTTATTTGCCCATAATATGAGGGGTCTGAAAAAGTTCTGGTTACCAAAAGCTCTTCTTAAAATGATTAGGATTTGTGAAAGTTTGGTTTTATTATAAACTTTTAATTCTTTCTTAAATGTGAGATTTTCAGATTCGAATTGAAATTAATTGATTTTAATTAAAAGTTAAATTAAGTTAATTTGTATAAAAGGTTAAATTGAATCAGTCTGAATTATAAATTAAAATAAGTTAATTTTAATTAAACAGTCAAATTAGTCTAAACCAAAATTCGTTTAAACGTGAGCAAGAACAACAAAGAGAATAAAAAATTTCAATTAAAATATTTAATTAAATGTTTTATTAAATTTTTTATTATTTTTGATAAATACAGAAGAAAAAATAATTTATTTTATATTTTTTATTAAAATTATTTCTCATATTATATACACCATCGTTAACATATACCACTAAGAAAATAAAAATAATAATAATAATAATATATAAAATAAATTATAAAAAAACTTATAAATAATATAATAAATATAAAGAAAATATTTTTAATTCAGTAAATCAATATAAAAAAGCATATTATTATCGTATAAAAATATTTTTATTAATAAACACTACAAATTATCTTACATCTTATGCTTTTTTTTATAGTAAACAAATTTATATTAAATAATACATTTCATTTTTAACAATTTCTCTTAGTTTAAACAACAAAAACCCAATGGTATACACGTTCTCATTATAATATTTTTATATTTATTTGACATTATTTTTTTCTATTTATTATTTTTTTTTGAAAAATTACAAAATTTTATATTTTATGACTATTTTATTGTTATATTTTGTATTAGATGAATATAAAAGTATATTTCTTAAATAAACTTAAATTAAAAAAAGAATGTATTTGTTTATTTAGGTTCGGTTGCAGTATCAACACGTAAGAGATTTATTATTTTAAAAGTTCGACTATTAAGGAAATATTTTAGCTATTCTATTTAGGAGTGATTTTAAATTTTATTTTACCTTGTGTAAGTGGCTATTTAATAGCTTTTATCTCAATCAATAAAGCAACGCATATTTTACAGAGAAAATATATTTTTGTGTCTAAGGTTATTTTAACAAAGTGGTATTAGAGTTTTATGCTCTGAGTACCGAGAAAGAAAAAAAAGAGAAGGGGAGAGTCAAAGGGGAAAAGTGAGTGTTTGTTTTTTTGTGAGAGATGACAAAGGTTGTCAATGGTATGAGTGTGCCACAATTGACGAGAAAAACTAGTTATGATAATTGGTGCCTACAGATGAAGGCGTTATTGAGATCCCAAGATGAGTGAATGCCAAATCAGCAAAGGAAGCCTGAAAGATATTGGAGGTTGCATATAAAGGTGACAACCGCGTCAAAAGTCCGAATACAAGCTCTCAGAGGAGAGTTTGAACAGTTGAAGATGGAGCCCAAAGAGCATATAACCGAGTACATAACTTGGGTGGAGAAGGTGGCCAACCAACTCGACAGGAATGGAGAACAAATGCCATCTAGCCGGGTTGTAGGAAAAATTTTGAGATCTCTTACAAAAGATTTCGAAAGTATTGTGTGCGCCATCGAAGAATCGAAGGACTTGTCGGTTCTCACAATGGATGAACTTGTTGGGTCATTAGAAGCCCCCGAACAAAAGAGAAGGAGTTGGGATGATCAAGTTGAACCCGACGATCAAGTACTACAGGTACAGTTTGACTCGAATAAATCTCGGATTACTCAGAGCCGAGATCTTGGTGGCAGATGTTAAATTATATTAATAATTAACATTGGTTCATGTAATTTAAAGTATAACTTTGATGTAAAGATTCTAATGTGATGATTATTCGAATATTAAGATATTAAAGTTATTGGGATTATTTTAGAATTATTAAAATTAATCCCTCTCTTCTCACTTCAAAAGAGCATTTTGGTATTTTATTAAAGTTAATTAAAATATCATTAAAAGAGGAAAAAGTTTTACTTCTGTGGACACGATAAGTTTATGAAAAGTGAAACATCTTTCTCAGGAAAGACATAGAAACTGCTTTGACAGAGAAAAACATCCTGCAACTTCTTCTATATCATCAAGAAAGCATTAAAGAGGAGTGAAAGAAGAGAGAACTTTTGACAGGAAGAACTACACGATGGATTCAGGTAAGTTCTCTTTTACTGTGTATGGAAATAGTGAGTATCATGAAAATTCAAGATCCTGTTGTGTTAATTTTCATTCAATTGAAAATCAAAAATTTACTTACAAGTGGTATTAGAGCACGGTTCTGTATTTTATGATACTCCATGAATGGTAATATTTTCCCAATTTTTTGAAACCCTAATTTTTTGAATTATAAAATTTAGGGATTTTAAATTTTCAGATGTTCAATTAATTTATTAGCATGAAAGAAAATTAAAAGCCATAGAGTTTTGTTATATCAATTATTTTAATGGATGAAAGTGATTTAAATTTATTGTGACGTGAATTTCTGGAAGCGGTAAGTCTTTTCCAATTTTTTCGTTGCATTAAAGCAACTTCAATGTTGCGGATTTTAGTTTTCCATTAAAGCAACTTTAATCCTAGATGTTACGTGAATTTTATTTCATTGCTACATGAATTTTAATGTTGCACAACTCCTGTGACGGGAATTCAAGGGAAATCAATTTCTCGGGTTTTATTTTGATTAATGTTGCATCATTGTAATGTGAATTTGGAAAGGAAGCAATTGAAATAGCGTAACTTCACCGCTGTTGCATATTAAATAATAAAGGTATGTTATTATAATGTGCGTTAATGGAAATTATTCTGTGAATTGAAAGTGAATGTTTAGTCCGATAATTGCAATGCAAATGTGAATTAAAAGTTAGAAGGTTTCAGATACTTTTAATTTGAAAAGTGCATTTACTAACATATATGATATGATTTTATTTTATGAATTATATGTATTTGGAAGAAGGAAATTCAATGAAGTTGAATTTCGGAGAGTAATTAGTCATTGATGTAAAGATGTTATGGATTACCCAAAGGTGAACCATTGTTTATAATTGATGACATTAAAGTGAAACATTTCATGTACTTAGTATATGTTTGTATATCCAAAGATAACATACATATGGACTTAAGTATGATTGATTGTCTATTAAAGTATATATGTGGAATTTGTCAGTTTAAGAATCACCCAAAGGTGAACTTAAATGAATGACTTAATTGACAACCTATCAGTTTAAGTGTCATCCAATAGTGAACTTGAATGTATGACTAATGTAGTAATTTGTTTGAATCCATAAATTTTAATCAAAGCATTAATGTATGAGCTTGTGTATTATTTCCAGCTTACATGAATTTAGTAGGTTTGAGCAACAATGTCGTCAAGTTTAATGGGCTAAATTATGCCGATTGGTCAGAACAAATCCAGTTCCAATTGGGTGTTCTAGACTTGGATATGGCTATTATGATGGATGAAATGCCCGCAACCATTCCATAGACCAGTACAAATGATGAGAAGTCTCTTTATGAGGCTTGACATAGGTCTAACAGGCTGTCATTAAACTTGATGTGCATGTCTATGGCAGACAACATAAAGCCTTCCATGCCCAAAACATAAAATGCAAAGGAATTCATGAAAATTATCAAGGAGTACTCACAATCAGACATAACTAACAAGTCTATTGTGGGAACCCTTATGAGTGAGCTGACTACCAAAAAGTTTGACTGGTCACAGCCCATACATGAACATGTAACAAGAATGGCTAATATAGCAGCAAGGTTGAAGTCAATGGGAATAGAGGTGAATGAGTCTTTTCTAGTACAGTTCATCATGAACTCTCTTCCTCCTGAATTTGGCCAATTCCAAGTGAATTACAACACTATTAAGGACAAGTGGAACTTTCAAGAAATCAAAGCCATGTTGGTACAAGAGGAAGGGAGATTAAAGAAAATGAGAGATCATTCTATCCATCTCACAACTCATGAAGGTGCTAGCTTCAGTAAATAAGGACAATATCCAGAAGGACCAGAAATGTTTCTTTTGCAAGAAAGTAGGTCACTTCAAGAAAGATTGTCCGAAAAGAAAATCTTGGTTCGAAAAGAAAGGTACCTTTTATGTTTCTGTAAGTTTTGAAGCAAATATTATTGAAGTGCCTAATAATACCTGGTGGTTGGATTCTGGAAATACCACTCATGTTTCTAATATTAATGCAGGGATTCCATTCAATCCAACCCATAAAAGGAACTGAAAAGTATTTATATATGGGGAACAGAATGAAGGCATGAATAGAAGGAATTGGGACTTACAGATTGATTTTAGACACTGGTTGTTGTCTGAATCTTGAAAAATGTCTCTATGTTCCTGGTTGTGCTAGGAATTTAATTTCTGTTGCAAAGTTGGATTGTTTAGGTTTTAACTTTAAGATTGAAAATGGTATTTTTCATTTGTATAAACTTTCGTACTATTATGGTTCTGGTACATTAGTGGATGGTTTACACCGTTTAAATCTTGATGTTAATTTTTCTGAATCCCTGTTTAATGTTGAACATGTTGCTGATAGAAATTCTAGTGCAGGAAATGAATGTTCTGCTTTCTTATGGCATAAAAGATTGGGTCACATATTCAAAGAAAGGATGTTGAGGTTAGTGAAAAATGAAATTTCACCTCAATTGGATTTTGATGACTGGGATGTATGTATTGATTGTATTAAGGGTAAACAAACAAAACACATATCAAAGTATCCCGCCACAAGAAGTAGTCAACTTCTTGATTTAATACACACTGATATTTGTGGTCCTTTTGACATTAAGTCTTGGAGTGGTGAAAAATATTTTATCTCCTTTATTGATGATTTCTCACGTTATTGTTATATATATCTACTGCATGAAAAATCTCAATCAGTGACCGCCCTTGAGGTGTTCATAAATGAGGTGGAAAGACAATTAGATAGAAAAGTAAAAGTGGTGAGATTTGATAGAGGTGGTGAATATTATGGTAAAACTGATGAGAGTGGACAATGTCCAGGTCCATTTGTAAAATATCTTGAAAGTCAGGGTATATGTGCACAGTATACAATGCCCGGTACACCAGAACAAAATGGTGTAGCAGAAAGACGGAATCGTACTCTTATGGATATGGTTAGGAGTATGTTAAGTCATAGTAATATCCCTTTATCTTTGTGGATGTATTCATTAAAGACTGCTGTATATCTGGTTAACAGGGTTCCTAGCAAAGCAGTTTCTAAAACTCCTTATGAACTATGGACCGGAAGGAAACCCAGTTTAAGACATCTTCATGTTTGGGGATGTCCAGCAGAAGTAAGTTTATATAATCCACATGAAAAGAAGCTTGATGCAAGAACCATTAGTGGTTACTTCATCGGTTATCCTGAAAAGTCAAAGGGATATATATTTTATTACCCTAACCATAGTACAAGAATAGTTGAGTCTGGAAATGCTCGGTTCATTGAAAATGGTCAATTTAGTGGGAGTGAGGAATCACGAATAGTGGACATTCAAGAGCATGCTGATAGTGTTTTTACACCTAATGTCTCTTCTGAAGTTGTTATCCCTCTTGTTGTATCACAGTTACACAACAAGTAGAGACAACAAGTTAATGTTCCAATCCTACAAAATGAATATATAAATGTTGAACCAGTTGACAATGAGCAAGTCACAAATGAGCAACTCATAAATGAGCAATTGATAGAGGAACCACAAGAAACAACATTAAGAAGGTCTGTAAGGCAGAAAAGACCTGCTATTTTGAATGATTATGTGGTTTACTCTGTTGAACATGAATGTTACTTAAGCATTGATGAGGATCCAGTCTCTTTCAGACAAGCCATGGAAAGTAACAATTAAGAGAATTGGTTGAATGCTATGAAAGAAGAATTGAAATCAATGGATGATAATAAAGTATGGGATCTAGTTGAATTGCCTAAAGGTTCAAAAAGAGTCGGTTGTAAATGGGTCTTTAAGACTAAACATGACTCAAAAGGCAATATTGAAAGGTATAAAGCTATATTAGTGTTACGACCCTGGGAAGTGTATCAGATCGTTATCAAGTAATATAATTGGTAAACCCAATATCGTTCTCCCAAAGGACTCAAAGGCCTAATCTTTCATGTAAACTAATCGCTTAAGACTTGAGAAAAGAATTAAAGTTAAGTTTGGAATGCAAGGAACAAAAACTAAACATGCAAATGCAAGTGATTCAATTGGCAAGGAAAAAACTATGAATGAATGGAGTTGTTGGGGTTTACAATTTCATCTTATCCACTCTCATCTATCTACTTTTCTTATTTAATTCACTTATTTATCTAATTGCATGCAAACTTTCTTGGTCTACCCTTAACCCAATTCCTTGGCGAAAAGAGCCTATTATTAATTACCGGCTTGCTATCCCTAACCTCCCCTAATAACTAATAATGCATAGGAAACGGAAGCAAAATACAATTGATCGTCCTACCCCTATCCCTAGGCAGTATTAGCATAATCAAGGAATTTCCCACCAGTTCATGACATTACCGTACGTTCCCGTATCAATAAAGACAAACAACTTTTACTGAATGAGTTAAACAATAAAAGCATTAGGCATAGATGAGAACCCAACAATTGATAAACAAGTATATGACAAGCATATGGAATAAATAAGAATTTAAATAAATGAGAGTTTCAAAAGATTACATTGTTCCCAACAACAAAGGGTTTAGTTCACCGTTGTCATGGTGAAACTAGATGAATATAATGAAAAGAATGGAAAAGCAAACCCTAGATTGGATAAAAAGGAGCCTAAGAATGGAAAAATGTTCTCCTGGAATAGTTCCAATTCAAAAAGGGGACAAGTTTAGTCAAATGCAATGTCCCAAGAATGATTAGGAGCGAAAGGCCATGGAGTCCATTCCTTATGGGTCAGTGGTTAGGAGTTTGATGTATGCTCAAACTTGTACTTGGCCAGATATTAGTTTTGCTGTTGGAATGTTAGGCCGATATCAAAGTAATCCAGGAATGGACCACTGGAAAGCTGCAAAGAAAGTTCTTAGGTACTTACAAGGTACCAAAGAATACATGCTCACTTATAGAAAGTCAGATCATCTTGAAGTGATTGGCTACTCGGATTCAGACTATGCTGGATGTGTAGATTCTAGAAAATCCACATTTGGGTATATTTATCTTTTGGTTGGAGGAGCAATTTCTTGAAAAAATGCAAAACAATCAGTCATTGCTACTTCCACCATGGAGGTTGAATTCATGACTATTACGGAATTGGCAAGCGTACCAAATCGCTACAAGTAGTAAACCGGTAAGACCGAATATCGTTTCCCAAGAGACTCGGTCACTACTCTACTAACGTATAATTACTAACTAATTTAAGCTAAAGAATGATTCCATTTTAGTGTAAAATTGTGTAATGAAAGTAAAAGTAATGCATATGTAAAGATTTGAACTCTTAGGGTCAAAACACTTGAAAATGAGATGATTGATGCAAATATGGAATGGATATGTTGGAGAATGACTTCAACTAGTACACCCTTATGCAAATGCACTAACACACTCTTCTTCATTAACTTGCTCTTGTCAACTAGCTAAGTTACTTAAACCCAATCCCTTGGTGAGAAAGCCTAGGTTCACTTGTTAAATCCCAATCCCTTGGCAACCTAACAAATTCACCCGCATTAAGAAAAGAAGTTTAAGACAACCAAAGGTCCTAGCTCTATCCCTAGACACTATTTCCTTTAGGTGTTTACTTCATTTCAAGATTCACAAAACATTTCCCAATATTAAGTAAACCCTAACATCATGCCATGGTTGATCAAGTCATAACAAGCTTTAAGCAAAGAAATAAACACTAGCAAGTAAAGAAAGAAGCATATTATCATTTAAAACAAGTGCATTTACAAATGGTTGTATAGTTTACATCATTCTCCAACAAAAAGAACTTAGCTCTCCATAGTCATGGAGAGCTTGAGCTTACAATGGAAGAAAATGGAGTAGAAGGAGACCCAAGGAGGAAGAATGGAGAGTTCCCACAGCTCAAAACCAGCTCCTAGAGGTCCAAAAATGGTGTTTCTGAGTCTCAGCCGCCAAGAGTTGCCAACCCTCGAAAACTGTGCCTTTTATAGTTCTAGGGTGCCAACTCAACAAAAAGTCACGCCCAACGCCCTTTTCTGGGGTACCCTGGCGCCAAAAATAACATCATAAGTGCGAGACAAAGGGCGCCCAACGCCCTCTAGGGGCTCCCAGGCGTGAAGACTTGCCAAAAAGTGCAAGCTGAAGGACGTTGGGCGCCCTTCAGGGGCGCCTGGGCGTGGTTGAATGTGCAAAAGTGCGAGTTGAAGGGCGCTGGGCGTCACTTCTGCAGGAAAACAACTTCAAAACTTCATCTTCTTGGCTCTTCCTTGGTTCTCCACTCTTGATAACTTGAATGTCCTTCCAAAGTTCACAAAGTTCCTACAAAATTTGAGGAATTAGTGACGAAAACTAAAGTGTGTAGCCTAAACTGAGTTTATTCACAAGGTTAGATTAAAGAGAGGATTAAGCGTGTTTCAAGCTTTAAGAGTGTTGATTTGGTATGAAAATTGCACCATAGATAATGGTAAGAATTACCGTTATCAGTGGCATGCTTTGAGGCCACGGTTCATGCTTTGTGGTTGCGGAACTTTGTATCGATGCTTGGCATTATTGACAGTATAGCTAGGCCGATAAGGATTTATTGTGATAATTCCGCAGCCATCTTCTTCTCTAAAAATGACAAGTACTCAAAGGGTGCTAAACACATGGATTTAAAGTACTTGTCGGTCAAAGAAGAAGTGCAGAAACATAAAGTGTTGATTGAGCATATTGGTACGGATTTAATGATAGCAGATCCGTTAACTAAAGGACTACCGCCCAAAACTTTTATTGGCCATGTTGAAAGTATGGGCATTATGGATAAGTCAATGTTAACATGCGATAAGGATTTATTGTGATAATTCCGCAGCCATCTTCTTCTCTAAAAATGACAAGTACTCAAAGGGTGCTAAACACATGGATTTAAAGTACTTGTCGGTCAAAGAAGAAGTGCAGAAACATAAAGTGTTGATTGAGCATATTGGTACGGATTTGATGATAGCAGATCCGTTAACTAAAGGACTACCGCCCAAAACTTTTATTGGCCATGTTGAAAGTATGGGCATTATGGATAAGTCAATGTTAACATGATGATGTTATCTATCTATATGGATATGTATAGTTATATGCTTGTACTGTCATGACACTTGTGAATGCAATTAAAGTTATGTTTCTCTTTATTCTATTGTTATCCACATTAAGTTATATACATGTTTTATTGATTGTGGTAACATGATAGGTCTCTTTTAGAGACATGACAGTTATAAGATTGATTAAAGTTATGTTGAGTTGTTTTGATTATGTGATACATGGAAGGAATCTTGTCGATCATGACTTTTGCCCGCCATGATCCGATCATTTCAATTCATATAAGGATGATGACTTGATAATTCTAATGAATGGTGCGCACTTAAAGTTTATTTTTAGATCTTCAAGTCATCACATGAACCAAGTGGGAGAATGTTAAATTATATTAATAATTAACATTGGTTCATGTAATTTAAAGTATAACTTTGATGTAAAGATTCTAATGTGATGATTATTAGAATATTAAGATATTAAAGTTATTGGGATTATTTTAGAGTTATTAAAATTAATCCCTCTGTTCTCACTCCAAAAGGGCATTTTGGTATTTTATTAAAGTTAATTAAATTATCATTAAAAGAGGAAAAAGTTTTACTTCTGTGGACACGATAAGTTTCTGAAAAGTGAAGAGAAAAAGCATCGTTGAGAAATCGCCTAAGGTCATAGATGAGTTGGTTAAGGTTATTGAGAAGTCGAGCATAACAAAGTCCGTCAAAGCATTAAAGAGGTCAACCAAGATAAAAGACACGAAGGCCATAAGGAAAAAGAAAAAGTCAAATGTGATTAAAAGAAGCAAACCCGGAGTGAGATAATGCACATAAAAAAGAGAAAGAAAAAAAAGTTAAGTTTATGAGGAAGTTTTATTAAATAAACTTAAATTAAAAAAAAGATTTATTTGTTTATTTAGGAGATTTATTATTTTAAAAATTCGATTATTAAAGAGATATTTTAGTTTTTCTGTTTAGGGGTTGATTTTAAATTTTATTTTACATTTAAGTGACTATTTAATAGTCTTTATCTCAATCAATAAACCAGCAAATATTTTACACATTAGAGAGAAAAAATATTTTTGTGCCTAGGTTATTTTAACAGTATTATGGTAGCATTGTTCGTTATTCTTAGGAAATACTGTAGAGTTTTTTTTTCTTGTCATGTTTGTGCACATGAGAAGCATTATGTTGGCACAAGCAACCAAAACTAAAATTTCTATGTCAATTGCGGTCTCTTGCGGCATCGCGGATAATTTCTAGTAGGAGAAGACTTCAATGTTGAGAGAGCTCTAACACGTTCTCATGGAATTTATGGCAGAGAAATTTCAGCCCCATTTCCAACCACTCACAAATGATAATAATGGTTTTACTTGTTCTATGATATATCATATCACTCACTTACATGTTATTTGGCATTTATACATACTTTTCTTTCTTGACCTTGTCCACTTGATTTTAACCTATAAGTATATGCTTGGCATACATTTTTTGGCATCAAAATTCTCAAATGGCTCCAAAAACTCTCTTTGGCCTCCTCATCTTTCTCTTTCTCCTTGTTTTTTCCACTGCTTTTTCCTTCACATTCCATGGCTTCAATCAAAGCAATATCACCCGTGAAGAGAAAGCAAATATTGACAACCAAGGTAGACTTGAGCTTACAAGAAGAGAAAACAATGCTGTTGGCCATGCATTCTACAACGAATCCATCAAAATACTTGACAAAAATGCTTCAGTCTCCCAGCCAAAGGTTTTCTCCTTCAGTACATGCTTTGTTTTCTCAATTGTGTCACCAAGCTCAGGTCCTGGTGGCTTTGGTCTTGCCTTCACCGTAGCTCCTTCAACACGATTCCCACAAGCTGAAGGTGGCCATCTTCTTGGTCTTTTCAACTCGTCCAATGATATGAACTCCTCAAATCACATCTTAGTGGTTGAGTTTGATACAGTGAATGGCTACAAAGATGCCACTGACACTGTAGGAAACCATGTTGGGGTGAACAAAAATGGTATGTCCTCAAATATATCTGAGCCTGCTGCTTATTTTGTAGATGGCAAAAAGGAAGAGTTCAACATGGAGAAGGCTGACGCTGTTTGTGTTTGGATTGAATATGATGGTGAAACAGAAATACTGAATCTCACAATATCCCCTTATTTGAAACCAAAACCAAGCAAACCTCTTATATCTGAGGCTGTTCATATCAAATCTGTCATGAAGGAGAACATGTTTTTTGGTTTCTCTGCATCAACAGGTAAGAGGAAAGCAAGTGCTCATTATATTCTGGGGTGGAGTTTTGCATTGAATGGGGTTGCCCCTCCATTAGATTATGCACTACTTCCAAAGCCACCACCAAAGGAGAAACAGTCACACTCTTTTCCTTGGATCAAGGTTATTGTTGGCATGTTGTCTGCTTTGACATTTACCTTGTTGTGCCTTTTTCTTTATGTGACACTCTATAAGAGATACATGGTATTTGAAACTCTTGAGGACTGGGAAATGGATTGTCCTCACAGGTTCAGATACAGAGATCTTCACCTAGCAACAAAGGGGTTCGTAGAGAGCCAACTAATTGGAGTTGGAGGCTTTGGTTCTGTGTACAAAGGGGTGTTACCCAGTACAGGAACTGAGGTTGCTGTTAAAAGGATCCTTAGAACTCCAGCCAAAGGAATGAGGGAATTTGCAGCTGAGATTGAAAGCTTAGGAAGATTGAGGCACAAGAATTTGGTGAACCTTCAAGGGTGGTGCAAGCACAAGAATGATCTCCTTTTGGTTTATGATTACATTCCAAATGGGAGCCTTGACTGTCTCCTATTCAGCAGAAGCTTTGTTTTGGATTGGGATCAGAGATTCAGAATTCTCAAAGGTGTAGCTGCTGGGCTGTTGTATCTGCATGAAGAATGGGAGCAAGTGGTGATCCATAGAGATGTGAAATCTAGCAATATTCTTATTGATGGGGATTTTAATGCTCATTTGGGTGACTTTGGCCTAGCAAGGCTTTATAGCCATGATAAAGTGTCACACACAACAAGTGTGGTTGGAACTATAGGGTATATTGCACCAGAGTTAACTAGGACAGGAAAAGCATCTACAAGCTCTGATGTGTACGCATTTGGGGTCCTACTTCTTGAAGTGGTTGCAGGAACAAGACCTGTTGGTTCATCAGATCAATTTTTCTTGGTGGATTGGGTTCTTGAAAATTTCCAACTGGGTCAGATTCTTGAAGTGGTTGATCCAAAGTTAGATTCAATTTATGAGGAAGAGGAAGTAGAATTGGTTCTAAAATTGGGTCTGCTATGCTCTCAAAACAAAGCTGAGTATAGACCCTCTATCGAACAAGTGACTAGGTACCTAAACTTTGATGACCCTTTTCCTGATATCTCTGACTGCAGATACTATGATTCTCAAAGTAGCACGACAAGCTTAGGATTTTTAGAAGCAATGTCTACGGGTAAGACTTCATCCTCGTACAGTTTAACCTCCATTGACAGGAGTACAATGTCCATAGAAGCTGGCAGATAGCAGAAGAATATTCATCCAATTTGTTCTTTAATTTCCTTTTACCATATTAATTCCCATTTAATTGTTTGTACCTACTACACTTTACTTTATCTTCCACCCAATTTATGAGACTTAACTGTAACGCATTGATGATTTTTTTATTTTTTTCAAGTCTTTGATTTTAAATGAGCTAACTAAAAGGTTTAGTAGTCAAATAATAAATATTGAGTTCTGATATTTAGTAAAATTTAGTTTCTTGAGTTTGAGAAATTTGATATATTTTTTTTTCACGGATAAGTTTGGTCTTCTCTTATTCTTTTAATAATGATTTTCATAGGATAGCAAGTGATAGATGTAAGAACTTAATTAAAATGTCGCAATATATTATAATGACTAACATAAACTTTTAATAAAAATAATTAATTATTGTTTTGGCATGTGTGGATTGCTCCAAATCAGGTATATATGTACATGAACAGGACGAGTACAGGCATCCAGAAAATGATCGACGGACTTGAAAAGTAATAAATTTAAGATGTCCAAAAAGAAAATACTAGTCAACTGGGTTTGATTTTCAAGCTACGTTTTTTACGGCACAGGTCAACAGGAGAAGGAAAATGCATGAGAGAAGATAAGAGTTTTTGTATGGAGTAATCTTATTTGATGAGTCATTAATAAATGCATATAAAAAACTTGGAGGGTTTTCTTGTTTATATATCTTTCATATATAAGTTATTTTTATTTAATATAACACTTCCAACTTATATTGAATTTTTAATGTGAAATTCATCCTATAAGTGAAGTTAGTTAGCATCCGTCAAATCCACTGAACATAAGCTAAATTCTTTAGTTTAATTTATAATTTATGATATTTGTGTGAGCAAATGAAATAATGTATGGGTGATTAAAAATATAATCAGTGGTGTAATTGGAACCAATTTGTTTTCCCACTAGATTGTTTGTTGACATGGTTCTTTTTCCAATTTGTTTTATTATTTTAATATTATGACATGGTTCTCGAAGTATTACATCAATTAAAAATAAAACTAATTTATAATATATAAATAGATATAAATTTTATTTTACAAACTAATTTTGTAAAATTGAGTTAGATCTAAAATCTATTTCTTAACATGATATCAGAACCATAATATCATAATCATAGTTAAATCTATCCTTACTAGTATTTTGTAGGGTTGGATATCTTTTTCACTTTAAGCTCTTTTTTTACATGTATAGGTGCTTTAGAAATACAATTTTATAAACAGAAATTGAAGTTCACAATTGTCTGGGTCCCTTGTTAAATTCTATCATAGAATTTAAAGATAAGGTTATATAGGTTTGGTGATAGTTTAACTAATTATGGAATTTTATATTGTGACGGCCATCCATGCGCATTTGTAGTTTCATAAATCATCAAATGCAGTCATGCATTATGTTAGGAAAGATACCAACTATATGTTTTTTATAATTGTCTCAAAACAATTCTTTTAGATAGAAATGAAGTTATACTTTTCAAAAACTCTGTTTTTGGTTTCTCAAAAAGCTTTACAAAACAACGTAAGAAATACGTTTGCCCGACAAATGTTGATGGCCAACGTGTGGCTTAGAATGAAGGAGTTATTTTTTTTTTTTTGGCATTTAGTCTTTATAAGAAATCTCTTTTGTATTGTTTTTATTGAGCTTCAACAGGCAAAAACACTATTTTGGTCCATTTGTTTTTAATTATTGAAGAAAACAAATTATGAAAATGGATAAATAGTATAGTGAAATTTTAATTTAAATATTTTTAAAATTGAAGTTTATGTTAACAAAACTCTGGTTCAAATATTTTAAAATAAAGTTGAAGTAACATGATACGATTGAGTATAAAATAATAGAAAAAGTATATTAAATTATTTTATTTCTATTTGAGTCTATATATATATATCATTCAAGAGTTTGACATTATAATTATTATTTTTGGTGAGTATTAATTATGTTATTATTAACTACATTGTTATTATATGTTTGGAATAAATATTATTCTAATGGGAACATAGACTGGTAATCCTTGTTGATCATAGAAATACAATTAGTATTCTCTAAGTATACTTCATAATTACTCATACTCACTATATTCATAAAGATTCTAAACTCTCTTATTGACTTGAGTATTGAAGAGTCTTTTGCAAGTTAATCTTCCCTTCAAAACAATAAGGGATTCAACTCTGGTCATTAAGAGCACTCAAGCCACTACTAGGATCTTGCCATCTATAAGTACAAGAGCAACTTGGCATTCGAGTATATGAGTAACTCGACTAGAGTACAAGAGCAGATAATAATTTGGTGTGACAAATGCACAAATACAAAATAAAAAGAAAATCAACATTCCGATACTAGAGTAGATGAGTTATCTGTTGCCTCGAGTCCAAACCAGACCAAAGAAGGCGACCTACCAACCAATCATTTAGGAAGTTGGCAAACCTACATATCACGGCTAAAAATTTATTAAGACAAGATCTTCTAGAGAATATATCGTTTAACCAACTTAAGTTTTAAGATTTAACAAAATACATTAAACGAAATATTATTATATATAAAAAGTTTTTTAAAGTAATCGTCTAATAAAGATAAATTGGAATCCAAGTATTAGTTTAAGTTCCACATCGAGTAGAAATTCACCGTATAAAAATGAAAACTTATTGTTTTAAAGTTTGAGTAGAAAATAATATTAATATTTTATCTAGTAAAATAAAATAAATTGTCAAGGATAAAAGAAAAACTAGTAAACAAAATCTATGAAAACAGTAATTCAAATTACAATAATCATTATCAAATTGTCGATTTTTTGTGTTGAAAACATTCTTGTAATGTTTGAATTATGACCACAATTTGGCACCTTCATTTTATATTTAAATGACTTATTTATATCGTTTTTTTTTTCTAACACTTAAACTAAAATAAAGAAAATATTATATATTTAATAACTTGAAAATGGCCTATATAGCGTCAGTTGTTCCTATTTGCAGCGGTTACCATAACTAACTCCTTTCTCTGCCTAGCACTGTTCCTTTCTCAATTCTGCCCTCTATAAACGCTTTTCGGCGCAGGCTTCCTTGATATTTGTTCAACTTCTTGATTGCTTCTTTGACCTTTCGCTTTGACCTTATTTGATATCCTTTCTTGATACTCCGTGTCTCGAATCCCTATACGTTTTTTCTCCATATTATCATTCTCAATGTCTTTACTTTGATGCTTCCATCACTCAACAGGCGTATATTTTTTGTTATAATTTAAAATGTTTCTTTCCGTTTATACTTTTAAACATTTGTTTAATGTTCATATATTTTTATACCAAAACCTAATTTCGACAGTTTTTCTTATTTTATTCCATTTTTCTTACGATGTGAAATTTTACGGAAAAATCTTTATTTTTATTTTTTGAAATTTTTTACAAAAATATACATATTAAATATTTTACAAAATACGATTTTATTTTTGGTAATGAGTTGAATTACAAACCTCAAATCACAAATCTAGTAATGTCAAAAGCTTCGAAGTAAAACAAAATCATTCACTAAAAAAAATCAATTATTTAAATTTAAATATTTTCTGCTACCCTAAATAATAGCTAGATGAAACGAATTCAACCCGAATAAGTTATTTTTTCTCTAAAAAGATAATTTCTATCACATTGAATCGATCTTTTGTCACACGTAAATGCACATTATCAGTATTATTATTTCAGTAGCTAACATAACACATGGTATATATATATATATATATATATATATATATATATATATATATATATATATATATATATATATATATATATATATATATATATATATATATATATATATATATATATATATATATATATATATATATATATATATATATATATATATATTATACACATATATATAGATTTTGTATGAAATAAAAATGAACAAATGAAAGAACTACTATCAAATATCTTCTTTCACGTTTGTACAAGGAATATAAGTTGATGAAGCAGGCTTCCTCTGTTTTGAGCTACGTTGATGTTTATGCAAATTAGTGGAGCATGGCAACACAGGTCTCTCAATAGCACAAAGCTTATGCTTCAAACGCCATGGGAACAGAAATTCCAACCCACAACCCTTTGGAGAAGAAGCATATGAATGCCTCATATAACACTCTGGATAACTTCCACAAGTATCACAATCTTTCTCTTCAAAGTTCCTAGAAAAATGTAAAGCAGATGATGCAGCCAAAGCAGTTGCATCAGGAAGAAAGCGATTTATCATGTAGGTTGGAGATTGGTATCCATTACACTCTGCAAGCTTTAACCTCAACCCTTCATTCTTTTCACTATGAACATTCTCTGATTTCTTTTGCACATAATCTAATGCCTCTGATAGAGAGAAAACATCCATAGCATCTGAGAAAATATCATCCCTGTTGTCATTTCCTACACAACTACCATCTCCTTGAGCATGAAATGCATCGTTAGCATCATCAACATCAGTTTCAGAAGCTTCTCTTGAAACAAGCCAATGGCTAGGGGGTAGTCTTAGGCGTGGCGTGCCACCATCTTGAGTGTTGTAATTCCTCTCAGTGACTTTTGGCTTACCTGGTGCTTTCTCCCATGAAAATGGAACTCTTTCACTTGTATTTTGGATTGCACATACTGAATATGATGAGCAAGATGAATCTCCAACAACTGAACAACCAAGACGCCTTGTTGACAAAAGGGGTGCGTTTAAGTCTAACTTTCTTGGACGTTTTCTATCCATTGTCTCCATACAAAGGCTTCAAGAACTAGATGGAGTATGTGAGATAATTTTGTGATAGAAGGTTGAAAAAATTGGTGTTAGAGAGGATATCACATTATAGTTGGTTGGGTGGAATAAATAGAAGTAGTTGGAAAAATGGGCATCTCGTGAAAACCATAAAAAACTAAGATCTTTGCTTCACAGGAGCATTGAAAAGTTCTCCTTCCACGTGGGAAGATTTCACAGAAACATTGAACCAGAATTCACAAGAATCAATTTCAGACCATTGTAACGTTGCATGCAGCTCCTCCTACAAAAGAATATCTCCTTACTATTCAATAAAGTGTTACACTTTACACCTAAAATGAGAAACCAATATTCATTGAGAGCACAAAAGCCAAAAATAGTTGAAGTGCCAGCTACTTGGATTGGAGGGTATGGTTCTGTGTAGAAAGGTGTGTTACCTAGCACAGTAAGTTAGGTTGGTGCTAAGAGAAAGATGAGAACTTCAGCTCAAGGAATGAGGGAATTTGCAGGTGAGATTGAAAGCTTAGGAAGATTGAGATACAAGAGTATGGTCACCCTTCAAGATGGCTCAAGCACAAGAATGATCTACTCCAAATTTATCACTAAGCCTTGATTCTCAAATGTGTAGCTGCAGGGCTGTTGTATCTTCATGAAGTGTGGGAGACAAGTGCTGATCCGTAGAGATGTGAAATCTAGCAATATTCTTGTTGATAAGGACTTCAATGCTTGTTTGGGTGACTTTGGACTAGCAAGTTTTTATAGCCATGATCAAGTTCTAATGAGGAAAGGGCAAAATTGGTCCAATATCTGCCTCTAACTTTAACTTTTACATTGCCCTCAAGTATCCTGAAATATCTTAAGTCACTTACTTTAAAAATTCACTTAACAACACACGTGACTAACACGACAATCAACTTTATGTTATAATGACTATCAATTTCTCCGAGTATTACAAGTTTAACCTTTTATAAAGTACAAACTTCTTCAAATTACAAGAACTTTAACCTTTTTAATATCCTTTCTCAATCTTTCCATAAAACAGAAAGAACTCACAATTACAACCAACAAAATAATATCTCGAAAGTTCAGTCATGCTCACAAGATGATCGTTGATATTTATTCAATTTAACATATTCTTAATGTCTTCTTCACTTTTCATTTGATGATATTTCATTTAGAGTATATATTAGTTCTTGTGACACTACTTGTTAATAAATATTTAAATTTTAATTATAACTTAACTGTACAACATCAATCTTAGCGTGGGTTTAGTTAACACTTGTAGTGTCAGCTGTTTGCAACCAATCCAAACGTCGTGACGGAGAGTTTATTTATTTGACTGACACAACCCGAATGCTTATCATAGCTAGCGTCCAATTTTTGTCTTTTGTGTTGATTTTTTTACTGACTCTCATGGCAAAAATAAAGAATGTTCTAGCTAGGACAAGGCAAATCTAAAAGCAAATCAAGTCATAAGTTCATGGATGAAGATTGCGGAATTTGGTGGTGGTGAAAGGTGTTGATAGCTCATGGTTTTGATGAGTTGTATGGTGATGGAAGGTGTGTTTGGTGGCTCTCTAAGAGAGGTTGGGCCAACTCTTGGAGGAAGGTGGCTAGAGGAGGCCAATTGGGTTGCTCTAGCCTAGAGTAACCTTAAAAGAGTAGTATGACACAAAAATGAGAGCATAATTTTACTCTAAATCAAGGGTGATTACATGATGGGCTGAAATGGGCTGAAATGGGCTGAAAATGGGCTGAAATGGGTCTCAAAATGGGCTGAAACTTTAACCTAAAAGAGCCACATTGGTGTTCTTGGAGAGCAAGGAGAAATCGTCTCCAATAAGAGAGAGACAAGTGGCAAAAATATTCTCAAATGAGAGATTGACATGTGGCCACTACCTATGGAAAAACTCTCCATTCCTAGAGTGACACATGGCCACTAACTAGGAGGAAAACTCTCTAATGGGAAGCCTCCAAATCTCTAGGACGAAATTTTGCTCCCTTGTCCTCCAAGCTTAGCCAAAATATTGACCCCTTGGTCAACACACCCATTTTGGACATCCAAGCATAGTCAACTTTGGGTCTTGACCCTTTGTTGACTTGTTTGGTCAAAATCCTATTCTACTTGGCCCATAATACAAGGCCCAATTGAAATCCTATACTACTAGACCCAGGGAGTTACTCCCTGCACCTCCCCAATTCCAACCCCCACCCCCACATAACCTATTTATTCCTTTTTTTTTATCTTCATGTTTTTATCTTTACGCTTTTTTTCTACGAATTCTCCCGCCGCACCAGCACCCTCTGCGCAGCAACCACAACCGCACCACACAACAGCCGCACAAACAGAGAGGAGTTGGAAAGTGAGAGTTGCAGAGCGTTTAGAGGAGGAGGTTTCAAAGCTTTGGTGGGGTGGGGGTGGGAATACGAAGAGGAATCTGTCTGTGTGTTTTGAGACTGTAAAAGAGGGAGCTTATTGTAGGGTAGGTTAAATAGGACTAAAACGGTAAAAGTAAAAAAATATAAAGGTTAATTTTGTATTTAAAAAAAAGTCCAAAAAAATTGGGGGGGTGGGGGTTGGAACTGGGGAGGTACAGGGAGTAACTCCCCTAGACCCACAATACAAAGCCCAAATAAAATCTAGACTATTTGGCCCATAATACAAAGCCCAATAAAATCTAGACTACTTGGCCCAAAATTATTCTAACTCTACTAAATTTTCATGATGACTTTAGATAGCCTAAGAGAAAGAGTATAGGTCCATCTTCCATAGATGTCTCCATCTCTTCATGAATGTGCTAAGTCATGGCAAGGGGTATGTCATCAGACTTTTAATCTATATTTTCTTATAGTGATTGCTAATATGATACTCTCCTAGTAAAGTTACGAAAATTTTATGAACAAATTATTATTATTAATTACAAATGTAAAAATTAAGATGGAACGTCAATTCATTGTAATAACATCAAATTTTATTATCTCCTCTCATTCATTTTCTCTCTTTACTATGAGAATATAAATCGTTTTAGTTAAATTATATGATCAATGTTCATTGTATTTTTTAATTAGATATTTATTTAATTTTTTCATTTTTTTATTAGTTCTAATTTCAATATTATTTTCATGAATTGATCACTTATATAGATTGGACTTGAGTACTGACTGGAAGATGAGAAAATGGCGAGGAGGGAATCTAGATCTGGTTATTCCGACAAACAACAACGAATCACATACTTCACCAACTTCCCAATCAATTTTGGGGAATATGATATGTTGAAGAGACAAGTGTGCAGATACAACACAATCTACTAATTACAAACAATTTACTCTGTTTCATAATTCGTTCCAAACACTAAAACCAAAATTACATGAATCATACACTGGGAAAAGATAAAATATTCAGCACCTCTACGTTGACCTAAGAGTTAAACTGAAGAGTGTTTCTCCTCGTAAAAGTCCACCTTATCAAGAACCAACCCAACTTTTGGACCTAGTTCATTTCCTTTGCGTTTCTTCTCTGATCATCAGTTGTTCGTTCCTGAGATCATGGCATTAGCCGTGGTAGGTGGTGCTCTTCTCTCTGCTTTCCTTGACGTTCTTTTTGACAGGCTAGCTTCCCCTGAGCTTGTCGGCCTCATCCGTGGAAAGAAGCCTGACAAGTTGCTTCAAAAGGTGGAGAACCAGCTGATAGTCCTTAGAGTTGTGCTTGCTGATGCTGAGAATCGATAAATCACAGACTCCAATGTCAAAAAGTGGCTCGATGTTCTCAGAGATATTGTCTATGAGGTTGATGACTTACTTGATGAAGTTTCTACTAAAGCTGCTACTCAAAAGGAGGTAAGCAATTCCTTTTCTCACATTTTCAATAGGAAAAGGATTGTTAGTATTAAGAAGTTGGAAGACATAGCTGAAAGATTAGATGACATTTTAAAACAAAAGGAGAGTCTTAATTTGAAGGAGATTCTAGTGGAAAGCAACCAGCCATGGAAAGATCAGCCTACATCTTTGGAAGACAGATATGGTATGTACGGTAGGGATAAAGACAAGGAGGCCATAATGAAGTTGGTATTGGAGGATAACACCGATGGTGAAGAAGTGTCCGTGATCCCTATTGTAGGCATGGGTGGGGTTGGGAAAACCACTTTGGCCCGATCTGTCTACAACGATGGAAAATTGAAGCAGATATTTGATTTAAAGACATGGGTTTGTGTTTCTGATATATTTGATACTGTGAAGGTCACAAAAACTATGATAGAGGAAATTACCAAGACGCCTTGTAATTTCAATGATCTAAATTTACTTCAACTTGAATTGATGGACAAGCTGAAAGGTAAAAGATTCTTCATTGTTTTGGATGATGTTTGGATTGAGGATTGTGATAGTTGGAATAGTCTTACAAAACCATATCGAAGTGGGATTAGGGGAAGTAAAGTTCTTGTGACAACCCGCAATCAAAGTGTAGCGGCTGTAGTCCCTTTTAATGTTGTTAAAGTATATCATCTAAACCAATTGTCGAATGAAGATTGTTGGTTGGTGTTTGCAAATCTTGCATTTCCTCTTTCAGAAGATAGTGAAAATAGAGGAACTCTAGAAAAGATTGGAAAGGAGATTGTTAAAAAGTGTAATGGGTTGCCTTTGGCTGCACAGTCACTTGGAGGAATGTTGAGAAGAAAGCACGCTCTTAGGGATTGGATTAATGTACTTGAAAGTGACATTTGGGAACTTCCGGAAAGTCAGTGTAAAATTATTCCAGCACTCAGAATAAGTTATAATCATCTCCCTCCACATTTAAAACGGTGTTTTGTATATTGCTCACTGTACCCTAAGGATTTCAAATTTCGAAGGGATGAAGTGATCCTGCTGTGGATGGCCGAAGATCTTTTAAAAGCACAAAGAAAAGAAAAGACTTTAGAAGAAGTTGGTGAGGAGTATTTTGATGATTTGGTTTCAAGATCGTTTTTTCAATGTTCAAGTCGTCCTTATTTTATAATGCATGACCTCATGCATGATCTAGCAACATTCCTTGGCGGGGAATTCTATTTCAGAGCAAATGAACTTGGAAAAGAAACCAAATTTGATAGAAAGACCCGTCATTTGTCTTTTGCAAGATTCAGTGATCCAGTCTCTGATATTGAAGTTTTTGAGACAGCCAAATTTCCAAGAACTTTCTTGCAGATCAATAATGCATATTCTCCATTCAACAACGAAAAGGCACCAGGTATTATAGTGTCGATGCTTAAGTACTTGAGAGTTTTAAAATTTAGTCACTACCAAGGTGAGTTTGTTCTTCCTGATTCAATCGGTGAATTGATCCATTTGCGTTACTTAAATCTCAGTCGTACATCTATAGCAATGCTGCCAGAGTCATTGTGTAATGTGTACAATCTATAAACTTTGAAGTTGGAATCTTGCTTTAATCTGACTGAGTTACCTAGAAACATTCAAAATCTTGTAAACTTGCGTCATCTTCGAATTTTTAATACTCCCATAAAAGAAATGCCTAAAAGAATGGGAAAACTAAATCAATTACATGACTTGGATTGTTATGTTGTGGGCAAAGATAAAGAGAATAACATCAAAGAACTGGGAGGACTTCCAAATCTCCATGGTTCGTTTTATATTAAGAAATTAGAGAATGTTAACGCAAGTGAAGAAGCACTAGAGGCCAGGATAATGGATAAGAAGCACATTACCTGTCTATATTTGATATGGTCTGTACCTAATGATGATATCATCGACTTCCAAATTGAATTAGATGTACTCGGCAAGTTACAACCTCACCAAGACCTGAAATCGCTTGAAATAAGCGGTTATAGAGGAACAAGATTTCCAGAATGGGTGGGAAATTTTTCTTATCAAAATATAACTAGGCTGAAATTAGAAAATTGTAACAACTGTTGCATGCTTCCTTCACTTGGGCAACTACCGTCTCTCAGTTACCTTCATATTTCAAAGATGAATTCGGTGAAGACAATTGATGCAGGCTTTTAAGAAGAATGATTGTTTATCTTTGACGCCCTTTCCATCCCTTAAATATCTATCCTTTTTTGATATGCCTTGTTGGGAGGTGTGGAATGCTTTTGATTCAGAAGCTTTTCCTGTGCTTAAGAATCTTGATATTACAAACTGCCCCAACCTAAGGGGAGATTTGCCAAAACATCTACCTGCTCTGCAAACTCTCCACATTAGCAATTGTGAGCTTCTTGTTTCTTCTGTCCCAATGGCTCCCAACCTTCAAGAGTTAAACATTCTCAACAACAAAACATTTAATAAATTTCCTTTTTTGGTAAAAGATTTAAGGATAGAAGGAAGGCCAATGGTAGAGTTCATGATGGAGGACATCACTAACATCCAACCTACCTCCCTGCAATCATTAAGTTTGAGGGATTGTTCCACAACCATATCATTTCCAGGTGATCGCCTTCCTGCATCGCTAAAAACTCTTAATATCAGTGGTTTAAAGAAGCTGAAATTTCCGGTGCAACACAAACACGAATTACTGGAGTCACTAGCAATAATTAATAGTTCTGATTCCCTGAAGTCTCTCCCACTTATTAACTTTCCAAATCTCATAAATCTTGCAATCGAAGACTGTGAAAATATGGAGTCACTTTTGGTCTTAGGGCCAGAGTCGTTGAAGAGTCTGAATTATTTTCAGATAGGTCGTTGCCCCAACTTTGCATCATTCCTGGGAGAAGGATTGTGTATGCCTAATTTGACTCATTTCATTGTTTATGATTGTGCCAAGTTGAAGTCGTTTCCCGATCAGATGGAAACTGTTTTCCCAAAGATGGAATATCTTGCAATATCCAACTGTCAACAAATTGAGTCATTCCCTGGACGAGGTATGCCACCTAACTTGAGAACAGTTTATATAAAAAATTGTGTGAAACTACTGAGCAACCAAGCATGGGTACGCATGGACATGGTTACCTCTCTTCGTGTGTGGGGTCCATGTTATGGCATCAAATCCTTCCCAATGGAGAGTTTGTTGCCCCCCTCCCTTGTGTCTCTGCATATACGTCATATGTCTAGTCTGGAAACGTTGGATTGCAAGGGCCTTCTCCATCTCACATCACTCCAACAATTAAACATTGAAAGGTGTCGAAAGCTGGAGAATATTGCGGGAGAAAAGCTGCCTCTCTCTTTAATAAAATTAATGATATATGAATGTCCCTTGCTGAAACAACGATGCCACAAAAAGGACCGTCAAATTTGGCCTAAAATCCGCCATGTCCGTGGGATAAACATTGACTATAGATGGATTTAACGAGCATGGATGATGAGAAGGTAATTCTCCTTCTTTCACTTACATCATTAACCTCTAACCATGAAAAACTACTTTTGTCAGTGTTATCTTTCAATTCTTGTCTTTCTCCTTTCAAATTTAACTTAATTAATATTGCATTCAACCAGTCTTAAATTAGTTAATTGTTCAGCTTCATACTTTACTGGAATTGCAAGCGTAAACGAAACCTAATAATTTGTACAAATTTTATTTACAGTGATGAGCATTCATCTCATTTTAATTCGAACGTACTAAATGCGTAAGTGAGGAGTGATGTTTTTCTTATTCTTTGCAGCGTGCCTGTGTCATCAGTGCCAAGATTTTGCTTATTATTGTGCAGAACACTGAAAAGGTTGTATTCTTTTTAACTGGTAGACATGTCTGAAATGCTGTTTTTCTCAATAATTGTAGATGAAAATGGCAGAGTGGCTGAGATAAGGGGAGAGGAGGCAATGAAAAATCGAAGAGAATAACACCGATCAATGACAGTGTCAGGAGTATGGCACCTGGAAAAACATGAGCATGCAGGCACTAAGTAATGAGGGCTGGGATAGGTAATAACTATGAAAGTCACAGAGATCATCATCCTAGCGTTACAGCTGAACCATAACTGAAAAATTATGTCATGCTTCACACTATTGCTCTGCTATCTGTTACTACATATTTTAAGTTTTACCTTTTTCTTTTATAAATATTGTGTTCCAGGAAACTACATACTTCGCATTCTGTGATTATCTTTTTTGAAAATGGATTTAAAACTAATTCTGAGGTGAGATTTATATTTATGTATAACCTTAGATACCATTTTGAAAAGTCTGAACTTTTTATTAACTCAATTCTGTAAGGTGATATTGGTATCAATTTATATATATATATATATATATATATATATATATATATATATATATATATATTATAAACAGTAATGTAGATCTCCAATACTACCTCTAATGTGTATACTGAGTGAAATCCATTTTTGACTGAATCTTGTTGACAGTGTTCAAAAGGAAATTGAAGAAGAAGAAGCACCATTTTCACAAAGCTTTTGGTGCTCAATATCAGAGTGGAAGTGGTGGTTTAATCAGACTTTCATCAAGCTTCCAAAAGAAACAGTTGGAACCCTTGTAATTCAGGTTTATTTGAAGGGAGTGAGTAATTTTTTATGATTACAACATTGTTGGGTCCACGACAGGATGTATGTTTGGTTTCCCGTTTGCAAGACACCAAACAAAAGTTCATGCTTTTAGAAACTGAAAATAGAGAAGTACGTGTATGTTGTGAGTGAAAAGACTCTGACTTAAAATTTGAAGAACTGAAACTCTAAATTCTGGGGAACAAACTGCACTACTGAAGTATTTAAACTTGACAATTTTCAGTACAGACAAGTACTTGTTGTCTTTCGTTGGCTTTGCTGTTACCTTACAGGAAAAGTAAAAAGCATTGCTCCTAATGCCATGCCAAAACAAAGATGATTTTTTAATGATTTACTGCTATTGTACCTCAAGCCAGAATATTTGAAAAACAAAAGAAGAAACTTGAAAGTTGAATGCATATACAAGTTATAACTAAAGATGCAGCAATGACAAATATTACACTATTGAAGAATAAATTACCCATTCTGGATTTAACATAAAAACTGGAATTCTCATGAACCCGTAAAAGGAAATTCATTAATGAAATGAAGAAAATATAATAATCGACATACAATACTTCCAAAAGCATGAGTATAGAGAAGTGTCAATATATCTGTAAAACACTCTTTATGGCGATGGTCATTGTTAAGAATTAAGAATATCAAAGTTTAGACCTATAAGCTTATAACCATAATATCATGTGATATGACTTCCTTCATTTTGCCTGTCTTTTTCTTTTTTTTTTTTTCATAGAGAACAATTTTCATGAAATAATAACATAGATATTAATATAAGAACATTATACAATCAACTTTCTCAGTATGAAATAATCAAATAAGATATCGCTCAAACTTATTATTGAAATATATAATACTTTTAGATATATCTGCATAAATAAACTTTGTTGCTACTGTAAGGGTGAACCATAAAATAGGAGTACCCAAATTTATAGTTTATCAAAGTTGTCATATAGTCTAGTTTTTTAAACTGATAATGCAAAGAGGTAATTAATGTGGCACATTAAAATAAACACGATCATTCAGTTAAATTTCATAGGTATTTAACAGTGATAATTAATAAAATTATCAAACACTAGAGTCAAAAGGGATTTGAAACACACTTATCCAATTCTCATGACAAGAACAGAGTACTTAAAGACCCATCAGACCTTGATTATGCCAACTGCCATACTCTAAGGTACAAGAAGCATCAACCACTCACCACTTCCCCACAATGAAAAATTGCTTTCATCAAATGATAGCGCAAGTAACTGCAGCAAAATCAACGATGCTTGCATTACTAAATAATATATACATACAACACTTGATAGACTTAAATAATGGTATATTTGGAAGTAATAAAGAGTAAATTAAACATACAAGATGTATCATCAAACATCCTTCTAAATTAAACATACAAGAATTCAATTCTAAACTCAAAATGATAATATTTGTGTACAACAACTGCAAGCCCATCAGTTCCAACAACTCTTATTGACTCATGTTAACTCTATGACAACTATACTAAATTGTACGATCAGATATAGTTTCTCAAGGATACAAACTTCATTCCTAAATACAAGTTCCATTAGTGATCTTGTTCCAAGTCTAGGTTTCAAAAGATATTTTTTAACACCTAATGAACTATGGCAACCAAGCATTAAGTAAAGAAACAAGAATAAAAGAGGCATATATAGATATTTCAAATCATTTGCAAAATACACAACAATTTAGTGCCTACATCTTTCCACAACAAAATGGATTAGGTCTTCATTGTCATGGAGAGGCTAAGCTTACTAATTAAAAGATGGAAGAAGATGAAGATACAAAAAGAAGAAGGGAAGTTTCCCACAAGTCCTAGCAAACCTCTAGGCTCTCCAACAGTGTATTTTGTGCTCCTATGTTAATGCAAGAACGTGTGTATGAGTAAGAAGCAGAGAGACACAAGTGGTACAGGGAGTGAGTGAAAGGGACAGAGAGAATGCGAAGGAATATATGAGAACTGAGATGTATTCTCATTAACAGAAATATTGCCTTTATATAGGCTACAAGCACATAACAGATACAGTTTAACAGAATGTAGTTTTTCGGATTATATACAACACTCCCCCTTAATACAAACTACTTCAACTTCTAACACCCACTAGACTTCTTAACCTTTCAAACCTGCTTTGCCTCAAAGCCTTTGTGAAAATGTCTGCAATTTGCTCTTCAGTAGGGCAGTATTTCAGTTCCAACTTGCCCTTGCTAACACGATCTCTTAGGTAGTGAAATTTGGTCTCTATGTGCTTGCTCCTACCGTGAGAATTTGGTCTCTATGTGCTTGCTCCTACCGTGAGAGATAGGATTTCTTGAGAGATTGATGGCTGATTTGTTATCCACCAGAAGCTGGACTGGCCTCCTGTAAACAATCTCCAACTCTTCCAAAATAGCCTCCAACCAAGCACTTTGATAGACTGTGTCAGCTGAGGTAATGTACTCCGCTTCACATGAGGAGAATGCACCTACGTTCTGCTTCCTTGAACACCAGGGTATTGATGCTCCTCCATACTTAAACAGATAGCCATGCGTGTTTTTGCTTTCAACTTGATCTCCACACCAATCTGAATCACTCCAAGCCTCCAAGCTTTTCTCCATGTTGTTGGTCTCTTTGGGAAAGAACAAGCCAAAAGTCTATTGTTGCTTTCAAATATAAAAGAATGTGTTTAGCGGTGGTGAGGTGTGAATGTCTGGGATCACTCATGAATCTACTTACCAATCCTACTGCAAAATTAATGTCGGGCCTGCTGTTGCATACGAATCTGAGTGACCCAACAATTTGTTTGTACAGAGTTGCATCTACCTTCTCTTCTTCTTCTGACTTGGACAACTTTAAGTTTGCCATAATTGGAACAGAAGTGCCATTGCAACTTAGTATGTTGAACCATTTTAAGACCTCGTTAATGTATCTTCTTTGATGAATCAAAATTCCAGCTTCATTCTGTGTGAATTCTAGACCAAGGAAGTAAGTCAAATAGCTAAGATCTATCATATCATACTCCTCCTTCATTTGTTTCTTGAATTCTGCGATCTCATCCTCATAATCTCCAGTTATCATAACATCATCAACGTATAGGCATATTAGTAATGTGCCTTGTTGCTACAAATTCTTTATATATACACCAAACTCCACTGAGCACTTCCGAAATCCCATCCTGAGTAGCAATGTGTTTATGTGATTGTTCCAGGCTTGGGGTGCTTGCCTGAGTCAATACAGAGCCTTGTACAACCTATACACCTTCTGTTCTTCACCTTTCTTCATAAAGCCAAGTGGTTGTCTGACAAACACTTCCTCTTCCAATGGCCCATTCAAGAAGGCTGACTTAACATCCATTTGGTGGATTTTCTAGCCTCTTAAATTTGCCAGAGCTACAAATAGTCTAACAGTTTCAATACGAGCAACTGGTGCAAAAAGTTCTATGAAATTTATTCCCGGTTTCTGTAAGAAACCCTTTGCCACCAGCCTAGCTTTCAATTTCGCAATGCTTCCATTAGGATTGTATTTAGTCTTGAATACCCACTTGACTTCAATGGCCCGTTTGTTATGCGGGAGTTCCACCATTTCCTAAGTTCGGTTCTTCTCTATAGCTTTCAATTCTTCTATCATAGCCTTCTTCCATACTTTCATATTCACAGCTTGTTCCTAGGAGAGAGGCTCAGCATCAGCAAAGTAGGCAAAGTGAATAAGATCACTTGAATCTGCAACTTCACTATCAGCAAAGGTCTCATGATCTACAAGCCTTGAAGAGGGAAACCTCACACGTTGTGATCTTCTATTGTTGGTCTCCAAGTTTGCCTCAGTTTGTTCAACTTTATCAGTCTTCTTTTCATCCATGTTGTTAGACATTATGAAACTTGGCCTCATCACCGTTTCTGTTTTATTCCAATCGAATGTTGCAGCTTCATCAACTAAAACATCTCTGTTAATGACTATTTGGTTCTTCTCAGGATCATACAGTATGTACCTGCCAGTGGAACGATAGCCAACCAGAATCAAAACTTGACTTTTATCATCCAATTTCTTCCTCTTTTCATCTGGTACATGCTCGTAAAAAGGTGATCCGAAAACTCTAAGATGACTTGCTGATGGTTTGAATCCTGTCCATGCTTCTTCTGGTATAGTGCCTTCAAGTGTTCTTGTAGGACTTATGTTAAGTAGATATGTTGCAGTGGAGAAAGCTTCTCCCCAAAGAAAACATGGTAAATTCTTCCCTTTGATCATGCATTTCATCATATCCATCAAAGTCTTGTTTCTCCTTTCGGCCAAACCATTGTGTTGAGGTGTGTATGGAGTTATCACTTCGTGCAAGATTCCTCTGTCCTGATAGAATTCATCCATCTCCCTTTTGAGTTGAATTCTCCACCACCGTCCGTTCTAAAGATCTTGATCTTTAGTGTAATTTGTCTCTCCACCATGGCACAAAATTTACAAAAGTATGAGTAAACTTCCTTTTTTTCTTTAAGTAAGTAAATGCATATTTTTCTGATGTATTCATCGACAAAGAGAAGAAAGTATTTGTTACCTCCAAGGGTTTGTACATCAATTGGTCCACATACATGCGAGTATACCACCTTCAGAGGTTGCTTGGCCCTCTTATTTGAAGCCTTCTTAAATTCTTTTATAGGTTGTTTCCCTACAGCACATCCTTCACAAATTCTATTCGGTGTAATGATCGTGGGGACGCCTTTCACCAGATCTTTAGTCTTTAGTTGACCTAGGCTTTGAAAGTTCAAATGCCCGTAGCGATAATGCCATAGCCATCCTTCATCCTCAGTACCTGTTGCAGTCAAACACTAAACTTCCATTGCATTTAAATTTACATTGAAGGTTCGGTTTCGTGCGAGAGGAGCCTTGAGCACCAGTCTTCGTTTCTCATCAAACACCTAAATGTGTTTTTGCTGCATCATCATAGTGTACCCTCTTTCAAGGAGTTGTCCGAGACTCAGAAGATTGCTCTTCATTGTTGGAACATACAACACATTGTGCATGTATGTAGCTTGTCCATTTCTTCGTGTGATCATCACTTTTCCCTCACCTGTTAGAAGTTGGTTAGAAGTCCCACATCTAAAGTGGGCAAAATTTTCCCTTCACTCTTTGCATATATAAAGAAGTATAAGTGAAGGTGTAAAATGCACCAAACATTACTTGTATCCTCCTTGCTCTAAAGAGAGGGTGTTGTAATCTCTTCCACTTAGTAAATATTTTTCTTGACCTTGCCCTTGGTCTTGTGTTAGTTATAAATTTCTTTTCTCTATTTTAGTTGTGTGTGTGCTTATGTTATATCACTGATACCCAACAGTGGTATCAGAGCTATAGGTTTGTATTCCGCTGCTATTATCATTAGAATAGTGTTGGTAAAATTCTGAGTATGCTCTGTGGTTGCGGTTTAATCCGATCTTCCGCATCAGAAAAGAGTTATTACTGGAAACATTTGGTAATGTGAAAGTGTTGTCTGGGAAAGTTCTGGCTAGGAAAGACTTGGTACTTAAGAGTGTCCGTTTGTGACCCACCTCTCTTTCCTGGGAACTTCTTGGTGCTTTACTTCACGGTCTACCTGTTTTGTTCCAGTAGACAATACTATTCATAGTGCGGAGTGCATAAGTCGGTTCAAGAGTGAAACCATGACAGCAAAATTTGAGATAGAAAAGTTCAATGGAAATAATTTTTCCTTGTGGAAACTGAAGATAAGGGCAATTTTGAGAAAAGACAACTGTCTGGATGCAATTGAAGACAAACGTGCAGAAATTTCTGATGAAAAATGGAAAGAGATGGATGACAATGCGGTTGCCAATTTGCACTTAGCAATGGCAGATTCAGTTCTGTCTAGTATAGCAGAGAAGAAGACTGCAAAGGAGATTTAGGATACTCTTGTTAAACTGTACGAGGTCAAGTCACTTCACACCAGAATTTTCTTAAAAAGAAAACTCTATACTCTTCGAATGAGCGAGTTCACGCCAGTGACGGAACACATCAACAATCTGAATACATTATTCGCTCAGCTCACCGCGTCAGATTTCAACATAGTAGAAAATGAACAAGCAGAGCTACTACTTCAGAGTTTACCAAATTTGTATGATCAACTCATCATCAACATTACAAATAACAACATTGTCGGTCGTCTATCCTTTGATGATGTTGCTGGAGCCATTCTTGAAGAAGAGTCCAGGCGAAAGAATAAGGAAGACAGGACAGAAAGTTCGAAGCAACCAGAAGCTCTAACGATGATGAGAGGAAGATCAACGAAACGTGGCTACAGTGGGAGTCAAAATCATGGTAGATCAAAGTCTCGAGGTAGGAAGAATTTTAAATGCTACAATTGTGGCATGAGGGGGCATCTAAAAAAGGATTGTTGGCACAAGAAGAGTGGAGGGAAGAACTTTGAAGCATCAAGCTCTCAAGGTTGTGTTGCAAAAACTTCTGAAGATGGAGAAATCCTGTATAGTGAAGCAGAAGTTAGTTCTAAAGGCAGAAAACAACTTTCTGATGCCTGGATAGTAGATTCAGGCGCGACATGGCATATAACCTCACACCGAGACTGGTTTCACACTTATGAACCTGTTTCAGGAGGATCTGTGTTCATGGGGAACGATCATTCCTTAGAAATTGAAGAAATTGGTACTATCAAAATCAAAATGTATGATGGTACAATGCGCATGCTTCAAGGGGTTCGACATGTGAAGGGATTGAAGAAGAACCTCTTGTCTATTGGGCAATTGGATGACCTTGGGTGCAAGATTCACATTGAAGGTGGAATTCTGAAAATGGTGAAAGGTAACCTCGTTGTAATGAAAGCAGAGAAGATCGCAGTCAATCTATACATGCTTTTGGGAGATACGTTGCAAGAAGCAGATGCATCAGTTGCAACAACAAAAGAAGAAGAAGCAACGATGATGTGGCATTATAGACTCGCTCACATGTCAGAACGAGGCTTGAGAATTCTCACTGATCATAATCTCCTACCCGGGCTCAAAACAGTTAGCTTACCGTTTTGTGAGCACTGTGTGATTACTAAGCAGCATAGATTGAAGTTTGCTAAAGTAACTGCAAGAAGCAAGCACATACTCGACTTAATCCATTCTGATGTCTGGGAATCACCAGAAATATCCATGGGAGGAGCAAAGTATTTTGTATCATTCATCGATGATTATTCCCGGAGATTATGGGTGTACCCAATCAAGAAGAAGTTAGATGTGTTTCCAGTATTCAAGGAATTCAAAGCACAGGTGGAACTTGAAACTGGAAAAAGGATTAAATGCTTGAGGACAGATAATGGAGGAGAATATACAGATGGTGATTTTCTGGCATTCTGCAAGCAAGAGGGTATTAAGAGGCAATTTACAGTTGCTCATACACCTCAACAGAATGGTGTAGTAGAGCGGATGAATAGAACTCTTCTAGAGAGGACAAGGGCCATGTTGAAAACTACAGGATTAGCCAAGTCCTTCTGGGCAGAAGCAGTCAAAACTGCTTGCTATTTGATAAATCGCTCACCATCAACAGCAATTGGTGTAAAAACACCAATGGAAATGTGGAAAGGAAAACCAGCTGATTACTCTTCTCTTCATGTATTTGGTTGTCATGTGTACGTGATGTACAACTCCCAAGAAAGAACAAAGTTGGACCCAAAATCCAGGAAATGTATATTCTTGGGTGATGTTGACAATGTTAAGGGGTGTCGCTTGTGGGATCCCACTGCCCACAAAATTATTGTTAGCAGGGATGTAGTCTTTGCAGAAAAATTGCAAAGTGAGCAAAAAAATGATAGCACACCAATAGACATTACTTCAGTATAGATAGAGGAAAAGTCAAAAGAGAACGATTCTTCTGAAGCAGAACCAGAGCACGATGAACAAGAACCAAATGAGGTCAATGATGAAGATGTTCGACGAACAACATGTCAGATGACGAAACCATCTTGGCACTCAGACTATGTTATGGAAAGCCATGATGCATACTGTCTCTTAACTGAAGAAGGAGAACCATCAACCTTTCAAGAGGCGCTGAGGAGTTCAGATATTTCTCAGTGGATGGCAGCAATGCATGAAGAAATAAAAGCCTTACATAGGAACAAGACATGGGATCTTGTTGAACTTCCAAAAGGTCAAAAAGCAATTGGAAATAAATGGGTATATAAAATCAAACGAGATGGCAATGAACAAGTGGAGTGATATCGTGCAAGACTGGTGGTCAAAGGATATGCTTAGAAAGAAGGCATTGATTTTAACGAGATATTCTCACCAATTGTTAGACTTACCACTATCAGAGTAGTGTTGGCAATGTGTGTTGTAGATGATTTACATCTGGAACAGTTAGATGTAAAGACTGATTTTCTTCATGGAGAACTTAAAGAAGAAATATATATGCTCAAACCATAAGGTTTTGAAGAACAAGGCAAAGAAAACTTGGGTTGTAGGTTGACCAAATCTCTGTACGGTTTAAAGCAGGCGCCAAGGTGTTGGTATAAGAGATTTGATTCCTTCATCATTAACCTCAGATACAACAGATTAAGTTCAGACCATTGTACGTACTACAAGAGGTTTGAGGATAATGATTTCATCATTTTGCTGTTGTACGTGGATGATATGTTGGTAGTAGGCTCCAACAAAATTCGAGTCCAAGAATTGAAGGCACAGTTGGCTAGGGAATTTGATATGAAGGACTTGGGACCTGCAAACAAGATTTTAGGGATGCAAATTCACCAAGACAGAAAAAACAGGAAGATTTGTCTTTCACAAAAGAATTATTTTCGAAAGGTCTTGTGGCTCTTCAACATGCAAGATTGCAAGCCAACTTCTATCCCACTTCTTGTTAATTACAAACTATCCTCAACTATGTGTCCTAGCAATGAAGCAAAGAGGATGGAAATGTCTCGAGTTCCTTATGCATCAGCAGTGGGAAGCCTACTGTATGCCATTATTTGTACAAGACCAGACATTGCACATGCAGTGGGAGCAGTTAGTAGATTTATGGCAAATCCTGGTGAAGAGCATTGGAATGCTGTTAAGAGGATCCTTAGATACATCAAAGGAACCTCAGATGTTGCGTTATATTTTGGAGGATCGGAGTTCATTGTCAGAGGTTATGTCGACTCAGATTATGCAGGTGATCTTGATAAAAGAAAATCTACTACAGGCTATGTGTTTAAACTTGTAGGAGGGGTGGTAAGTTGGTTATCTAAACTACAAACTGTTGTAGCTTTATCCACCAAAGAAGCTGAATACATGGCAGCTACTCAAGCATGCAAGGAAGCAATCTGGATTCAAAGGTTATTGGAAGAACTCGGGCACAAGCAGAAGAAAATTATTGTATATTGTGACAATTAGAGTGCTTTGCACATTGCAAGGAATACAGCCTTTCATTCCAAGACAAAACATATAGGGGTTCAATATCCATTTGTCCGAGAAGTAGTAGAGAAAGGAGATGTAGATTTGAAAAAGATCTGTACCAAAGATAACTTAGCAGATGTTATGACAAAGTCGGTCAATACTGACAAGTTTGAATGGAGTAGATCCTCTTATGGTCTATCAGCAATATAGCATGGAACTGACAAGGAAGACAAAATATTGTGAAGACATGATTGAATCAATCAAATATTCAAGTGGGAGAATTGTTAGAAGTTGGTTAGAAGTCCCACATCTAAAGTGGGCAAAATTTTCCCTTCACTCTTTGCATATATATAGAAGTATAAGTGAAGGTGTAAAATGCACCAAACATTACTTGTATCCTCCTTGCTCTAAAGAGAGGGTGTTGTAATCTCTTCCACTTAGTAAATATTTTTCTTGACCTTGCCCTTGGTCTTGTGTTAGTTATAAATTTCTCTTCTCTATTTTAGTTGTGTGTGTGTTTATGTTATATCACTGATACCCAACATCACCTTCAGCTTTGATATATAGTGCTATTATCAGCAAAGCGTACCATGCTTTTTATGCTCGTGTCGAGATCGATTAGCCAGTCTCTGTTGCCCGTCATGTGATTTGAACAGCCCGTGTCTAAATACCATGAAGTTTCGTCTTCTGCATGTTCTGTCTTTCCAGCAAGCGACACGTGGCCTTCTCGTTTTATCTTTCTTTGACACTCGTTCACCACTTCCTGCGATTCTTGAACACGTATCTTCTGAGGATTTCTCCAGCTTTCTTTAACTTTATTGTTCTCAACAATACTCATTAGCAAAACTTGGTCTGAATCCGATTCATAGCTTTCTTTTGCAAGATTCGCTTCGTTCTTCGTTTCTTTCTTTGCTATCTCGTTATGCCAACATTCAGATGATTAGTGTCCGAATTTGTTGCATGTAAAGCATTGTATGTTCCTTTTGTTGTAATTCTTTCTTCCTCTTCCTCTGGATGTTCTTCCTCCCCTACTGTTTCCTTCCTTCTGTTTGTTGTTATTCTCATCTTTGGGTAGTTCAACCGAGATGTTCATTCTGCCTCCAGTTCGACCACCACGTGATCTTCCTCTTCCACGGTTCTTGAAATTCTGGCCTCCTCTAGCCTGCAAACCTTGGGTCATGCTTTGTGTAGCATTCTTTTCCGCCAGTCGTCTCTTGATCAAACACTGTTGATGTGCTTCAAGAGAGTTTTGTAACTCTTCCACCTTCATTGTCTCCAAATCTTTGCTCTCTTCTATAGCCACCACAATGTGGTCGTACTGAGGAGTCAACGTTCTCAAGATCTTCTGAACAATCTTCTTGTCTTTTACCATTTTATCACACGCTCGCATTTCGTTTACAACAACTTGAATTATGCCCAGTACTCTTCGATGGTTTCATGCTCTCCCATGCTTAATAGTCATATTGTCTCTGCAGCGACTGCAATTTCACTTTCTTCACCCTTCCTGAATTGCCATATCCATCTTGCAATATATCCCAAGCTTCCTTGGCTATTGCAGCTCTTGAGATTTTTTGAAATATTGTTGCAGAGATGCACTGATGAAGAAGCATACGTGCCTTGCAGTCGAGCTTCGTATTTTCTTTGTAAATTTTCTTCGTTGCTTTTGAGTCTTCTTTTAAGGGTTCTTTAAAACCTCTCTTCATGATCTCGTCGACTTCTTGAAATCCCAAGATAGCATCCATTTTCACATACCAATCATCGAAATTCTTTCCATCAAACACAGGTAAGCTGCCTTGAATTGTCCCTGTCATTGCTTTTCAACCTGAAATCTTCTCCAGTTATCAGATTCTTGGAGCTTCAATGTTACACCAGATGATTGAACCTATTGCTCTGATACCACTGTTAATGCAAGAACGTGTGTATGAGTAAGAAGCAAAGAGACACAGGTGGTACAGGGAGAGAGTGAAAAGGATAGAGTGAATGTGAAGGAATATATGAGAACTGAGATGTATTCTCATTAACAGAAATATTGCCTTTATATAGGCTACAAACATATAACATATACACAGTTTAACATAATGTAGTTTTTTGGATTATATACAACATCCTAATCATCCAAAGATCACTTTCCTTTAAGCAACCAAGAACAAATAGGGAAAAATTGGCCCACCAACATAAGTACTGCTCATCACATATCCTTCGTATCTTTCACGCTACAATTTGTGAATCGAATTGCGCTCAATGCTAGCTTCCCGGCGCTCAACGTCCACTTTTGTGAATACAATGGCACTCAGTGTCCTCTTCCTATTGCTCAGCGGTGAATACAAGGATGTCATGCCTCCATAATTTTGGCACTCAAGGGCAAGGATGGGGTGCTCTTTGGTTTCAGGAAAAAACTTCTTGGAATTAATGGTATAATTAGATTAGTATAACCTAAAATATAATTATTTACAGAAGTAAAATAAAATTAAAGATTAAAAAGATTGAAAATCAGAAAAGAATTGATTTTGTTAATAAAATATGAAATAATGATAAAAATTAATATTATCAACTCAGCGGATAAAAAAAGTGACAAGTACAATCACAATTAGTGACAACTATGATGGTTGCAGATCCATCATAACCTGCCATATATCCATCCAGGATAGATAAACAAAGCAAGCAAGATTAATGATTATCATAATTGGAAACTAGAATTTGAATCAGCATAAAATTAACCGAAATGAATTAAAACTATTTTATATAGAATGAAGTTACTATACAAAAATGAAATTAAATAATATTGTTAGCACATAAACTAAATACATTAGGAATAACTTTTAAAACACTAGAAAAATAATACATTTTAGAAGGGTTATTTTTGGAGATTTTTGAAACTTCAAATAATTTCCGACGTGTTATAATTAAATCCGTCGTTACATTTTTTTTTGTTAACTTTTAAAAAAAATTTCCTGTTTATAATAAAAACCATTCCTAACATTTTCTTAACTTATTTTCCAGGCCGTTGTTTAATGAACCCGGTAATTATTAAATATTTTCTACCAACCCTAGTTTCCTAAGTCTGCTTCTATAGTCTCATTTTCCTCTAATCATATCCCTTTCCTGTATCGTTTGTTCATTTTCAAATAAGGCGTCCCTCGGTTTTGAAAGCTACATTTCGGCTAAAATTACTTCAGTACGAAAATCGTTGTTAATTGTCCAAAATAATTACTATCATTTTCCTTCACGCACTAGTATATCATGATAGTTCAAATTGTTTTAATTTGGTGTATTTTGGTTGGTTATATGAAAATATGTCTTTTTAAAATGTTTATTTTATGATATACAATTAAAAGAATAAGAGACAATTTTGTAATACGAAGAAAATGATAATTTTAAATGACATCATTTATTTCATGTTACTTTAAACGTATTCTATACGATTGTATTACACCTATCCTATATCTATTAAGGTAAAAGTCTCATTGTAACATAGGATCGTATTTTGCCTCATCAACTTTTCATGTCTTTAAACGTATAAAATACTTTTAGGACTTTCTTTGCAAAATGGAAAAATTGGAATCCAATAGCTTTATGTCAATTTAGTTCCTTATAATGGTTAGGTACATCATCGTAGCTTTAACCCACTAGTGGGGAACAAAAAAGAAGACTCTTTAGAAAAGCATCCAATGAAGAGCCTTATCCTTTAGAAAAGATAAAATATTCACCACTACTACTTTGAGCTAAGAGATAAACTGAAGAGTATTTCTCCTCGTAAAAGTCCACCTTATCAACGACCAACCCAACTTTTGCTTCTACTTCATTTCCTTTGCGTTTCTACTCTGATAATCATTTGTTCGTTCCTGAGATCATGGCATTAGCCGTGGTAGGTGGTGCTCTTCTCTCTGCTTTCCTTGACGTTCTTTTTGACAGGCTAGCTTCCCCTGAGCTTGTCGGCCTCATCCGTGGAAAGAAGCCTGACAAGTTGCTTCAAAAGGTAGAGAACCAGTTGATAGTCCTTAGAGTTGTTCTTGCTGATGCTGAGAATCGACAAATCACAGATTCCAATGTCAAAAAGTGGCTCGATGTTCTCAGAGATATCGTCTATGAGGTTGATGACTTACTTGATGAAGTTTCTACTAAAGCTGCTACTCAAAAGGAGGTAAGCAATTCCTTTTCTCACATTTTCAATAGGAAAAGGATTGTTAGTATTAATAAGTTGGAAGACATAGCTGAAAGATTAGATGACATTTTAAAACAAATGGAGAGTCTTAATTTGAAGGAGATTCCAGTGGAAAGCAACCAGCCATGGAAAGATCAGCCTACATCTTTGGAAGATAGATATGGTATGTACGGTAGGGATAAAGACAAGGAGGCCATAATGAAGTTGGTATTGGAGGATAACACTGATGGTGAAGAAGTGTCCGTGATCCCTATTATAGGCATGGGTGGGGTTGGGAAAACCACTTTGGCCCGATCTGTGTACAACGATGGAAAATTGAAGCAAATATTTGATTTAAAGACATGGGTTTGTGTTTCTGATATATTTGATACTGTGAAGGTCACAAAAACAATGATAGAGGAAATTACCAAGATGCCTTGTAATTTGAATGATCTAAATCTACTTCAACTTGAATTGATGGACAAGCTGAACGGTAAAAGATTCTTCATTGTTTTGGATGATGTTTGGATTGAGGACTGTGACAGTTGGAATAGTCTTACAAAACCATTTCTAAGTGGGATTAGGGGCAGTAAAGTTCTCGTGACAACCCGCAACGAAAGTGTAGCGGCTGTAATTCCTTTTAATATTCTTAAAGTATATCATCTAAACCAATTGTCGAATGAAGATTGTTGGGTGGTGTTTGCAAATCATGCATTTCCTCTCTCAGAAGGTAGTGAAAACAGAGGAACTCTGGAAAAGATTGGAAAGGAGATTGTTAAAAAGTGTAATGGGTTGCCTTTGGCTGCACAGTCACTTGGAGGAATGTTGAGAAGAAAGCAGGCTATTAGGGATTGGATTAATGTACTTGAAAGTGACATTTGGGACCTTCCTGAAAGTCATTGTAAAATTATTCCAGCACTCAGAATAAGTTATAATCATCTCCCTCCACATTTAAAACGGTGTTTTGTATATTGCTCACTGTACCCCAAAGATTACAAATTTGAAAAGAATGAACTGATCCTGCTGTGGATGGCCGAAGATCTTTTAAAAGCACCAAGAAAAGAAAAGACTTTAGAAGAAGTTGGTGAGGAGTATTTTGATGATTTGGTTTCAAGATCGTTTTTTCAATGTCCAATTCCTCATCGTTTTATAATGCATGACCTCATGCATGATCTAGCAACATTTCTTGGTGGGCAATTCTATTTCAGAGCAAATGAACTTGGAAAAGAAACCAAAATTGATAGAAAAACTCGTCATTTGTCTTTTGCAAGATTCATTGATCCATGCTCCGATATTGATGTTTTTGAGACGGTCAAGTTTTCAAGAACTTTCTTGCCGATCAATTATAAAGATTGTCCATTCAACAACGAAAAGGCACCACGTATTATAGTGTCTATGCTTAAGTACTTGAGAGTTTTAAAATTTAGTGACTTCCAAGGTGAGCTTGTTCTACCTGATTCAATCGGTGAATTGACTCATTTACGTTACTTAAATCTCAATGGTACATCTATAGCAATGCTGCCAGAGTCATTGTGTAATCTGTACAATCTACAAACTTTGAAGTTGGGTTCTTGCTCTAATCTGACTGAGTTACCTAAACACATTCAAAAGCTTGTAAACTTACGTCATTTTCGAATTTTTAATACTCCCATAAAAGAAATGCCTAAAAGAATGGGGAAACTAAATCAATTACACGACTTGGATTGTTATGTTGTGGGCAAGCATAAAGAGAATAGCATCAAAGAACTGGGAGGACTTCCAAATCTCCATGGTTCGTTTTGTATTGAGAAATTAGAGAATGTTACCAAAGGTGAAGAAGCACTAGAGGCCAGGATAATGGATAAAAAGCACATTACCTGTCTACATTTGATATGGTCTGTACCTAATGATGATATCATCGACTTCCAAATTGAATTAGATGTGCTCGGCAAGTTACAACCTCACCAAGATCTGAAATTGCTGAATATAAGCGGTTATAGAGGAACAAGATTTCCAGAATGGGTGGGAAATTTTTCTTATCAAAATATAACTAGTCTGTTTTTAAGTCGTTGTAACAACTGTTGCATGCTACCTTCACTTGGGCAACTACCGTCTATCAGGAATCTGAATATTTCAAACATGAATTCGGTGAAGACTATTGATGCAAGCTTTTATAAGAAGGATGATTGTTTATCTGTGACGCCCTTTCCATCCCTTGAATATCTATCCTTTTATGATATGCCTTGTTGGGAGGCGTGGAATGCTTTTGATTCAGAAGCTTTTCCTGTGCTTAAGGATCTTGATATTATAAACTGCCCCAACCTAAGGGGAGATTTGCCAAAATATCTACCTGCTCTGAAAACACTCCGCATTAAAAATTGTGAGCTTCTTGTCTCTTCTGTTCCAGTGGCTCCCACCCTTAGAGAGTTAAACATAGGTAAGAGTAACAAAGTAGCGTTTCATGAGATTCCTCTTTTTGTAAAAGAATTAAGGATAGAAGGAAGGCCAGTGGCAGAGTTCATGATGGAGGCCATCACTAACATCCAACCTACCTGCCTGCAATCATTAAGTTTGAAGAATTGTTCCACAGCCATATCGTTTCCAGGTGATCGTCTTCCTGCATCGTTGAAAAGTCTGTATATCAGTGGTTTAAACAAGCTGAAATTTCCGGTGCAACACAAACACGAATTACTGGAATCACTAACAATAAGTAATAGTTGTGATTCCCTGAAGTCTCTCCCACTTGTTAACTTTCCAAATCTCATAAATCTTACAATCGAAGACTGTGAAAATATGGAGTCACTTTTGGTCTTAGGGTCAGAGTCGTTGAAGAGTCTGAATTGTTTTTCGATTAGACGTTGCCCCAACTTTGCATCATTCCCGGGAAAAGGATTGTGTATGCCCAATTTGACTCGTCTCAGTGTTTATGATTGTGACAAGTTGAAGTGGTTGCCCGATCAGATGGAAACTGTTTTCCCAAAGATGGAATATCTTGCAATATCCAACTGTCAACAAATTGAGTCATTCCCTGGAGGAGGTATGCCACCTAACTTGAGAACAGTTATTATAGAAAATTGTGTGAAACTACTGAGCAACCAAGCATGGGTATGCATGGACATGGTTACCTCTCTCGAAGTGTGGGGTCCATTTGATGGCATTAAATCCTTCCCAAAGGAGAGTTTGCTGCCTCCCTCCCTTGTGTCTCTACATATACGTGATATGTCTAGTCTGGAAACGTTGGATTGCAAGGGCCTTCTCCATCTCACATCACTCCAAGAATTAAAGATTGTAAAGTGTCAAAAGCTGGAGAATATTGCGGGAGAAAAGCTTCCTCTCTCTCTAGTAAAATTAAAGATATATAAATGTCCCTTGCTGGAACAACGATGCCACAAAAAGGACCGTCAAATTTGGCCTAAAATCTGCCATGTCCGTGGGATAAAGATTGACGGCAGATGGATTTAACGAGCGTGGATGATGAGAAGGTAATTCTCCTTCTTTCACTTACATCATTAACCATTAACCATGAAAAACTACTTTTGTCAGTGATATCTTTCAATTCTTGTCTTTCTCCTTTCAAATTTAACTTAATTAATATTGCATTCAACCAGTCTTAAATTAGTTAATTGTTCAGTTTCATACTTCACTGGAATTGCAAGCGTAAACGAAACCTACTAATTTGTACAAATTTTATTTACAGTGATGAGCATTCATCTCATTTTAATTCGAACGTACTAAATGGGTAAGTGAGGAGTGATGTTTTTCTTATTCTTTGCAGCGTGCCTGTGTCATCAGTGCCAAGATTTTGCTTATTATTGTGCAGAACACTGAAAAGGTTGTATTCTTTTTAACTGGTAGACATGTCTGAAGTGCTGTTTTTCTCAATAATTGTAGATGAAAATGGCAGAGTGGCTGAGATAAGGGGAGAGGAGGCAATGAAAAATCGAAGAGAATAACACCGATCAATGACAGTGTCAGGAGTATGGCACCTGGAAAAACATGAGCATGCAGGCACTAAGTCATGAGGGGTGGGATAGGTAATAACTATGAAAGTCACAGAGATGATCATCCTAACCTTATAGCTGAACCATAACTGAAAAATTATGTCATGCTTCACACTATTGCTCTGCTATCTGTTACTACATATTTTAAGTTTTACCTTTTTCTTTTATAAATATTGTGTTCCAGGAAACTACATACTTCCCATTCTGTGATTATCTTTTTGAAAATGGATTTAAAACTAATTCTGAGGTGAGATTTATATTTATGTATAACCTTAGATACCATTTTGAAAAGTCTGAACTTTTTATTAACTCAATTCTGTAATGTGATATTGGTACCAATTTATATATATATATATTATAAACAGTAATGTAGATCTCCAATACTACCTCTAATGTGTATACTGAGTGAAATCCATTTTTGACTGAATCTTGTTGACAGTGTTCAAAAGGAAATTGAAGAAGAAGAAGCACCATTTTCACAAAGCTTTTGATGCTCAATATCAGAGTGTAAGTGGTGGTTTAATCAGACTTTCATCAAACTTCCAAAAGAAACAGTTGGAACCCTTGTAATTCAGGTCTATTTGAAGGGAGTGAGTCATTTTTTATGATTACAACATTGTTGGGTCCACGACAGGATGTATGTTTGGTTTCCCGTTTGCAAGACACCAAACAAAAGTTCATGCTTTTAGAAACTGAAAATAGAGAAGTACGTTTATGTTGTGAGTGAAAAGACTCTGACTTAAAATTTGAAGAACTGAAACTCTAAATTCTGGGGAACAAACTGCACTACTGAAGTATTTAAACTTGACAATTTTCAGTACAGTCAAGTACTTGTTGTCTTTCGTTGGCTTTGCTGTTACCTTACAGGAAAAGTAAAAAGCATTGCTCCTAATGCCATGCCAAAACAAAGATGATTTTTTAATGATTTACTGCTATTGTACCTCAAGCCAGAATATTTGAAAAACAAAAGAAGAAACTTGAAAGTTGAATGCATATACAAGTTATAACTAAAGATGCAGCAATGACAAATATTACACTATTGAAGAATAAATTACCCATTCTGGATTTAATATAAAAACTGGAATTCTCATGAACCCGTAAAAGGAAATTCATTAATGAAATGAAGAAAATATAATAATCGACATACAACACTTCCAAAAGCATGAGTATAGAGAAGTGTCAATATATGTGTAAAACACTCTTTATGGCGATGGTCATTGTTAAGAATTAAGAATATCAAAGTTTTGACCTATAAGCTTATAACCACACTATCATGTTATATGCCTTCCTTCATTTTGCCTGTCTTTTTCTATTTTTTTCTTAAAAAGATTTGTAAGAAGTTTATAAAAATAAAGAAACACCACACATTGTCACGTACAAGAGTTTCCAATTACTAATAAATTATTGTATTTAGGATATTAGAAATAGCAAAAATAAATCGTAAACCCAGAAAATAAATAATACAAACAAGAGAGGTTTAAAATATTTATAATATAATCACCAAATTGAAGAGAGTTTAAACGTCACAAAACCTGAAAACCACAGATGTTTTTAAATCCCTGCAATAAAATAGTTGCAAATTGAAGCATCCAAAAAATAATAATCAACAATATGAGATGTTAAAACCCTCTTCAAAAAATCATTCACAATATAAATGAGACATCAGAAGTCGTCTTAAACCTTCACAAAAAGGATGTGATAAATATATTTGCGGAGGTTTAAAAGACCCCGCAAATTAATTTGTAGAAGATAAAAACTACTGCAATTGAAAATAAAAATCTCCGCATAATATTTTTTTTAGTGATTGGGTAACATGTTATCGAAAAATTAACATGAAATTGCCAGATTTCATTGTTACATGCATCCCTCCCCCGAAACAAAATAAAATTTTGCTTATTTAGTATGTTGTTATACATGAAGTAAGCATCTACTATCCATTAAGATCACCAAAGCCAAATAAAACTTGTTAAAAATATAGGAAGATCACAAACAAAATATAAAAGAAAAAAACTACTAATATTTCTTAGTCCTGGTAATCGACACTAGGGTTTTACTTCTTTAATAACGTTTTACAAGGCAATGTAAAGCTTTAAAATAAGTCACACAATATTAGTAAAAGTGTAAAGTAATACATACAGATGAACTAAGCACACATTGAATGGTTAAAACTTATATAACTAGTTATAGATTTGTCTTTTCCAAAGAGAATCCATCATGAATACAAGTTAAAAAGGTCGTTAGGAAAAATTGTGTTTACAAGTGGAAAATGTTACACCACAATGCTGAGCCGACATTTGCTTAGGAAACAAATGTAATGGTAAGTATCTAACTCTTGGACTTACATAACACATTGGTTTTCATGTACATGTTCTGTCTAATAACTGATCACCAATTCTCTGGTGTAGCATACTAGAACACAGTTGTATGTACTATTTGACCATACTCTTGAAAAATCATAGGCCATTATTACATATATTTACAAGTATAATCTTGCTTCTCTACTTCCTCTTTTCTCTTGTAATCCAAATGACCTTTGCAATGTTTTCCCTTCTGTGTTCCACTCTTTTGAAGGTCAGCTGAAAGATATACATACATATCGTGCCATTTTTGGAGAAAATTCTAACAGATAAATGACAATGATGATAGGTTGGGAAGAATAGGGTTTTCCCTATAAGGAACACTACTCTAGAAAGCATGTTTGTTTTTGAAACATCTGATTCTACTACTTTGGTTGTTCTCTAAGATGCTCTCGTGCTTTGTTACAAAGATCAAGAATTTCATTATTATTAGGATCAAGACAGAGGCCTGCTTCACAGTCCCGCACAGCTGAAGCATAATCACCCATTGATTCATAAAATGCCGCTCGAAGATGTAATAATTGTAGATCTGGCTTAAAGTCAATGGCTCTTGAAAGCTCTGCTATTGCCTCAGCTTCCTTGTGATCATCCATCAAAACTGGCAGACAAAGTTTTAGTCAGAAGTTGATATGCTTCGTGCATGCAATAACATTGCACTAATATGTTTCAAAGGTTTAAGTATATTGTGCTCATATTGCTTTATGATGATGCTTGTTGAAAGCACACAATGTAATCAGAAGAAAAGAGTAGAAAACTACAAGGATAATAAGCACAAACTCAAAAAGATCCCACACTTCATTATTGATCAAGAGGAAACAAAGGATAATAGAATCACTTGTATGAGACTCACCAGCTGCTCTATATCTGTAAGGATAAGTCCTGAGAGGGTCCAATTCTGATGCCATACTAAGATCACTCTTTGCCATGTCACGATCACAATATTCTGAACGTTTCTCATATGCTGATGCATTGCTTCGAGCCTTTTCTATTAGCTTTGTCATCTCGTCATATGCTGCTTTGCGGTGGTTTTTAAGATGATATACTCGTGCCAACCCTTGATGTGCACGTGTATGCTTGATGTTGAGTGCATTCATGTAGCAGTCAGCAGCAAGGTCTAGTTTATCACAGTCTACAAAGACACTCCCTAGATTATTCAGTGCCTACATATTCATAAGAACGAAAATATAATAAATACATTGTTATATACTTCAACAGTGATATCAATCAACATAATATGTTTAATCCAAAAGCTTGACACCCACTTGCCCTTTCCGAAGACCATCTGAAGGGCATCTTAGAGCTTCCTCCAAGAGATGGATCACATACTTAGAAGACTCTGAGTCAAGATTTGAGTCAGCTAATGCATATGCTTTGAGAAAGTAAGCTTCAAATGATCTTTGAATTGAAATAGATTCCTCAGCTTTTGCTAATGCTTCTTCACGATGACCAGTGTCATACAATATCCAACCTTCATACACAAGTCTTTCATGGTCAGAACTAGAATGGTTTCTAGCCATCCGCAAACTACGCATGGCAGCCTTTGGACAATTTAACCTGCAAGATTAAGGAACATCAACACCCATAATAATCAATCTGCAACATTAGAATGACCATGTATAAAAGACAAATTAGCCATCTTGATAAAAATCAAGTATCGACCCTACCTACTAAATAGTAAAACAAACCAATTATGACAAGTCATTCACATAGAATTCTTGTACATAGAAAAATATGAAGAGAAACTGGAATTTATATCAGAAACGGCTAGTGTTAGAATAAGTTGAATCAGTTTAGGGATTTCACTCACCGTAGCAGAAGGAGAGATTGTCGAAAACGTAAAAGACTTTTCCCCGGATCATTTGCTAACATTTGGTGTACAACAGCCAATGAACCAATATCATCGACAGAGGACCACCGATCATACAATTGCATCCAACAATCAGCTTGGCACCACTGCTGAACAACAGGACTGAGAAGTTCTATCAAGTGCTCACCATGCATATGGCCATAAAACATCATATAATTTGGATCCAACGTCAAAATTGCCCGAACATCTCTAAGGGCTCCTTCATAATCCTCCATGGCAATCAAGAACCAAGCTCTCAGTTCAAGGCAATCTGCAGAAACCTTGAAACCGATTACTTTATTGATTTCTGCAATGGCAGATTCAATCCTGTTCTCTTCCAAGAAAGAAACAGCTCGAAATTTATAAGGAAATGAAAGAGTTGGATCTAACTCAGTTGCTGATAGCAAGTCCATTTGTTTCTCCTTCCCCATACAATACAGAGACCTTTCTTGATACATCCACCCAACTGGTTTATGTTCAGAAACAAGTGAGTTCATCAACTTATATGCTGAATACGTGTGGCCACGCTTGTATTTGGCCCTTGCAACTCCCACCGTAGAATAAACATGCCCTGCCTCCACTGCAGACTGAAACCAATGCTGTGCATCTTTGTATTCTTTTCTCTCAAGCATAACAACGCCCATTTGGTGAAACGCAAGTTGCTTCTCCCAACCATCTTTTGCACACTCCACTAACCTCTCCAACAACATCACAGTTGTGTTAGATCTCATCTCTTCCTCCATCGCAACCTGACTCAAAAAGTAATACAACATGAACGACGCGTGCCCCGCCATGGCTAGCCTATCCCTACCCTCTGGACTAGAAAGCATCCTCACAAAACTCGAACACTGCATCGAACTTGGGAGCTCTCGGAGAAACACCTGCAAGCAAGCTGCAACAAGAAGGTATGCAGTTTCCTCCAATCCATACTCAATAAGCAACAACGCATCCTCCAGGTCACAAACTAGCAAAGCCAAATGTACGTCACAGGCATGCTTCATCTCCTCACAACAAAAACGATTCGCAAAAGACAACAATTCCAACACAGCCATAGGCTCCAAATGGGTCAATCTCTTACTTCTACTGAACTCCTTAGCAGCTTTCAGTGCCTCAACAGAAAAACCATTCTGTGAAAAATTAATGTGCTCCCTTTTTGACTCTACGAATTCACCATACAACATTGTCTTAAAGGGCCTTGAAAGTGAGGCTATGTTGAACCTATTGCACCTAACTTCATCTTCACCGACAATGAACGACATGTCACCATCCTCTTCCTCGGACGTGGGGCGTTGCTCATCGTCGTCATCATCCTCTGCCACCATTGCACCATAACCAACATCACTATAAGCATCAGCATTCACAGCACGTGAACGCGTGCACAAGCAAGGATCAAACACAGACTCCGGGTCATAGCCTGGCTCCAAGGTGGCCCGGGGACACTCGAGGTTCCTCCCTCTGCAGTCCATGGAAGACAACCCGATGAGCTCGTCCTCACGGCGCTCGTGGCGCAGCCATGCGGCGAGCACGACCTTAGCATGCACGCTAGTGGCGTGCTGCCGAGCGGCGCGAAGGGTGCGACGGAAGAGCTTGGGGTCTGCTAAGCCTCGAAAGATGGTGCATTGCTGGAGGAAGACCTCGGTGCGCTCGAACTGGGGGCAGTCCTCGGCACGACGATAAGCACCGGCGAGGGTTTCCACTAAATCGGGAGAGACGAGGGACGGTTCAATTTTGGGTTCAAGAAGTTCTGTCATGGGGAGGCCATAGGGGAGGAGGGAGCCCTCACAAAAGACAACCTCGGAAGGTGGGGTGGCGTTCGGAGAACGGAAGCTCCGATTGGATTTGGTTCTAAGGGTTTGGGTCTTAATGTGATCGTGGAGTTGTTGGAGAAGCTTATCGCCAATACCACTGCAGGTGGCGGTGCCGGTGCCGGTGCCGGAGGGGTTGATAGTATACAATTGAGTTCCCTTGCAACCGTCAATGATGTTGAAGCCACGCATTATTGGGAAGATGTTGTATTGCATTGTTTTCCAGAGTTCAACAAATTGTGAAGCAACGAATGAACGAATGAATAATCTCTAAGGTGGTGACATTGGACATATGACACTGCAAGCACCGTTGGTTTGAGGGAAAGAGCAACGTTGGTAGAAATTTTGAGGATTGTTTGTGCAGAATTTTCTTTTTCTTTTCCCCTTCCCTGATGTTTTGTTTGGATTTCTTATTTTTTTTATTTTGCTTTTGGGTTTCCAAGAAAATGGAGGAAAAGGAAGAAGCAGAAAATAGCAAAGGTATAGAGAGAATAGGAGCGATGGAGGAATGAATGACCAAGTAAGTGTGATGAGGTGGGGATAGAGGTGGCCGTTAAAGCAGTTATTTTTTTCCTCTCTCTCTTAGGGTTTTTTTCTCTTCCTCTCCCTTTTCTATGTGCTTTTGCTCATATTCTTTTTCTTCATTCTAAATATATGGATTTGCCCACTTTTTTCTCATTAGGGTTTACTATTTCTACTTCGCTTTGGATTTGCCTCTAATTTTATTTTGTTCAAAATAGACAACATGAGAATGACAGAGAGAATAGGTACAAATATGTTAAGAATGAAATAAAATTTTGGACAATATCTGATGTCAACTATGTTTTCTTTAGGTCTTGTGACTGAGTGCCAACTTTTCATTTCACATTTGACTAAAAATATTGAAGATGGAAAACACCAAACATGTCACCACCACTCGCCACATGCATAGCGCATATTGGTTATTTAGTTTGGAATGGAGGGATTTCTTGTTGCATTCCCATAATTTTTCTTCTACATCTTATAAATATGATAATTTTTACTTTGCCTTTTAACATTTTTTTCATTATATTGTATTATCTGAGTTTTGTTTCCATTTTTAAATTATATGATTCTAAAGTCATTTTTAAATTTCAGATTCTACATTTAAGAACTTATTTTTTTGTTAAGAAAAGCTTCCGAATTGTATGGATAAGAAGTTAATAACTGTAAAATTCAGAAACTTTATTTTATTTTTAGATTGTGTAATTTAAAAGTCACTTTTTACATGAAAAAAAATAAAATTGTATAATTCAAAATTTATATTTTGATTAAAAGAATCTAAATTAAACAATTCAGAAATTATTCTTTTACTTCTAAATTGTATACTTTAGAAACACCTTTTAAATTTATAAACATTTTTTTTCAAAAGAATTATTTTTAAATTGCATAATCCAAAATACTTTTTTCTTATATCCATTCATGATACAACCCGTGGCAGCAAGAAGGCAGCAACGGGAGGAGAGGAGGGTTATGGGTCAAAATGGAGTATTTGTTCTTTTAATCATTCTTGGGTTCACATGGAAACCATGAGGTGCAAAAAGAAATATGCTAATGTATACACTAATATAGAAATGGCCTTTAACGTCACCTTTAGACGTCGGATCACATAATATTCAACGTAAAAAATTGACCGGTGACATTTTCATAAATAAATTGGCCTTGTAGACGCTAGTTAATGAGGTGCCTGAGGTCTATACTTTAAACCACGACAGTTCGTATAATTAGACGCCAAAATGGGAGCGTCAGAATGTGTAAAGTCATTTTTTTCGCCATTTAGACGTTGGATCCCGCCACCCTGACGTCTAAATAGTCATTTTGGCGTCGATCCCCCTTACATCCGACTTCTAAATGGCCTAACAAGGTAGGTGAAAAGTTGTTTTGGACGTCGGCTCCCCTTACATCCAACGTCTATATACACTACGAATATTAATTTTTAAATCGAATAGAGGTCACATTAGTGAGGTCACCGATGTCTAGTCGAGAATAGACGTCAGGCGTTGGGGGCACCGACGTCTAGATTCCTGTTAAATCAGAAATTGCGAACCGCAGTTACGCGCACTTCATCGTCCTCCTCCTCACCTTTTCTCTCTGTGGCATTGCATTTCCAGGTGCGTTTTATTTCTTTCGAACCGTTTAAACTTACTTTTACTCTGATTAAATTAGTCTTTGATGGATTATCTTTCATTTGAACCGATTAAAATGAGTTTTCGTTGTGTTTTGGTGCAGTTTTGCTCGTGTCTTTGGGTAGCATAGTAGCACATTCTCCCTTTGCTAGTTTCCTCGTAAGAAAACCTAGCGTCTTTTGGATCTCTTATGGCATTTCAACCCAAAATTGAACATGGGTCCTTGCCTAGTTCTCATGTCATCGTATTCTTTTTCATTGGCGGTTGGAATGGAACTAGACAAGGACCTAGGTTCGGTTTTTGGTTGAAATTCCATAAGAGATCCAAAAGACGCAAGTTTTTCTTATGAAGAAATTAGCAAAGGAAGAAGGTGTTATTAGGCTACCCAAAGACACGAGCAAAATTGCACTAAAACACAACGAAAACTCAGTAGACGTCAATTAATGCCATGTCCGACGTCTATAGTGCCCTTAGACGTTGGTTAATGTCATGTCTCACGTCTATAGTGCCCTTAGACGTCGGTTAATGTCAAGTCTGACGTCTTTATAGACGTCGGACTCTATAGGTCTGACGTCCCATTAACGTCACCCATAAAGACGTCGGATCGGGATTTGACGTTAAAAGTCCAAAATAACAGACGTCTAAAGTCCTTTCTGCACTAGTGATAACTATAATTTATAATTTACAAGGGGCCACCATGGATTTCAAAATTCAAATGCAAATGGGTCCAAACCACCGTTATTGTCATAATAGTTTTATCTTGCACCTCCAATCATTTCATCTTGCACCTTTAATTTCTAAAAATAGCCTTAAAAGTTACATTTTTCTTCATCGAAACAATATAAAAATCGTATGTTATTACTTTGCTTTATAAACGTTTTCCAAAAAACTCTTTTAATCATATAAGCATCTAATAATTATTGCAGATCGTCTAACCCTTGCAAAAGTCATTAAATGTTATTTTATGAAAAAACTTTAAATCATTATTCAAGTCCCCCACTCGCCCTTCCTTTCTTGTGTTTTCCTGTGTTTCAGTCCTGACTTTAGAGATGATTATACACCCATATACTTCTTTGACACTAGTAAACAAACAGCGTATAACGTCATGCATTCAACGTTCAACCACTGAATAGCCAACGCTAAAAATGACCGGTGACATTTTTGTAAATAAATGCAATTATTAGACGTCGTTTAGGACTATAATTCGACGTCAATTTGTTATAAGATGTCGAATATTGAGAAGTCTAACATCAATTGGATAAATTTTGTGAAAATGCTTGGCGCGAAGGTGAAAATGTACTTACATATGACGTCGAATGCCCTAGAATTAGACATCAAAAAGTTATAAAATGTCGAATGCCCTAGAGTTAGACGTCAAAAGGTTAGTGAATTCAATACAATTTTGAGCGGGAGGTTCAAAATTATTCACTTTATCTTAGCGCGCAAGACCCTCTTCTCTGCTCAATCTTTTCTCGAACGAAGTTTGATGACCATCACATGTAATCATTCTTTCATTTGATACAAATGCATGTTGATTAACAACTTTAGATATGGTTTTCATTTGTTTTGACCATTTGTTTTCGTGTTCTTGTCCTTTATAGGCGCAAACTGCTTTCTCTCTCACTGGTGGCAACACTTTATTCCGACGAACCCACCTTTTAAAGGTTAGTTATCGTTTTCGTTTTGAAGAACTTATTTGTTGAACTTGTTTGTTGTTGTTTTGTTGAACTTGTTTGTTGTTATTGCTTGTTGTTTGTTGTTGTTATTTGTTGTTGATATACACGTTCATAGTTCATGTTGTATAAAATACCAAAAACTGGATTACATTTGTTGTTTTCCTTCTTTTCAGATCTCGTAAAGTTGTAAAAAAGGATCACAATTAATTAAAAAAACAAAAAATTTTATTAACTAACAAAATTCGACGTTAATTGACGTCGGACCTAAAGCAATATCCAACGTCAATTTACTCTACTAAGGACGTCGGATTATTCTATGTCCAACGTCAATTAATGTAAATCAATGTCGAATTTTTTAAATTCAATGTGAATTTAACGTCTCCCAATATGACGTCAGTCTCGAATTCAACCTGAAAGGCCAAAAAACACCGATGTTATACGATGTTTTTGTACTAGTGTGACTCGTTGACCATGCACATGTGGTTGTTTTTAATGCTCATTGAATAGTTGGTTGGTGTATTGGTGTATATTATTAGTTAAGCAGTAATGGTGGGGAGTTGTGTTGTGGTGTTTCCTCGAAGATATATAGTTTAGTGTCACTCATGTTGTGGTGTTTCCTCGAAGCTTTGGACATAGTTTGGTGTTTGCTCAAACCAAGTGAGTTCCAAAATGAGTGTGGCAAAAGTGTGTTCATGGTTCATGTTTGTGGTTTGTAGCAAGAATTGTTAAAAAGTGAAGTCAAGCTCACTAACAAAGGACAAAGCAAGCTCAAAAAGCTTGGCAACAAAGGACAAGCCAAGGAAGAAATTTTTTTGATATAGGCCCTAAAAATTATTTGTTCTATATTAGCTAGCCAAATATATTGTAAATTGTTCTTAAAAGCAAGGCTAATGAATCACCTCTTCCATATATAAATTACACTTTCACTACATACACTCCAAAAGCAGTTTATTGAAATTGTAACAATCTTGAAAGTCACAAACAACATATACATACTTCATATCTCAACATCGTTGCATATCAATTTTAATCCTAAATAATTTGACAATCGACAATAGTATCGAACATCAATGTATACATCAACAATTCCATCATGGATTTATCAATTAAATAAATTATCATTTTAACAACATCACCAAACAACAAGTTTCACCATTCAAATAAGATATCAAACTTTTCTATATATAGAATGACCAAAAAAAAGAGAAAGGTTGGCTTCCTTTACTTTGATTGACATTGTCAGAGCGGCGGTAGCGGAATGATTAGAGTGGAATAACAAACCAAGAGGGGTTTTAATACAAATGTGTGCCTTTAAATTTCTACTCAATTAAACTTACAAAGCAAATATTAATAACAAATAACAAGAGTAAGGTTGAGAGAAATTTGCACAGATGATTTTATCCTGGTTCGGATCTTACCAATCCTACGTCCAATCGCCTATCTCAAAACAAGATAAACAGTTCATTAATCACAAAAGAATTACAAATTACAATCACAAAGAAACAATTTGTAAAAGTTTAGACAACACCTCTCTTAATACCACAAGAGATGAACATGCACCTCCTTTGAGTCTTCACAAAGGATGAAACACTTTCTCCGAATACTTCACAAAAGATGACTTCCTCTTCCAAACACCTCCTCAAACGCACCAAGGATGAACCAGTTATTCCTCTGTCATCGTAGTAGCACTTCACCAGCTCCACAGACGAGAGTTTCTCAAGCCGAACAAGAACACACAATTCACAATGATTTCCGAGTTCTAGAACACAAGGGAAGAGTTGTTGTTGATGGAAAATGAGAGCCTATTTATAGACTCCAGTAAATACTCTTTCGTTCTTTATTTCCAGCCATTTAACGCTTTTAATCGATTAATATTATTGTTAATCGATTAAAATGAGTACAACGGCTAGTTTAACGGCTAGAAAACTCAAACGGTCACCTTTAATCGATTAAAAGGTATTTTAATTGATTAGCTAATAGATTAAAAGGTTTTTTAAACTATTAAATCGGAGAAAGTTTGAGTTTTCAGCTTTTACTCGTTTTAATCGATTAATACTAGTTTTAATTGATTAAAACAATACGATTTTGACTCTGGACATCAATTATATAATATGAAAGTACAAGGAATCAAAACCACTGAAAATCTAAGTCCTAGACACTGAACTACAATTATTACAAAAGTTTTCCATCGCAATACAAGTCTTCATAACATTTTCTTGAATCTTGATTTCTCTTGACTTGATTTAGACATCATCAAAACTTCATCTTTATCATTTTGCTAACAGAGACTACTTTCCTTATCATCTGATCTACCATATCTTTTTCTCTTACTTATCATTTTTATAGCATTAAATGCTACTACCACGTTTTAACATAATAATTATAATTTAAAAACATATTACAATCTTTTATTTATTTTATCTCATATAAATATTTTTCTTGGGTTTTAAAATTTTCATCACAAATCATCATATATATATATATATATATATATATATATATATATATTAGTTTTTGAAGGTAACATAGCTCGACAATCCGACGAAGGTCTGATACAGTTCGGTCAAGTTTAGAAACATCTTGGTCAAGGTCTCATACAGCTCGATTAAGATTAGAAATCGCCTGGTTGGCATCCAACCCTTTTCAACATGGAATCAGCCCGACATCCAATCATCAATATGTTTTCATGTAAAAAACAAAATTTCAGGTCATTCCCATGTGATATTAAACTTTAGATGATAGAAAAAAAAAAGGCGGATCAGCCCTACTTCACTAAATAAATTTGAATTAGTGTCGGGACATTTCATATTATCACAATTTGAAAGCCCGACCAAGGTCTGATGTAGCTCGCCCAAGGTCTGAAACATTTCAGCTAAGGTCGAATATAGCTCGACCAAGATCTGAAACAATCCGTGTGATAGCTTATTTCAGCCTTTTTCAGGCCAGAATCAACATAGTAACCATCATCATTGTGGCAATCCAATAGCAGGTCAACACAAGTTGTAAAATTCAATCTATTTTCAATTAGTAGACCAGCTCGCCTTGGTGCATTTTAGGCGGTCCAACATCTGACCAGACTTAAATATAAAAAAAAATCATATATATCATGTTTTTTAATTAGTTTGCATTGTAAATTAAACTCTTTTGATTGTTTAACTTGCCAATATAGTAGAGAACAAATTCCCAAAACTACATAATAGAATTCATAAAGGTAGCATATGTTCATCCATCGTACAATGACTTTCATCTTTTAAGTGAAAATTAGAATTTTTTTTGTAAATTTTGATTTAATTTAGTCTGTAAATTTTATAAATGTATTAATTTAATTATTTTAATTAAATTTAATTAAATTTAATTAAATTTATTTAAAATTTTAAATGTGTTTATAATAGTATGTGAATTATTTGATACATTTATAATTGAGAAACATTCTTAAAATTCAATAAAATTTAATTAAAAAAAACTAAATTCACCCATAATTAAAAAGATTAAATTAGATCAAAATTAAAAAATAAATAAATAAAACAACTTCAATTTTAGATGTAGATTCCAAATCAAAACCCTAATTCACTTGATTGTGAAAAGCTAAGACAAAACACGCTTCTTTGAAAATTAATAAATTTGCCAAAGGATCCCGATATTTGGACACCATTTTGTTGACACATTTTTGACACTGTGACGTGTCGACATGTGATTGGTTTTTCTTTAAAAAAAAATTAAAATGTGACGTCATTTATGAAGAATGTTTTGGATTTTTTACATTCCAGGTTTGCCCTTGCCCAGATTTATCTTTCTCTTTCTTCTCTGTTTCATCACATTTCGAATTCTCCCACTTCCACTTTCTCCATTTTCGAATTCTCCCTCTTCCACTTTCTCTATTTTCGAGTTCTCTCTGTTCCAGTTTCTCCATTTGAGACATTTCGGTCTTCTAGTTTGTCCATTCTGATAGGTTTGTGGGTGGCGCTGTCATTGCATGATTTGGTTATGGGTGTGTTCGTTGTGTGCTTTTTGAGAAATGGTGAGTTCTTCGAGCAGGGTAAGTGCTTCCATCCTTGGTGGGTTATGGTGTTAAGTGTTTGGTAATTGGAGTTTGGGTTTTGTGTGTTTTTTTCATTTAGGGTTTTAAAGTTTTGGTTTTTTGAATTTGTGTGCAGATGACGGTTCGTCACTCAGGCGGCATCACCCCGGACGGCATCATCTCGGGAGGCATCTCCCAAAAAGGCATGTCCACCGATCGTCCTCCAATGAAGACATATGTGAGGATGGGGTCACGAAGGCGTTACAAGAGTAGAGCGCTTAGGACTCCTTATGTAGGATTGCTTAGAATAAAAATGAATGATATTTGTAAATATTTCTTAAGAGATTGTAATATCCAGAAATTGCCACAAGAACATATGTTTTGTAATTTGGTTTGTATTTTGATGAATGTTATAAAAATGGAAGTTTCCTTTATTAAGATATTGTTAATCAATAAACTTTGCAATGAAATGTAGTATTAATGTATTTGCCTTTATTAACATGATTTTTAGTTGAAGACGTGAATTGAAGTCCTTAGGTACTGATGCAGCAAAAAACCATGTGGTAATCGTTTACCATTGCATTCATGATAAAACCATTGCAGAGAAGCAGCATGGTCCTCTACGTTCAAAATTGTGGTCCCTTCTGCCCAGGTTTGTGTCCAAATCCTGGATTTGGGTCGCGTAATCGTTTACAATGTCCTTGCAAACGATTACAACTGACAAATATGCTGCACAAGTTTGTGGACTTCATCCAACTCTATGGGAAAACAAACTTGTGTCATTTCCTCCCTCTTGGGATGTCCAAACAACACACCTCACACTATGAACACATTTCTCTAACACTATGAACTGAAAATCATTGCATTCATGATAAAATCATTGCAGAGAAGCAGCATGGTCCTCTGCGTTCAAAATTGTGGTCCCTTCTGCCCAGGTTTGTGTCCAAATCTTGGATTTGGCTCGCGTAATCGTTTACAATGTCCTTGTAAACGATTACAACTGACAAATATGCTGCACAAGTTTGTGGACTTCATTCAACTCTATGGGAAAACAAACTTGTGTCATTTCCTCCCTCTTGGGATGTCCAAACAACACAACCCACACTATGAACACATTTCCCTAACACTATGAACTGAAAACCATTGTATTCATGATAAAACCATTGCAGAGAAGCAGCATGGTCCTCTGCGTTCAAAATTGTGGTCCCTTCTACCCAGGTTTGTGTCCAAATCCTAGATTTGGCTCGCATAATCGTTTACAATGTCCTTGTAAACGATTACAACTGACAGATATGCTGCACAAGTTTGTGGACTTCACCCAACTCTATGGGAAAACAAACTTGTGTCATTTCCTCCCTCTTGAGATGTCCAAACAACACAACCCACACTATGAACACATTTCCCTAACACTATGAACTGCAAAACCATTGCATTCATGATAAAACCATTGCAGAGAAGCAGCATGGTCCTCTGCATTCAAAATTGTGGTCCCTTCTGCCCAGGTTTGTGTCCAAATCGTGGATTTGGCTCGCGTAATCGTTTACAATGTCCTTGTAAACGATTACAACTGACAGATATGTTGCACAAGTTTGTGGACTTCACCCAAGTTTAATAACTTTGCTTTTATTTAAACAAATTATTAATACGCTCACAACGTAAATAATAAAACATTGGAAATCACGTTATCATCAACAATGTAATGGTTGTTATATATATATATTGGTGGAGATCAACAAATAATTACCAATGTCATGTTACTTATAAATTCATCTGTACAGGGTACAAGCTAATTTAAAACACATATAAAGATGTAACAAATGTTAACAATCCTCCAAAAATCCATATTCATGCAGCGCTTCCATTCTTGCAATGTTTTCGTTGTCCAAAATCCAGTCCTTTACGTAGTTCTTTCTAATTTAACGCAAGTCCTCCTGAAACCAAATGTTAATTACTTTATATATAAACAACATCATCATCTGAACTTGGTAACAATCAAATTTATGCTTATATTTGTTGAACTCATTGCAACTGCAGAGATAACAATGCCCAAGAAAAAAGTTAGGTTTCGCTAAAGAAAAAATTCCTTTGTTTTGGATATTTGGTTAAAGTAGGTTCATTGTTCCACTTACCTCAAAAATAACGAAACACCAACAACAGCAGTGGTACAGGGCAAGCTTCTTCACTGCAAACCAAAAAGGCCCGATACACCGCCAACGAGCCACACAACGAAACTAATGATGCGAGAACAAGAACAAACTTTGACACCGACAACGCCTATGGAGAATGCCAGAACGAGAGCAGGAGAAAACAATTTGGGGGCTGCAAAAGTGATGAGGGTGGAGAGCACCGTCAGAGAATAACAAAGGAAATAGTTCAAATGAAAGTATGAAAGAGGGCGCGAAGTTAAATTTCATTATTTTCACATTTCCAATTCTGCCCCTCACTCCTTTTGCAAAAATCATTTCTTTTTTAAATAATCCCAGCCAATCATATTTTGACAACTGGATGGTGTCAAAACCGTGTCAAAACACGATGTCAACGTATCATTTTCCTTTGCGAAAATACACGGTGGATAGCAACACAATGAAAATAAAATGAGAACAAGCTTAAACCTGCATAAAGCAAATTGAAATTAAAGTAATAGTTTTCATAGATTATCATACATTCTTCAATTTCTTCATCTTAGAAGGCAGCCATCTACCCTTCTTCCTCAACTTGCACTTCCGAAGAAGCCTTTTCCTTCGCAACCTTATCTTCTTCGCCAGCTTCATCCTCAGCTTCTGCTCCTCTCTCTCCTTCACCTTTGACTCCGAAGGAAGCTTCTCAATACTCACGTCACTCGCCTTCTCACTCTCCACCGGAGGAAGTGCTTCCGCCGGCGAACTAGAGCCGTCTGCTGCTGCACAGACAATCAGCGCACCTTTCGTCCCTCTGGGTGTCGTGATTCGATCTCCGTTCAAGGGCTTCGAGGGCTGAGCCAAGTGTACTCTTAAATCTGTCACAGTCGGAGGAAATTAAGAATGGAAAAACATGAATATGTATTTGGGAGAAATTAAGGTAAGAAAGAGAGAGAATTGGGAATGAGGAGTAGTTACCAGTGGGAATGCGAAGTGTGAGAAGGGAGGAAGAAGTGGGGAATGAAGAGTGGAGATGGGAGAGTGTGAGGGAATTGAAAGAGAGGAGTGCCATGGTTTTTTTGTTTTGTGTTTGCAAAGTTGTTTCGCTGAAATGAAGAAAAAATAATTGGAAAGGATCCTTATTTTGACACCCATATTTTGACATATATTTTACACTGACACGTGTCAAGCTCCAATTCGTTGTTTTTTAAAAAAAAATTGGCCTGCAAAATGAGAAGGGTTTGTTCCAATTCTACCCTTGTCCTGTTTCATAACATTTTCTGTTTCAGATTTCGTATTGTCTCACATTTTGTTCTCTCGGTGTTTGGGTCCTCTCCCTTCCCTTGTCTCTGACATTCGTTCTCCCGGTGTTTTCGTCCTCTCCCTTGCGTTCTCTCTGACATTCGTTCTTCCGTTGTCGCAGTTTTGCCGAAATGGGAAGTTCCAGACTGCACCTTCGTTGGAGCAAGTAAATGCCTTGTCAGACCTTCTTGTTGTAGGTTTGGGTATTGAGTTTTACGTTTGGGCATTGGGGTTCTTGTCGTTTCTTCGACCCCTTTTGGTTTTTTGGTTATTTCTTTTGATGTTTTCATTTGAGTTATTTTGTTTGGGCAGTTGACTTTCGTCATTCATTTTCAACGATTATGTTTGCACTCTGAACGAACGGTTGACAGAGGAGCAACGGTCACTCATTTTGAAGACTCCATTTGCTTGGTTTTTAGACTTGAGTGGTAAAGTGATATTAAATACTAAAACTTTGCGGGAGTTAACGAAGAAATGGGGGGATTCAAGCAATGTTTTTATTATTGGAGACAAAGTTTTTAATATCAATGAAAAGGGTTTTCAATATCACATCCAAGCATACACTCACACTTATACCACATACACAAGAACAAAGCAGTGAAGTTGTCTTAAAAAACACACAAAATCACTTGTGGTCCCCCACGTTATCACAGGTGGTTCGTTCAATGCTACAGCTTGTCCAAAAAACAAAACAGAATCGCGTAAACGATTACCAGCCCATTGTAAAAGATTATAAGGGTTTATTATCTGCCAAATGTTACAGGACTTGACCATCATATTAGCCTGGGTGGTCCCCTTCTCCATCATGGGGTTTCCCAAACATCACATCCAAGCATACACTCACACTTATACCACATACACAAGTACAAAGCAGTGAAGTTGTCTTAAAAAACACACAAAATCACCTGTGGTCCCCCACGTTTCCATAGGTGGTTCCTTCAGTGCAACAGCTTGTCCAAAACAGACTCGCGTAAACGATTACCACCCCATTGTAAACAATTACAAGGGTCTATTATTTGTCAAATCTTACAGGACTTGACCAAGGTGCATCTTATCAGCTTGGGTAGTCCACTTCTCCATCATGGGGTTTCCCAAACATCACATCTAAGTATACACTCGCACTTATACCACATACACAAGTACAAAGCAGTGAAGTTGTCTTAAAAAACACACAAAATCACCTATGGTCCCCCCACGTTATCACAGGTGGTTTCTTCAGTGCAACAGCTTGTCCAAAATAGAAAACAAACTCGCGTAAACGATTACCAGCCCATTGTAAACTATTACAAGGGTCTTTTTTGCTGCACAGATTGCAGTACTTGGCCTTAATTGCTATGGCACTTTCATACATTGCACATAAACAAACCTGGACATCAATCATCAATCATCAATCATCAATCAACAATCATTTATACATTGCACATAAACTATCTTCAAATCAATCATCTTATTCCAATAAGAATTTGTACAATGTCTTCATATATATAAAAAATACACTGTCTTCATATACATTATTCTATCTTACTATGTTCACTACATGTCTACACAAGAAAACTATCATATCAAAACAAACTACATTACACTACATGACATTTTTACACTGGACAACTATCCTACAACAATCCATACACCTCTAACGCATCCAGTATGTTTTCGTTGTCCAGGATCCAATTACGTACATATTGTTTTCTAATTGCAAGTAATTCCTCCTTAAATGAAAATACTCCAATTGTTAAATCAACCCAATCATCAAACAATAATGAAAAACATATTCTTACTTACATTCGTATATTGTGGCATGCTTTTCCCATTGAATTTATCCTGTCCATCCCAAATTTCCATAGCTTTTAACATGATAACTCCACAGTCATGTCTGAAACAATAAAAAAATAACATGAACCACTTATGACAAACTACATCACTTAGAATAACATATTTTTAAAGTGAAGGCTTATAACAACTTACAGGTTTGGTTGGGATGGGATATTTGCTTGTACGACAGACAAAGGTCCAATACTCCCTTCCGGTCTGTCGTACAAGATGCAAAAAAATCGAGCAAGGTTTTCAGCCTACCAAGTAAAAATTACAATAAGACGTTAACAATACATTATTACATGGAAGTCAATAACATTATTAAATGAGGTCACACATACCACAGCATTGTCAATCACTTTGCGGTCTTTTATGCCCTTCCCCAAATAGTCAATAACATATATGTCTAATGTGCTAAGTTTGACTACATAGCACCACCAATGTTCGTCATGGCAAAAAGGAACAAACAGCTACAAAAAAACAAAAGCAAAGTCAATACATCAACATCTGCTACATGTCAAATACCACCACAAACACAATGAAAAATAAACCTAACTCACAAAGTCAGCTGTTGCAATGTTTTGAAGTCCAAAGTGTCTGGCACGCAAACAGCTTCTGTAATTATGAAGAGTAAACACACGACGATTTTTTGGCATTCTCCTATAATCATTAAGTATAAGCTCCTGCGGATAGGTTGAAATCCATCAATCCAAAATGTCTAACACATCATTTCTACAATGAAGAACATCATGCGACTATTCAATTACAAACAATTTACCGCTAAAAATGAACTAAAAAGGATCCTCTTCACAACTCTGGTCGTCCTTTTCTCAAAGTGCATAATTATTGTAGTAGCAAATAGCACCAACTACACATTCAAAATTGAATAATTAATTAAAATGAATATGTACAGTAAAAATCAACACACGTTACAAAATACTTACCATGTTATCAACATATTGGTGAGGCGCTAAAGTCTGAAGAGAAGTTGAGTTTAGGGTCTACCCAATTATTTCACAAACAATCCTGATACACAAAATGTTTTTTTCAATTAAAAAATTTTACCTTACACATACAAAAATACTAAGTTATCCTTAATTACCTTTGTGGTCTACCTCTTACGCTGGCAGCGATGTACAATTGCTCAGCATTGACGGTAGACCTTGGATCACCAGCAATAGCACGCAGAGGGACGACAGCCAATGGTAGCGGTGCCTCCGCTTGTTCGACATCAACATCATCATCATCAATTTCAACAAAGTTTTGAATTTGATTTCTAGGTTCTTCATCCCCTACAACTCCTTCATTCAAGCCACCTGCACGGTCTTCCTCAACTCTTCCACCAACACCTTCTTCATTCAACACTTCTTCAGCAGCTCCACCCACAGATTCTTCATGACCTCCACCAACATCTTCTTCATTCAACACTTCTTCAGCAGCTCCACCAAGAGATTCTTCATTACCTCCACCAACACCTTCTTCATTGAACACTTCTTCAGCAGCTCCACCCATAACTTCTTCATGACTTCCACCAACACCTTCTTCGTTCAACACTTCTTTAGCATCTCCACCCATAGCTTATTCATCACCTCCACCACCAACACCTTCTTCATTGAACACATCTTTAGCAGCTCCACCCATACCTTCTTCATGACCTCCAAGAACACCTTCATTAAACACATCTTCATTACAAATTGGAATTTGACGAATTTCAAATAACTCATTCGTCAAGGAAGCAAGCCTTGAATTCAAGGATATGTTTTCTTCATTATTTTTCTTCAATATTTCATCCACATTTGCTTCAAAAGTGTTGTCATCGGAGGTATCATCATCTGATTCGTCAACTCTCGATCGTTTCGGCAATGGTCCTAAACCAATCCCTCCGTCAAACATTTCAAAAGCCGCAATGATTTCGGGCATGTTACGAACTTTCTCACCAATATACCACTCCAACTTTAGCTACAACACATTCAAACACATATATTAGTAGGTTAAAAGCATCAATAATTATAAAAAACATAAAACGATATGAATCAAATACTTACATCTCCAGTCCGAAACAAACCTTCTATTTTTTCATATGATCTTGACTTATAGGGGTACCAACGCAACATGCGAGGGAAATCCCTATGAGTTGGATCACCATCCAAAGAAAGTTTCTCTACCGCCCAAGCCTACAATATCAAAATAATTTAGAGTCACCCATATTTTACAGTGTAGCACATTCCAGTCATTCAGTTAAAGAACTACAAAGAATTTTACCTACAATACAGCCACATTTCCACTAAGCCCCAGTGCGCTGGTGATACCTCCAGCCATTATTTTTTTCATACATTTATTCAAATTATCTACAAGGTGTTTATGTACACCGCTGGCCCAATCATATAAACACAAACTATCTAGGTCATCTAACACTTTTGAAGGCATGTTAGCAACAATCTTAGACTTCTTAGGAAAGAATAAAACAACCAAACACACAAATATCTACAACCTACACACAACATCAACGTGTTTTCGGCCAAGGCAATGACAATAAACATGTCAACCAAATCCTTCAAAGTTGTGCTTTTTTTATTAAACATTTCTCCAACCAAACCAACTATACATTCATCAAATGGGATTTCTATACCACCTATGTCTAAACCAGTGCTCATGAAAACATCCAAAACAATAAATGGAACCAATTGATGACTGACCCTAAAGCTAACATCATGCCTAGCCCACCGACATACCATAACCTTCAATAATTCACAGTTAATCTCCAAAGCCTTACATAGCTCCAAACACCAACGAAACGGTGTCATCCGAATTCGTTCTACATGCACATTTCTCAGTAAACCATTCATTTCAATAATGACTGATGAATCCAGAGAGATTCGAACCTGCCACTACAAAAGATTAAAAATAAAATTTTATTACTTACCAAAAAAAACTATATATAATACCTAAACTTTAACTTACCTTTGGGTTTTCGGACGTCATTGCAAATGCACAATAAATCAATGGTAGATTAGGGTTCACAACACACAAAAAGAATAAATCAAACAAAAATAAAGTACGGTTCCAGAAGCCACACAATGCAAAAGACAGCCAAAAAACCCGAAACAGAGCCACAACGCAAAACAGACCCAAAACGCGAAACGCGAAAGAGAACGTATAAGGGTACAGAGTCACTGAAGTACGGTTCCAGAAGCCACACAATGCAAAAGACAGCCAAAACTTGAAACAGAGCCACAACGCCAAACATACCCAAAACGCGAAACGCAAAAGAGAACTTACCGGTACAGAGTCACTGCGAAAGACCTCTTTTGGTTGAGATGACGCCTTTCGATGAGCAAAACCAGCCGAATGGAGAGACCAAGGACGAGAGATGAAGCGAATGGAGAGAGGCCGAATGGGAGAGACGAAAAATAACAATGTTCAGAACGAAACTGAAAAAGATGAAAAATGAAACCGCCAAATTCAATTTTCATAAAATGATATTTCCTAAATTACCCTCCTCAGCTTATTCAAAAGAGTTTTTTTAATAAAGTTCAGTCATCCAATAGAAATTTAACACGTGGGGCGGTGTCAAATTTGTGTCAAAAAACGGTGTCAAAAAGACATTTTCGAATTGGAAATGGGATTTTACGATAAGCTACACCATGTTTGCTGGAAGGAATGACTTTGATATTTGTGGTTATTTGAACAAGGAAATTGATTACATATTCCATATTTTATGTCCTAAACAATGTTTACATGTTAAGTATAAAAATTGTCGTGATTAATTTTTTCTGTTGTATATTCAGATTTTTTAATGTTAAAAATTTTAGTAATATATATATCCCACTAAATTTGTTGAGGACTCGATGGAAAAGTATTTTACATTGTGAAATAATTTTTCGTGACTGATTCTAAATAGTGGCCAAATAATGAAAAAGGATAAAATATACTTTTATTCTTACGAAGGGTATATAACTTCTTTATTCGCAAAAATTAATTCATAAAATTGTAATGCTATTGTCATTATTCTTTATTACGTAATGGAAAAAAGAAAGGGTTTTTCTATTCTGGTGTAGCGCCAAGTTCTCATGTTATGAAATGAAAAAAAAAAGTCACAAATTGTCATGTTATTTATCAAAACTATTTTATCAATATTTATAATTACCATTTTCAACTAGATGCATGGTAAGACAAATATGAACAGATTACTTTTATGTCTGAATTAAATTAGGAAAAAATAATCATAACAAGTAACTAGGAAAGTTGAAAACATACAAAAAAATACTAAAGATGTTGAGGTATGAAAGTAATCGGTTTTCAGTTTGTAAAACCGTGAGAACCAACAAATAAGCATAGGACGGACTTGTGGAAATCGCTTTAATCATTGACCTGATTTAGGACTAAAGAGATAAAGATGTGTTGGAGTGTTTGCAGTGAATGTAAGCATTAATAGAAAAGCTCATGACAAGTGTTTAGTGCTTAATGTTCTTAATATGTTAATACATCATCAATAGGAGCTTCTTTATTTGAAAGGTACACAACGTGATTTTCACTTATGAATTGTATGAATAGTGTTTTAAAATATTACTTGTGTTGAATATAGTGAAAATCACGTATGAGAATAATTTTTCTTTGTATTGAATATACACATAAGATCTTTTATTTATAATAGAAAAAATATGAATTAAGCTCAAAATACAAATAAAAAATAATAACAAACTAACTAAAAATAAATATAAAATAAAAACAATATATTCAACACTCTCCCAGTGCATACAAATTATATGTACCAAGTATATGTACCAAGCTTAGTTACTTATATAATCCATAATTAGTGAAAATATTTGTTTATGCGAGTGACACCAAATTGCTAATTATTTGTAAGACGACATAAAAAACGAAATATCAACCCAAAAGACTCTCTCCTAAGCAACAAATTTGGGAAGTTGTTCCATATAAATCTCTTCTTACAAATTGTCCTTGAAGAATGCATTATTGACATCGAGTACATAAAGATATCATTGTTGAAAAGTCACCACGACTATAAATAAACTAACAAAAGTCATCATGAGAAAAATCATATATGAACGAGTCAAACACAATTATGACAAAAATGAAGGTACGATGAACCTGAAAAAGGAAAATAGGTGATCTCGACAATCTAAATTGTTACTATGCACGACAAAAAAATGAACAAATCCATAACTTTAAAAGGAATTGAGAGAGCAATGAAGGCATCATCGATGACATAGTGGTCGTCTGACCGATCGTCTATCAAAACTAGAACTCCGGTGGTGACTAAAGTAGATGATAAGACCCCGACATCAGTAGATGGCACCGTTACAGGTAACAACAGATGTAGTGACATAGGCAACAAAAAAAAACTTTTCTACTATAGATACCATGTTAAATATATTAAAAATTACATATTAGATTAATCTCCCTTGCGTTGAATATATATATATATATATATATATATATATATATATATATATATATAATAAAATAAATATGGACTAAACTGAAAATATAAATAAAAAATAATAACAAATTAACTAAAAATAAAGAATAAAATAAAATAAAAATAATATATATTACATAATTATAAGAGATGAATTAGGAAGGAAAGAGAAACATTTAAAAGTAAATATAAATACTTAAAGAAATCTTTTATTTGATTAAAAATAATTTACATAACAGTATCACGACAAATTCCCATTCGTGAAAGATAATATATTTGCAAATACAGATTGAGTTGGATGGTAATAATCATCTATCAAAATTTGTAGATACATTAATTACACTCAGACCCAAAGCCATATGAAGAATAAATACCACGTCTGATGTGGATAATTTTATAGATGTTAGAATCCAGTTACCATCCCTATAATTTGAAGGTAAAACAACTCAAGTAATCCAAAAAATTGAATTAATGACATTAACTTCGAATTTCTCCAAATCGTGTACAAACAACAAAATCTCACAGAAATCCTCGTCATGGAAGCATATGGGAACGAAACAAGAGGGGGTAAGTGCAACAAAACCCACTGCTCCAACACTGCAGGAAAACAATACAGAACTTAGATGTGTGTAGTAAAACCCCATTGAAACCCCAATATAAAGACTCCAATTGATCATATTTTCTTGATAATTTTCTTCTATTTTGAAGGGCCAAGGAAAAATGTGATACAGCTTCTACAATAAATAATGATATCAGCTTATCTTACTATAGAAAAGATACTTGAAAAGAAAATTGAAATAATAACAGTTAAATTCAACGTAGACTAACCACAGAAAGCAATGGTCCCTGCTTAAATTTTCCGTGAAATGAAAACGTGATTGGCTTCGGACTGTCTCCAGGCCCTCTTATAAATCCACTAAAGCACATAATTGGAAGGGAAAACAATGTCAAATGACATAAAATCCAGCATTAAATTAATCAATAATAACACAGATCAGTAATTGAACTATTTTAAATTCAACCATGAACTCACATTAAAGATGTAGATATAAGAGGTGTCCTTCTTGTATCATATATGGCTATCAGTCCCCTGTACATGTCATCTCCACCTTTAAAAGAAATAGCCAATCGCTCCCCCGAATTATCCCATGCTATCTTTTCAATTCCCTGACTGAATGAAATGATATAAGATAACCAAAGGCCATAGTTTCTAACAAACCAAACATGACATAACATAATTCACACCCTATCAAATCTGGTTTGGGCAGGGTAGATGTATGTCACCCTGCTTTTATAAGCAAAGAAGACTGTCACTACAATTTGAGCCATGACATCCAGGTGACGGAGTCTTAAGAGCTGGTTCAGAAGGAATTTAATATAATGACGAGACTTTAGGAGCACATAAAGGAATTATTCAACACAAAAGCATAAATTCATCTTTACCTTCCTGTCAATGATAGTATTTCCGGCAAATCAACAGGTAACAGATGAGCATCTGGAAAGTCACGGATGAGAAATTATCAATATATGACATTTCATAAAGAAAAGACAAATAACAAATTAATTTGAAAAATTGTACATCATGAATGCTATTAACAAGCACACACATTATATTAAAAATGAATTCAGGTTAAGACTAAGACTTCAAAACAGAGGGTCGTAAGTGCTCAAAATTTGATTGCATGTTTCTATTGCTTCTATCAATCACTTTTCCCTTTTCCATCCAACTCACAAATTTTATTACGGGAAAAGATTGGTACTGTTTGTCATGGTCTTTGTTGTCGGCCTTTTTATGGCAGTGTCTCACTATAAATAGACTTTATAGGTCAGAGACTGTATCACATTTATCCCAGATATCTTTAATATATTCATTTCCATCTCTAACTTTTCCCTTTTCAATTTAGTTCCTATATTTCAATGCCACACTTTCATTTGTCCAGTATTAATATAGCCCAGATACAAAAAGTCAAAAACAATAAACTTCACATATCTTTAAACAAAAATGGTCAGATACCTAATGAGGGAGGCTTTGATGCAAAGTGAACAGATCCCAAAGTTGACGATTCAGAAAATGCAAGAAGTATCATGCGCCCATCTGGATCCCATGTTGCTCCCTGATAACACGTCATTGAAAGTAGAAACTAAATAAATGAGCATTATCTGATAGCTATCGCAAGAATAAAACTGAATTGTACATAAATGCTAAGTTCTACCACTGAATCTTTTTTTCATAGATATTGATGCATTCTAGATATATGAACACTAATAACTCCTAGTCTCAACAGAAGGTAAAGTATGAGTGACTATAGTATGTATTAAGTAAAATACACAGCTTTTCTTCTACAAGAATATGAATGATGGAACATGTCTATTATATGTTCATCTCACTTGTAATTAAAGAGCTGTTTTGATGGCTCATTATAGAGGTTCTGGTAGAACAGAGGGCAAAATCGAGGTGCAGAGTGCAGGTTATTTAGTCTTGTAGAGTGTTTGGCTGGAGCCAAATTTTCCCAATTTTATGCCTGTGACTATGGCCCTAAGCTTTCTTTTGGCATAAAATTAGGTTTACGCTTCTTTTCAGTGTTCTACTGATGGTTTATTGAAGGGAGTCACTGTTCTTTCTGATTTGTGGAGTTATAAAAAACAGGGAAAAATAAGTTAATTCTTTTTTGCTCCAAAGTAGGGCTAGATTGCAATTAGCAATAAAGATTTTCCTTTTTGCCTCTATAGATATAGAATCTATATTTATTCAGCTCCTTAAACACGTAAATAATCCTTGATCTCTTCTATGGTTTCTTCTAAGATATTCCATCATCCTACCGTGGACATTCTTTCTTGATAATAAATTAATCTTTTATTACGAAAGCAACATTGCCCATCACCCTAAAATTAATCTTTATAGCTCTTACATTTAAGCATAACTCAACTTTTACACTGAATACTATTGAAGATAATTCTATTTATACTATCAACATATTGTCAAACATATCAACACACTGGAGATGGTTAAGGACTAAATGCCACTTGCTATAAAGTCATCTTTGAGCACCAAAACATGAATGTAAATTTCATATACCTTGACAAAACCACTTGTTGATGACCATTGTTCTGATGTCCACGTGTTTGTCTCCCAAAGATAAAATGTTCCATCACTGAACGAGAAAGATAATGATGAGGGTGTGAATCATAAACAGTGCATGTTGAATAAATAATCATGTTTGACATTTTGCATTACAATTTTGAAGCGAAGAAGTAATCTCCAGTAGGTGACCACTTCAGCATTGATATGCCTCCCAATCCTCGTCGAATGGGTGTCCCTACACCTATATATATAATATCAAAATAACCAGAGATTCAGAAATTAGAGACAACCATAAGAGCTTAAGATTATTTTATATGACAATCTAAATTTTTGTAGTCTAATAGCCAATCCAAAAGGCAAAGGGTTGTTTTATGCCTTTGATAGCCAATGTAAAACATTTTGATATCCTGGACATAAATTACTCATGACAGATAGGAAATTGTTACAAGAGATTTAATGATAACTAATATATCTTAGACTTTGATTCTAACTGAGTCCAACAACATCATTTGACATAAGAATGGACCTCAGCTAGTGAGATAAGATAGTCATCATCATTGTTGCTGATGAACAACATAATGCCAATCTAGATATAAACACAGTCCTCACCTACCATGCTCGAAACTATCAATCTAAGAATTCAGAATCAACATAGCAAACATAAGTAGGGACACAGAACTTTGATTGATTCTTCTTTAGCACAAAAAAGTTGGGAAGGGAGGTCATTCCAAGGTCAGTAACACCACAAGCCTCAATAGGGCTTACAGTGCCACTTAAACTTTCATACGACCTTGTGAACAAATTACCAGTAGTCACTGGTAAGAATGGAACTAAGGACCTTTAGAGTTGATGTAATTTTATCCTACCAATTGAGCCTATCTTCATGGACAACATTGATCAATTGGTAAGATCAAATTACATCCAGTGAAAAGTTAAGTTCACACTAGAAAATTATATTTAAGAGTTAAAAAGGGTGTATTCCTCCATATATAAACAACCTTGGTCTGTGGTCCATCAGATTCTATCTTCCGTATGTTAATGTGTTTGTTCAGTTCATCAGTCTAGGTTGTAAACATATGCAATTTAGGGTACCTTTAGTATCCCCTCCAAAATTGAGGGAAAACAACTCAGGCAGAAAAATAAAAAAGAAAAATCCAGAATGATTTTTAAAGGTATTGGGCATATTAGTAACATCAGTGAATGGCAATAATGTTCAAAAGTAAAGTGCAAAACACTTAAGGAAGCAAAGATCTTCATCATACCTTGAGCAAAATCCCACACTGTGAATGAAGAGCTTTCATATGAACCAGATGCTAAGTATGTAAACATAGGTTAAGAAAAGTATGGTTGAGTACATACAATTAAAATAAAATAAAAAATACATATCTTCTTGCACTGGGAAACACATATAAGAGCCCAAAAACAAAGACTTCTAAAATTTATAAGGATATCTTCCATCCGGGCTCCAAGTGAGAGCACTAACATGCTCATCGTATGGACTTCGAAGAAAATCAACCAGAATATACCGATTTCCCGAGCTTCTAGACAAACTTCCTAAAAAGGAAGCAGCACCAGATCTAACAGATGCAGCATTTCCAGGATAAGAAGCAGCCCAGATGCAAATTCCACCCCTGCAACAGTAAACCCAATTCCAGTAAACAAGAAAGTATACTCCAGACCAATTGACGTTGCATTCACCATAACAACCACACAGAGACAAAACCTCACTTGCAACCCACAGCAAGCATTTTCCCACCATTGGGCCTCCAATCCAGCACCCTAACGTTTCTCTGTGACTCATTCGCCAAAATGCTCGGATCCTTCCCCTCTATTCACAATGTCAGAATATCAATCAGCAGTTACTAAACAAAAATAACAATAACTAAGACCTTGTTTGGATAAACTTTTCCATTAAACACTAATAGAAGAAAAAAAAAAGATAAAATGAAATAAGCTTCTCCCACATGTCAAATTACTGAAGTTCCACGGTATAGATTATCAAAACGCTTATTTTAATTTGTAGGAATAACCTGTGCTAATTTTATCTTCTTATTTTCGTCTACTGATAATTTTATCCAGAAAGACCTAAACAAGCTACCAATAACACTTCTCATGATCATAACAAGTTAAGTACCAGACTCTTGGTAATCACGAACGAAAACTTGTGTAGGGGCAGAAATGAAAGCAATTATATGCTTATTAGGGTGCCAGCTTACTCCTTGGAGATCAACCTCCGGCAACAAATGCACCTGGCCCAACAATTAACATTCAAATAACACCACACTATCAACCCACGTTAAATCACATCATAATGCAAAGAGTGAGACGAATCAAGCACAGCATACATCGTTAGGGTAAAAGAGGCGTCCGAGATAGGTGTTCACGAGCCCTTGCAAGAGTGCCATCGGACCTTTCCTCTGAACGTTTTCTCCAGCGGCGTTCGCCGTCGTCGTTGCTCCTTCCTGATCGGAAGCCTCGCTCTCCAGAGAGTGAAAGGGAACGGGACTGAACACCGATCCCTAATATGGAAATAGGAAATGGTGATAATGAATTAACTGCGGAAACAGCATCGAGAAGAAAATCGAAGGAATTGGGAAACGTGTATGAAGCGATTAGTGACCAGGATTTTTCCGTAGGTTTGGTTGGCTTGATCATCGGACAGAGCTTCCACTGTGACTGCAGAAAAAAAATTCAGTTAGAGAAGCGAAGCAATAGGAAGTGAGAGAGTGAGAGAGAGAGTTACTCAGTTCACGATTGAGTTCGCAGAGAGTGAGTGAACCCGGTGGAGGAAAGGAGGCCATTTTTTGTTCCCGTTGGAGAGAAAGTAGGGTTATAGCTTTGATTCACCCTTGTTTTCCCGCTTTCTTCTTCCCTTAAGATGATATACAATAAATAATTGTATTATTAAAAACTTCATTTTTATTAGGTTAATTATTATGATAGTATAGCAATTAGGTCACTATTCTTAGTTTTGTACTAACACCGTGCCAGTTCGTGATTTTTCTGAATTTTTTAAATATATTTTAATTTTTTTATTTTTTTTAAAAGAAAATTGTCACATGTCAAGTTGACATTGAGTCGTGTGGCAATGACAATGTGAGGTGGCACTGATAGTGCCACGTGTCACAATCAGTGTCATTAGATTTGTCTCAATTTGGTCCCTATATTTTTAATTTGTCTCAATTTGGTCTCTCTATTTTTATTTTGTCTTAATTTAGTCCTGTTTTTTTTAAAAAACTAAACAATTTTGTTTCTCTACAAATTCAAACAAAATTTTATTTGTATATAAATCTTTACAAAGAAATTTATACAATATTAGAAAAATAAAAAAATTACAAACTAACATATAACACATTTTTATTTATATAGTAGTAAAGAAATCATTTAACCTAAATAATATGAATCAGTAACCTATAAAAGTTAACATCTTAATAATAAATATTTTTGTGAAGGTAATCTACACAAGTATAGTTTCAATACTTCCTCAACAATTCATAAAAAGTTTCTAGAGTTAAATATTTCGATTTGAAATACATCATTACTAATAATTTGCTTAACGGAAACAAATTTAAAGACAAAAATTTGGAAAATGTACATATCGTATTTTATTTGGGAAGGAACAAATTTTTTAAAATTTAAACAAAAATTAGGACTAAATTAAGACAAAATAAAAATACAATGACCAAATTGGAACAAAACAAGAATACAGGGACCAAATTGAAACAAACGCAATGGCACGTGGTTTGACAGTGCCACCTCACATTGTCATTGCTACATGGCACAATGTCAACTTGACACGTGGCAAAATTTATTTTTAAAAGAAAAAAAATAAAAAATAAAAATAAAAAATATATTTAAAAATTAAAAAAAAAATCAAAACCGTGATTGGCGTAATTGGCGTGGAGTAGTTTAGGAAGTTTTTTATTGCATTTCCGTAACTGTTGCATTTATTAAGTTATTTATGTTTGATTGATTAATTCCCTAATTATAGGGATTTGTCCAGTAGAATTAGCAACCCATATTTCCTAAAATATGTTGCATACTTATGTATATATAGAGGTTAATAACCTCATAATAATATAAGAGAATTATATTCTAAATTTGAGATGGTATCAGAGCTCTTGATCCTTGGGAGTCTCTAACCGTGTTGTTTGTCCAAATCGCAGCCTTTATTGCTGCTCTACCTTCAACCTAAAATTGTGGCAGCCTTTATTGTTGTGCCACTGTCAAGCCTTCATTACTATCGTCTGCGACAACCATCATTGTTGCGTCACCGTCAAGCCTTCATTACTTATCGTGATTGTATCGAGTTATGGCTGAAGCTGGGAACCCGGAAACTGGAGATAGATTCGAGACCACTGGAGAACTACACAATATCCATTCTGCTTATCGATTAAATGGAAAAAACTACCTCAAATGGTCTCAAATCATTAGGACCATCCTGAAAGGAAAAGGGAAGATCAGTCACATGACCGGTGATGCACCGAGTGAGAGTGATCCCAAATTTAAATCATGGGATGAAGAAGACTCCATGATCATGGCGTGGCTGTGGAATTCAATGGTCCCAGAAATCAGTGATACCTGCATGTTTCTAAAATCAGCAAGGGAGATCTGGGAGGCAGTCGAACAAACTTACTCTAAAGCCAAGGATGCTGCTCAAATCTATGATGTAAAGGTGAAAACAGTGGCTGCGAAACAGGGAAGTAAGTCTGTTATAGAATATGCCAATCAACTTAAATCCTTATGGATGGAATTGGATCACTATCGGGTTATAAAAGCAAAGTGTTCAGAAGACTCAGCAATTCTAAAAGAGTATATTGAACAAGATAGGGTCTATGATTTTTTGGTGGGTCTAAATCCTGAATATGACCAGGTTCGAATTCAAAAATCTTGGGAAAGGAGAAAGTCCTATGACTTAATGAAGTGGTGGCCATTATTCGGAGTGAAGAAAGCAGGAGAGGGCTGATGTTGGAAACCTCAACCACCGAAAGCTCTGCAATGATAGCTGAAGGAGGAACAATCATGGTTGCCAATCAGAGGAAAAACTGGGAGAAAAGACATGAGGAGGTTTGGTGTATCCATTGTAACAAGCCGCGCCACACAAGGGAAAAGTGCTGGAAATTACATGGAAAACCCCCAAGCCGAGAATGGGGGCTGAAAGATGGGAAGATCTCAAGCAGAGAATGGGGGCCGAAAGAAGAAGATGGGAAAACCTCAAGTAGAGAATGGGGACCAAAAATCCCAGGCCGAGAACGGGGATTGAAGGGAGGCCCACAGAAAAAAGGAGGGCAAGCATACATTGCTAATGAACAAGGTGAAGAATCTGTCCAGTTGAATCATGAAGAGATAGAACGGGTAAGATCCATCCTTAGTAAATTGGAGAAGCCTACAGGTACGTGCTCCCTGACATATTCTGGTAAGTTTCCATTCTTGTTTGGACTTAATGTTTCAGATACACCATTCACACATTACTGGATATTAAACTCTGGGGCCACTGACCATATGACCCCTCTACCCAAATACTTCTCCACATATTCCCCATGTCCTAGTAACAAGAAAATTTCCACAGCAGATGAAACCCTCATAACTGCAGTCGGACAAGGAGAGGTCCAAATAAGCCCATCCATGACCTTAAAAAATGTCCTTCATGTCCCCAAAGTATCCACTAACCTGATTTCTATACAAAAACTCACCAAAGACCTTGCATGTAATGTTGTTTTTTATAGCAACACTTGTATATTGCAGGACAAGAACTCGGGGAGGACAGTTGGACATGCTAGAGAATGGAATGGCTTATACTACATGGAGGATCCTAATCTGCCTACCAAGAGTCTCATCTCTAAATCCACCATGACCAACAAAGAGAAAGCTCACCTTTATCATTGCCGACTAGGACATCCATCATTTTGAGTTGTAAAAGTGCTTTTTCCTTCCTTGTTTAAAAATTTAAGTGTGGAGAGTCTTCATTGTGAAGTATGTGAGTTGGCAAAACATAAACGTCAACCTTTTCCCATTAGCAATAAGATGAGTCCTTTCCCATTTTCTCTTGTTCATACTGATGTATGGGGTCCTGCTTATGTTCCTAATATTTCTGGTGCTAAATGGTTTTTAACATTAATTGATGATTGTACCCGGGTGACTTGGGTTTTTTTATTGAAACAAAAATCTGAAGTTAGCTCTGTGTTTGTCCATTTTGTCTCTATGATTAAAAATCAATTTGGGGTTAGTATAAAAAGAATTAGGTCGGATAATGCCAAGGACTACGTTAACCTTGTACTAAACTCATTTTGTCAAAAGGAAGGGATAATCCATGAGTCCTCATGTGTGAACACACCCCAACAGAATGGAATTGCAGAAAGGAAAAATGGGCACCTTTTAGATCAAACTAGAGCTCTACTTTTTCAAAATCATATTCCTAAAAGATTTTGGGGGGAAGCTCTCCTTACCGCCACCTATCTAATCAATAGATTACCCACTAGAGTTTTAAACTCAAGAAGTCCCATGAAAGTTCTATCCTCATTCTACCCACACCTTGACCCTACAAATAAACTCAAACCTAGAATATTTGGGTGTGTATCCTTTGTACATGTTCATAGTAATGAGAGAGGGAAATTAAATCCTAGAGCCGTCAAATGTGTTTTCTTAGGGTACTCTACCACACAAAAATGGTACAAATGTTTTCAACCCCTTTCAAAACGATTCTATGTGTCAAGAGATGTCACCTTAATGAACAAGAGAGCTACTTCAAACAACCTCATCTTCAAGGGGAGAATATAAGAGAGGAAGATGAGACTCTCACGGTCCCAAATATGATGTTTGGGCCTGAAACTGGGACAAACGATAACGACATTCCTGAAATTGAGGAAAGAATTCAACAACTTGTTGAACCCGTGAGACCTGCACCTGATGTTGATGGCGGCGGCAAATTTGGAAAGGTATACTCAAGGAGAGAAAAGACCATTCTAGAATCTGGCAATGTCCAAGAGTCCAACCCACTAGCACTACATGAGGTAACACCTGAGGTAACACCTTCAAATCCTATAAATTCCAATGATTCTAATGAGTTTGTTTCTGATAATCTAGAAGCACATGTGGACCAAACTCTTGACCTACCCATTGCCCTTAGAAAAGGAACTAGAGCTTGCACCCAACAGCCACATTACCCACTATCAAACTTGTTATCCTTTGAAAACTTCTCACCTACCCATAAAACTTTTCTCACTAACCTCAACTCCACACACACACCTTCCTCTGTATCTGAAGCATTGTCTAACAGGAAATGAAAAAATGCCATGGATGTGGAAATGGAGGCGTTGAACAAGAATAAGACCTGAGAACTTGTCACCCTGCCTTCTGGAAAAAACCCCGTGGGATGTAAGTGGGTATATACAATAAAGTATAGGGCTGATGGGACAATCGAACGTTACAAGGCAAGGTTGGTGGCCAAAGGCTTCACTCAAACCTATGGAATTGATTACTTGGAGACATTTGCCCTGGTTGCTAAGATGAACACGATCAGAGTATTATTGTCACTAGCAGCAAATAATGATTGAGATCTGCAGCAGTTCGATGTGAAGAACGCATTTCTACATGGAGACCTTGAAGAAGAAATATACATGGAGTTGCCCCCTAGGTACAAGGAACAGGTTGCTTCTGGAACTGTTTGCAAATTAAGAAAGGCCCTATATGGGCTGAAACAATCCCCATGAGCAAGGTTTGGAAGATATACCAAAGTTATGACAAGTCTAGGCTACAAACAAAGTCAAGGGGATCACACATTATTTATCAAACATTTAGCTTCAGGGGGAGTAACAATTATATTAGTATATGTAGATGATATTATAGTGAGTGGGGATGACAAAAGGGAACAACAAGTATTAACCAAATATCTTGCCACGGAATTTGAGATCAAGACACTGGGGAGGCTTAAATATTTTTTGGGAATTGAAGTGGCCCATTCCAAGAAAGGAATCTTCATATCTCAACAAAAATATATTACTGACTTGCTTAGAGAAATAGGGAAGACAGGCTGCAAACCAGTTAGCACTCCAGTTGATCCAAATATAAAATTGGGAAGTACAGAGGATGATGTTGTTGTGGACAAGGAAATGTATCAAAGACTTGTGGGCAGGCTTATTTACTTATCTCACACTAGACCAGACATTGTGTTTGTTGTAAGTCTAGTTAGCCAGTTTATGCACCAGCCAAAAGAAGCACATCTACAAGCTGCTCTTAGAATTGTCCCATACTTGAAAGGGACTGCTGGAAGAGGGATTTTGTTCAAACGGAACAAGAATGTAAGCCTTGAAGCATATACGGATGCGGACTATGCTGGGTCAGTGGTGGATAGGAGATCAACCACGGGATACTGCACCTTCCTTGGTGGAAACTTGGTGACTTGGAAGAGTAAAACACAGAGTGTAGTGGCTAGATCAAGTGCTGAAGCAGAATTTCGAGCAATGGCCCACAGAATATGTGAACTTCTATGACTGAAGATTATATTGGAAGACTTGAAGATAAAGTGGGATAAACCTATGAGGCTATATTGCGACAATAAATCTGCAATTAGCATAGCTCATAATCTGGTGCAGCATGATAGAACTAAACATATTGAAGTTGATAGACACTTTATAAAGGAAAAGTTGGACAGTGGCATGATTTGCACACCATATGTATCTACACAAAACCAACTTGCTGACATACTCACCAAGGGACTGAACTGCATTAACTTTGAAGGAATCGTCTCCAAGCTGGGAATGGAAAACACCTATTCACCAGCTTGAGGGGGAGTGTCAAAACCGTCATTGGCGTAATTGGCGTGGAGTAGTTTAGGAAGTTTTTTATTGCATTTCTGTAACTGTTGCATTTATTAAGTTATTTATGTTTGATTGATTAATTCCCTGATTATAGGGATTTGTCCAGTAGAATTAGCAGCCCATATTTCCTAAAATATGCTGCTGACTTATGTATATATAGAGGTTAATAACCTCATAATAATATAAGAGAATTCTATTCTAAATTTGAGAAAAATCACGAGCTGACACGTGTCACCCTTTTTAGCGGTGTTAGTACGAAACTAACGACAGTGACCGAATTGCTTCAATTTTTCAAAAATAAGGACCCAATTGAGAAAAAGAAAAAATGAGGGACCTAATTGAAAAAAGTCACCGAAAATAGGGACTATCAGAATGATTAAACCTTTTTATTATTATCGATATTGTCAGTCTTTTTTCTTTTATGATTTTTCCTTTCAACTCTACACAAAAATACTATAATTGGTTCTATCACAACCGAAACATGAGTTCAATGCAATGAATTTCTTGCATAGTCCTCGTAGACACAGCTTCCTCTCACCTTTTACCCTCTTCATCCAACGCCGATCGAAGAAATGGTTGGAAATAAAACTAAACCCTTAATGGCTTTAATTATAAAATGACAGTCTAACTTTCTTTATATTCGGTATGCATATATACCCCATTTTGGTTAATAAGATTAACACTCGTTTTCTCTAGCTCACATCTAAAACTCTCTGCCCCTCTCTCTCTTTGTTTCATTCTTTGCATCACCTGCTCACATACCACGCTGCACCAACAGTGGTATCAAGAGCAACAGGTTATGAAACTTGGTGGAGTCCAGTGACATTCAAGAAGACGTCTCAAGAAGAGTTTCCGAGAAGAAGTCATGGCAGGGTTAATCCAAAGCAATTTGTCGGTGTTCGATGGCAAAGATTATGATGACTGGTGTGTGAAGATGAATGTCATTATGGGGTTTCAAGAAATTGATGAAATAGTAAAGATAGGTTTTCAAGAACCTTCGAAAGGTTCCTCAGAAGAAATGAAGAAGCAGTACAAGGAGAACAAGCGGCTTGACTACAAAGCAAGAATGTTACTGTGTCCATGCATCTCTGCATCAATCTTTCAGAAGGTATCAAAAGCTGCCACTGCCAAAGAAGTCTGGGACATTCTGCAAGATGGTTATGGTAATTCCGGCAAGGTGAAGAAGGTTCGTCTGCAGTCCCTATAGAGGCAATATGAACATCTATGCATGGGGGAGCAGGAAATGGTAGTGGAGTACATAAGGAGGATGCAAGTCTTGAAGAATGCCATGAGATCGTGTGGCAAGATTGTGAAAAACAAGAAGATTGTGGCAAAAATTCTCAGGACTATGACACTCAGTATGACCACATTACGGTAGCTATATAAGAAAGCAAAGATCTTGAGAAGATGAAGGTGGAAGAACTGCAGAACTCCTTCGAAGTGTATGAGCAGCGATTAATTGAAAAGGAAAAATGCAGAAAATGGTGTGATTCAAGACTCGATTCAGGCGCTGCAGGCCAGAAGTAAACAAAGCCTCAGAGGCCGAGGAGCTGGAAAAGGAAGAGGATGGACACGCGGTGGCCGAACGGATGGTAGAGGTACGAAACCTTTTGAACAAATTGGTTTGAAGATCTGATATGATGTTTGGATCAGTATATGCAGACCAATAATCTTCATTTTGGATGGGGTGAAATTGTACTTCGTATGCCTTGTAAATGTTGTGAAGATTGTACATTGGATCGATATATTGGGTTAGTGGTATATGGGAATATGCACAAATGACAATGACATAATGACATGGGAGGCGAGTAGCTTGGAAGTGACCACAATCACACCACCATTCGTTTAGTCTGACATTATACGAAATTGGATGGGTGATATTGGTGGGGTGTTGAAATTTCCTGAACATCAAATTCAAAATTTTCATGATCGTACCGGTAAACATGACAAAATTCGGATTATTGTTGATATTTCGAATAATGTCAGTGATTTCTTCTAGATAGTTGTGGCCTTCTTGTAGCATGTATTGTGCTTTTAAGCCTCGTTCATCAAACCATGATTGCGTCCTCTCAAATGTTGTTTTGATCAAAGCACAAATTGGTAATGAACGTGCTCCCTTTAGAATGGAGTTCATGCATTCAGCAAGATTAGTGGTCATATGTCCATATCTTTTGCCTCCATCAAAAGCCTGAGACCATTTTTTAATGGAATTTTATCCATCTAAGCTACTTGTTAGGGAAATTGGTATCTCATTGCAGTAAGCTTTGTCATCACAGTGGGTTGCTTGACCTCCTAAGCTATAACCAGATGATAAAACTAAAATTAAAATTTGAAGACTTTTGTGTACAAACTTTAAACTGAAAATTGGTAGTAAAATTTATTTAGACAGTACCTAAGTTGATGAATTGTCGTTTGATTTCCTGATTCTTGAATTTGTTGTTGAAGTTGGAGGCTAGATGATGTATGCAATAAATGAAGTTTAAACTATCCTTTTCCCAACCAACTTCTTATAATCTTAAGGCTGATAGGATGCCTTTCCCTTTGTTAGTGATGATGCAAATATTTTGTTGAGGGGTAACATGTCCTCGAAGTAGTTGAAAGAACCACATTAATGCTTATTTTGTCTCACCTTTCTACAATGACAAATGCCAATGGAAAAATATTTTTATTGTCAACCTGAGTGATTGCGGTGAGCAAAGTTCTATGACATTTGCCCGTTAGAAAGGTTCCATCTACTTGGAGAATGAATTTACAATATTTGAATCCTTCTATGCAAGGACCAAAAGACCAGAAAACTCTTTCTATAACATAATAATCATTGTCAAGTTGTCCATCAATCTCCACTGGAGAACCAATGCATTGGAGAATTGTACTAGGATTTGCATCTTCGACCGCATGTAACCACTTGTGCAGATGGTTATAAGTCTTCCAAGTCACCAAACTCCAAAGCAAAAAAGCCTTTTGTTTAGCCATTCAAGCTTTTTTGTATGACACAGAATATCTGAACCGATATTTAATGTTTGCAATCAAACTCTTGATGGTAATGGACGGGTTTGTCCTCACATAATTAATAGTGATCAAACAATGACACATGACGCTGTTAAAATACGATTAGATGAAGATGTGTTACAAATGATTACATGTAAGTCTCGCTTCTCCATTAACACAATTATATAATTGTATGTTACGTGGTTAAGATCTACAGAAGAAATCATGGGTCTTATGAATCAAACAAATGCATCATCTTCGAGTATCACACACACAATTCACATTCCAAAATCACAAGCAATAATCTGTTTTGGAGGTCCTCTAAAAGGCATAGGAATAATAAAATATTAGTGTGACTACAGGCTGAAGTTTCGATCATATAGCCTAGTCAACATCTCAATCAAACACAATTGTACATTCAATGAACTCCACCAAAAAAATTAGTGAAATTGTCGAGTATGGTGATTGAAAAATAGTCACTCATATTGATTATCGTCATCCAGTAAAAGTACGTAACAAACACCTCATTCATGATACAGCCGAAATAAAATGTGATAATGATATTGCACAAATGATCAATCGATGGAAAAAAAATACAAATTATTGACCAATCTGTATTACATCCACACACTTGGGAATATATTGAACTTTTCGTCTAAACAAGATATATTCGTCCTACAACTCTTGTTGAACACTACAAGGATACCAAATCATGGAGTTACATAGACGAACAAGAAAAAATAAGAAATATATAAATACTTTAATTTTGTACTCATTTATAATGTTCCATATTAACCGTGTTTAAGACTTGTGTAATTGTTGTGATATTAATTTTTCATCTTATGTTTAACTATTATGTTTTAAATAAACAGAAATTTGTTATAATTCTTATGTTTAAATGGAAATTGTTATAATTACTAATTGTATACAAATTAACATTTCTTTTATTTATTTTATTATTAATTTATATCAATTTAAATGAAAAATATCAAAATATAAATTTATATTAAAAATAACATTTCTATTTATTGATTATACACAAAATAACATTGATATAAATAAATTTTATTTTAGAATAATTTAAATTATACCAAAAATAACAAAAGTATGTAATTTATAGCTTAAAGTAGGGATGACAACAGGTCGGGGTAGGTACGGATAATTGACAATGTTTGTTTAATGGATTATTAGAGGCTCTGGTAATCGATTACACAAACCCTTTGATCAATTATCAGAAACCCTACTCTCTCTTCTCGCATACCCTCTCAATTTCCTCCCTCTATAGCAGTTGTTCACCATTGTTGCACCCACACAAGCTAAAAAAAACCTTCCATTTTCACCTCGTTTCACTCCTAATCACCATTTTTCCATTCCTCTTTCATATCTCTACACTTTCCATCGATTGAAATTTGTTGAAATGACTCATTCTTCAAAGAGACAAAGGGTTAAGGGGTCCTCTTCTTCTAATACAAGACGTCACTAATGTGAACCCTCACTGATTGAAAGCTCACCCTCACCCTCACCACCACCGTCACCGAATCAATCATGTCCCAATATTATGTTTTCCACCCGCACACAATCAGAGAGGTATTTTTAACAGATTTTTTACCGTAAAATTATTAAGCTAAAACACTTAGACGAAAAAAAGTCCAACCTATTTATATTTAGAATATATTCAAATATTAAAACTAAATTTTGATAGTTTAGTATGTGGTTATTATTTATTATTATATTACTATTTATTATTTTGCTATTATACAATAGCAATATACATTCAGAATCCATGTTAATCCTACCAAAATAAGTAGTATTCCATATAAAATACTCATTTCATAATTACTTCTACTCTTGTATATCCTAAATTTTTTTAGTGACTTGATGGCGTTTGTAGATAAATCTTTCTCCTTCTAGTAATAAAAACATACAAAAATAGACTTCAAGAATTGAAATAGAATAAACATGATACGTATTTTAAACAATAATAAAAGTTTAACCATTAATCAAAATAAATTGAGTTTTTAATATTTATGAAGTTATTTTTTAATAATTATGTATTAGCAAGAAGAATGAAGTAAACTCTAAGGAATATACGGTAATATTTTTAATTTTTCTTTGCAGAGCATTGGGTTTGTCGTTTCCCCTGAACATAGAACTTGTTCAACCCTGCCACAAAAGTGGTGAGGGAGTGGGAGAGTGCAGCGTTTGGGTATCCGTCGTTTCAGAGCGCAAATTGAAAAGAAAATGGTGTATGGAGCATTGTGCGCCCACGCGCACAAATTCCCACTCGCTTACCGTGCCCTTAACCTCAACCTCTGTTGTCAACATGCCACGCGCCTTCACTTCCACACTCGCTCTTTGTTCCTCTCTCACCCTTTCAACTTCAATCACACCGCCACCCCCTTCAAACCCTCCCTCCTCCGCATCCGCAATTCCCGCCTCTTTTCCCTCTCCGACGGAGGCTCAGGTGGAAACGGCGCTCGTGGCAGCGGTGGCTCCAACGGTCCGAATTCCGGTGGCTCTGGCGGTTCGAATTCCGGCGGCGGCAATGGAGGACATAAGTGGTCCTTGTTGTCATGGTAAACATATATCAACATGCTACCTTATGTATCATGTGCCCTTTGTTTTCGTCTAAGGTTACTGATGTCTTGTTTGGATAATAAGCACATGCAGAACAATAAAATGATAATGATCATTTATGAGAAGAGTTTATTTCATTTTTATTTTTATCTTTTATACGTGTTTGCTCTGTGTATGAGAGAAAGGCTTAACCTTTTGTCTGAATAATATAGCTTTCTTGTGAAAATGTAACATGGTTTTACTACAGGTACTTGGCTCTTCTTGAAAAATATCCTGTTGCGGTGAAAGCTCTAACTTCTGCTCTTTTGAGTCTAATTGGTGATTTGATTTGCCAGGTATTACACTATTGTTCCCCCTTTCTCTTTCAATTGTTTTGGTTATATTTCATTACTGTTTCAAAATGTATGATATACATAGAGACACTTTTTGCATAGAATAGAGTAGTGTTTTTACTTTTGTGCTATCTGGACATGGTTTAACTGCTCTGCTTTGTTTGCCACCTTGTTGTCTGTGGACAATCAAGCAAGGTTTCCCCGAGAACTTAAAAAGTTAGGGGAGATGGAATTATGCTCAAATTCGTGGAATCAAGAGTTGTTTTGAAAATAGATGTGATGACATGAATGAAGATTACGGAGCTGGCACATAAAGAAATCCAAGCAGCACCAAATTTGCGTAGTTTATTTATAACATTTATGATGATTTATTCATAAACTCAAATTGGCAGTTCGAAAATAATTTGAACATTGAGTTTAGGCTACAATAAAAAAAGTGATGTCTTTGATGGCTGGGTTGGACTATAAGTTATTAATCCATTGATTTGGACTCCAAATGGAAAATGAAGACTGAGAAGATTATTAGGAGGTGAGGTGGAAGAGATGTAGGCATAGAGAAATCTGAAGTCTAAGTAGTGCAATGTTACTGCTATTTACCTTCCAATTAGAAGCAAACATGGTTAGACCGGCGATGTCATTTAAGATTGGTATAAATTTATTAACAGAGGTTACAGACTGCTACACTATTGTCACACAAACTGATAGAGTCTTTTAAGATGATATATGCTTGCAAGTTGCAATATGTAATGCTCTGAAATGAACAAGAACTGGTCTAGCGGACGCCCTACTATGTGCCTCTGTCTTAGAAGTAAATTGATTTTTTTTCAACTTTGTTTCTGAAATTTATCTCTTGCCTTTCTAGGCATTTTGGGTCTATTCTCATTGCTAATAGTATCAAGCTTTATTTGTCATTACCTTTTATATGGATTCTAAAAGGATTACTTTTTGGGTCGATCCTTAATTTACTTTTTGTAGCATTGCGTGCCTATGCTTTCATTCATATATGTTAATTTTTTTAATAAATTTAATCTTATTTTCTACAGCTTGCAATAGATCAAGTGCAGTCACTGGACTTGAAGAGGACATTTGTCTTCGCTTTTCTCGGTTTTACTTTAGTGGGTCCAACGTTACATTTTTGGTAATTCCCTAGAACCTATGTTGGTATGCCTGAAAGTAGACTCTCTGTATAGCCTCATAAGTATGAATTTGTATCGTTCTTTAAATAATATAATGACATTGCAACCCAACAACAGTAGTAATAAGTGCAATATGTTGTTAGGTCCTTGGTGTAGGTTTTTTTAATAATGTTGATAATATTTGTTCATTGCCCTAATGAATATTATTAGAAGAATTCATGGGGATTGATTTCTGATATTTGTGGTGTCTATCTTTAGGAAATTTTCCACCATGGTCACATGATTTTGGATGAAGGCTCATTAATTTGTCAAGTCTGTCTCATTCCATTGCTCTTCCTGACATTTTTTTTTCCTTAATTTATAGGTATTTGTATTTGAGTAAATTGGTTACACTTCCAGGAGCATCAGGTGCATTTTTACGGCTTGTACTTGATCAGGTGGGATATTTCTAGTGGTCCTCCAATACACTCCCTGCTCCACATTGTGTCAGTTATTAATTAATTTTGTGCTTCTGTGTGACGGTTTAACTTTGAATGTTATGAAATCTTTTCACAGTTCTTATTTTCTCCCATATTCATTGGAGTTTTCTTAGCTATATTGGTGACACTTGAGGGAAATCCATCACAAGCTGTACCAAAGCTAAAAGAGGTGTGTGTTTAACTTACTCGCTTTTGTTAAAACGTATTCAAAGAGTGGTTATCAGTGTTGTCATGTTTATTAGTGTATATTCATCTACAAATTTCATTTTGTAGGAGTGGTTCTCTGCAGTTCAAGCTAACTGGAAACTATGGATACCTTTTCAATTTCTCAACTTCAGATTTGTTCCACAGCAATTTCAGGTTAGACTGGTAGACTCATGCACGCACACGGGGATTTTACTTCAACATAAATCTGTTCACCACTCTGATACATATTGGCATTTTAATATTGAAGATCAATGTTTAATTTGACTTCACCAATGCTTAATTTTCTTTCTTGAAATTCATTTAAACGAACCAGGATTTTATTTAGTCAATTAGTCCTCGTGGAAATTCATAGTTCTTGAAAAAAGAATTTTCTTTTGATCTTTCAATATATACTCTCTCATACTACCTTCTAATCCTTTTTTAGCTGAACAACAACAGAAAAATAAACATAATGAAGGAACTTTATATTAACATTTCTGTCTTCATTTTGCAACATGTTTGGATCTCTGGGATGCATCTTTTTGGTCCCTTGTTTTCAAGTATTATATCATATGAAAATGGGATGCCATTTGGCTTTCTTAGTCGGTTGGCAAGGCTTCCCAGTTGTTCGCAATTCATTGTTCCATTTTTTTTATGTAAAGCAAACATTTACATTCACACGCATATAATCTTTACTCAAAGTTGATATTGAGAAGTTCTCAAATGCCTAAAATCAGTGGAATGGAGCTATCTTTGGCTATGCTTGCTGACATTTCAGATGGATATTTTTCAACTTACCCTACCAGATTGTATTTGCTGTTGATAGTATTCCTTGGCAATAGAATCTAATGCTTTCTTCAATGTTCTTATATCTGTTTCTCCATTTTATTAATGTTATTGAGTTTAAAGTAAATGCACATAATGTCAGGTCCTGGCTGCTAATGTTATTGCTTTGGTTTGGAATGTCATTCTCTCATTTAAGGCACACAAAGAGGTTCTTCCAAAATAGGTAAGCTTTATGTTCCTTGAATGCACAAGACCTAATTTTTAGTAATTAGCCTTTTGACCTTAGGAATTGAAATATACTCGAACTTGAGGCAAGAAGAAATTCCTAGGATCTTTCCTAAGAATAGCTTCATCATTAAGTAGTTGCAAAGGTTTTCTGTAATTAAAAGTGAAAATACAATATTCTTCAAATGATCATTGGCAATTATAAAGTTACTCATGAAGTAGTTGCAAAGGTTTTCTGTAATTAAAAGTGAAAATACAAAATTTTTCAAATGACCATTGGCAATTATAAAGTTACTCATTACTTTGATATCTGTTAGGAAGTGAACTTTAAACTTAATTTAACCTCACAAAACCAACTTGTAAGGTGAGGTTTGTACCAATTTATAATTGGTCTTATCTTTTCCAACAATATCTAACCGTTCACCTCTAACGAAGAATAATTAGGACACTTGAAAAAAAACAGAATAGTTATCGTGAGTGATTCAATATGTATTGCCTAACAAAAACCATCTTGTAATCAGCTGTTGTACAACAAGATCCTATTATTATGGACATATAATGCTGACTTTGTACTTTCAATCTTTTTATTTTACAGCTTGGTAAGGAGTGCACAATGCTGTTGTAACTGCATGATAGTTGACAATATTGATCAGTTTATGTCCGTTGATAGTATGAACTTGAAAGGAAGCTGCATGAGCTATATGTTAGTTTTTAAATGTTTTGGTAATTTACATGAACATGAAGACTTGCACTTGTATATACTCTTGGAAATTTTGTTTGGTCATACAAGAGTTTCTTGTTGTTTGGCTTGATTGTATTTTTTATAACTATGTTTTGGTCTATGCTAAATATTGATTGCTTATTGATTGTTTAAGTTTTTAAACTTTTTCTATTTTTATATTTGACCATTCCATTATTTATTATTACCAAAAATATTCAAATTTTTAATCTTTTATGCAAATATTTGTGGGGTTTATAATGAATTTAGAATAGAAAATCATTGTAAAAGTTTGGAAGCATAACATTTAGTAGAAATGGCAATTTTTTGAAGTGTTTCATCGGCGTTATGTTTACGGTTCAAATAGGAAATATTATAGTTGGTTCTTTCTTCGTGCACCGTTATGATGGTTATTGGGCTGTTTCTTCATGTACCATTTTTTTTTTTCCTTTACTCCCATACAGCTAACTCAATTATTTTTCACTAAAATTATAATAAAAAGATAAAAGTTACATTTGCACTTCTATTTTTAATGTATTTTACAATATATTTTTACATCCAGAAATATTTTGGAATATATATTTTAAAATATATTAAAAAAAATATTTTGAATTGCATAAGATAAGAATAAACAGAAAATGTGTACACCTCTCAAATTAGAGTTTTTAATAAATAAAGGTGTGGAAGAGAAAAAAGAGGTGCAAAAAGAAATTTTCTGATTACTACATGCAGCTTGTATTGAAAAGATTAAAATACTGTTCATTCTGCGTCACGCAATGTTTGTCAAAATTGATGTCATTGCCATCCTTATTGCCTCGGCATTTTCATCTTAACAATGGTTTTTAAGTAACTAATATGAAAATTTTAGTTTCTATATAAGTGGAATTTACATCAATTGTATAATATTCAAAATAATTTATATAAATAAATCTCTTTCGTAATAGGGTTGTTTAAAAATAAAATAAAATTTTAGAATAATCAAACTCCTTGAACTGTTATTTGTAAGGAGGATTTTGGATAATGGGTTGACCAGTGCTTCCAAGATCGATTTCTACATTATTAAAATAATGTTTGACTGATGAAACTCACTACCCCCAACACAAACTAGTCTCTACTACTACTATTATTATTAACTTTGAAATATTGTTTGGACAATGTCTATAAAAAAAATTAAAATCTTTTAATTATTTTCACCAGTGACCATTTTTAAAATAGTAAAAAAAAATTCACAATCTATATTATGAAACTACGTAAAAGAAATACAATACAGAATTCTTAATAAATATTTCAGAATATGAATGATAATTTTATTATTATAGATATATTGCTATAAAAAGAATTGGACTAGATTAGAATGAGCATAGTCCTTGAACTGTCATAGTCCAAACTTTCTATGTGAAACCATACTTTTTATGTAATTGGGCTTGACTGGTGCATTTGGGGTCATTATTTTTGCATATTACCTTGTCATTGCCACTTCCTTGTTATTATTGTCTCTTGCCTTCTTATTATCCTAATTTGTATGTGGATTAAGAACAAAATATGTTTTGTATAGAACAATTTAAAAGTTATTTTTTTTTTATAAAAAAAGGTTAGATGGTATAAGAAGAAAATTATCAATTATATGACTCAAAAATTCAAAAATGACTTTTGAATTTGAAAGACACTTCTTGAAAGGTTGTTTCATATAAAAAATAATTTTTAAATTGCATAATATAAAAGTGAAAAAAAAAACTTTTCAAAAGTTAAGACCATCCAATTATATTAAATTCATAACTTCACCTCTTTCACACCATCAATCTCATTAAATTAAGACCACACGAAAATCACACACCACGTCTCAAATGGCTTAACGTGGAATTAACAAAGCATGTGGGAAGATGGAAAAAATGCATAAAACAACCTCAAGCATGTTGAAACCGAGTTTCCCGAGCTAAAACCGAATTTTCCGAGCTTGCTAAACTCTCCGACCTTCCTTGTAGAACTTGTTTTCTGAGTTTGTCGACCTTGTTTGTCGAGATTTCTAAGCTAGTCCTTTGTTGTCGAGCTTGACTTAAGTTCTTTATAATTCTTGCCACAAATCACAAACATGAACCATGCACACAACTTGCGACACTCATTATGGAACTCACCAGGTTTGAGCAAACATCAAGCTATCTCCAAAGTTTCGAGAAAACACCACAACATGAGTGACATCAAGCTATCGTTCAAATTGAGATGTCTTATTTAGTTTTGATTCAAATCTAGATGAAATTTTTGCACAACAAAATTAAATGACTATCTTATATATATATATATATATACTTTTTTTTTCTTTTATTTTTTCTTGTATTCAAAATGAATAATGTTTTTAAAAAAGGCTCATGGGCTAACTCTGACCCATAGGGCTTTTATAGATATTTTAACCTTATAGACTTTTTCAATGAAAGACTTTTTGTTCTTTTGTGTTTTTTTGGCCTCAACCCATATGGGTCAAAGCTAAGCCATGTGTAGAGGGCTAAATTAACAAGTCTCTCTTATTTGGCATCTTGGAAGGATCTAAAAAATAAGACCTTATGACAAATTCGCTAACAATTGTAGCAACTCTCACAACGAAGAGTGAGAGATGTTTGTAAATATTGAGAGAGAAGTTTTGCATGTAGCTATTGAAATTTTGAGTTGATCCATTTTGAGGGTAGGAAGGGAGCATTGTGAAGACCTCTTTCCCACAATCCTAAAATGATAAGCTTTTGCACTAAATCTAGCCTCCATGGTCACAACCAAAAACCCCACAACACTAAAATTCACAACTTAATTCATTCATAGTAGAAACTAACCACATAAAATTAGAACCAATTAACCTTACTTGCACCTCCAACGATCCCAAAAACAGCTAAACAACTATGGTTCTAATTAAGCAAAATCGATAGAGAAAGAGATAAATACAAATTGGGGTTTCTAATGGTGGTGTGGAGATTCCCTTGATTTGTTAAAGTAATTATAGATCAATGAGATAACTATCTTTATTGGTTGCTTGAAATAAAGAAACAATATCATTATAAAGGAATGAAAGATAGATGCTCAAACCACTAGAATGATAATGGAGTTTTATTTTCTCTCGTAGGAGAAAGAAGATGGAAGGGTGATATGAAGGTGGAAAAGTTGGAAGGAGATGAAGGATTACTACGGAGAGAAAGCAGAAGGAGATGAATGAAAAAATAGTAAAAAAACGAAACAAAAGAAAATTTAACAAAAAAAAACTAAAAGATAAAGAAAAGTTCTATATATTGATACATGATATCACCAAACGTTAACACGAATTTAACGAAAAGATCAACTTAACATGATCTTAAACAAAATTAGACTCAATCGAGTATAAAATAAATTATTGAAAAACAATTAAATATAAGTAAACCATTTTTAATAAAATATTTATACATTATTTATTTTTAATTAAATATAATATCAAAGATGAGCATAAAATAATAATAAGAAAAATTGTGATAATAAAGCAATATGTCATATTAAATAAATATCTTTAAAGGATATTATTAGTAAATAATAAATACAAATGTTTTAATTACTCAATTATGAAGGAACAAATATAGATATTATTTCCATTTTCAAGTACCTAAAACGTATTATTAATGATTTATATTCGATACTAGAAAATAAATATTTAACCTTTAGAAGTAAAAATCGACTTTAATTAGTTAATAGTATCATATTTATGTCGCATGTGTGTGAAGCTCCAAAATCATGATGCTAAATTATTAACGTTGGTTTTTGAAGGCCAATTCTTATTAGCATTAATTAGCATCGGTAATTTTTAAATTATTTAAGAACTTCAATGCTGATAAGTAAGTAGATAAAATATTAATATGGATAAAGATAAGAAATTGTATAATAACGAATACAAAATTAACTTTTTCTAAATTAATTTTTATAAAAAACTATATAAAAGAGTTAATCAAATAAAATAATAAAAATAAAAAAAGATAAGGATAATAAATTAAAGAAACAAAATTGCAAAAAAATAAAACAATAATAAAGAAGCAAGTTGATTCTATTATTTTTCCATAATATGATTCATCATTGATTTTTTAAGAAAAAAATTAATTTTTATATTTCAAATTAATCAATGTAAATTTTTAATTAATTTTTAGATATTTCTACTTTTAACTAAATTATATTCTTACTTAACCAAATCCCATTTTTAATTAAATAATATTATGTCTAATGATGTCTACTCTTTGACTAAAATACATTTTCAATTAAAAAAAATAGATTAGTCATAGTAAATCTTATTATTAACTAAAGTACATTTTCAATTAAAAACAAGAACTTTTAAATTTATCATAATAAATTTAACCAAAGTACATTATTAATTAAATAATATTATTTCTAATCATATCTATTATTTAATCACTTCATCGAATAAAAAACTAATTAAACAAAGTATAGTCTCAACTAATCTTTGTTAAAAAGTTTACATGTAATCAAAATATATAGTCTCAATTATTAACAAAAATCTATTCAATTACGTGAAAGTTTATAAATTTAATCAAAGTATAGTCACAATTAAAATTAGAAACCATTTTGACTTATATGCTTGTTATGTTATGTAGATCAACATTATGTAATTTGCTAGAATGTGAAACTCATTACTTTTACTTTTCGCGTTATCTTTAAGGTTTCATGAAGTTTTGATCAATTTATTTTCACACCACCATGAACTTATCTTTATCTACAATTTCAAAGTTCATATAACGAGTTCAATAATTTTAATTATAACAAATTCTAATTAAAAAAATATTTTAAAGTACAAATAATTATGAATCCAAGATTAAACACTAAATGAAAACATAAATTTGCACTCATCAAATACTAACTTAAATATAAAAACTAAAAATAATTAAGATTAACATAACTTTGATGAACACTAGAATTATTTATTTTTATTATTTATTTTAGTTAACATCGATTTAGTCTTCTTAGTCTAACATTAACATAAATATTTATACTTTTTTTAAAAAACTAAAAATATTGTGTCTCACAGTTTCTTAAGCCAACTCTATTAGTGTTGTATTGGCGTTGACCAATCCAATATTAAAGTAGACTCTATTAGTCACTAGTGGAAAAACGCTGTTTAACGTCACCACATAGACGTCGGTGCCCCTCCAAAATGACGTCTAAAGGTTTGCCAGGTAAGGTGAATAGTCGAGCTAAAGACGTCAACATGATAACCACCGACGTCTAAAGGTCTCAGAGGTGGTGAACAGTCACGATGTAGACGTCGATGGCTCACATCGACGACTATAACTTGACAGGTAGTTGAGTGTCATTAATGCTCTGAGACGTAGACGTCGGTGCCCGTCCCTAACAGACTTCTATAACCTGACAGTTAGGTGAAACTGTAATGATTGTTCTACTAACTAGACGTCAGTTACCATGCAACCGACGCCTATGTCCCACTAGACGTCAGTTGTGAACATAACTGACGTCTATAATCCGCGCCAATATTAATATTTAAATCATATAGACGTCCAATTAGTGAGATCACCGACGTCTATAACCTTATAGACGTCTGTCTCGATATCCAACCGACGTCTATAGTGACATAAACTTCAGAATGCGAAACCCGCGAGCAGTTTCCACTGTTGATTGTCTTCTTCGTCGAGAGCTTTTCTCCGCCGCACCATTAGAGGTTCGTTTTCTGTGTTTTTGATCGTTTAAATTTAGTTTTGCTCCGATTGAATTAGTCTTTGACGAAAAAACTTTCGTTTGAACCGATTATAATTACATTTTGTTGCGTTTTGTTGCAGTCTCAAACGTCTTGTTGGGTTGCGTTTTCGACTGTTTTTGGATTTCTTTTCTGACCTATATTTGGGCGTGCACTACGACATCTATCTCATTTGGTTATATATAATCTGCTAAAAAGGTTAGGTTGTTTCTTGAAAACTTAATTTGTATGGATATTATTGGCTTTGTGTATGATGTTGGTACTTTGAATTTGCATTTTATTGGTTTTTTTTGTATGATTTCATATTGACGTTTAGGTATGCATGTGTTTGCAGATTGTTAGTATATGCATGTGTTTGCAGATTGTTAGTATATGCATGTGATTAAGTTTAGTTGTGTTATTATAATTGACATGCATTAGTATGAACTCATTGAGTGAAACTTAGTTCCCGTTTGAAATTTAACACAAACGATTAATCTTTTAATCGTTTGTATTAAATTTTGAATTGTCCAATTGGACAGTTTGGGAAAATTATTTTTCATAAATTTGCTATAACATGTACGTTGGAGTTTATGCATAAGACTGATGAAATTTCGGTTGATTATTTGTGTTGTTCTCCGGATGCATATTTGATTGTGGTCATTCTTGTGACTACTATCATTTTGTGTATTTAGGAGACCAATGCAAAATGCTGTCAAAATTTTATCACATTTATGACGTAGACTTCTTTGCACATGTCTCAGCAATTTATGAAAAATATTTTTCTTGAATGGGTAGGGCCTAACCTTGTGAGAGTTAAGAATTTTATACTGATGAACTATGTTACGAACATAGTATGGATCGAAGCTGGATAAATGCACGTCACATCTCTGAAGAATATGAGAAGGGTGTTTCGGTGTTCTTGCAATATGTTAAAGAAAATGCAAAGTCTGTGAATAGGACATATTTTTGTCCTTGTGTTCATTGTCTTAATCAAATACGACAAGACTTGGGCAATTTGCATGATCATCTATTCATGTTCGGCATAACGAGAACGTATACCGTTTGGACTTGGCATGAAGAAGTATTGGACCAACCTATGACGTCACGAGGAACAAATTATGTTGAAGAATGGATGAGTGATCATTTAGAAGACATGATACGTGATGTTGGTGAAGATAACTTTAGAAGAGCTAATTTGTACGATTCTCTAATCAATGATTCTGAGCAATCGTTGTACCTAGGTTGCACGAACTTTACACGTTTGTTTGCAACTTTGAAGTTGTTCAGTTTAAAAGCAAGGAAAGGATGGACCGATAAAAGTTTCACGGAGTTGTTGGAGTTGCTGAAGGACACGCTTCCAGAAAATAATACTCTTCCTATTCAAAATTACGAGGCCGAATTTTTTTATGTCCAATGAGTCTTGAATATCAGAAGATACACGCTTGCCCCAATGATTGTGTTTTGTACATCAAGGAGTTTGCTTCACTAAAGTACTGTCCAACATGTGGTTTAAGCCGTTTTAAAAAGAAATCTGACAAAAACACTGGTGAAAAAGGTAATGATGGTGCACCTAGTAAGGTCATGTGGTATTTGCCTATAATACCTAGGTTCAAACGTATGTTCTCTGTTAAGGAGGATGCAAAGAACCTTAAATGTGACGTTTTAGGAAGAAAGTGCGATAATCTTCTTCGACACCCAGCAGACTCACCACAGTGGAAGAAGATCGATGAAACATTTCCAGAATTTGGTGCAAATCCAAGAAACTTAAGACTTGCACTTGCAACTGATGGCATGAATCCGTACGGGAACTTAAGTAGCAAACACAATTCATGGCCACTTATGTTGATGATATACAATCTTTCTCCTTTGTTGTGCATGAAGAGAAAATATGTCATGTTTTCAATGATGATATCTGGTCCTAAACAACCTGACAATGACGTTGATGTTTACTTGAAACCTTTATTTGATGATTTGAAATTGTTGTGGGAAGAAGGTGTCGAAGTGTTTAATTCAGATGTTGAAGAGAATTTCCGTTTGCGTGCAATGTTGTTTTGCACTATAAATGATTTCCCAGCGTATGGAAACTTGAGCGGTTATAGTGTTAAAGGAAATTTTTCATGTCCGATTTGGGAAGAAAACACTAGTTACCTTCAATTGAAGCATGGTCAGAAGACGGTTTTACAAGACATCGGAAATTCCTTCCTCACAATCACCCTTACCGTAGATTGAAAAAAGCATTCAATGGAAGTGCCGAGGTTGAGGTTGTGTGCAAACCCTGGAATGGTGAAGAGGTCAACAACGAAGTCAAAAACATTGACATTGTATTTGCAAAACATCGTAAAAGTACATATGCAAAAAATATTTGGAAGAAACGATCAATGTTTTTTAATCTTCCTTATTGGTCTTTACTTGATGTTAGATATTGTATTGATGTGATGCACGTGGAAAAAAAATGTTTGTGACAGTGTCATCTAAACTTTATTAAACATCAAAGGGATGACCAAAGATGGAATAAAAGCAAGACAAGATTTGGCTGACATTGGAATCTGAACAAAGTTACATCCACAGACAATAGGTAGACGCACCTATTTGCCCCCAACCTGTCATACTCTTTCTAAAAAAGAAAATCAAAGTTTTTGTAAGTGTTTGATAGGTACAAAAGGAAGGTTTACAGCAGAAGAAAAACTATATGAGTTAGTTTTTTATATGACAGACAATTTTAACTGTCTATAAGGTAGTTATTTGTCTGTAATAAGTTACATCTGACTTCTATAAAGCCAGAATGGACAGTTTTAGCAGTTCTATCTTTTATTTTGTAACTTGTGAAAGTTAGGGAGGGAGAGTCTGGTTCTCTCTAATAACCAGAAACTTGTATGTTGTTTGGGTCCTTCCTTAGAGGAAGTGCAGTAAATGCTATATAATATCTTACAGTTTAGCCAAGTTGATTCATATAAGTCTGGAATACCTATCATTGGTATTCAGAGCCACTTTCCTAGTGTTGTGGTGGTTGTGAGGCATGGTCAATACGAGAATGGAGGCAAAATTGGATGGTTTGGAGCACCTAGTTCAAGAACAGAAACATGAAAATCAGATAAGGTTCCACAGGTTGGAGGAAATGATTACAGGGCTGTCAAGGTTGGTGGAACGTTTCGCATCCTCTGATAAACAAACAACAGATAGTGCTTTTGTTGCTAAGGAAGGCCGTAATGAAGGAGGGACTGGAAGTGGACGTTCAGGAATGATTGGGGAAAAATGGAGGAAGCTAGATATTCCTGTTTTTGCAGGAGAAGATGCTTATGGTTGGACTAACCGGTTGGAGAGATATTTCCAGTTGAAAGAAGTCAATGAGGAGGAAAAAATGAGGGCTGTTATGGTAGCTTTGGAAGGCAAAGCCCTAAATTGGTTCCAGTGGTGGGAGACTTGCTATCCGAATCCCACATGGGAGGCTTTCAAAGAGGCAGTTGTTCATCGGTTCCAACCAACAATGCTTCAAAATCCTTTTGAAGTCTTGATTGGGCAGAAAAATTGGGCAGGTGGGAGAGTATATTGAACAATTTGAGCAATATGCAGGGTTCTTGAAAAGTACACGGCAGGATTATTTCACTGGCATTTTCCTAAATGGATTGAAGGACAAAATAAGGGCAGAGGTTAAGTTATATGAGCCCAAGAGCCTTGCTGAGTTAATGATGAAGGCTCAAATGGTGGAGGAAAAGGTTAGAGTCACCACCGAGGGGGACTCTCTCACTGTACAACTTCAAAGTAACACCTACAGACAATTGCCACCTACTTGCAGTTACTCAAAGGTAGGGGGAAATTCAGTGGGTTTTACCAACTCCAACAAAGGAAGTGGAGAGAGCAGTGGTTGTCTAAGCACCATCAATAGTTCTCCTGTTGGGGCTCAACAAGGAGGGGCACCATTTAGAAAATTGTCCTAAGAAGAATTGCAAGATAAGATAAAAAACGACTTATGCTTCAAGTGTGATGAAAAGTTTGGGCCTAATCATACATGCAAAAATAAATAGCTCCATATGCTGCTTATTTCGGAAGAGGAAATTCAGGAGTTAGGGGAATCCACTGCTTGCATTCATAAAGAAGTTCCAGACTTTTACCTTGAGGATAAGGTGCACCTTCATGGAAGGGGTGTTGATAAGTTTGATACAATTTACAAAATAGGAAAAAAGAAGGTAGTTCATACAGTTGAAAACACCTCCCACCCATTGGAAATAGCTAGGAAGATGCTACTGTCATCAATAAGGAAAAAGGAGTTTCCTGCTTCCCACCTTGAGGACAAGGTGAAACTTCATGGAGGGGGTATTGATAGGTACAAAGGGAAGGTTTACAGCAGAAGAAAAACTGTATGAGTTAGTTTTTTATATGATAGACAGTTTTAACTGTCTGTAAGGTAGTTATTTATCTGTAATAAGTTACATCTGACTTCTATAAAGTCAGAATGGATAGTTTTAGCAGTTCTATCTTTTATTTTGTAACTTGTGAAAGTTAGGGAGGGAGAGTATGGTTCTCTCTAATAACCAGAAACTTGTATGTTGTTTGGGTCCTTACTTAGAGGAAGTGCAGTGAATGCTATATAATATCTTACAGTTTAGCCAAGTTGATTCATATAAGTCTGGAATACCTATCAGTGTTTAAGAAGTGTGAAGGTTCCACAAGGTTATTCTTCTAATATTAGTAACCTTGTTTCTATGCAAGAGCTAAAGTTAGTTGGTTTAAAGTCTCATGATTGTCATATATTGATGCAACAATTGTTACCAGTTGTTATTCGAGGCATACTACCTCCTTCTGTTAGGGGTATTCTGACACGTCTGTTTTTTTTTTAATGCCATTTGCAAGAAAGTTGTTGACCCTCGATGTTTAGATCAATTGGAAAATAAAGGAATAAGACTACTATGTGAATTGAAGATGTATTTTCCACCTTCTTTTTTTGATATCATGGTTCATTTGATCGTTCATCTAGTCCGAGAAATTTGAATATGTGGGCCGGTTTACCTAAGGTGGATGTATCCTGTTGAAAGATACATGAAAATCTTAAAGGGATATGTCAAGAATCAGTATAGACCAGAAACTTCAATCATAGAGTGATACATTGAAGAAGAAGCCATTGAATTTTGTTCAGCTTACATGCCAAGTTGTGAACCAGTGGGTCTACCGAAGAGCATACGTGAAGGAAAATTTGAAGGTAAGGGTCGTGGTGTGAGGATTCAACGTGTGAGTAGAAAAGAAGTTGATCAAGCTCATTTGTACATCTTAAACAACACTGATGATGTTATTCCTTACATTTCTGAACACGTTAATGAAATAAAGGTATCACACCCAAGAATAAGTGAAAAATGGCAGCTTAACGAACATGTCAAAACCTTTTTACCATGGTTTAAGAAAAAGATTTATGCGACTCCAAATGTTTCTGAAACTCTATTGAGGTTATCTCGGGGGCTGAACACATATGTCATTACATATGGTGGGTACTATATAAACAATATCTCTTTTCAAACAAAGGAAGAAGATGACAAAAGTAGAGTTCAAAATAGTGGAGTTACACTAAAAGCTGAGTCAATGCACTTCTTTAGTTCCAAAGACAAAAATCCAATCACTGCATCAATTAGTTATTTTGGAGTAATACAAGAAATATGGGAGGTGGGTTATGTGAGGTTTAGAGTCCCCGTTTTCAAGTGTAAATGGGTTGATATAAATTCTGGAATGATTACAGATGACTCTGGTTTCACATTGGTAGATCTTAAAAAGATGAGTTTCACTAATGAACCATTTATTATGGCAAGTCAAGCAAGGCAAATATTCTACGTCAGCGATCCAACGAATGAAAAATGGTCAGTGGTTTTGGAAGGAAAAAACTAGCACGGTTTTGATTATGAAGAATCTCTTTGTGTACTTCAGACAACATGTACCACATCAAGACCCATTGAAGACTCAATTTATGACGTTGCCGATGACATACATGCAATTCGTAGTGATCATGATGAAGGGATCTGGGAGAAAACAATATCTTAATAAGTAACGTCTTGTTTTTTGTTTAGACTTTCTATGAATTTATATTTACATGAAAATTTCAATTTCAATTCGTTATAACTAACCTTGTATATATTTTTCAGGTATGTCGACCTCAGACTCAACATCACCACAGAACAGACGTACACGAGGAGTGACACGTTTGCCAGAAGCAACATCCAGACAGGTTCCTGGGCAAAGGAAACATCTTGAGATTGACCCAAGAATCGGTGTGGCCTCAGGGCCAAATGCTGATAATTTTAGTAGTTATCTGGGTAAGATAGCCAAAACCCATGTTTCTATCCTTCATGCAACTTGGGATGATGTCCCAGAGGTCGAGAATAACCTTTTATGGCAAGATGTTCAGGTATGGTTACTTAAAAGAAATTTGATATAATTATTTCTTTGATCTTATTATGTCATTCACACGTTCCTTGTTTTAAACAGGTAAAATATGATGTTTCAAACACCCAGGACATGAGGCAGAAAATCTTATCGCACATATGTAAGAGATGGAGGGATTTCAAGACAAGGCTGACATGTCTGTATGTATTTGGCGAAAGACAACATGAGAATCCATCTTAGCATCATTCCTTCACAGAAGAAGAATGGATCCAGTTTCGTCAATCTAGAGAGATTGAGCAGTGGAAGATATTTATCTTAACCAACAACGTCTTCAAAGCAGTTTTTATTATTATATAGTTATGTGTAAAAATTGTTTTACAGGGTAAAAGGTTAGTCGCCCAAGAAAGGCAAAAGCTAAATAATGCACCACACGTGTTATCACGAGGTGGTTATGCGAAACTGGAGAAGAAACTTAGGAAGGATCGAGCGGATGAGTTGGGGCTTGAGTCCCCGGACCTAGCACCTCCACCTACAAGGTACAAGATGTGGAAGGGTGCTCGGACGAAATCTGATGGGAACATGACATCTGCCTCAGCCGTAGCGATCTCACAGAGAATCGTAAGTTGAAATTGTAAACATTACTTTATTGTATTTTTATCATATCTTGCAATTTAAGTAACATAAATTTTTTTAATGTGCAGGATGAGTTGGTTGAGCAGTAGACACAGGGAACATTCACTCCCCAAGGTAGGGAGGACATTTTAACAACGACCATTGGCAAACCGGAGCACCCAGGACGTGTACGTGCAGTTCCTGGGTCCATTGGTCTTCGTGAGTACTTTGGCCCTGTACAAAAGACAACTCAATCAATAAATCAAGACGCACTGAGGCAGATGGATCTTCAGTGGGAACAAAGAATTCGTCAAATGGAGCAACGTTTCACTGAGTAGCTAGAAGAACAAAAACAAATACAAAGAGCGCTTGAAGAGAAGCTGCAATCCATGACGCAGGCCACTGTGGGTGTGCCCACTGAAACTCCCCACACCACCTCCTGCCAGCACCAAAGGATCCTGCTCTGCTGTTGAACCTACTGACTAAATTGGTCAGTATGACTTGTTGGTTGTTGGGGATCCCGCACGCATTGTGGCTGTTGGACGAGTAGTTGAGGGAAGCCAGACTATTCATGGTGTTCCCGTATGACCTGAGCACGTGCGTGTCATGATTGACGAGATTCAGGATCCACAGTCTCAGGTGCCTATACCGACTCCTGAAGTTCAATTTGTGGGGGAGGCGATAGGAACTTTTTTAGCCTGGCCTAGAGCATTGGTTATCACACACATTGGTACACAACAGGTATAATATTGTTATCATTACTAATTTTATATTATCATTTAAAAATATTTGTTCATAACTTTGAAAATTTTATGTTCAGTTCACACGTCCTCAAAAGCAGCCGATGCATGAGGCACCAGTACCTGAATATGATGATGTTGATGATGGTGATGACACGACTGAAGTGGAAGATAATCCCATAGCAAAGCTAATGTTAAACATTCCCAAGTTCAACAAAGGATCAATACAAATATATTGGGATTTAAGAGTATTTGGTCTCCCCCCCATATGCCACTATATATCACATTCAATGATGTATCAGAGATCATTTCGGGAGACAAGGAGTTGAATATTTCCATTATTCAACTCTGGTGCATGTAAGATAGTTAATTTTGTCGACCATAATAGTTTAATTTAGATGCCTACTTTGTAACAAGTTAACTTTGTTGTTATAGGTACACGGACACAATCATTGTAGACCAAGGTCGGTCTTCCGTTTACGGATTTGTTGAACCTCAGACCATTCAACGTTGTGGTAACACAACTCAAATCAAACAAGACTATTTGCAAACATGGATGGCTAAGTCAAACAGAGACATATACCTTGTGCCATACATTGATGGGTATGTGTTGTTTTTATTTAAAAGGTAATTAAACGTTTCCTTAGTTAGTTTACTATTTATGATGTTCCAAACGGGGCTCACTGGCGGCTAGTGGTCCTCATTCCCAAAAAAGGTACAATTGTCTTCTTTTGTTCGCTGCAAAGGAGGATGAAAAATGACTTGAAAATCATCCTTCAAATGTAAGTGTTTTGCTAAAAATGACTTTTAAATTCATGTCGACCTTAATTTTTTATGATTTCATACTTATATTCATATTACTTTCTGTTTTAATGTAAATAGAGTAATGGGTAAATTTCGAGGTCAGCTAAATCAAGTCTTGTATCCCAAGGTTTGGTGCATTTATAGTTTTAATTCATTTACTATGTTATTCAATGATCTTAATTCTTGACTATATTTAGTTTGTCATTTTAGTGTAACAGACATGTAGATTCATGGGAATGTGGGTACTATGTCATGTCTTGGATTAAGACCATCATTCGAGCTGGTATCACAGATAACTGGAATGAGGTAATAATCAGGCATACTTTAAAAACATCAAAAATCAATTAATTCTTTTCAACATATATCAAACCATAATCAATATTTCTTAATTGTGCAGCGCTTCAACAATACATTTGCTTTATCCGAAGACACGATAAAGCAGCTAAGGTAGGAGTGGGCAACTTATCTTCTCCAAAAGTGGAACTAGAGCAAGACTTATTTTTGTTGTTTTCAATTACTCAGGTTTAGTTTAACTTTATAATTTCATTTCTTTGATATTTGATTGAATTATATCTATTTATAGCTCAAACAAACAATTATTCATTATAAACAATTGTTCTGGGAATTTTTCTGAATTTCAGGTGTGGTAATATTCAAAAAATAAAATATTTATTAAAAAAAAAATTACCCAGTAGACGTCGGTTAATGAAAAACTGACGTCTATAAACGTCAGTCAATGCACAAAGCGACGTCCAATAAGAAACAGTGGACAAAACTATCCAGCGCGTACAGACGTCTCTTTTGTTGACCACTGACGTCTATTCTAACGTCTATTGTGGCTACGACTGAGGTCTATGTAGACGTCCGCTGTGTACAAAACCGACGTCTAGATAGACGTCTATCATTACCTGACTGATGTAAAGTTAACGTCACTGGAATAAACGTCGGTTTAATAAATGACGTCAAAAGCCCAAAATAACCGACGTTAAACAGCGTTTTTCCACTAGTGAGTGTCTGACATTATTTACGTTAGAGTGACATTAACACAATTATTTATTTATCAAAAAGATTAAAAATAATTTTTAAATTTTTAAATAATTATTTAAATTAATCTCTTAAGTTATATTAAAGTCAATTAAGTCGAGTCTACTAGGCTAGACTGATACAAATTTTTTTAAATAATATGTAATATGCCGTTTCTCATAAGATAAACTTTAAGGTAGTTAAAAAATAGGAATCAAAACCATTTTTTTAAAAATATAGAAACCAAACAATGTAAAATTTTTGACCAAGACTATTTCCAAATTTTCCGTAATACCTCAAAAACTAAAAATATATTTTTCTCTAATAAAAAAAAGTAAGTTATAACTTCTAATATTATCTTAATGTGAGTCTTCTTATTCCAAATTTCTCACCAAACATTATTTTTCCTAAATCAAATATATTACCATACATTTAAATAAAAAAAATTCAGTAATTTTTACATAATTTATTTTGATCCTATATTCTCACCCTTCGCTTATCAGTTCCTCCTGAAGATATATTTGTAAAACATTTTACCAATACCATAAGATAATATTCAATTAGGTACACATCACTATTAATTTATGTTTCTTTTTTTTTTTTATTTTGCATGACATGATGGTTGCGATCCATCTTTGGAAAATAATGCACGTAAGGAATAATAAATGCATATAATAAGCATGCATGATTGAGTAATGTATATTATTTGATGTTGGTGATGATTCTAATGGTGAAATAATACAAATAATTAGCAATTAATTTAGCATATAAGCCTGGCATAAAACGACAGACATGCTCATTCTCAATTGATAATAATGAAGTTAGATCCGAATATGTAGGCTCATGCACTCTAATGTAGCTTGACGTATTAGAATTGAAAAATATTAAAATCAAGAAAAAGGACACAATAGGACTGTGCAGCGTTGACCTAACGTGTTCAACTTGCACTTCAAATTTCTATTAGACCTAATTCACTCACAAATTGTTGTTGGCTACTAAAATATTGTTTACACGTATATAAGCTTGTTTTGTTTGACTTTTGACTGTGCATTAAAGAAAACTTTGATGAAATGCATGTATAATTTAGTAGTGAGAGCTAAGAAAATGACATTATGATAAGAAATTTAAAGTAAAATGGTTTAACGAAAGTGCTATCTCTACAAATTTTAGGCCGTATAACAACGTTTTACCAGGCCATGAATCAAGTGAAACATGTTAAAGATTACATGTAAATTCAACTAATAAATAAACAACAATATAAGATAGGTAGTTGACGTGATAATACTTTGGAGTGAAATTTAGAGCGGTTTGAGTGGGTGACAAACCAACTAGCTATTTTGAAGGAACAAATGGGAACTAAAATTTCTAAGCAGGAGAAAGATTACTTTTGGGTATGAGAAGATGAAGATTCAGATAGTTTTATTGCTAGGTTAGCTCATAGAAAATTGCAACAAACAATATGCTTGACAAATTTTGGAAAGTGAAGACTCTCCCACATTAACATTTTTGTCTAGAAAATTATATTGAACAAAGTTATTACACAAGATAATTTGGGAAAGAAGGACTACATATAATTCATTAATGTACACAAGACTTTTTATGATTGGCAAAACAAATTTTTTTATGACATATATTCTAGTATCATAGTTGCAGTAGTTATAGAAAGTTCACTCTTTTTATTATGCTATGAAAACCTGTCATTATAAGTCAAACTTATGACAGATAAACGAGTAACCAACATAGTAAGTTGATCTTACTATAATAGTTTTGAAAAACCTGTCATAGTATGTCTAATTTACTATGACACATTTTTTTATCACCTACCATAGTAAGTCTAGCTTCATATATTTTATTTCAGATTCATTTCATTTTATCATTTTCCTGGCCATTCAATTTACTTGTAAATCCCAAAATGATTCATATCACCAGACTAAACAATTCCCAAACAAATCAATTCATATATCAATTCATATATTAAGTTGCCTAACAATATTTAAAACATTACAAAATATATATATATATATATATATATATATATATATATATATATATATATATATACACACCTACAACCTTTACAACTACTACAAATACTCTTTAAAAGATGGTAAAGTACTATAAATCTAAGATATTAAGTTACACTACTACCAAATTATGCATAGTCAACATTTTTTTCTCATAGACAACACCTTTTAGGTGTTGTTTGTTAATAGACAATGCTTCTAAAAAAATGATGTCTATTGACAAACACCAATAAACAACACTTATTTGAAAAAGCGCGGTCTATTGAGAGCCACCAATAGATAACGCTTATTTGGAAAAATGTTATCTATTGATGGCTGTCAATAGACAACGCTTTTTCAAATAAGCGTTGTCTATTGGTCCAATTTATTTTAAATAATTTATTTAATTTGTTAATAGATAACACTTTTTAAACATGCAATGTCTATTGGTTTGAAATTTTTTAAATCATTTATTTAATTTTTCAATAAATAGTTATCTATGTCAGAGCAATGTAGCGGAATGGTTAGCGTGTACAACAAACCAAGAGGTGGTGAATTGGTTTCTTATCGCAAGTAATACCTTTAATAATTTTATTGTAAAAAATAAATTCATTAACAACAATTTTAACAAATTAAAGACCAATGAAGAGAAAAAATTGCACCGGTGATTTTTATACTGGTTCGGATCACACAGATCCTACGTCCAGTTGTTAATCCCAACCGAGAACTAACATTCCACTAGCACAAACCAACAAACTGTTACAATCACAAAGAAAATAAACAGGTTGAAAACACATCCTCCGAATTCTTCACGAAGGATGACGCCTCCTTTGAATCTTCACAAAGGATGAACACCTCCTTTGAATCTTCACAAAGGATGACGAACTTTCCACTCAGCAACAACAACAACAATCAGTCACACTCCTAGTGAACGTTCTCGCTCTATGCCAAATGCCAAGTTCTCAAAGCCACAACACAAGGGTACACAAACCCTAAAACACTTATAACAGCACACAAATAAGAATTTCATATTCTGTATTCTAGAATGAGAGTCCCAATATAATTTATAGAGATCTCACTCAAGGATACCTCCAAAAATCCATTGTCAGCTATTTAGCGTGTAATAATCGATTATCCACTTATGGTAATCGATTATGTATTAATGAATGCACAACGGTTAAAAACTTGTTTCAAAATTCTCATAATTGTTCGTGATAATCGAATATGACAAGTCATAATCGATTATTGATAATTGATTATCATTAGTTGGTAATAAATTATCTTGACCATAAAATGAGGTTTTCTGATTCAAAACACATTTAAATTCAACCTAAGGCAAACAATACATATAATCAACACCACACATTATACATCAATCTACTAAATTACAAAAAAAGTCTTCATGAAGATCTTCCTACAACAAGAGCACTTTTGAGGCATCGTCAAAACTTCTTCTCTTGTGCTTTTGCTAACAATCTATTGGTTTGATTATGTACAAAAAAATATAAAATATTAGGAAAAATATGAAAAAGAAAAAGGTCTTAAAAAATGTTCATTACTTCAATGTATGAATAATAATTATTAGTACAATATTCCGAAATACATAACCGTTTAGAGTCGTCCAATACTTATCATGAACAAACGACATTGCTTTATAAGACAATATATACAACCATCACATACTAACCTATAAGCATTTAATAATGACATAAAACACTAATCTTCCTTAACTTCAATTCTTTGATTTTTAGGATATTATTGACGTTTGCAACTAGGAAAGTACTACAAAAAAAAAAATATAAAATTAGTCAATTAACTAATATATCTTGACTTGTTAATAGAAAAATAACTCATCTTTTTGTTTTCTGGCCTAGGGAAGACTTGTTTATCAAGAAGTAATTGCAAAAAAAATAAAAAGAAGAAAAAAATGATATTACCTAGGGAAGACTTATTCCTTAAGAAGCAATGACATAAAAAATGGAAAGAAGAAAGTATGACCAAGAAGGAGAACACAAGATTGGAAATATATATACATGAGTTAGCTTGTTTGTTCATTCCCAAAAAACTTGTGGGCTAGGGCACAAACATGGGAATATGAGTTTGATTGTTTGTCCATTCCCAACAAACCTATGGGCAGTCAAAGTCATACCTATAGTTTGATTGTTTATCTGTGCAATTTTCTTTTGTATTTATTTTAGCATAACATAATACTTTAAAATTGTTTGATGTTTGTTGCATATGAGTATTTGACCCTGGAGGTAGACCTCTAACCCTTTAATAATAAGAGATTTTTTTCTTTCTAGATTTATGTTTGTGTTTGTGTCATAGGATATTCTAGAATTCATGGTTGAATTCTCTTTGTAAGAAAGGAAATGCCTTATATCTCAAGTCAAGAGGGGGGTTGAATTGGATTATGCCTTAAAAATTGGTCTTTTCAAAATCTTTGGCTTTCTTGAAATCAATAAACAAAAAGTGATGAATCAACAATAAAAGAGAAAAAAGTAAAGAAAGATCAACACATATAATCTATACTGGTTCGACTAATCCCAAGCCTACATCTAGTCCTCCTTCAACAACCTTAGTTGAAGGGAATCCACTAAAAATTGATTGAGTTTACAAAAATACAGAGATACCCCTCTTAGTGCATTTCTCTCCACACTCAAAATCCATATAGCAATACTAGAGATGAATAACCTCACTTTCTTATTACAACCAAGAACACTCACAGTTCTCAACCCCTAGCAAACCTGCATAGGTACATAAAAACAAATTCTGTATGATGAATCTGATCTCCACGTCACACTCCTTTAGTGCAGATCAAATCAGAACAACTTTAGCCCACTTTCATGAAAGAATCTTGATGAGTAAGTTAATCAATTGAGCCTTGACTCTCCAAGATCACTTCTTGAACGCTCCTATAATCAAAACTTAATGAAAATGTTAGTATCTGAAAGTGATAGCAAATTCTTGTTTTGAAATATAACTCAAGACACATATATATAGGATTTTTTGAATCCTGACGCATGTTTTTATGTAATCTGTGAAGCTTTTGCTTCTGTTTTAACAAATTATCCTAAGCATGTAATTAATTATATAACCATATAAGCCAATTGTTGATTCAATTAACAATTATAACAGATCAGGCTATTAAATGAAATAGATTTAAACAAAGTAAACTGATTTAATCGATTAGACAACTTATGTAATCGATTAATGCTATACTTAAGCAAACTTTCAATCCAATTTCCATTCAAAATAAATTTACTCACTTATGAAATAGATAATGTCATTGCTTTCTATTTTAATCGATTAGATAACTTATGTAATCAATAACTACTGAGAAGTTTGCCCCTGTTAAGCATACAAAGTGAACTGGTGAAATATAACATATTATATACTATGTTAAATCAATTATTAATTTGTTTAATACATGACTTATTTAATACAAATGAATTCTCATATCAAGCACAAACAAGATATAGATAAAAAAATTGTTATGTCATTTGTTGTGCAAGAAGCTATAAAATCATTCTCTTATTCATCATAAAAAACAAAGATATAAAGGGTTGGTATAGGTCCCCCTATCAATAATCTCCCCCTTTTTTGATGATGACCAATAAGAAACATGTTTTTTAGTTACTCTCCCCCTTTGGGCATTAGCAAAAAGTGGCAGAACAAGTAACATGGAATATGTATGTGCTAAAGAAGATCAAAATCACTTACAGACCATTTAAGATATGATGCTCCCCCTATCACAAAGAGATATAACACTATGACAATATGTGAGCAGTATATGATTGATATCATATGTGTATCAGAGCTCAATGTACTCATTTGAAACAATATATCAGATGTATTTTACAGGTATTAAAGTAAATATACTGATTTCACAAGAATATAACATTTGATATCAAGTGCATTTTCCAATACGCATGTAATGTATACAATGTCGATAAAGCAAAAAGTATTCACTGGTGCAGAACAGGCTTTTTAGGTCTATTATTTCGGGGTTTTTATGTCTATGTTACAAAATACTTAGATTCGGCAGACCTAAATCGACAGACCTAAAAGTCACTTTTTGCATAGGTTTAGACATTCGATCCTAGCAGCTAACATCTAAATTGGCTTTAGACATCGGCCCCCTAGCCCTCTGACCCTAGACACTAAATGGTCTATAGAAATATCCCAAAAGGCACTGTTTCATTGTGCTTAGACGTCCGACCTGAGCTCCTGACGTCTAAATTGGCTTTAGACGTCGACCCCTTCAACCCCGGACGCCAAATGGCTCCGTAAATACCTCAATTACAATGCTAAAGTTAATATTTTAATATCCTTAGACGATGTCTGGGAAGGGGGCCGGTGTGTAATACGATTTAGACGTCGGCTAGGAGGGGAGCCGACGTCTAAATCGCTGGTTTTACCAACTCGTGAACGCGAGCAACAATTATGCGAATTCACTATTGATCTTCTTCTTCGTGATTTCTCTTGTCCGCCATTGCTCCTGAGGTACCGTTTTCTTCCATTTACACTATTTAAAATTGTTTTTACTCTGATTACATTACTCTTTGATGAATTATCTTCCATTTGAACCGATTAAAATGCATTTTTGTTGCGTTTTAGTGCAGTTCTTGGTGCGTTCTTCGACGACATTTTTAGGACCATATTGTGCGTGTTTTTGAACGGTGGTGTGGCCTGCAAAACACTTTCCCACTCCTCCATTTCCCTCCACTGCATTTTCATCCCGCTAAGAAGGTTAATTTTTTGGTTGTTAGTTTTTGTGTATGCATGTGATTGAGTTTTGGGTATGCATGTGGTTGGGTTGTTAGTTATAATATATATGAATTTTAGGTTTTGAAATATTATTTGTTATTGGGAGATATGATTATTTGATATCTGATTTTGCATTATTTGATTAAGTTTCTTGTGTTATTATGATTAGCATGTTAGGTAAACGTTTTCGATTGAATTTTTGCAATATATTGTTGATTTCATTTTGAATATATTATAAGTATGAAATCATTAAGTGAAACTTAGTTCCCGTTTGAGATTTAACACAGACGGTTAATCTTTTAATCGTTTGAATTAAATTTCAAATTATCCGATCAGACAATTTGAGAAAATTATTTTTCATAATTTGCTATTGGATTGTGGTCATCCCTGACTAATCTCATTTCGTGTATTTTGGAGACCAATGCAAAATGCTGCCAAAATATTATCAAATTTATCATGTTAGACTTCTTTGCATGTGTCTTAGCAAATTATGAAAAATAATTTTTTTGAATGGGTAGGACAACCTTGTGAAAGTTAAAAAATTGAGATTGATGAAGTTTGTTATGCACATAGTATGGATCGAAGCTAACGTGACATCAATCAAGAATATGAAAAAGGAGTTTTAGAGTTCTTGCAATCTGTTGAACAACCGCAAACTCTGTTAACATGACATATTTTTGTCCTTCTGTTCGTTGTCTTAATCAAATACTCTAAGACTTAGCAATATGCGTGACCATCTATTCATGTTCGGTATAACAAGAACTTATACTATTTGGACATGTCATGGAGAAGTACTAGACCAGCCTACAACGTCACAAGGAACGAATTATATGGAAGAATGATTGAGTGATCATTTAGAGGACATGACACGTGGTGTTGGTGAAGACAATTTTGGAAGAACTAATTTGTATGATTCTCTTAGAAATGATTCAAAGCAACATTTGTATCCTGGATGCTCCAACTTTACATGTCTATCTGCAATTTTGAACTTGTTTAGTTTAAAAGCAAGGAATGAATGGATGGACAAAAGTTTCACAGAGTTGTTGGAGTTGTTGAAGGAGATGCTTCTAGAAAACAATACTCTACCTATTCGTAATTACGAGGGAAAGAAAATTTTACGTCCAATGGGTCTAGAATATCAAAAGATACATGCTTGTCCTAATGATTGTAAACATAAAGGAGTTTGCTTAACTAAAGTATTGTCCAACATGTGGTTTATTACGGTTTAAAAAGAAAATTGACAAAAACACTGGTGATGAAGGTAATGATGGTGCACCTACTAAGGTGATGTGGTATTTGGCTATAATACCTAGGTTGAAACGTATGTTTTCTGTTAAAGAAGATGCAAAGAACCTTAAATAGCACATTGGCGGAAGAAAGTGTGATAATCTTCTTCGACACCCAGCTGATTCACCACAATGGAAGAAGATCGATGAAACATTTCCAAAATTTGGTGCAGATCTAAGAAACTTAAGACTTGCTGATGGAAGACCATCAAGGAACTACATTGGACCTCTTACTAGAGCCATGGCCAAGAAGATTCAAGAGGAAGAAGGATCACCTATCATTTTGCTTCTATGGAAGGTGACTTATACTAATCCTTCTTCTCTAAACTAAAACAATTACACTTTGTGTTGTAGGGCCTAAAATAAAGCTTGGAGCAGCTTAAGAAGCTTGAGACAATAAAGGCCCAAAGCATCTCGGACAAGGCAGCTGCAACATGATTGGAACGCCCAACCAAAACCCCAAAAGCAGCCCAGCGTATGCTTTTCCATGTGACTGGATGACGTGGACAACAAGCATGGAACGTGCTTCAGCAGCGTGGATTTGCTTCCTCCAAATTGAAACTGATTGCATTGGTTTTAGGAGGGAAAATGAGATCAGATTAGGGGCACCTCTCATCTATAAATAGAAGGGCCAATACATTGTAAAGGACACTTTAGAGCTTGAATGTTATGCTGCAGAAATGAATTTCCAGCTTTCTTTGCTCTTGAGTCATCAATTCTCTTCACTTTCTCTACCCTATCCTCTAGCTTCCTTCCATAGTGGGAAGGCTTTCTGAGTTGAGAGGATAACCCACACATTTCCAACATCACCGAACACCACAATTCCACTGAATTTCACACCCATCCGCTGCACCTGCAGAGACGTTCACTGAACCATCTGTCACTCCATTTGCTGGCTGTTTGGAACTACTTCCAACTGGTTCAAAACCATGGCAGATGTACATCACTTGCACTTGCAACTGATGGTATGAATCCTTATGGGAACTTAAGTAGAAAACATAGTTTATAGCCAGTTATGTTGATGATATACAATCTTTCTCCTTTGTTGTGCATGAAAAGAAAATATGTGATGTTGTCCATGATGATATCGGGTCCTAGACAACCTGGAAATGACATTAATGTGTATTTGAAACCTTTAATAGATGATTTGAAAATGTTGTGGGAAGAAGGGGTTGATGTCTTTAATTCAAATGTTTAAGAAACTTTCCATTTGCGTGCAATGTTGTTTTGCACTATTCATGATGCTCCCTTATTACCCCATCACGTGTGTGAGACAATTGACGAAGTTTGTAATCCCTAGGCTCAGGTGCCTGTACCAACTTCAAAAATTCATTTTGTGGGGGAGGCCATATGAACATATACCCTGGTCTAAAGCATTGATCATGTCACAAATTGTTACACTACGGGTATTATATTTCTATTATTAGTATTTCTATAAAATTAATAAATATTGATTGATAACTTTGAAAATTTTAATTTCAGATCATACGTCCTCATAAGTAGCCTATGCATTAGCCATTCATAGATGAAGATAATGACATGGCTGAAACGGAGGATGATCTTCTAACAAAGCTCATGACAAAATTACACAGGTTATCCAAAGGACCAATAGAATTGTATTGGGATTTGAGAGTATTTGGCCTCCAATGCCATGTGCCACTATATATCACATTAAATGATGCGCTAGAGGTCATTGGGGGAGAAAGGATGTTGAATATTTCAATTCTTAACTATGGTGTATATAAATACTCAATTTTGTCTTCCATATTAGTTATATTTAGATTGTTAGTTTCTAACAACTTAACTTTGTTGTCAAGGTACATGGACACAATCATTATGGACCAAGGTTGGTCTTCCATGTATGGATTTGTTGAACCTTAGACCATTCAACCTTTTGCTAACACAGTTGAGACCAAACAAAATTATTTGCAAACATGGATGCTTAGTCAAATAGAGACATTGATGGGTATGGGTTCCAAAATGTAAAATTTCATTAAAGTTTACTTAATTAGTTTACTAACTATTTATGATTCATGATAGGTCTCATTCGCAATTGATGGTCATCATTCGCAGACAATGCAACATTCTATGGTTTTGTTCGCTGCACAGGAGAATGAAAAATGACTTGAAAAACATGCTTCAAGGGTGAGTGTTTCTCTTTTTATGTTTTAAATTCATGTTGACCTTAAATTTTTATGATTAATATAGTTATATTAATATTACCATGTGTTTTCAATGTAAATAGAGTTATGGGTAAATCCCGAGATCAACTAGTTCAAATCCTGTATACAAAGGTTGTAAGTCATTGATAGTTCGTATTCATTTTCTATGTTATTGTATGATCTGCATGTGTGACTATTTAGTTTGTTATTTTAGTGTAACAAACATCTAGATTCATGGGAATGTGGCTACTAGGTCATGTCTTGGATTAAAACCATCATTCGAGCTGACATTACAGATGATTGGACTGAGGTAATGATGCTTACCTTCAATACATTACAAACCAAATTCAGCTTTGAATGTATGGAAACATAATGAATTTTTCTTCATTTTACAGTGCTTCAAAAATACATCTGCTATACCAGAGGAGACAATTAAAAAAATACGACAAGAGTAGGCAACTTATCTACTACAGAGATGGACTTAGGACCCATGCCATGCCTTTAGGAAGGCCTTTATTGTTGTTGAACATTAATTAGCTTTACTTTAAGTTAAAGTTTTGGATTGTTTTTTAGATTGTTTAGTATCTTATTAACTTGAAACGCATAGAATATATAATATTTTGATGTACTAGGATCATTTTCTATTTTTCAAGCGTGGTTTTATTGTAAATATAAATTATTTTTTTAAAAAAGGAAAAACATAATGTAGATGTTGGTTAGTGCACATATGACATCTATAGGCACATGTCAGTGCACTGTCCAACATCATCTTTGTTCTAGTGGGATTTGCGCGCTTAGCGCGAAACAGTGGTCGCTTAGCGTTGAGAGATGTCAGAGAGGGGAAATCCGATGTCTATTTAGACGTCTAATGGATGAGATTCGACGTCTATTGACGTCCGATGAGGGGAAATCCGATGTCTATTTAGACGTCTAATGGGTGAGATCCGACGTGTATTGACATCCGATGAAGGATTTGATGTACAATTGGCGTACCCAATATGACGTCGAGACTGGATCCGACGTCAAAAACCCAAAGTAATAGACGTTAAAAGTCTTTCTATAGTAGTGTTATATCAATTATGTAAGGAATGGAAAGAGTAAAAAAGACATTTTTTTGAATTGTTACATATTTATTAATATATTCTTCAATAAAATATTTTTGTAAATGTTATAAAGTTAACATTTGATGTATTTATGAGAAGGGATAAGTTTCTTCAAAGGAATCTAAAGACTCTTCTAAGGTCTTGTTAGTCTTTTTAAAAGTTAAAATATTGTTTGTAGATTAGTAAATTATAATAATTTTGTCATTGACTTTTGGCAACACTATGCATTTTTGTATGAATGGATTAAACCTCAACTAGAATTTGAAATAAATATGAACATGAATTTGGTGAACATCCTTAATATGTAAAATATGATGAGAAGTTGAGCATGAGAGAGCTTTTGTAAATATGGAAAAAGTCATTTTTATGTTTTATTCTTAAGAAGTTTGCACACAGAGAAACATGATGCTAGAGTTGGAGAACCTACCATTGACAAGAACCACGTGATTGGTCGAAAGTGAAGGAAATTTCCTTTCTCATGGCCGCACCCTTTTGTTGATCCAAATCACGTTCCGTGCATGCATGGAGAGTCACACAGTTATGCACGTGTGAGGAATCAAAAAGTGTTGTCTTTACCTACCTCATCAAAAGTCTTGCTGTGTTACATATTTATACACTCTAACCATAGGATATGGTTTTTTATTTTTATAAATTAACTTTTACGTACCTAATAAACGATTTAATAAGAAAGATAAGGTTTGAAATTTTGAATTCCATAAATTCCAGAATGGTTATTTAAGAATCTCTTACTATTTTTTATTCTTGTTAAGATCTTCTCCTTTCCTCATTGTTGAGATATTAATTTTCTCTTATATAAATGAATATTTCATCAACCGTGTGAAAAATAAATTAACATTTGCTTTGATATTAAATTGATTGAAATAACCTTAATAGAATTAATATTATTAGGATTAATCACTGCATTGAAAATATTATTTTTTTCAAATCTTGAAACTCCTTTATATTTAAGAGATATATATTTTGAACATTATACATCTTAAAATTTCCATTTATTTATACTATTTTAATAAATTTTTACTTAAATAAGTTTCTTACTAGTATACTTATCAAAGATTCCATCTATTTACTTAATCTTTTATCAAAGATGAACTCATTTTCCTAACATGTATATTAATTCTTTAACCTACATCTCGATCCCAATTTTACATTGATCTTCATATTCTCTAACATTTGAGAGTTTTTCTAAAAGAAAATATTCATTTATTTTAATCTGAAATGATGTAGACTACTTACCATATCACGAGTACAAATATTATCATAATATATGTAATTATACAATGTTCATATAAATTTACAAAATCTGTATACTATGGTTTTCTATATAAAATATGAAAATACTATTATAAATAATACCAATACAAACAACTTCATATACATGCTTACCCGTAAGTTCCAATGTATCAATCTTAGCGATGGCAAACAATAAACAATCATATCTCTTGAGACCTGCCTCCTGCTTACAACTCATTTGCAGAGAAGCAAAACAAATGGGAAATTCTATCATAAAAAAACGGAGTTTCAGAAAATAATTTTAATTAAATATTTTTTATGTAAAACTACTATCACAGAATAAATTTAAATTATTAAATTAGTAAAAGAAATAAGCAGTGAAGAGGAACAAACCCCGTGATTCCCGAGTATATAGGAAAACAATTGATAATAAATACTATTAATATTATTATTATGTGTTATGTTTTTTTTGACAGGCACGTGATGAGGATCATTATATGTTTTCGTTTTGGTGAACTAGGATGTGCATAGCCAGCACAGCGTCACAGTGACACAGAAGCATCAACTTTCGATAAAATCACCAACCCATGTATCATCTATCACACGCACAGACATACACGTGCATCAACAAAAAACCACCGTCTTTGCTTCTTCAGTAAATATCTTATAATTCCTTGGTTTCTCACTTGGAATATAACATTAAATATTTTAGCTTTTAATTTTTATGAATTATTAAGAGAATTAATAGAAGCACTTGAGGGAGATGTGGAAAAACAGGTCAATTATATCTTTTTATTTTAAGTGATGAATTAAATTTGTAGCTAATCTTTACCATCATGTTTATATATATATATATATATATATATATATATATATATATATATATATATATATATATATATATTCAAGTATGTTATCTTTTAATTGATAGTATGTGCCACCATGGGAAACAAAAAAACAAAACTTTCACGATTGTCGAAAAGAAATGGCAGATCATTTAATTAATATTTCCATTATTTTCAAAATATTTATACACAAATTATATTCAACAATTTTGTTATTGCATAAATAATTATATATGAAGTTTCCTGTTATATCCTTTTAATGTCTACGCTACAATAAAAGCTAAATATAAAAGTATGAAAGTATGATACTTTAAAAAAATGAGGGAATTATTTAGTAATTTCATTGGAAATATGAATTTAAAACTGTGACTAAGTGTTGAGGGGACTTTTAAATGTTATCATGGTTATAGTTGAACACAGGTATAAAAAACTACTGTTTTTATGGCTTAAATCCACTTTTTAGTTTATTTATTTATTTTATTTTTTAGTGTTAGCCCATATGATCCTATATAGTTTTAATTTCATATGTCAATTTTCAATTTAGAAAAAGAAAATTTTAGTTCATTATTAATACATACTTTACTTGCTAATAAAAATGTTAATATATCTATGATAGTAATATAATAAAACTTATTGCTAACTTAACTATTAATATATTACATAAACAAGTAGCTAGCCTTCTCAAACATATAACAGTTTTTTATTATCAATTTGATAATATATTAATAATGGATTAAAACTGTTAATTTAAAAAAAAACAAATATATAATTAAGATTGAATATAAAAAAAAAACTATACATTCATAATTAAAATTATAGAGGCAAAAATTGATTTTAAAAATTTTTTTATTCTAATTTTATTGCCAGTTATTGTGGAGACTATTAAGCTAATTATATACCTACAAGCAAACAAACAAATCATAATCACACTGTTTAAATAAATAAAGTGTCTAAATAGACAAAAGGAAAACTTAGTTTAATTTAGAAGAAAATATAAGCTAGATATTTTTTAACACAATTTTATAATTAAGTAAATTCAGTGACCCCTACTAATGAAGTGTAATCAGTGCACCACTCTTTTTAATATAATTGGCATGAAAATAAACCAAATAATATAAAATGGGCTTGGCAGAGTTAATCACAAAACATGAACCCAAGAATCAAACCCATATGTTTCTAATTTCCTGAAAACAAAATATTTATGTATGTCAGAGATGGTCCACTGCTACACATAATCCAAAAATACCACCAGTTAATTTTTATTGCAATTATACTATATTAATTGTGACACAAAAAAAAAATACTTATATCTTTATTCAAGTGGGAACAAAAAATGATTGTATTCACATTGAAATGTAAACATATTCCTCTCATTGATGTCCATGCATATTTAAAAACACATATACATCAACATGGTAAGATATGAAACTATATTATGGTTTACTCTTCTCACACAGGCATTGACTGAAGAAAGAGAAAGGAAGAGAGAGAAACCTAGCTCAACAAGGAGCTCTAAATTCCATTGAAGATCACTGCAGGGTTTTTAACCTTATCATCACATATCCAGAGGTGTACGAATTGTCATCATCGATTATGCAACTTATATATATATTTGTAGCTAGCTGAGTTCATGTTTCTAGGATCAATATTTTAACAGTTTTTGTATGGGGAAGAAGAGAAACAGGAAAAGAAAAGCATATGAAAAAAATTTCTCACCTCCAATTTGTTGTTGTGATTTCTGGAATTGACCCTTTATCCATAGAACAGTGTATGTTTCTTTTGTGTTATGATCTTGAAGGAAATAGTATCATATAAAGTTGGAAAATCAAGGTGTATAAGAAGATGGGAGAAAGCCGAGTCTCCCAATGTTCAAAGACAAGCCCTTCTAACATTGATGAGGAAGAGTGTGAAAGCCATGCGAATGAAGATCAAAGGAAGCAAAACAACAATGGAGGAAGCTCAAGCAACAGCACAGTGGAAGAGAGTGAGAAAAAGATTAGACCTTATGTTAGATCCAAGTTACCAAGGCTTCGATGGACACCTGATCTTCATCTTCGCTTTGTTCATGCTGTTCAACGACTTGGAGGACAAGAGAGTCAGTTCCTTCATTATTTTTCTTTCAGTTTTCCGTATTTGTCTTCAATTCCAGTTATGTTATATGCAGTAAAAAAAAAAAAACAACTTTTTACTGCTTCATCTGATACTGTTTTTTGCATTTTTTGGTGTGCAGGAGCAACACCTAAACTGGTTCTTCAACTGATGAACATGAAAGGTTTGAGTATTGCCCATGTCAAGAGTCATTTGCAGGTAATTATTACATGATTCTGGCAAATAAATTATTAAAACTGTTCTAGCTTGGTTTATTTCTTTCCTTTCAATTTGTTTTTGCTAGATGTTTAGGAGCAAAAAGGTGGATGACCGAAATCAAGGTACATGATGTTCTTCTTTATAACCATTTCAATGTTAATTAGTTCTGATTAGGGTTTCTGATTATACGTATCCCTAATGAATACAACTTGGTTGTATATATATGACAGTATTTTCCGATCATACTAGTCTTGTTGAAATTGGAGACAAAAATATATATAATCTTAGCCAACTTTCCATTCTTCAAGGATACAATCCCAGTCAAAGTTCGTCCTACAGCTACAAAAACAATAACTATCCAAGGTTTTCTTAAATTTTCTCAGAAACGAATAAAACATTATTAAAATAAACTAGACCGAACATGTTTTGATTCATTCAAATCTTCTTTCTTGTTCTTTTTCAGTTACGGATTCGGGGATGCTTATTTTGGTAGCTACGAAAAACTTGTGCACAGACCTTTGGATTGGTTTAATGGAATGTCTCGAGCAGGTTCATCCATTTCTGGTGAACAATCAACAAGCAAAATTCGTGAACCAAAATATGAGCTTTTCTCATTTGGTGCTTATGAAAAACTATGCACAAGATTTAGCCATGTTGAACACACTCCATCAAATATTATTCAACAGAGAGCACAAAACCTGATGCCTGTAAATCCAACAACAGAATTGAAGACACTGAAAAGGAAGGCTCAAGATTCATCACTTGATTTGGATCTGTCACTGAAACTAAACACAAAGATGGATGCTGAAGGAACAAAATTGGAGGACAATGAAGTTCATAGCAACCTGTCCCTGTCGTTGTGCTCTCAATCCTCCTCTTCCAATCTCAGCAGCAGGTTAAAGGAAGCAAAAGATCGATGTGTTGAAAACGGGAAAAGGGCCAGTACTCTAGATCTGACTATATGAATGAGACAAATTCTCAGTGAGATCTTGAGGTACTTGTCAGAAACTATGTTTTTTATAACCAAATTCTTACATTTTATCTGACTTAGTTATGTTTGTTTTTTGTCTCTTTCTGTATGTACTGTCAAATACATGAACTAGCTAGATAAATCATGATTTTAGTTCCAATACTGTCTTCTTTTTTATGAGCTATTCCAGCATTGCCTTAACTGTCATAAAATGCCAAAACAGAAAATTTACACAGAGGTAAAGACGCAAGAAAAAGGAAAAAAGGAAAACAAAAGTCCAGTTTTTTTGAGTATCCCAAGCTAGATCAATGATTTATGCATATACGTTTTTGGCTATACTACTTGAGAAAGTGCAAAACTTGTTTACTACTTTTTTATGTTTCTTTAGTGTAAAGCAATATTTTCATGTGTGGTAGGTGTGTATCCATTTGTTTTCATTTAATATATTTTTTTTTACTATAAAATAAATACCAATATGTATGTTCACATATGATACATCGAATTGTTAGTGTAGGCTCACAATATGTGAACTAATTGTTTAACTTTTAGGCAAACTGCTGTATACTACCAGTGAAAGCAAACTCAATGAAGGACTCATCTTTTGTATAAATATATAACAGTTTTCATAGTATTTTTTAACAAGTGTTTTCGTTGGACAAAAGTCTGACTTCGTTATAGGCTAATGATGTATATATAATTAATAATTAACATATATATTTGTTTTTATTTTAGACAGTGCATAAATCAAAACGGGAAATAATTGAAACAATGGCTCATACATGTTTATGGTGAAAATATAAACGTTGGATAAAAATAAGAAAGTAGAACAAACTATATAAAGATAAAAGGTTTATTAATTTATTCTCTTTAAGATTTTAGGTAGAGCATATTTTCAATCCTTGTTAGACTTATATCTCATTCGATAAACTTACTTCTGAATAGTGGTAGTGTTTTCTTTATTTTAACTATCTCACTTGAAAAATGAATGGAAATAGGATTGAATATAAAATTTACAATAAGATAAAGATTGAGGTTTTTAAGGGATGAAAGTGTTTCTGTGTCATATGATTATCATCTATACAAAGTATTTTGTGATATGGAGTTGAGAAATACCCTTCGTGAATACAAACAAATTTAAAATCTGAGTTTATTTTTTCATATATTACTATTAAAAATGTCCAATACTTATAATGTGCTGCTATATTAATTAATAAATTTGAGTTGCCACATGATTATTATAAAGTTAAATGTATTAAAGGATATTGTAGTATATCATTTACATATACACTTTCCAAATCTTTAAATTAATGAAATAAGAAAATGCTTTGGACAAATTTAGGTACACTTAAAATAAGTATTTATGAAATATCCAATTTTTTTAAAAAAATCACTTTTTTGCTTCTTAAGAAATTATTTAAAATATTAACAATAGACAAACACATTAAAAAAAAATTAAAACTTTTCCTTGTTTTATTGAAAAAGTTATTTAAAAAAATAAGCTCAAACAAAAGTGTATCTTTTGATGAGGTTTTCTTTCTTAAATCTTTTATAATATTGATAATATCAATATTAAAGTCTTTTTTTTTCTTTTTTTATCAAAGTATTAAAAAATCATCAATAATATTTATATTAGAAAGGAAAACTGCATTTATTTTCTTAATTTATTGTTTAACATTTTAATTATAAATTACATTTCTAAGTTTGAAGGCTGAAGTCGACATTATTCCAAGCCCTTCTCTAAATTTAGAGATGTTTGCTTAAATATAAAAGTTCCCACGATAACTCATTACCAGAACTTTCATATTAGGAAATCATGATTAAGGATGGTAATAATAGATAGGTAAGAGTTTGATTATAATTTTTTTTCCAAACTAAAAAAATTATTATTTATTTTTGTTTTCGTTTTTCTTAATTGTGAGATTTATATTTCATTCTCATATATGTTCTGTAATGAGTATATTCATATTTACATGTCTATTTGTCTCTTAATAATCTAATAATATGAATAAAATAATTTTAAAATGATAAAAATCAGAAGAAATATAATATTATCAAATGAAATTTTAAGAAATTATATATTTTTATATATTTTTTTGTTAATGAAAAATATCAAGAAAGAAATTTTCCATGACTATTTAAACAAAGTATTAAATAAAGTTAAAAAAGATAAAATAATTTCAAATAACTAAAATTTCAAGACAACGATATTTTTTTTTTCAAATGTTGAGACCGAAAATATCTTCAAATTTGAGTGAACTTGAAGTATATTGACCGAATTAAACCGTTGTCAAAGAGAATGAAAATTTATATAGTGTAAAAAAAGTTCTTCAAATAATAAAAAAAAAACTAAAAATCATAAAGGAAAGAAAATAACTTTCAATACTTAATAAATTAAAAATTCAGGCAACTCAAAATTGGATAATCAAAATTTTTCAGAAAAAAAAACAACAATAAAAATATTTTCAAAAATACTACAAATGATCAAATGTATGTCTTACACATGATCTAATTCAATGATATTAAAGTTTTCAATTCATGAAAAACAATACATGATTAGAATAAAATTACACAGAAAAAAAATGCGTAATTGAAGGTGTGATAAGAATAAAACACCTTAGATATGTTACTAGTGCAGGCAGGGGAAACGACTGCGGTTGTTTTCGCCTTTTGGCAGCGGTTTTCGAACCACGGCATATTTAGTCGCGATAAAAAGTTTGAGACTTTATGCCGCGGTTGTAACCACGGTAAAAAAGATGGGGAATAGACTGCGGTTCATAAAATAACCGTGGCCTATACCCAAAATCACGCAAGTCACGTACTCTGTTATGAACTTGTGGCTGGTGCTACTGGGTCACCCAAGCAACCTTCTCATGCCTTCCCCAAACCAAACCACACTGCTGTTTCAGCATCTGCTCCGGTCTCACCTGCGGGTACCAAGCCTACACAAGGGAAAATAAATGTAAACACCCAATTCCAACATGCAACTTCTTTTACGCATTTTTACAAACACCTTAAACGCGTTTCTAAATAACTCACCTGTGGACCGCCATGGTTCACGAAAAATGCATTCTCCGCGACTACTGGCGGAGAAACACCCTCAAAAACTCCCCCGTTCTGAAACTCAAACTTCGAAGAGACTTCGTTGTTAATCCTCAACCTCGCAACTTGCCCTGTTGGCGAAGGAACACGAGAAGACCCGTTGGGACTCTCGTCGCCGAACCACCACTCCGACCAGACCAGCTTCCGATTCCACTGAGTATAGACTGAGGCGAGCCAGCCAAACCCCAAGCCATCAGTTTCTTGCTCTGCAGAAAAAACTCAGAGAAACAGCGTATGTTTACCCAAAAAGAAAAAACAAGCAAACAAAACAAAAGGATTCGTCATGGTCATCATTACCTCAGTCTTCTCAGCGTTGCAGATTGGAACAATGAGCAGCTGTTCCTTCCTGGTGTCATGAAGCGATGCATGAGCGAGGCAGCGAGGGTAATGAAGGGGAACGAGGAAGCTGAAGTTGCTGGTGGAAGAAGATTTAATAATAACACAGCTGTGTGTGCAGAGTGGGACTAACAGTGCGAATGAAAATAAAAAAAGAATTGGCAGGGGTATATGCCGCGGTTCTTTAGAGAACAGTGACATATTCCCCTGTTATTTAATTTTTTTTGCATACGTGGCGTCAAAGATGATGGTTGACTGGGGTATATGCCGCGGTTAAGTGGGGAACCGCGACATATAAGTTAGATTTATTTACAAAACTGCCACCGCGCACCATAAAAAAAAATTGGTAGGGGTATATGCCGCGGTTCTTCAGAGAACGCGGCATATTCCCCTGTTATTTATTTATTTTTTTGCATACGTGGCGTCAAAGATGATGGTTGACTGGGGTATATGCCGCGGTTAAGTGGGGAACCACGACATATAAGTTAGACTTATTTACAAAACTGCCATCGCGCACCATTATGCTGCGGTTTCTGGTGAACAGTGACATAATGTGCGCTGTATAAACCCAATTTTTTACTAGTGTGTGTAACCTTAACTAGCATTGAACAAGTTGAACACTTCAAATAAAGAAAGAATAAAAAAATTATATATCAAAAAATCTTTTTTTTACTCACATTCATACATATACTTGATCAATATATAGATACTTTCCATCAAAATTGGGATATATTATAAAAATACTCACAATTAATATTTATTTGTCATTCTTAATCATGATTTTTAGAAATATCTAAAATTTATATAATTAATCATGAATGTATTTATAAATAGTTTTATAATTAAAGATTGATAAAATAATTTAAACTTACAAAATATTTAACATCATTTCTATAATTATATCACATAAAAAAATTAATTCAAAAAACTTATATTATGACACAAAAACTTATATAGAAAACATATATGTATCTTGTTCTAAGGGGAAGTTTAAATGTAAACTAAAAGTTCTAGGTGGAGATAAGACAAATGAATAATATATAAAAGGATTAAATATGTTTTTGGATTTTAAACTATCAAAAGATTTTGACTTTAGTTCTTTTTTGAAAATTTGATTATTTGTTTTCTTTTTTTATAAAGTTCTGGATTTAGTCTTCCAAGAACAATGTTATTGGTTTTTTCTTTTTGGTTGATGTGGTTACTTTCTCAAAACACATTTCAAATTAAAGTGAAATTAGAATGAATGAAGACAAGAAGAGCAAAAAGTAGAGGTGTAAGTTGTAAAGTTTGTGTTCCACGAAATTGTGATCTAACATTCGAAGATTAACAAAGTGGAAAAACTTTAATTTATGGACTTGGTGTCCTGGAAGATATGCAGGTTCATTACTTAAAGAATGGGATTAAGGATATAGGGTTTTAGCATGTAGGTAATTTAATTTTGAAATAATTGTTGTAGTTTGTTAAGACCCTAGCAAGTGTACCGGATCGTATCAAGTAATAAATAGATGGTAAGTCCATGATATCGTCTCCCAAATGACTCAGTGGCCTAGACTTTCATGTGAATTGATCTCATTAGACTTGAAAGAAAAATATAAATTGTGGTGTTAGTGCAAAATTAAATCTAAACATGCAAATGCAAATTGAATCAGTTGGCAAATAAAAGATATGAATGAATGAAGTTGTTGGGGTTTACAATTTCATCCTTATCCACCCTCCTATATCTAATATTCTTATTAAATTCGCTTTATTATCAATGTCATGCAGCTTTCTAATCTACTCTAAACCCGATTCCTCGGCAAAGAAAGCCTATTACCAATTACTAGTTTACCATTCCTAGCTTCCTTAGTAATTAATAATGCATTATTAACAGAAGTTTAAAGCAATTGGTCGTCCTACTCCTATTCCTAGTTAGTATTTCATCACCAAGAGAATTCTTATCAGTTCTAGATTTTCCCGTACGTTCCCGTATCGACAAAATCAAATATCATGACACTGAATGAGTTAAACGATGCAAGCTTTAAAATCAGAGAAGAAAACCCAAACTATTGATAATACAAGCATATGAATAAAACAAGAATTTCAATATAAGAGAGTTTCAAAACGATTACATTGTTCCCCAATAACAAAGGGTTTAGTTCACCATAGGCATGGTGAAACTAGATGAATTGAATGGAAAAGAAGGAAAAGATAAACCCTAGATTTGGTATATTGGAGCTTCCACATCCAGAATCCTCCTCCAAGGGGAGTGTTTTTGTGTCATTTCTGCCAAAAGATTACAAACCCTAGGGTGTCTAAGTCTTTAAATAGGACATAAAATAACAAAAAACAAGTCTAAGCCCAAACAGATCATAAAAATCGCACAAAATATATCAAATCACGATCTGGTTGACTTTTTCTGGATTCTGGTTGACTTTTCTGCACTCTAGTTGACTGGTTGACTTTTCTGCATTCTCTTTGACTTTTCTGCATTGCAACCTCTTGATACTTCAACCATTCTTTCAACTCATTCCAAAAACCTACAAAATCAAGGGAAATTAATGATAAATCATAAAACATATCCTCAATTCTCTTATTCACAAAACTAAAGCAAAATCATGAGTCAAAGCAAGTTTCTAAGTCAACAAGGGTGCATTTAATATCAAAATTAAGTATAAAAATAATGGTTTTTCAACCGTTATCATAGTTCCTGAGATACCAGACTCTCATGGAAAAAGGAAAGAAGAAAAAGGGAAAAGAGAAAATTGGAAAATTGAGAATTATTCAAAGGAACTAACAGAAGAGATTTGTACTTTATCCGATTTAGAGTGAATTATAAATAGAACACAAAAGGGAAACGAAAAAAAAACAGAAAACAAAAAAAGGATTGTGGGGCTCTGATGCCGAGTAGTTGAGCTGCAAAGTTATAATGCCGAATTGTTGAGTATAATTGAACTGTTGAGGTCCATGCTGCCAAGCTCTAGGCTACCAAGGCCTAAGTTGTCGATGTCAAAGTTGTCGAGCTCCATGATGCCAAAGTCCACGCTACCGAGGTCCACACTGCTGAGGTATAAATTGTCGAGGTTCGCGCTGCCGAGGACGACATTATCGAGGTCCACACCGTTGAGCTTGATTCTGCTAAAGTCTACATTATTGAGGTCCACGCTATTTAGCGCCATGCTGTCGAGGTTCACGTTATCGATGTTCGTTACTTACCTATACAAGTGTTTTGAAGATGTGGTGTAACACCCGAAATTCTTGGATGCCACGGGTTTACAAAAAGCATATATTTCAAAACTTTCTCATAGCATGAAAATGTATTTTTTTAAAACCTTAACTTTTAAACATGCATAGTTAATTCAAAACATAGTAGTTCTAAAAGCCTTGTCCAATTACATTATTTCAAAAGTAATTAAAATGACTAAGGAATTAAAACAACTACAATTACATTGATTCAAAAGTGTATACCAAAAGAAATTTTTAAAGAAACCCAAATCTTTCCATGTCATCTCACGAATCTATAATGCCTCTAGAACATCTGCAATATTATTTGCTCACATATAACACATTATATGATCATCGCCAATAATATCATTTGCAAACACACACACAAACACACACACACACACACACTCATATTCTTCTAACATAAACAATTCAATCATAATGAATTACTCGATCCTCGATTCTCGATTCTTGATCTTTACCCATTAATGTCATCTCCAATATCTTACACCTAGACCTTTGGTCTATCTATCAATTAACACCTATGTTAACTACCTATTATAACCATTATAGTAACACCACTATCAACATATCAACACTTGGAGCATCTCATCGTCATCGTAGATACACTACCATCATGACTTTCCCAGTCATGACAACACCATGAGCATCACATTACCATAAACACCATGGTGGAAAGAGTCTGTCTCACTCCTATATCCTAGCTCATCGATTGTAGCTACTCCTACAACCCACCTGTAGCCTTCCATACAGGACATGTGTAGCCTACCCTACAGATATGCTCGAATAGTCTTTCAATCTAGCTAAGGAACATGTAATCCTAACACACAAGGAGAGAACCACACCTTCACCCCCACACAAGCAAGGCTTAATACCCGAGCAACCCTTCCAATGCACACAAGGCAAAAAGGAAGCATTTATCCGCAGATAGAACCAAGATTTACTAGGTACAACAAGTAGACTTATCCTCCACTCATATGCTCATCAATCACATACTCAAGTACATCCCAACACTCACTCATGCTCCAATCTCAACCACAAGTCAAACCTGACTTTAAACATAACCATTAATTCATTCTCCGAGTATCCTCACATTCTATAGCTGCCCAAGCTTGGACCACGTTCCTTCTTCATCAAATTCGTCATTTTACTCAAAAATGCATTGTGATAATTGATTATCACTTAAGATAACCGATTATCTTAGTGAAAATTACCCAGAAACATCACACAGAAAGGGATAATCGATTATCATCCCAGATAATCGATTATTCCCTAAACCAAACTCAAAACAATTGCGTAAATAATCGATTATCACTAATAATAATCGATTATTGCCGAATAGAAACATATCCTTGACATAATTCAAACATTCAAACATACATACATCAACCCTAGATCACGAGGAAATATACTTAACACATCATACATGCATTCAAGCTTCACATAACCATATAAACATACTCAAACACATATAATATATCACTTGAATCATTCAAATCTAATAATTAACATGTTATACCCCTAATAAACCCAATTATAATACATATGATTATTACTACACCCTTACAACAAATATTTGCATGGAAAACTCCTAAGTATCATAACTTTATTCTCCCTTAGCATTAAACCCTCTATTGGGATAACCCAACAACATACATATACATTCATGGGGAAAACCTATAACAAATATTACCAAAAACCTATGCCCATGCTCGCAGAAACCTTTGCCCAACAATGACAACAGATAATCATAACCATATAGCCATATATCAAACACGTATTTTCATACAAGTAAACCAAGTATACATAACATACAACAAACAATGGTAAGTTTCCCCATACCCCTCAAGAAAATCAAGAATATACCCACATTCATCATATAATAAAACAAAGGTAAGCTTTCTCATACCTTGGCCAATCCCAAGGCATTCTCTATATCCAAAGGTCTTCTCCAATGTAGTTGCACTCTTTTGTTCACTCTTTGTCCTTTCTTCTCACTTTCAAAGTTTCCGTGTTATTTTCATAATGGCCAAACTTTTTATAGGAGGTGTCTACTATAGTTACAACTATGTGTAGAATATACCTAGGGTACTCTATTTATAATAAAAGCTCATAAGGAGTAATAACAGCCAACTAAAATAAAAGATATAAATAAGATTAAATAAATTTATCATTAACTTAATTAATTCTAATAAGTCCCTAATATATTCTATCTTAATATTTTTATTCTAATTTATTATAATTCTATCAATAATATATAATATAATATCTAACCATAATATCTAATTATATATAATAATATCTCAATATATCTTTTAGTTAACTATATAACAACAATATTTTTTAGAATATAACAACTAAATCTTCTAAAATATTTATATAATCTTTTTTTATTTAATTTTCATATTATTTAATCCACATGCTTTTTCTTTCTACACTCCCATATTTTAATTTCTACACCTAATTAATAAAATGTAAAAGACCTTTTTACCTCTAGACAAAATTATAAATATAATCAAAGAAAATAATATAACAATTATGTTCTAACAAAGATATACACTTTAGAACACTAATTACCAATCAGAACACCAAAGTCTCAAGACTACCTTATTTTAAGATTCCCACTTTCCCAAATCCTACATGTGGCACACTGTTAACTACGTTAAAAAAAACTAACAACGTTGGTCATAGAAAATTAAATCCAAAACTTTTTAAAAGAAGAGATATGAAAAATAATCAAAGTTTTAAAAAACAACTAAAACCAAATTCACACGATAATTTAGGAACAAAAATATATTTAATTCTATATAAAAAGAAAATTTTATAAATTTATTTATTACGATTTTATGTTTGAAATAAGGTAATAATTTCTTCATGGGCTATTCATGACTAATTGATACTCGTGGTGTGTCTTTTCAAATAACTCAATAATTTTAAATTTCTTCTAGAAATATGATTTGAAAACATTCATAAAAAAAATATCTAAATTTTAGATTTTCAAAATACTAAAAGTTTTTTTATGAATTAATAATCCTTTATAAAAAAAATAATCATTAAACTTTCATTTTTCAAGATATTTCTCTATTAAGTAACATATTTTAATGTACAATATATATTTTTTATTTATTTCAAAGTATATATATATATATATATATATTAAACTTTTTATGGATAAAAAAAATACATTGTAGCTCAATTATCATTGTAGATATTTACCTCCATATTTTTTTACTTTTTTTTTGGATAAAATATTATATCAACCTAAAACTGAACCTTGGTTCTTGCCTAGTTTCCATGTCACCAAATTATTTTTCTTTGGCGGTTGGAATGGAACTAGGCAACGACCCAAGTTCTATTTTGGGTTGAAATGCCATGAGAGATGCAAAAAACACAATTTTTTCTTACGAAGAAGCTAGCAAAGGCAGGAGGTGCTACAACGCTACCCAAAGACACGAGCAAAACTGCATTAAAATACTACTAATACTCAGTAGACGTCGGTTAATGCCATATCTAACGTCTATTGTGCCCTCAGACGTCGGGTAATGCCATCTCTGGCGTCTTTATTGTGCCCTTAGATGTCGGTTATTTGCATGGACCAACGTCTATAGACGTCAAACGTGGAACATAACCGACGTCTATAATGACGTCGTACCTACAAATAACCGACGTCGGATTAACTCACCCATATAAACGTCGGTTCTGGACGTGACATTAAAAGCCAAAAATAACAGATGTCTAAAGCCCTTTCTGCACTAGTGCTACCTTTGGTATCTAGTATGAAATATCGACAAACAAAAGGATGGAAGAAAGTTATGTTTGGTTTTCTATTTTTCCATAATTCGTATGGCGTCTTGCATAAGATGGGTCAAATATAAATTGTATTATGAACGTAGAAAGCAATATTGATTGCTTCAGCCTAAAAGTGCCTAGGAGAGTTAAAACCATTTAACATAGATATGGTGGCCATTTCTTGTAAAGATTTGTTCTTTCTCTCAACGACTTTGTTTTGTTGCGGTGTCCTTGGAGTTTAAAAGTAAGTTGAAAAGTTATGTTTGATGCCAGAGTTTTCATAAAATTTTTGAAATAATTCATTTTCAAATTCTCGATGATCACTTCTGATTGAAATAATCTTACAATCTTTTTTCATTTTCAATTCTTCTGATTTCCTCAAATGCTTCATCCTCATGGACTAAGAATAAAAGCCATGTCCACTTAGGAAAGTCATATACTACCACTAGTCCATAGAATTTAGCACTCATAGACGTTGTCCTTGTAGGTCCAAATAGATATATATGCAATAGCTCAAGAGGTCTTTATGTAGAAACAATGTTTTTACTTTTAAAAGTCTCTTTGACTTGTTTACCTCTCATGCAAGCTTTACAAAAGTTTGTATCTTTGAATGCAAGCATTGTAGTTTTTAGATTAATCTCATACTTACATGTGCACATTTACTATGCCATGAGATTGCATTATCTTTTATTGACACCAGGCATGACACGCTTTGAGCATGTAATTCATATAGATCTATCTTGTACAAGTTGCCTTCTCTACTCGCAGTAAATACTAGGAGACCCTGGTTGTTTAGGACTTTACATTGGCCTTTTTCAAAGATAACATTGTATCCACTTTCAGACAATTGACTTATGCTCAACAGGTTATGTTTGAGGGCATATACTAAAAAAAAGTTATCAATAAAAGGGGAGGTGTTTATATTTATCTTTCCAATGCCTATTATTTTGCCTTGTTGATTTCCTCTGAATGTAATTGTTCCACCCTTCTTGCTCTTAAGGTCTTGGAACATAAACCTTTGACCTGTCATATGTCGTGAGTATCCACTGTCTAGGTACCATGATTGGGGTCTCCTTGCGGTCATCAAGCATATCTGTAAGAGAGATCATTTTGTCTTTAGGTACCTATATTGATGTGGGTCCTACTTTGATAGTCTTATTCATTTTCCTCTTCTCAATGGTTGGTACATGATTAGAGACTTTCTTCTTAGGTTTAAGAAAACAATCAGTTTTGACTTTGAATGTACTATGAGTGTTGTTACCATTGAAACCTAAGTCGTGTTTGTGAGACGGATGCTTACATTCTTTGACTAAAAGCTTTAGACATTCATTTCCTTCAAACGTTCTACTAGAAATGAGAGGTCTTATATCTCAATCCAAGAGAGGGGGAGGGTTTGAATTGTATTTTACCATTTTTCAAAAAAAAAAAAAAAATCAAATCTTTGAGTTATTGGATATTTAAATCAATAATCAAAGATATATGAATCAACTAAGTAAAGAAGGAGAAAAGAAAGATCAAGACACAATAATCTATACTGGTTTGACTATCACAAGCCTACATCAAGTCCTCCTTCAACAACCTTAGTTGAAGGGAATCCACTAATAATGATTTGAGAGTACAATAATAAAATGCAACCCTCAATTGCACAACTTACACCACCCAAATCAAAATAACAAATACAAGAGATGAAACACTCAATCTCTTACAAAACACAAGAGCAATCCCAACTCTCAAACCTGTCTATCCTCACACAGGTATCCAATACACATATTGATGAAAAGCCTGATCTAAACACACTCTCCAAAGATTGAATAATAAACAATGAAGCCCAATGTCTGGAATGAAATCTTGTTGTGTAATGACCAAGGAAGCTTTGATTTCTTCAAGAACAAGTCTTTAAGAGGACCTGTATTCAAAACTCAGAAAATCTGTTAGTATTTGAAAATTAGAATGGTTTAGAATCAGGTCTCAAGTTAGGTATATATAGAAAATCAATTCTTGACGCAGAATAATCGATTATGTTATTTGTATAATATATTATGCTTTTGCCTCTATTTTAAAAAATTATTTGAAGTGTATAATCGATTATTTGAATACTTATGCCTATAATTGCTTCTTCTAACAGTCTTAACAGATTGGGCTAATTGTGTAATGGATTATACTATGTTCTTTGTTTTAATCGATTATCAAACTTATGTAATCGATTATATTGACACTTAGCCATATTAGTCATCCATTTACATTTCTTAACAAATTTTGTTATTTATATAACAAATTATGGTTTTCTCTCTATTTTAATAGGTTATCTACCTTATATAATCGATTATAACAAAGTGTTTTGTCTTTGTTTAGCTTTCTAAGTGTTTTGGCTAAATCTAACAAATTATAGAACTTATGCAACCATTATTTATACCAGAAACTAGATTTCTAATATGTTTTAGGCTTGATTCACTCATCATTAATGGATTCAAGCATCTAGGACTAACATGTTAAAGATATAAACATTTTTTATGCCATTTTGTTGTGCAAGAAACCATTTAAATAATTAACCTATTCATCATTAAAAACTAAGATGTAAAGCTAAGCTCCCCCTATCAACATTCTCTCCCGTTTTTGATGATGACCAACAAAAAACTATGTTTTCGATTTACTTCTGCCCCTTTGGGCATTATAAAAAAATGGAAGAAAAATTAAGTATAATGGAATTCACATGTGCAAAACATCAAAACAACTTATAAACAAGTGAAGTATATGATGCTCCCCTTATCAAAAAGATTTAAAGCACTATAAAATGGTGTAAGCAATTTTATGAAGTATGACAGGATAAACAACAATTCAAAATAACCATCTTAATTCTATGTATCACAACAATATTTACTTGTATCAGAGCAGAAATTGCTTAAAATATCAATGATATGAAATGCTAAGTATGACAAGTACACTTTGCAATGTTTAAAGCAAGTATGATTTGCAAATGTAAACATAGAGTATCATATCAATAATGCCATGTATTACGCAACAAAAATCATGATATAAAAGCAATAGATTTTATAAGTGCTTAAATTGAATGAAAATGATGCATATTGCATTATGTATAATAGAATTCAATGTGACATTGTACTATACGCAACATATAATATGAATTGCACTCTATAACAACTGGACGTAGGATCTGTGTGATCTGAACTAGTACAAAAATCATTTATGCAATTTTCTATGTAATTTACTCTCTTATTTGTTTTAATTTGTTATTAAGGAATTTAGATAATACGAGAAAATTATTAAAGGCATGGTTTTCGATAAAAAATCAATTCACCCATATTTTGATTTGTTGTTCACGCTAACCATTCTGTTGCACCGCTCTGACACTCTCGACCATGAAACTTCAACTTAGATGTTGATGTGCCAATGAGGGTGATGAGCTAAACTTGTCACTCGTTCCTAGGTACGATTGGGTGGATCCTCATGTTCTCGAGTACATTACATATTATTGTTAGGGGAATACATTCATTATCTGGATGAGAGAATTGACTTTCTCAAGGAGGATATCAACATCGATCTATACAACTTTTGGGTTTGTCTAGAGAAAAAACATGTTTGTCATAGGTGGGAAAGTTCATAGGAGGATTTATTTTTGGCCAACACGTGCTTGTTTGCGGATCTTCACGTTCGCCTTCCATTAATCATTTCATTGTCAGGGTACTGGATGAGTTAAATGTTTCCTCCACACAACTTCATCCCAACGGGTGGGCGCAATTTGACCCTTTAAAATTATTTGCAAGAGTTTGGATTTGACGTCGATGCCCACCATGTTCTTTCATCATTTCTACAATTGTCCTAGGAAGAAAGGTTGGTGGCTATCTCTGATAAGGAACTCCCGAGCCAACCTCTTAACCTTATTTACCTATTCGTTTAAATGTTTTAAAACTTCCTTTTAAATATTTTAATAAAGGTTGTCAATCGAGAGTATATCTTTGACGACGATCATCCTTATTTTCCTTTGTATTGAACCCACTGATCGATGAGGATAACCTATCTAACCCAATCCATGTTGACTTCGGAGGAGTTATTCACTTTGGTCGTCCTTGACCAATTGCCCCAAAACTACTTACCTAAAGGATTCTCAAGACATTCCATTCTCCTCGTGTGTGGTATTAGGTTTTTGGTGAGTGAGTTTCTTTTTTTATGATAATAACGAGATCAGTTTTTTAACCTAGCTACATTTTTCCTTTTATTTTTAGACATCATGTCTGCTAACCAAGCGGTCCAACATGCTTAAGCATATGTTTGGGAAGTACGACCTTACGAAAGATGCATCTTCCAAGTCGATAGGTGTGATTGTCGCTGAAGTGAAGTGTCATCCTAGAGTTGAGGATCCTAGAAAGCTTGATAAAGGTACAAAGATTGGTAGGACGCCTGACCTCCCTCTCAAGGTTTCCTAAGCTTGCAAAAAATATAAACCCTATCTTGAAGATAATGAATAAGAGTTCTCCAGAGAAGTGGAACGGTCACAAGAATATGAGCTATATTTAAACCTAGTCATCATAAAGGAGCCCATAAGACAATAATCCAAGGAGCCTTTGTGTTGTGTATTTCATTAGCAGGGTACTTTAGGAAAACTAAACACGTTACTCGTAGACTGAAAAGCTGACATTAACTCTACCAACGCTAGGACAATGATTAAGACCTTACTTCCAAAGCTACCAAGTATTCGTGTACACGGACCATCTGATGCTGAAGATATTGAGGAAGCCAGACTTGGTCAGGCCAGATGGTTAGTTGGTTTTTAGAGATATCAGAGTTCGACCTTTGTTATGAGCCTGACGACTTAGTCTTGCCTCTAACACCTAGGATATTTTGCTGCTTAGCTTCATAGTCAAGACGACCACTCAAATCAAACACAGAAGATGTACGTCGAAAGATCGTTCGACAAGAAGGGCGGAGGAGCTGGCATAATGTTGGAAGGATTAAACAGTATGAAACTAGAACAATTGTTAGTGTTCAAGTTTAATATATCTAATAATCAGGCCAAATATAAGGCATTAATTACAAGACTTACTTTGATACAAAACATGAGGATGGGCAGAGTGATTGCACAACTGACTCCCATTTTGTCATGTGACAAATGAAAGGAACATTCCAAATCAAAGATGAAAGCTCTTCATATTACTATAGGGCTACTTAACTATCCAAAAGTTTTGAGGCCATTGACATCAAGAATATACTAAAAATGACCAAAAATGGCCCAAAACCTAAATCTGACCCAAAAGTCCTAAAAAACGAAATTATAATTGAATTAAAAGTAAAATGTTGATGTGCAGAGCAGAGGATGACGTGGCAGCAATCTTGTTGTCCCAAAATATGATTCCAAAAATTTTTGTGCAATTAATAATAATAATTAACCTCAGATAACTCAAATTTATTAAAATAAAAATTACCATAAATATCAAAATTGAGGAAATTGGACATTTAAGCAAAATTGGTTAATTAAATCTAGTACAAGAAGCTAAGTGAATAAGAGAAAATATCAATTCATCATTAGGGTCTTCTTGATTCTTTGAGCACAAAATATCTATTGGATACAAAGTGTTGTTGTTGTATAGTGTTGTTGTTGTTCTTCTTATGTTTTACATTTAATTTTCTTAAAGAATATACATTTATACTTATATTTCTTTCGTTTACATTGTTTTTGATCTTTTTGCCTTATTATTGGTTGGTTAATTTCTTCTTTCTTTCATTCTTGCATTATAGTTTTACAATATTTCATTTTTTATTTACATTTTAGTTTGCAACTGCTATGTATTGTTTGTTCTATCTTTTGTACCCTTAATTCAAAATCAAATTACTTGAATTACTAGGAATATTGAACGAAAGCATGCATATTATGGTTTCTATTGGAGAACCGAAAGGACCTCAAAGTGCTCCTTCTTGTTCAAGATGTTTTCTTAAGATAGGATTTTAAGTCAATGTGCCGATATCCTGGGTTTTGATTTTCTTAATTACATTTGTGCATTTTACTTTCATAGAAATCAAATTCCACATTGCTTACTTAATTTCTTACGTCTTAAATTTCTCATTGCCTTTTCTTCTTATTTTGTAGTGGTTTAGCATAGTTAGTCTTGAATTTCATAATTGGTATCATTGTTAATTTGATTGCATTCATCTGTTTGAATACATTTAAATTCTAGCTTTAATAGCGAATATGCAATTGAATATTTTATGTTCTAGTGATTGTTTATTCCAATTACATATTTTTAACATTTTAAGGGAACATGTCATCAAACTTATTCTCTTTACCTTACTATGTACCTTAAAGAGTCAAATGTAATTTCATTCCACTAATATTATACTTTAAATACCATACATGTCATCAAGATGATTTGTACTTGATTGATAGTTAAAGATGAAGTATAGCTGTCAAAATGGGTCACAACCCGTGGGCCAACTTGGCCCACCACGGCTTCGGGTCGGGTTGAGTTTGAAAAAATTGAACTTTTTTTATGCGGGTTAGAGTTCAACCCGACTCATTTAAACCCGACCCATGTGGGTTGAACCCGTGGTGGGCCGGGTTGGCCCACCAACCCACCTACCTAATTTTATTTTATTAAAATTTAATTTTAATTTTATAAAAAGATATTAATTATTATTTTTTCCTTGAAAAAAATTATTTAAGTTTCTTATTTTCAAAATGAATTAAACAACCATGTTGGGAGTCAAATTTGGGAGTGAAATTTGTTTAGATTTGAATTATAAAAAGTTTGTAATTTTTTTATTTAAAAAAATTGTAATTAAGGGAGTCAGTGAGCCAACCCATTTACCCATCAACCCTTGGTGGGTCGGGTCGGGTTCGAATTTTTCTTGCTCGCTAATAAATGAGCCAGGTTGGGTTGGCTCACTAAGTGACCAACCCGTGGTGAGCCGGGCCGGGTCGGGTTACCCGTTTTGACAGCTCTAAGATGAAGGTTCAGAGGAAACTTGAGCATGAAGCTCAAATTCAAAAAAAAAAAAATTCACACCAAAGCATTTTATAGGTGAACACCCTTATTTGGTTAGGGAGGATGTATGGAATAATTTGCTAACACATTGGAATTCTTTTCTCTATTGTAATAAATGTGCTACAAGCCAAAAACACAAAGCTTTAGAAAAAAGAGTGACCCTACACATAAATGGTTCCATTACCACGAGCATATCAATAGTATGGTATAAAGCTTAATTTCTTTTATTTTCATATTATGATATAACATGATTTTTAAAATTTATGTATATATATAACCCCATATTTTCTTACAAACATAGGATTATAGACAGTTTGTATTTGTTGATGAGGTATTTCAATGAACTTATCTTCGCAAAGGATCTAACTAGTTTGTTGATGAAAGATCTCAGAGAACACATGTAAGAAAACAGTTTTCCTATTATTTTACTTTTGAACTTAAATTACTACTATATTTAACTAATTCCTCATTCTATTAAGAGAAGTAATTTAAACAGTTTTCCTATTATTAGGGTTGTAGAGGGGTTGCCCCTTTCGTAGTTGGTGAAGTTCTTGTCTCTGTACACAACGAAGTTCACGTCCTTGTCGTGCTTCTCATAGCTCGACCCCACCTCGGGGGCGCAAAATTCTAGCAGTCACTGATCAAGCGCGTTCTGAGTCGTGAGTTTTATCAATGCCGCCGACTCTGCCGCACTCAGTGACGACGCCTTGGAGAAATGAAATAGAGGCTTGGGAAGTGTGCTGCAGATCTCTTTGTCCTAATAGCGAATCATGTAGGCTTTGGGCGTGAACGAGTTTTTCTCTCCATCAACTGCCCCATCAAAGCTAACCTGCATTAAGTGAATAAGACCTATTTAATGTGACAGTGAGACAACCATAGGGAAACAGTCTCATAACATAATAGGAAAAGTCAAATACAAACGAAACATAAATCCAAAAGAGTCCTAATTGAATCTTTTGTTTGGATTACTACTACAAAAAAAAAGGGATTTACCGACGACAAAAAGTCCTCGGTAATGACAAAATGTCGTCGGTAAACGCATTCTACCAACGGCTTTTCGACGGCTCAGAAAACTTACCGACGGCCTCATCGCCTTCGGTATTACCGACGACCCTAAAGCCCTCGGTAATACCGAAGGCGGTGAGGTCGTCGGTATTACCGAGGGGTTGAAGCCGTCGGTAATGCTTTCTCAAATTGTGTGGGTTTAGCGACGGCCTGGAGGCCATCGGTAATTTAGACAGTCTTTTTTCAGCCCAGTTTGCTTCTTTATTAAACCTAAAACCTGCAAATGAAAAATCAACAATCCCAAATATCAATTTATCCAGGCAAACATCAATTCAAATGTAATCATTCAACATTCAACAAGAAAACTTCAATCATTCTAAGTTTCAAAATATTATAAGTGTCAAAACAAAGTTTAAATGCAATCCCAAACTTCTAAGTTTAAATGCAAAACAAAGTTTGAATTGGAAGATGCTAACTTCAAAGTGTGATAAGTGCCAAAGTTTTTATAAAAGAAAACCTAACTAAATTTTTTTTCTAAAGTTCCTAAATATCAAAACCTATGATAATCATCAGGATTATCAGGATCATCAGAATCATCACTATCTTCGTCTTGCATAGCTGTGGTCTGGAAAGGAGGCTGCTAAGGTGGACATGGTTACAGGGATGATGATGGGGCGGTATGTCCTTGCTGAGGAACCAATGTCCTAACCAGATTTTCCAGATTTTCAAATCTGGCTAGAAGTGAATCATAAGCATCTTTACTAACGACATTGTTGGGGTCAAATGTGGAAGAGGTAGATGGTTGATGTCTGAATATGCCTCCTCTTCCAGCACTATAATGAGAGGCAAGTTGCCCTACCCCATATAGTCGTCCTTTCTTTTTTCCCCCGACGGTATCAACCCAGCATTGGGTCCTGATCATTTCTTCATCAGCATCTACTCTACCATCAGGACCAGATCCCCCCTCTGGTCTCGCCTGTGTCAATCTCGTAGAAAAATCTTCCTGTTAAATAAGATAGAAAACATCATTAACATTAATTTCAAAGTGTGAAAAAAGAGTACAAAATTGAATGCTGTTAAAAAGTTTACTTACAATTGTCTTGCGAGACCTCTCATCAACATATTCGCCAGTCCCCTTACGAATATGAGTCTGTGTAAAGACCTCATCAACATGAACAGCCCGTCCAAGCGCCGCTTCCTGTAATATTTTAAAACATACAAATGACACATATATTAATTTCAAAGTACATGATGTTATTGAGTTATTGATAAGAAAAAAATCAAGATTTTTACCATACGAATCGCATGTTCATGTGTGGTGATGGATCCTCCAGTATGCAGTGCACCACCTTTTTCTGATGTCCTATTTTTCTGGGCGGTAGCACATTTAATGCGGTATTGTGGCGTATTCATGCGCCAACAATGAATTCCATATGTGCTCCCCCACCCAATGAGGGCGTTGTCCTGCGATCCGGGCATCTCTAGACATTTCTGATAATCGGTGAGATGCTTTCATGTTAAAGTTTTTTTGAATTTGAGCTTCATGCTCAGCTGCCCACTGTACCTTTTGCTGTTACAATAGATAATGTTAAAATAAAGCAAATGAAATTCCTATTTGAATATGGTGATGCAAGATGATTAAGTAACACATGATTTTACCATAATTCTCCCAAAACAGTTTTTTGTCGTCGTCAGGGATTACTCCCCATGATGCCCACGGCTGAAGAAATATTTGCTTAATAGTCCTAGTGATGGCCTGTGAAGCAACTCTAGAAGGAAGAAACCTGAAATATGAATGTAAGAAAGTTATGAATGTACAACCATAGTAAGATCAACAATTTAATGCAAAATACAAGACTAAGAAGAAGATATGGTATTACCCTTTTCCGCATGACTCAATGAATGGTCAATCATGATGAGCAGGATCATCCAAATCATCAGTATCAGCAGGATCAGTAGCATCAGCAGATGGCTGGTGTACATCTGAGATGGTGTAGAAGGTGGTGTAGCGATAGAAGAGGGATGAATATATGGTGTGGGCCCTACCACTGAAGGAGTATGCACTAAGTAGGAGGTGTGGGCCCTACAACTGAAGGAGTTGTTTGATGTGTCATCATCCTCATTGTCATCGTTGTTTGATGCGTCACTATGATCATCATAGTCATCATCATCATCTTCATCATCGTCTTCTTCGTCATCTTCAAGTTCTTCTTCATCGTCGTCTTGTTCTTCATCTTGTTGTTCTTCTTCTTCTTCATGTTCTTGTATTTGTCCTTCTAACTCTTCAGCATCACCATCGAAGTCTTGCAATGCAGATACACTTTCAACTTCAATAATTTCATTTCCATGTGTCATTTCATCAACTTGGAAAGGGATATCTTCTTCGACATCATTTGACTAAATGCGACCCTTAGGCTTGGTTTGTATTGCAACACACCAACCACGTTTGTCAATGTTGCGAAATGCTGGATATGGGACATAATAAACTTGTCTAACATTAAGAGCTAGAATGAATGGATCAAATGGCAGGTATCTTGAAGTCATTTGAATTTCTACAATATTATACCTAGGATCCACTCTTGTTCCATTCCTAGATGTATCAAACCATTGACAATAAAAAAGAACTACCCTCTTTTGAGTACTTGAAGTATTATACTCCAGCTCATAAATTGTTTCAATAATACCATAGAAGTCATCATAACCACCCTCAGTAAGGCCCTTAACGAAAACCCCACAATTAGTTGTCTTGTTTCCTTTCGACCATGCATCGGTGTGGAACTTGTACCCATTTACAAAATACGTGTGCCATTCTTTGACACATCTCATGGGCCAATTTGACAATTCCCATAGATCTTGAATTAAGGGACTTAATGGCTGGTTATGAACCTACAAAGAAGTGGTGATGAAAAATTAAGTTACAAGTGTTAACATCAATTGTTTTTAAAATATTGAAAAGGATAATCATACTTGATCTCTAAACCACTGAGGGAACTGTGAGTGTATTATAGCAAAAGAACTCCCTTTTGGAACTTGCATAGCCACAAGAAATTAATTGTATAAAACAAACACAATTAGTGACTATGTTAAAGTTTTATGAATGACAACTTAAGAATGAGATGAGAACATACTCAAGGTACACCTTAACTTCAAGGCAATTAATTAAGACATGGACGTGAGCAGAGTTGAATTCAGCATCACTTAACCAATGAGTGAACTCTTTGCCCGCGTGATGACCCACTTGTTGAAACACTGACAAAGTTGAATGAGATGTGGCAGATTGTGTTTCATTCCTAACATTGATCGGCTTCAACATGAAGTTTTTGAAATAATGAGAGCAAAAGTACGTTGTCTCACGATGCAAGTAAGTCGAACAAATTGATCCTTCCACTCTGGCTTTGTTTTTTACTGAACGTTTAGACTCTCCCATGAACCTTTCAAACGAATACATCCACCTATATTGCACTGGACCACCAAGCCATGCTTCATGTGCAAGATGAATTGGAAGATGTTCCATGGAATCAAAGAATGCAGGAGGGAATATTCTTTCCAATTTGCAAAGAATAAATGGAATATTTTCCTCCAACTTTCTCAAGGAATCTGCCTTGAGCGTCATAGCGCACAAATCCTTGAAGAAACGGCTGATTTCTATAAGTGGATTTAACATGTGCATAGGCAAACAGCTAAATGCAACAGGGATTAAAGTTTCCATAAAGACATGACAATCATGACTCTTCAACCCTTGAATATTGCCCTTATCAACATTAGCACATCGGGCCAAGTTTGAAGAATAGCCATCTGGCATTCTAAGCTCCTTTATCCATCGACAAACTATTTTGGCCTCGTCTTTTGATAGGGTGTAATTTGCCTTAGACTTTAGGAACCTACCATTATCTTTGGTCTTCAACTATAAGTCTCTTCGTTCACAATACAAAGATATATCTTTCCTTGCCTTTTCATTATCTTTCGTCTTGGCACTGACATTCATGACTGTGTTGAAGATGTTGTCAAAGAAATTCTTTTCTATATGAATGACATCCAGGTTATGTCTCAGCAAGTTATCCTTCCAATACGGAAGATCCCAAAAAATACTTCTCTTCATCCAGTTATGCCACTCCCCGAACCCTTCAATCCTATTGATACCACTTTCATTGACTTTTGGAAAATGTTTCACTCTTCTCCAAACTTGAGATGGATTAAGCTAGGAGGTGGCATATCTTTTTCAAGTTGCCCTTTGCGAAAAGCCTTTTTGTTCCTCCTAAACATGTGATCAATGGGCAAGAACCTTCTATGGCAGTCAAACCAACAACTTTTCCGACCATGCGTCAATAAGAATGACTTTGTGTGTTCCATGCAATGCGAACAAGCTAATCGACCGTGCGTGCTCCAACCAGATAACATGCCATACGCTGGAAAGTCATTAATAGTCCACATCAAAGCTGCCCTCATAAGAAAATTTTGCTTCCTTGATACATCATAAGTCCATATACCGGTCCACAACTTCTTCAAATCATCAATTAAAGGCTCTAAATACACATCAATCCCTGATTTAGGATTAGATGGTCATGGTATTATATACGTTAAAAACATGTAAGGCTTTGTCATACACATCTCAGGTGGAAGATTATATGGAGTAACAATCACCGGCCAAAATGAATATGGTGATGCAGACGCCTGAATGTATGGAGTAAACCCATCCGAACATAGACCAAGTCTCACGTTACGACCATCACTAGCAAATGATGGATGTTTACGGTTGAACAGAAGGTTGGTTTGCCTCAGCCAAGAGATTGTAAAACCTTTGAGTGCTTTCATTTGGAGACTCTTGATCACGACTATCGTTTGGTTCTTGTTCAGAATGTCGACGAAGAGCATCGTCTACCATCTCTTGCATGTAGGTAAATTGATCTATCTCAGATGTATGTACAATAGTATTCGAACCTGATGCAGGTCGATTTTCATGAGCAGTGGAGGTAGAAGGCATTTCTTCACCATGAAATGTCTAAACCTTGTAATTTGGCATGAACCCTTTTTGGTATAAGTGAACTTTGACGTCTTCATCTTTCATAGTCTTTGTACATTCACACTTCATGCATGGGCATCGAATCCCTCCCAAGAGCATAATATTTATATCGACGAGCCGTCTCAACAAACTCATTAACTCCAAGGACAAAAGCTTCCTTCAAACCTCTCCTTCCGCTATAACAACGGTCGTACATCCATCCACGATGATTGGGAAAATAGGCCATGTTCTGTGACAAGCCAAACAAACAACTTAGCCAAAACAACAACACTCCATGCGACATAAGTAATAAACCTATTACTACTTAAGTCAAACATGGAAGGCAATTTGAATACTACTGTCATAGGCATGCAACAAAGGTCATTCGGAGTATTATTACTCTACTGAAGTTCTATTTTATAGAGTACTTACACATTGACTACTATAATAGGCATGCAACAAGGGTCATGCTGTGTATTATTTATTACTGTAGTGAAGTCCTCTTTTATAGAGTACTTACAAATACTTACACATGTAGGTACTACCATAAGCATGCAACAAGGGTCATGCTGTGTACTATATATTCTTAGCCTACATATCTCCACCTATGTCTTGTTCAGTTTCAAGATAAAATAAAGCATCTAAAAACAACTCATCCCATCATTTTAAAGTAAGCTTAGTTCAAATAGTCTAGTACACAATAAATATACACAATCACAATCACAATAATTATTTAAATATCTACTGACAAACCAGATTTGGTCAAAAAACAGCTCCACGATCACAATCAGGAGACCAATGGCTGGTGGGCTGCACGTTTGATAGCAAATTTCACCAATACAATATATTTGCAAACATACGACTTAGAACAAGGTAATGAACAACACAACAGACTAACTCACTTGAGAACGTGACATTGATTTCTATCTCAATTTTTTCAAATAGAAAAGATACAAAAACATCACAAATAGAAATGTGGCATAATAATAGACGTAATAGTATCAAATATGAATGAACAGATATGCCAATAACCTTTTAGAACAACTGCAACGGTAAAAAAAATTGATAGAAGGGGTTCTGTGCTTATGTAGAATGTAGGCCCACCCCCGTAAATAGTAATAGAGATGAAAATAGGGAAGGACAAAGATGATTCTGATCATTAACAATTGGAATCCTATATAAGAGCCATTTGTTTTAATGGGAGGAAATAATGGGCAAAGCATGAGTAGCTTACTGTGACAATGAGTTTGCCTCCTTCAAAAGTTCTTTTATTTCTCTATGTAATTTAGCTTTTTCTTCTTTATCAGATCCACCCTGAAGCAAAAACATAAAACATAAAACAATATTAGAAAACATAGACACCTTTCTCATCTGCTTGAAAATCTTGTATTCCTCCTCTCAACTAAATTTTGCTTTGGTAATTTAATCGTTGACTCTGGTCTGCAACACATTATCACTTCTCAATATTGCATCAGAAGAATCATAATGGCTTAGTCTCAATATTTAACATTCTATCCAGAAACATCAACCCATTATCGAGTTTTCTTATGTGCTACATTTTCAAAAATCTATATTATAGGATTAAATGTTTTCATTACTAAAATTTGATATGAAATTGACATTCGTATTCAAACTTCAATATAATTTGGTTTCAAATTTTAAAAATAAATAGATATAATCATCTTAACAGTGATTTAGGTTATCCTTTGAATTATTTGTCTTTTTGACATGTTTGAGTTCAAATATCAATTTCAAAGAATCATTTAACATAAAAAAAATTACATTAAAATTTGGAACCAAAATATATCTAATTACAGAACTATAATATATATATATATATATATATATATATATATATATATATATTATATTAAACAGAATTTTAAAGTGTATATGGTTTTATTAAATTATGATCAGGAATTGGCAGGCAAAGTTTCACAAGAAAATATTTGCTGTGGCAGATGTGATTGTGTCACCAACAACAGGGTTTGTGTTGTTTTCTCACAGTGCCTTTATTTGATAGCTATTTTGTCTTAGGTAACTGACACACTACCTAATGCTACTTTACATTCTTCAAAATCCCAGTTATGAAATATTCTGAAACTAAAAACTTGATTAAATCATTTTCTTTTTATTCTTTAAGAGCTCAGATTCAATGATAACCCTATCATCCTTTCATCACAGGTTGGATACGACAAGCTAGGTTTGCCTATTGGCCTTCATTTTTTATGTCACAGGAAAATAGCAATCTTTATCAAATCACACCTTGTCTCTTTTAATAATATAACCATGATTGAATTTGTATAATGAAACATTAATTCTAAATAATGTGAAAATATACATATTGAAAACAAATCTGATGGAGGCAAGACACACATTCATTGTTTATCCAAATATGAAGAGTTCAAACTATAACATGAAAGATATACTATGAGGTGTCAGAGTAACTAAGATGTAAAAATACACAATAATACTTAACATGAAATTTAAAAAATATATCTATAATTATATTAAGTTTAGCAACCATAAGCAAGCAAAAGATTTGGATATAATAGAAATAAGTTTTGGTAAGATCCATATATCTGTGTTGAATAAATCAGCAAAGCCAAAGTCAGTCTAAGCACCAAACATTTAATCAGAATTTCCATGCACAAATGGGTCTAGTTTTTATTGAAACAATAAAATGAATAGTAGACCCTGCTATAAACAAAGGTCCCAGCATTGTTTACGAATTTCAGGGTGAATTTTAACACATATAAAGAAAAAAGAGATTCTATAAGTACAACCAAATACTCAAGGCCATTCTAAATGAGTTATAAAAGTAAAATTTAAGTAATCATATTGCCCAATGTTTCTCTTCAATATACAAGACAAATGGCATACAGGAATTCATCAAAGTGTAAGGTATATATTTATTATATTCTTTATGAAAGGCAATGTCTAAAGAATATATAGGAGCAAAGAAAGTTCATATGTCTACCACCACCTGACACAAAGCACTATGTGTTCATTCAAGTGTTCTAATAAATACTCCAATTGTTATAAGAGTTAAGAACACACATTATATTTGAAGGAAAAAAGTTACTAGAGATTTATTGGGGGCCGTGAGAGAAAATAATCGTGCAGCTGCTTTTGTGTTCTTTAAAAGCCGTTATGCTGCTCTTTATGGATTAGAATTTGGTAACAAATAATTACGCATGAAAAGTTAAATGTTGAACTTCATTTAAGAAACCTTCTCTCTGATCAACAAAGGTGCATTATATAAGAATCCATATATGATCAAAGGCCCGCCTCAATTACTAAATTATCATATGCTCGATTACTCTACAATGTGAAGCCTGTGATTCGCAATATGCATCAATAAATTATGATGTAGAAGAATTTGTTCAAAGCTAGAAGATCTTCAAGAAAAGCTTTTAAGAAGAAATACAAAGCTGAATTCTTGGTAGAAATGCTTTCATTTAGAATGATCAACTCAACTGGTTGACTATGTTGAAGAGTGGCTAATGAGTATCCCTACTTATTAGCTTAACTAGTTAATATTCTGATCTTTAAGTAAACATTTTTACCAAACGAAGAATTCATTTTTTGTAAGTTCTCCTAGATTTTATTTGTCTTTCTATTAAGCTTATTAGTTAGTACCATCTGCTCTGTTTGTTTTCTGACCTGGTGTTTGTGTATTTGAAATACTTGTTAAAGTTGCTAATTATTTGTCCTTTTACTTCACCTAATTTCCGTTTATAACTTCACACGTATACACTTTTTTTACTAATAGAAGATTAATTCATTAAGTCAGAAAATAATTACAACGAGAAGGGTGGATGGATGAAAGGATATTCACTGGCATAAAAACAAAACATTAAACAACAAAGTAAAATTTGTAAATTAACGCAGCAAAGGTACCCAATCTCTCCTGTATCTGCTACGGAAATCGCATTCAAAGACCCAATTTCTTATTGAAAATCAACAGACACATATATAAGACAATACTTTTTGACATTGAACCTAAGCAATGTGTACAATGAGTCTTTCTCAGTTGGGGTATGTTTTTGACATTGAACATAAGCAGTCAAGCACGAACTTAGGTCTTTAGTTGTACAAACATTTTCAACACCAAAACAAACATCTATCAAGATCAAAACAACACCAAAACCAATTACCCAGTAAAAAAACAATAGGACCTCCTTCTTCATCAAATGGTACAACATAAAGAAGAAGAATCATGTTTAAAGAAAAAGCACAACAAGCGCCCAACAGGAAAAGTAGTGAAGCTTGCTTACTTGTTAGCACACCCAATTCGGTGGAAGCCCCTCCACACCCCTATGGCGCACAAGCCTCACGCATACAGCCACGAACCACCACCCCTGCAGCACACAAGCCTCACGCGCACAGCCACGAACCACCACCCCACCTGCAACACCCACAACGAACCTCGATGAGACCGGACAGAACAGACAGGCACACAATGCCACCAGAAAGACAGAGGTAGACGAGAGAATGGAAGCACGAACCAATGGAAGCTCCGCGAGAGAACACCTTAGGGTTAGGGCTTTGGGCAGAGGAGAGCGGGAATTTCTGAAATTTGGGCAGAACGGGACTTTGGTATTGGAGGAGCAAAGGGGAACGGTTTTGGACGACGAAGGTTCTTGAGTTGCTGACGAGACTTCTCTGGCTTGGTATTTTGGCTCGAAGAGTGGAGGGAAACAAAAGTTAGGGGGTTTAATGAGCAACGAACTTACTGACGGTCTCATGGCCCTCGGTAATGCCCTCGGTAAAATGTATTTACCGAGGGGCTGAAGGCCCTCACAAAATTTTCTTAGTAGAACAGACTACATTTAATATAGGCAAGCCAACTCAAACATATGTTAGTGAATTAGTCTTGTCAGAATGGCTGCAGCGGACTGGTTAGCGTGAGATAACAAACCAAGAGGGGGAAGTGGGTGAATTGGTTTTAATAATAAAGTGTGCCTTTTAAAAATTCTTCTCAATTTTACTTACTAAGCGGATAATAAAAATAAATAACAAGAGTAAGGTTGAAAGAAATTTGCACAAATGATTTTATCCTAGTTCAAATCTTACCAATCTTACGTCTAGTCGCTTATCTCAAATCAAGATAAACAGTTCACTAATCACAAAACAATTACAAATTACAATCACAAAGAAAAAATTTGTAAAAATTTAGAAATCACCTATCTTGATACCACAAGAGATGAACCTGCACCTCCTTTGAGCCTACACAAAGGATGAATCACTTCAAGAAGGATGAACCTCTTCCAAACACTTCCTCATATACACCAAGGATGAACCAACTATTCTTTTGTCACCGCAGTAGCACTTCAACAGCTCCACATGCAAGAGTTTCTTTAGCTGAGCAAGAGTACACAATTCTCAATGATTTCAGAGTTCTAGAGCACAAGGGAAGAGTTGTTGTTGATTGAAAAGGAGAGTCTATTTATATACACAAGTAAAAACTCTTTCGTTCGTCATTTCCAGCCATTTAACGCTTTTAATCGATTAATATTATTGTTAATCGATTAAAACGAGTAGAATGGCTAGTTTTAACGGCTAGTAAACTTCAACGGTCACCTTTAATCGATTAATTTGAGGATTAATCGATTAAAAGGTGTTTTAATCGATTATTATAGTGGTAGCTTGAGTTTTCAACTCTTACTATGTTTTAATCGATTAATACTAGGTTTAATCGATTAAAACAATGCAATTTTGATTATGAATATCAAATACACAATATGAAAGTACATGGAATCAAACCTACTGAAAATCTAAGTCGTAAACTGAAATTATTACAAAAGCTTATCATAACGGTACAAGTCTTCAAAGGATCTTCTTGAATCTTGATATCTCGTGACTTGAATTGGACATCATCAAAACTTCATCTTCATCATTTTGCTAACAAGTCTAAATACCATATGTAAAACATTTAATAGTGAATTATTCTCATGCATATTCCTTTCCAACTAGGCCTTATTGCTGGTGTGATGTGAGTCAATTGACTTTCCGTACACTTTCCTCATGGACTACAATGATAAGATTATACATGTATTTATCATCTTGCAAATTAAGTATGTGTTCAGATTAGCCTCTTTTCTGTTCAAACCAGCTTATAATCAAAAGTGTACCTAACTAGAAAGCATAAAAATTTATTCTCCCAAGTTAGTCCAACTCTAATGAATCATAGATCAATAACCACATGCATACAAGTAGAATTGAAAGCCTGAAAAGCAAAAACACCGAAGAAGTTGATACCCAGAAAATAGAGGCAACAAATGCCCTCTAGTTCATGGTTAACTTCTAAGTGGCCAATTAATTCTATAACGCACAAGGTAGATACAATGCTTGATACTTTGAAACAAGCGAATGGTTGTCAAATGTTTAAGGTTGATCAGATCACATAACGAAAACTTGGTAACTCGTATTGATGAATCATGTGGAATTATTCAACTCACCCACATGGTCAATAAACACCACATTCAAGTGCCTTTTAGTTGTCTCTGGATCCTCTTCTTCTTCTTGAATAGAATGAACGTCCTTATCTTTCACTACAAATCAAAGTCATGGAGTGATCACACGAAAATGGAAGTTTGCATCTTTATTCACAATGAGTTGTATAATTCTTTATGAGCAATCAAATGCAAACTATGTATATAATTGCATACTTGGAACTCACGATTTCTGCGATTAAGGTTTCGTCACGGTGGTTGAATGGCGACACTATTTTGTGTGATGAAGTTCATGGGTGGAGACATGTGAAAGATGCTACTTGTAGTGGTGATTGAAACAAACATGATGGAGTCACAATGGTCCAATGGAGATGACGACAATGCAAGGTTTGGCGGTGGCACGATAAAGAAGATGAATCTCCTCTACATGAGAACCCTAATGGGTGGGAAATTACAAGTCATGATTTAAATTTTCCACGTAATAAAATAATCCAGATCATCATCACCACATTAGTAGACTTTGACGTCGTTTCTGACCATTTAACGAAAATGGCTTAATTGTTAAGATTTTACAAAATTTAGGACATAATTGAGATCGTTTTCAGCTAGAAGACCCACTTGAAATTCCTCAACAAATATGAGAAACATCCGAGGGTTTAGACCTATATTTTTGCTTTAAATATAAATATATAAATATTACTTTTATAAAAAGCTATTCAAAATAATTTTTTTAATTGTAATCAAATTTTAAGTACATAAATTTCATTATTTTGAAAAGTTGAAAATATAATATATGTTGAGTTTGTTTAAACTAAAAAATAAGATAATTTTGAAAGAAAAAAATATTCAAAATAAGTCATTTTTTATAAGTCTAAAAATTACTTATATTGGGATAAAATTGTAAAAGCACATTTTCTTTTAATTCTTTCGTTTTTTTGAAAGTTTTTATGAATTTATTTTCATAAACTATTTAAAATAGATTATATATAAATAAGCTTTTAACTTATTTTAAGTTTTGACCTTTAAAATATAATAAGGGTGTTTTAGTTTAAAAAGAAATATTTTTTCCTAAAAGGAATTATTCATAAAAATTAAATAAGTTATTATTTTTATAAAAATCTACATAAACATTTTCATCTATCAAAATTGAAAAACAAAATACACAGTTTTATAAAAGTTAAAAAAATAAAATAATATATATATATATATATATATATATATATATTATTATAATTGCATAATTTGATTCAAGAATGCATGATTGATGTATGTAATTAAGTTACAACATTAGTTAGACAACTATCTTTACTTAATCAGAAAAATTTTGAATATTATTAGAAGTTTATTATTAGGAATAATATAGTCAACATATTAAAAGAAGGTCTATGGGCTGGCTGTAGCTGATAGGGCTTTATGATATTTGACTTTGTGAGCTTTTTTAATAAATGATTTTCATGATCTTATGGGCTTTTTTGGTCTCAACCTAAGTGGGTTTTTTGGTCTCAACCTAAGTGGGTTAGGGACAAGTCCTATAAGATGTTTGATAAGTCTAATATTATCGTCATATTATTACTTCAATAACTTATTTTCTATTGTACTTAGTATTGTGTTATAGTATTATAGATAATTGATGTTTGCATTGGATGGTATTGAATGTTTCTCTTTAGGTAGAAATATTAGTTTGTTTGGATGTAGAGAATAAAGTACTTTTATTGCATGTTTGATGAGGTTAAATATTGGTAGGAGTGTAGAAAACATAGCTTACTGTTCTAGAAACATGCATTGCATTTACCAATGAAAATATCTATCGTAATTTTTGATGAATTCACTAATGAATATATTCATTGTTAATGTCCTAAGAATTTATTGACAAAATATTCGTCATTAATGTTCTACCAATTTATTGACAATTTTCGTCATAATTACCAACAAGTTTTATTTTTTTTCGATAAATTTTACCAACGATGTTATTAGTGATTAATTTTGACTCATCAAAGTTTTGTGGAAAATAAATATTCACCGACAAATTTTTATTATTTCTAAGGGTTAAATATACTTTTCGTCCCATAAGTATCACTAATCTTTGGTTTTAGTTCCTACTCAAAACTTTGATGGCTTTTATTCCTTAAAGTATAAAAACATGTAATAATAGTCCTTAAAAATGGACGACGTCAACTTTTTATTGATCTGGCAAACGGCGAGGCCACGTTTCTGCCAGCTTCCCTCTTAAGTATCTGCCACGTTTCATGTTTAAATTGTGGAATGAAATTAAGTGATTGACACGTGTGTGGATGATTGAAATGACATTATGAATTAGGGCTCGAATTGGGGAAAGTAGTTTCTGGAAACATTGTACTCCAAAGGTGCCCACACCTTCACCATCATTCTCTAACTCTGCCAGCCTCGCACCCTCTTCGACTGCATCGCCGACGTCCCCCTGCCGGAGTCCCACACCACCTCCCTCACCAAGCAGTTCCTCGAAGCCTTCACCCACTACCAAGCCCTCGGCCTAGCACACGGAGACATCAAACCCAAAAACCTCTTGTTTGACGAAGCCAACATCCTTAAACTCTCCGACTTCGACTCTGCAGAGTGGTTCGGTGAGGGCAGGACCATGCGCGACGTGGTGAGCACCCCTTATTACGTGGCTCCTGAAGTGATAATGGGGAGAGACTACGACGAGAAAGTTGATATTTGGAGTTGTGGGGTTATTCTTTACACAATGTTGAGTGGCATTCCACCCTTCTATGGAGATTCTACAGTAGAAATTTTCGAAGTTGTTTTAATGGCTAATCTTAGGATTCCTTCCACAATTTTTAGGTCTGCGTCTGTTCAGGCTAAGGATCTTCTTAGGAAGATGATCTGTAGAGATCCCTCTAGATGTATATTTGCACATCATGCATTGAGTATGTTTAGTCCTTTCAAATGGTTCTTAAGAAAAGTTATGTTTCTTGTGTTACTTTATTAATTAGTGTGCCATTTATTTGGTTGCAGGACATCCATGGATTTTGAGTACTGCTCATCTTTCTTGAAAAGTACCGCTTCAAACTATTTCATCCATTTTTGTACAAATTATAGAGACAAACATAAACGCTTGTGATGTATATGATAAAGATTTTTAGAATATTATTACAATGTTTCCATAAACTACTTTTCCCCAATTGGAAGGTTTCGAACCCTAATTCGTAATGTGATTTCAATCACTCACACACGTGCCAATCACTTAATCTCATTCCACAAATTAAACATGAAACATGGCAGACACTTAATAGGAAAGCTGGCAGAAACGTGGTCTCGCAGTTTGTCAGATCAACAAAAAGTTGACGTCGTCCATTTTTAAGGACTATTATTACATGTTTCGGTACTTCGAGGACTAAAACCCATCAAAGTTTTGAGTAGGGACTAAAACAAAAAATCAATAATACTTAAGAGACGAAAAACATATTTAACCTTATTTCTAACGAATGACGACCCTTAATAATATATGTTTTCTTTATAATTATAATTCAAATTTAAGTATTTTGAAAGTGTAGTTCAGTTCCCCTTAAGTCAAAGTTTTCCATTTACCAAACAAAATATTCTTATGATAAAGAAAGAAGTTGAAACACATATAAAGATCATGATAACCAAATAAAAATTTATACAAACCGCGAAACACAAATTAAAAGTTGTACCAGCTAAAATAATTTGTTTCCTATATTTAAAAATATGAAACTTCTAAATATTCCGAGTACTATATGAAATATACCGGTCAACATTACAATGAGAATCAACTTACCAATAGATGTAGTCGATCGGTCAAGGCAGCCGTTTTAGGTAGTTAACAGGTATATAAACAGGTATTAATGGTTAATTAATGGGTTTGATTGTTGTACGCTATATAAATATACGATATTAATGGTTAATTAATGAGTTTGATTGTTATAAGCTCTATAAGTATCCAATTAATGTCAAGGTAAAAACATTTTTTTTTCTAAATCACATTGAGACCTTCTTGAGAAACAATTGGTTCGTTTTCTGCATGTCAACAACCGATCGGTGCATATTGCATTCTAGAAGAGGCTTTGACGATTGAGGTTTAGAGTAGAGTAAGAAAGGACGACCGACTCTCGACCCTTTTCAACCGAAACATTTTGGCACCCACCGTGGAGTTCGAGGACAATAAAAAAAGTCTACTTGAGACCACAAGAACAACTTGATCAGTTGGGCATGGTTCAGGAGATGCAGAGACAAATGCAGGAAATGAGAGCAAAAATAACAACTTTGAGGGCAGAACCTACTGTTGGTTAGAGGGAGCAGTCGGTGTAACAGTCGACGATACCGATACATGGGCCCGTGGTAGAAAATGCTCAGATAATGCGACACATTGGCCAGTTTTGGGAGAGGCCCAATTGTAATTTCTGACCCAGTTATGTGTGGCCAAGAGAGGGCATACCTCTCACTCTTCCTCATTATGCTCTTTTCACATTTTGCTTGTTCTTGTACAGAGGAGAGCTCTCCAAGTTTAGGTTCTATCTTCTGTTTTCGTTTTTCCTTCTTCTTCGTTGTATTGCATTCGAATTTTATTTTAATGATATTCTCTATTTTTGTTTATATATTTTCACTTCCATTCTTCATTTTAAAGTTCATTTCCATTTTGTTCCAGTACTCATTTTCGTTTCTAGAGTTGGGTTTGTCTTCCAATTCGTTTTTCTAAGTTTGATTGTTGTGTTTAATTTTGTGTTATGTTGCATTCCAGCATTGGGTTTCATTTTCATTTTAGGATTACCAATTAATCTTCACTTAGTGATGGATTGGTGTTTGAATAGGGTGATGGTAGGTTTAATTTATTGGTAATCAAGGATTGGAAGCATTGTGACTGAGCTAATGACCAACTTTTTTTAATTAGTGTTCTAAAATGTTAATTTAGTTAGTAAAAACTGTCCAGAACCCCCCTCCCCCGACTACATGTTCGATCTAATTCCTGAACCACATTTGGTCCTTGAGAGATGACCTAAAGGTCGTTTTCCTAGCTTATATTGCATTTAATTGAATATTATATTTGATTCGGTACGACCTCGATCAAAGGGGCAAAAAGATAAGGTTTCACCATCTGGAGGCCACAATCAAAAAGAAAGAAAAAGATCGTTCAATCACGATGAAAAAGGAGGGGCACAAAGCTTAGAGATCTCCCTAAGGGGGCCAAATATATGTGCTACACACCTTTAAATGCGTCTAGGGCAAGAATCTTGGAGGAAGCATTAAGGGCTGATTTATTGCTACCTATTAGGAAGAAAACAACCCCAAAAAGTGATGATGGAAGGGAATATTGTCAGTATCACCAGAATATGGGGCTTACAACCGAAAAGTGTACAACACTTGAGGAGTTCCTCGTTGAGGGAAGAACTAATTGTCAGCCTCAGCAAAATGCTCGACATCCTGGTGATCGACAAAACAGCAGAAGTAGGCGCAGGGAACGACCCTTGAGGGGTCACATTAATACAATTTCAGGAGGGTATGCTGATGAAGGTTCATCAGCGTTAGCGAGGAAAAGGAATTTGAGGGGTTTGGGAAGTGTTCACAGGGCAGATGTGGTTAAGTGATTCATGCCCGTCATCTCATTCTTAGATGAGGACTTCCACGCCCCTGATCCCGATCAGGATAATCCATTGCTTATAACGGTGGTGATAGCTCATTACAACATAAGCAAGGTCCTTATTGACCAAGGAAGTTCGGCTAATATCCTTTATTGGAAAAATATTCAACAAATGGACTTGTTGAAGGATTTAATTGTACCTTACATTAAGGAAATTATGAGATTTGTTGGGGAGTGGGTGGATACCAAAGGTTATGTTGACTTGAGGACATGCCTCAAGGTCGAACGGGGTGCAAAGGAATTGAAGGTCAAGTTTTTGTTGGTGAAAGCCAACACGTAGTATAATGTCTTGATAGGCAAGCCCTGCCTAAATTCTTTTGGGGCATAGTTTCAATACCTTACTTAACTATGAAATACTCATCTGACAAGGGGACAATTTGCATGGTTCGGGCAGATCAAAGGGTGGCTTGGGAATGCTATGTAGCAGGCTTGAAAATGGAGCCTTTAGTATTAAGGCGGAGGATCAAGTGTTCGAAAGTTGACGGAAGAAGGCTCCATCTGATTCTGGTGGTGGAAGAAATCAACCTGATTTTCTTTTAATGGATATGAATGCAACATCTTCTTGATTCCAAGACTGATTGGAAGTCACGAACAACAGATACGTATTCGGTGCATTTGTTAATGTTGGGCGCAAGCCCTCATCCACTGAGTGCTAGGCTTTCTTCAACTTCAACCAAGTTGCTGGTTGGAATGTGACTCATATGGGCTTCCAAAGCAGCTTGCTAGATAGCTAGACATTGCCTTTATGCATCCAAATGAATATTCCAACATTCCTTCAAGTGAAGATTTGGCTTGCTTCTCCAATCTTGATCTTTCCTTGCTTCTTCCCTTTATGTATAAAGCTTTTTGGCCATTTTATCCATGATCACCTAGCTTTATTAGACCCTACAAAACACATATAAACATATTAAAGATAATCCTTCTAAGACTTAGAGAAAGAAAATCAAGAAAGAGTTTTAGAGATCCTTCTTCAACTTCCCCTTCTTAGTCATAACTTAAGTTGGTACTCCTTTGAATGGAATACCCTAAATAGGATTCCACCAGAGGTGGCCATGACAGACTTAGATCCACGAACCAATACAGAGGATCAGATGGAACCACTAGGAGAAACACAATCATTGGGTTTAGGAAGGATGGTTGAGCATATTACATCCATAGGAAAAGATCCTGTAGAGGGCCAGGCCAAGGCCATTGGCTGAGAGCTAAAGTTAAACAATGGCCTTTTCGCCTGGACCGCAGCTGACATGCCTAACATACACCTTAGCGTAATGTCTCATGAGTTAGCCATTTTTAGGGAAGCTCGCCCAATTGCACAGAAGAAAGGAAGGTTGGGGAGGAGAAAAGACAGGCAGTATATGCTGAGGTGAAGAAGCTTTTTGAGGCTAGTTTTATCAGTGAGGTAAGATACACTACTTGGTTGGCCAATGTACTAATGGTTAAAAAATCAAACGAGAAGTGCAGAATGTGCACAAACACCACCGATTTGAACAAAGCATGCCCCAAGGATGCATACCCCTTCCTAGTATTGATGGTTTGGTATATGAGGCATTCGGGTACTAAGTTCTCAACTTTCTTGATTCCTATTGTGGGTACAATCAAATTCCTATGTACCACCCAGATTTCGAGGAAACGACCTTCTTCATCGAACGGTCAAACTACTATTATGAGGTTATGTCATTTGGTCTCAAGAACGTTGGAGATAAGTACCGACGTTTAATGGATTTCGTCAGCAGATAGGGAGGTGTGTGGAGGTGTATGTGGACGATATGGTGGTAAGAATTTGTTCGGTGGAGGAGCACGTCAAAGACTTTACGAAGGTGTTCATCCTAGTCCGCAAGTATGAATGCGCTTAAATCCCGCTAAGTGCAGCTTTGGAGTGCCGGTGGGAAAATTCTTGGGTTTCATGTTAACAGCCCAAGGAATTGAGGCCAACTCGGATAAGTGTAGAACTGTGTTAGAAATGAGGAGTCCTTAGAACCTCAAGGAAGTGCAACAACTATTGGGGGGCCTAATATCTCTGCCCTGGTTGATTCTAAGGTTGGCCGAGTTCATTAAACTGATTGCCAAAATTATAAAGAAGAATGCCCAAGGGAAATGGGAGGACAAATGTGAGGCGCCTTTCGGTGGGGTTAAGGGAATACTTGCTAGTCCGCCAGTCATGGGACGATCGTACTCAAGGCACAATTTGTAGTTTTTCTTGGCTGTTACAAATGCAACGATAAGTGCGACACTGGTGCAAGAAACTCCAGAGCTCAAGTTGGTTTGTTTCATCTGTAGGGTTCTTAAGGATACCGAAACAAGGTATCAATAGGTGGAAAAGGTTGCTTTGGCGTACTCATGACCTCTCGTCGTTTCAGACCTTACTTTCAAAGGCATCAAGCGGTAGTAAGAACTGATCATCCTATAGCGAAAATATTGAGACAACCAGATTTGGCTAGAAGGATCGAGATATGGTTGATGGATTAGTCAGAGTTCGGACTGCGATTTGAGCCGCGCGGGTTAGTATGTGGACAACACTTAGCAGATTTTGTGGTGGAGTTACCTACCAAGGGTGGAAGTCCGTCGCAACCCTGGAAGCTTTTTGTCAACGGATCGGTCGACAGGCTGGGAGGTGGAGCAAGAGTGGGTCTTGAGGTACTGAACTGACTGATGATAGAACAATCACTTATGTTTCGATTTAAGAGAGTTGCATGAAGGAGTGTGCAATATGCATACTAGTCAACAGACACTCCATACTCGTGTCTTACGAGCAGGGTATTTTTGGTCGTTGTTAGACAAAGACTGTGGTTTGTTCATACAAAAATGTCTAAGTTGTCAGGAGCATGGAAACAATTTAAGCCTACTAACCACTAAGCTGGATAACCTGGTGTCATCGTGGCCCTTTGCTTAGTGGGGGATGGATATCGTTGGGCCATTCCCGATCGGTAGGGCGCATAAAATGTTCCTCTTGGTGTCTGTTGACTACTTCACCAAGTGGGTAGAGGTAGAGCCTTTAGCCATGAAATCAGTCGCACTAGTTCAAAAGTTTGTCTGGAAAATCATATATTGTTTTGGCCTACCATGAGTGATAATTACCGACAATGGCAGGCAATTTATTGATAGAAAGTTGGTTGTTTGCTATAAAAATATGGGGATAAAACATGTTACTAGTTCGATTGAGCATCCTCAAACGAATGAGCAGGCAGAGGCGGTCAATAAGGCAATAGTTAAAGAGTTAAAGAGGCGACAAGAAGAAGCCATGGGAGCATGGGTAGATGAGCTTCTGGAGGTGTTGTGGATTTACCGCTGTACTCCACACGGTACCATGGGGGAGGCACCCTTTAATCTGACCTATGGCCCTGATGCAGTGTTGTCGATGGAGGTTGGGGAGTCGATAGTAAGGACAGAGCTTGAAGACATAGGCAGAAATGAAGAATAATTGTGGGGCGCAATTACATACCTTGCACGAAAGAGGGGAGGAAGCAGCTGGTCGTGCGGAGGCCCAAAGAAGGTTGATAGTGCGCCGGTACAATACCAAGGTATGATCGTGGTAATTCATTGAAGGAGATCTAGTGTAGTGCAAAACTGCGGAAGCTCAAAAAAACTGCGCTCAATGAAAGTTTTGCAGCCAATTGGGAAGGCCCTTTCCAAGAAATGGAAAATCTCAACAATGGAGCTTACTGCTTGGAACTTCTGAACGGCAAGGTCGTGTCAAACACTTGGAATGCTTCTCATCATAAATTTTATTTCAGTTATCACCTTATGTAATTCATCATTAAAGTAATAATATCAGATGATTTCAGTAGTTCTAAAGTATTCGACCTAGGGAACGTTCTCATTGAACTCCTAGTGTTTGTCGCTCAGTGAGGAACGTTCTTCGCGAACTCTCACTTGAGCCTCTTCGACCTAGGGCACGTTCTAAGTGAACTCCTAGTGTTCGCCCCTAGGTGAGGAACATTCTTCGTGAACTCTCACTCGAGCCTCTTCGACCTAGGGAACGTTGATGAGTCGATATTTTATTGATTTCACTTAGTTTATTGTGCTAAAATTAATCAGGGAATTGTGCTTAATTGTCCGGTATTTTCCCATTTTTCCTAATTATGCTTAATTTGACCAGAAATTCTAATTTTAATTAATTTGAATTTTCTGAGCTAATTATTTGCATTATTATTTCCAGGGAAAATTTGGAAAGCACAATTTAAAACATTTGGAGGACACCAAATTAATTCAAGACTCCCCAATTAGTCATTTTAAATTTAGTTACATTGTAAATTTAATTGTCTAAACTTTTTAGGCAAACTCTTTGCATTGTAGGCTAATTTTCGTAGAATAGCTTAAGCCCAATTGTAAAAATGATGACACTTGTCACCCTAGGGCTTCTTTTAGGGTGGACCCCACCCCATTTTTGCGAGACAAGGTCCAATTGTAAAAATGATGACACTTGTCACCCTAGGGCTTCTTTTGGAGCTGTAGGTGTAACGTCCCGGCAACTTACAGGGACTGTTGACTGCCCCCACATATCACCACGAGACTTTCCAGTGTGCTTTGTCATCACTCGCACACTTTCCGGAAAAACTTCCCGGAAGGTCACCCATCCCAGAATTTCTCCAGGCTAAGCACGCTTAACCATGGAGCTCTTATGGGTTAGGCTATCGAAAAGTAAATGCATTTTGGTGATATGGGTAGCCAAATCAATTCCTTTAAGTTATCCTTCAACTGTATAGTCCCATACCTATATAGTCTCCAGATCCCTCTCATTCCGATGTATGTTCGATTCACCATGCCTCTTGCACCGGCGATCACTCCCCGCCCTCGTTAGTGCCCGGGTGTCACAGTAGGGGTGCACACAAGGTCCAAGTGCAGATTTTTATTTATCATTTTGCTTCCTTTTATGAAAGAGAAGTAGCGGTGATTAGATAGGAGCAGGGGTGTGCAGTGACGTTGAGTTAGTGAGGCTGTAACACATTGAATTTGGAGATTTATCTTTCATTTAAGGAAGGGCTCATTTCGTTTTAGGAGGCACACACGCCATTTTCATTTTAAGCATTTTTGCATTGATGCTCTCTTTGATTCCAGTACACGGTGGTTTATTTGTTTTTAGGCCATTTATTTCTTTATTTCCAGAGGTTACATACCTCCTTTTGAATTGAGTTTTCATTTGTCTAATCATTACTCTTTTATCCAAATATGCACTCTTAATTTAATTCTTATTTAGCAATTTTCAGTTTAAGTAGTTAATGCCTTTTTCCTTTAAAGTTTACTTTGGTTGCATGTGCTTATTAAATGCGTTTTGCATTAACCTTTGATTTCAACTTCATTGCATTTCTTTAGTTCAATAGTTACATTTTAATTGCTTTAATTATGTTTAGATATTTTTGTTACAGTGTTAGGCGTTTAATATTTTCTTTTATTTTAATGTTGTCTAGTATTCTACGAACCTTTCACAACCCCCCCACTTCGTGTGAGACTTAAGACTCGAACCACATTTGGTCCTTGAGAGACGACCTAAGGGTCATTCCCTAGCACTATACTGCATTCTTTTATGCACATCAAATTTGTATCGGTTGCGACAGCCCATCAAACGTTCTAAGTTAACTCCTAGTGTTCGCCACTCAGTGAGGAACGTTCTTCATGAACTCTCACTTGGGCCTCTTTGACCTAGAGAACATTCTAAGTGAACTTTTAGTGTTCGTCGCTCGGTGAGGAATGTTCTTCATTAACTCTCACTCGAGCCTCTTCGATCTAGAGAACGTTATAAGTGAACTCCCAGTGTTTGTCGCTCGGTGAGGAACGTTCTTTGTGAACTCTCACTCGAGCCTCTTTGACCTAGGGAACGTTCTAAGTGAACTCGTAGTGTTCACCGCTCAGTGGGGAACATTCTTTGTGAAATCTCACTTGAGCCTCTTCGACCTAGGGAACGTTCTAACTTAACTCCTAGTGTTCGCCGCTTTGTGAGGAACATTCTTTATGAACTCTCACTCAAGCTTCTTTTACCTAGGGAATGTTTTAAGTGAACTCCTAGTGTTTGCTGCTTAGTGAGGAACGTTTTTCGTGAACTCTCACTTGAGCCTCTCGACCTAAGGAACATTCTAATTGAACTCCTAGTGTTCGCCCCTCGGTGAGAAACGTTCTTCATGAACTTTCACGCGAGCCTCTTTGACCTAGGGAACATTCTAAGTGAACTCCTAATGTTCGCCGCTCGGTGAGGAACGTTCTTCATGAACTCTCACTCGAGTCTCTTCGACCAAGGTTACGTTCTAAGTGAACTCCTAGTGTTCGTCACTCGGTAAGGAACGTTCTTCTTAAACTCTTGGAGAATATTTAAATCGTAAATAAGAGTATGGTGAAGAGGCAAGGAGAATACTTCAGATACTAATTAAACCTCTACCCCAGCGACCTATTCATCGACATCTTTAACAATTTCTTCAACACATTGTGGTTCCATTAACAAATAACAATAGTGACAAGTTTCCCGTCAACCAGTGTCTTCATAATGTCATACCCAGGGTGATCAAGAGGCACCTTGAAGAAGTAATGGCATTGGGCAATCCCCTTCTCGAAGCCAAAGAGGTGTCCATTGTAAATATCATCGCCCATAAAATTGTTTTCAGCTATCAACTTATCCCGATCGACCGTCAGCGCATCCCTCTCGCTTAAAAGGGTTTCCCTTTCCTTGACCAGGACCTTGTTCTTCCCTGTTGCTCTCTAAAGATCTAACCTAAGATTGTCGTTCAATCTTTCTCGATTCTCATTTTGGGCCTTGGTAAGAGCAGTAACAGCTTTTTCTCGATCATCCTCTGCATTCTTCAGGACTTCCTCCAAGCATCGATTCAGATCCTCGTTGGCCTTCAGGGAAGCCTCTAGGTCTTGTTGGGCAATTTTTGGCCCCTCGACCATTAAGGACTTGGTGGCACCCACAATGTAAGCCATACAAATGTTGGATCTGACATTTAGTTCATACGCCATGTCTAAGCCTTCATCAACGGTCATTCCCCTGAAAGATTTTTTTCTCGTCAGGAGTGAGATTGTATTGAAGGTGCTCCGTTATTCTTACGTTCGGGTCTAGCAGGCCCGAAATCAAAGGCCCCTTGAGAATTTTCCTCTTCCCATTTTTGTGTGAAGATACAGACCTTTCACGAGAGGGGCAATCTCGAGAGCGGGGGTCAAAGTAGGTGGGGTGGAAAAAGGCTAAGGCTCTAGGGCTATTCGTAGAGCATGGTTGACGGTGCGGGAAGGGATGATGGACTTGGGAATCAGGGGATGAACGACAGTAGAGGAGGTACCTTTCTCAATCTTCTGAAGTTCTTCTTTCCATCAAGTCATCATCAGTAAAAAAGCTTTACCTTTTTCCATATCACTAAAGAGGTCTGCGACGCAAAAGAAAATATAGATAAGTCACAAAAAGCAGCCCAACAAAAACAAATTTAAAAAGCTTACCGAACACTCTAGTACACAGAGTGTTGGAACCCAGGAAGTCGATGAGCGTTCAAGAAGAGGACTTTCGAGGTAGCTGATCGAGCTGACCGACTGCTTCTAGTTCGGTTGGAATCCTAACGAATTTGGCAAAAGAAATAACCCTCTTAGGATGCTTGGTCCAATAGAAGGGAAACTTAGGATGCTCGTCGTCAAAATAAAAATTGGATCAACCAGGCTCCGCTATTGATACTTTAAAGAAGTTCATCATGAACTCCTTGTAAGAGGTATTGAATAAAGTAAATAGTTGTCGATCCTTTAGAGGTGACAAGTATACCCAAGATTTATTTGGATGAGGTAAGGCACAGAAAAAATAGAGAAAGGAATGTAAGAGTAAGGGCAAGAGTAGTGCAAACAATAGTGAACGCTTGCATATAGGCTTACCTGTTCGGGTGAAGCTGAGTGGGAGCTAAGTTCAGTGCACGGAGAACGCCTGTTTGAAACTTTGAAAAAGGAAGACGAACACCTAATTCATGGAACAAAATGGAGTACACATAAAAAAAGTCAGTATTATAACAATCCCACCCGTGGCATGCCCGCTCATTTCTCTTACAAACGGCCAGTTTGAAGCTCCTTGCATCCTTCTCATTGGCCAGTATACACACGAGACCAATAAGATCCTCCATGGATAAACTTGTGATAAAGGACAATGTGTACATACCTACCTCATGGGGGGCCAGCCATATTCGGAAACGATGCGGGGAGGAGCGACGATAACTCCATCCTATTCTCCCGCTGCGTCAATTTCCATTTCTACTTCTCCTTTTTCCTTAGTTTCTTCATATGAGCATATGGCCACGACATCCACGACTGACTTCCCCTACCATTAGAACCCAGGATGGAAGACCCTACTGACGAAGACAAATTCGCGTTATCAGCATACCCACGACCTTCTTCACCCGTGGACTCATCGGACGACCACGTGGCAGACGACATAGTTACGTGAAAGAGATAGGTAGGACAATCGGTTGAAGAGAGAAGTGAGGGAAAGCAGGACAATGATAGTGATCCCAACTCTTATTTATAGTCGAAAAAAGCGGTTTCGAGGCCACAATCTCAATTGTGCATTAAACTCGAATCTAACAGTCAGGGATGATTGGCCTTTCAAATTCGAGGTGAATGGATCCCGCGATTCCACGTGTCCCATGATCAATGGTGTAAGAGTAAACCCCTTTGCAACTAGTACGAGTTGCTTGGGACTTGGGGACTTGTGTACTATATGAAATTATTGGTCAACATTACAATGAGAATCAACTTACTAATAGATGTAGTCGATCGTTGATGCAGTCGCTTTTGGTAATTAAAGTCAAATTAATAGTGCAACTATCATTTATGAGCAGTTAGCATGTATACTAATAAGTATTAATGGTTAATTAATGGGTTTGATTGTTATAAGTTCTATAAATATACAGTTAATGTCAAGGTAAAGACACTTTTTTCCTAAATCACATTCAGACCTTCTTGAAAAATATATTTAATTTGAGTGTCAGACTGTTTTCTGCAAGTTAACAACCGATAGATGCGTATTACGTTATAGAAGAGACTTGGACAATTCGTAAAATAAAAAAGGACAACTAACATTCGGTCTCACTAAAACATATAAGAAAAACAAATAAAAGATAGGATATTCTAATAACAAATAAAATTAGTTTACGAAAAAATATAATTATTTAAATGTTCATTGACACTTCATTTGCTTAGTGACACAATATGTTCAGGAAAATGAAAAGAAACGATTTTGGAAATTAAAGAAAAAGTGGAAGAAGAAAACTAAAATAAAGGGGGAGAGATATTTCTATACAGTTAGAAAATAAAAAACATAAATATTAGATAAAGAAAATAATTAAAATAAGGACAAATAAGAAAAAACAATTGATAAGAAAAATAATTATGGTTGAAGTACTATGAAAATTTAGGAATTATAAATAATAAAAATTAGATGGAGTTTTTTTTTTTATTTGATAAACACCGTGGCATCTTAAATTAGTTTTACATATTGGAAATTTCTGGTAATTCAGAATGTGCCTATTGACTCACCCGCTTGTTTCTTACTGAGGTTGTTAATTAGTGTGTTTGTCCCTTCCGTTAGAATATTTAATTAATTAACGAATTAAATGCATTGAATTATTTCAATTTCGTAAATTTAATTAATATAATTAATTTAATCACCTTAATTAATTTAATTAACTTTATAAAATTGATTAGCCTAATTAATTTAAATAATTTAACTAATGTAATTTATTTATCTTATTTAACTAAATTAATGCGTTAAATTAATGAATTTAATGAATTACACTATCTAATGTATTAAATAATTTAAATTATTAAATATTTTAGATGTAATTAATTAAATAATTTAATTGACGCAATTAACAAAATAATTTAATTTATTAATCATTAATTTCTCTCGGTTTCTTTTTTTTTACTGTTTAATTTTAAAAAACTGCAATTAAGTTTCTTAATTTAAATAAAATATTTATATAAATATAACGTTCTATTTTCTATTTTTATATATACATAAAAATGAAATATTAATAACAAGTGAGTATAATTGACAAAGTAATAATTAATATTTCTTTAAATTTTTGAAAGTGACAAGAAAATTTTCAATCTCTAGAAATAAAAATAAAATAGAAATACTAGTAAGTTAATGAGTTTCTCTTTTGCTTTTTATTACTATTTGTAGGTTGAGATGATCTCAAATCTTAATATTTTCATCCCTTTGTATAATCCATATTTGTGAAATGATTTGATAGTTAACCCCCTATCCCCTCCCATCTCTAATTATACGTACATAGTCAGAGTTAATAGTAATAAGAGAAATGGATCCTTACACAATAGTTTTGATTATACTTCGAGACTAGAAGGATCTCATTAATATCCTTTTGTGGATAAGATCAAAGACATTACTCTTCCATCAAAGTGTAAAAATGTCACCACCAACTCTTACATTGGAACCCCTAATTTTAATTATCATATGGATGCGTACAACCGCCTTTACACCACAACTAATGTTGTTTTCTATCGAGTTTTCCCCTTTTTTCTTAAAGGGACATGATTAAGCTAGTTCACATGTCTAGTCATATACTTCATTTTGATCCATTGTTAACACATTGATAGTGAAATTCGACACATAGTTTGCCACAAATTGACCCCATCACCTAACTTCCATTATATTAATGAACATATCATAAGCAAAAAGGTATCATTGTTCGTATTCATGGACCAATTCAACAAAATAAGGAACCTGAACCTAAAGGTAACTTTGCATCACCTTACCACAACTCTCAAACCTAAACCTTTCATATATAGTTTTATGTAAGAATCTGAATATTATTTTAGTAGAGCTGCCAAGTTTATGTAACTTGAAGACTTAAGGACTTTTACATCCAAGTTTAAGTTGAAACAACACCTTATGAGAAGAAGGATTACGAGAAATAACATAGTCATCAACCACACCTTGTACTTAGTATAGGAATCGCGTGGTTTGCAATCTATCCATTACATAATTAATGTTAATCGATCACATATTCTATAAAAGCCTCTCATGATTGAAGTGATTCGTACACCTAGAAATGCTCCAACACTAAACATATATCCTAATTGACATCATCCATAACATAAAAAACTACGATTATATAAAGAAGGAGTTGTGAAAAATAGGCCAAATACGCAAGAAGTCAGGGTTGTTGAATTGTACATTTAAACTTTTAGAAATTTTTGAAATGTAATGTCTGATTATGCATATTTACATAACAATTTTATGTGATAGATGATTTCTCAAAAGAATTCTAAAACTTAGTTTGTAAAACACTTTTTTTGTTGTAATAAGATTTGTACATGAAATTTTATATTGGTTTGTTTGATTGCACAAACTAAGTCCAATTCTTAATCAACTAATTAAGTTTTACAATTTGGACTTCAACGAATCCTAGCTAAAGACAACCAAATATTATTTGGAACTCAATCACTTTTGAGTAATAACTCATGTATTTTTTTTTTTAACGTAACCATTCTTAGCTAAATAACTTGGAGTATTATTTGGAATTCAACCATGCTTGGCTAATAATGAATACTATTTTTTACACTAGTCATTTCTAGCTAAAAGATCACAAGGCTTGCTTACTAAAGATTACTAAAGAGAAGATCGATGTCTTTCAATGTAAACAAAAGATCAACACTCTTCTATGTTGCTAAATGAATACAACCATGTTCTTACAAAGATTTTATGAGCCCAAAAGGATTTAAGTTTATATTTTACCAACACTTAAATACTTTGTAATTCATTTCCTTCCATCTTCTACTTGAAAGGATAAAATTATAAAGAAAATAATGAAAATCCATTTCAGGCCATTGAGAGATTCAAAAGTGAGATGACCATGTTTGTTGACCAAGCTAGTGTATATGTGTGGCAAATATGCTTCATGCAACATTAAATTCTAAACTTATCTTTGAGTAACATTCCAATAACCTAGAGGACTTATCAACCCTAGGTCACATAACATTTTGTTCAAATTGAAGTAAAATCATAAATAAATAATTGGATCAAAGTTGAAAAAAGCGCTTGTTAAGATAATTTTTGGTGAAAAGTAATTATTGCTCATATCTTGAGATATTCATGTTGAAATGCACTTTAGAGAATCCTCTTGGTAGACTAAAGAAAAAAATATCTTTTGCAACACAAAATAAGTTTAAAGAATATTTTGTTAAGTGTAATATTAAGCTTAATATTGTGTGTCTATCATCTAATGAGGACTTCATTTATCAAACAAACCAATATCTTAATGTATTGTATCATTTATCAGAAGCAATACTTGTGTTTTACATTATATACGTGTCTACAAAAGATATCGTCTTGTAGACAATGCATGCTCATGTTTAGGACAACATATACGTGAAACAAATAAACTCTTAAAAGATCTTCATAAACTCTTCCTCTTTTTATGAAACAACAACAAAGGGGTGGACAATCATAAACAACTTCTTTCATCTCTCCGTCATCAAATGATAACACCATAGACAAAAAAAAGGCTATAGTTGAAGACTTAACAAAAATGTCATCATTATCTTTAACTAAGTAGCATTTTAAGGGGCTTGATCTCTTATTTGAAGGGTTGGTTGAGGAAGAGCACCAACAACATCCAAAGAAACCTTTAGATGAACATTCTCACTATAAAGAAAATATGTTTGAAGCAACCATTCAAGATAGAAAATGAAGTTACATATGGGCAATAAGAAGGAAGTTCCAATTACCTCATTATCAAAGTGTGACATCCCATTATTAATGTTAATACTTCATATAATGTCATACTCGTTAAGCCTTCCTTGAATGCCTTAGGCATAATTGTATCCATCCCTTACCTTATTGTGACATTCTCATTGAGATTAGAATGGAGTAATTATGCATATTAATCAAAGAATATTAAATTAAAAATATGAACATGATGTCCTAAATTACCTATTAGACACCATCATTTACTAACAAGACCAAAAAAGACAAGGTGGTTTCCGTGAAGAGTTTGGATACCCATGTTAACGACAACATAAATGTAGAACCAATAAAGGAAATAAATTCCTTTCAACCAAGGAACTTGGTCAAGGCACAAAATTAAGACACCCCACTTATAATATGAGGATTAAAAAAAATGCTCATCAACATTCTCTTTAAGAATGTCAGCCTATTTGGATGCATAATGACCAATGTGTTACATAAACCCCAAAATAATAAGCTACAAGCTCTTGATATACAAAGAAGCTTGATCAATATTTTAGAAAAAAAGGAAGTTAAAAGAAAAAAGGAGGGTTACAACAAAAGAAGTAGACAAACCTAGGTTTATATGGGAAGGCCATTATGCAACATGGTTAGCTAATGAAGTCTTAATTAAGAAGGGTAATGGTAAGTGGAAAATTTGAATCACATGGATGTCAACAAAGTGTGCTCAAAAGATTTATACCTTATCAATATTTATTGACATATGGAAAGTGTCACAATACATAATAGGATAAGCTTCTTATATGCTTATTTTGAATGCAATCACATTCAAATCCATCTCTATGACAAAGAAAAATTGACATTTATAACAAAAATTCCAACTAATAAAGACTAATGAACAAGATATTCAAAAATACGATTGATTACAACATAAAAGTATATGTAGGCAACATGATGCTTAAGTCAAAGTCGTATTGGCAACATGTCAATGATTTAAGGGGAGTCTTCTCTGCATCATGGTGATACAACAGGAGACTAAACTCTAAGAAATGAATATTTGGAGTTGAAGGAAGCAAGCTTTTTGAATTTATGTTGACTTATAAGGTAATAATCCATAATCCAACTAATGTGAAAGTCGAGAGAGTTCATCTAAGATTCACCATGAGAAGAAGTCTTTTCGACTATCAAGGAATTTTTTGCTTCTCAATGAATACTATGTAAACCAATATATGAGGACTCGTTATTATAAAATTGGCATTATAAAGTGAAGTTATCAACGTGGCCCTCATTTGAAAAAGAAACAAAGAATAATTCCTTGTGTAATTTATTAGTCTAATCCTTAAGAGTTGGAAACTCATAACCAAGTGAATGAAAAAATAGCACTTGATCTTGTCACATCAACTAGAAAACTAAAACCATATTTTCAAATTCATAAACGTATTATTTAGAATAATTATATGATATGAGTTATAAAGTTATTGTTTAAATTAATTTTACGATACAAGTCTTTGTATTGTTTATACGTCAAGATTATCTCACACGTCTTAACCTAATAATGTAATCTATATATTAGGAATATAATAATATATTTAAGCACTAATTGCATATTAAGATGTCTTGGACACTTAATCTAGACCCATATATATATAAAGTTCAATTGAAAGCTAAAATACATAAGTCTAAGGTATATATTGTATATTATACTTAAATCTTAATGAACTTTAAAATTGAAGCATCTATGCATACCTAGCTACCAAACAAAATATATAAAAAATATAATTAAAATACAAGAAGAGGACATCATAGAACAATTTAACAATAAAAAAGAAAATATAAAAGTTATATATTTCTTTTTAACCTTATAAAATTATTTTTAAGGAATAAGCCATGTGAAGTTGTTGCGCTTATATTTTAAAAGGATTGAAACATTCCACGTATTCCCTATTAATATATTATTTATTATCGATAAATAAGAAATTCCACATCAAAGGTTTTACCAACAACAAAGAGTTAGGTGTAATTTTCAAAATAATAATGTAGCCACTGATTAGAATGACAAATGATTGAGTTTAGATATTTGATATTTATTGGAAATAAATAAGATTGTTCCAAAAGAAGATTTTATTCATATAAATTGCCATAAATGTTATCCATTGTGTCATAATCCATAGGAAGAGAAACTTGTTGCATAACAATGGCATTGTTTCATCTTACTTAAGATGTCTTCTTTCTTCATTGGAATTTCCTCCACAGAATGGTTTCCCTTAAATCAACAACTCTGGGTCAACCTCTCTATCTCTTGCCGCAGAGCCCAATTCAAAGCTGGAGCACCAACCATTTATAATTAGTAGTTAATAAGAATGAAAAAAATATATGAAAAAATCTTCATTAAATATATCATCCCCATATGCACATAATAATTTAAAATATTCAAAGCGAAAGAAAAAAGGGGAATTACTATAGAATTTATTGGTAATATATCAAACATATAGAACACTTTTACTTAAAAGATGTTAAAATAGGTTCTAACTTGTGAATTAATCCAACTCATCACACTTTTGAGTCAGATTGGATTGAAAAATTTAACTTTTTTAAATGTGGGTCAAATTAGTCTTGACTTACTTAAGTCGAGATCAAATAGGTTTAAGTTGTATTGATCTACCCATCAACAACAATCCTTTTTTTTTGTTTTTTTACCATTTATTCATAAGATATTTTTATTATACTATTTACTACTTCTAATTATGTAGGTTGACAATTTGATCCTATTAAATATTGGAATTTGTTTCAATAATATTTGAATAGTTAGGATGTTTAATTTACTTCTTTATCAAGTTATTCATGCTGAAACTTTAGTTTTTAACTACTATCTTTATGATAATGTTTGGTAGAATAGGTGAATACTTTGTTTGTACTATTGTTATAAAATAACTAATTGATTTTATTTACTTTGATTGTACATTAATAAGTATATAAAATAAATTCAAAGAATAAAACATTCTTGAGTGAGTAAACTCACTAGCTTGCTAATTCTTGATAGTTTTAGAAGCTGACTTATTTTTAGTCCAACCTACAATGAGCCAACCAGTATGAGGAAGGTTGGCGAACTTTGACAATCTTATTTTTATCCAATTACCCATTTATAAACCACTAATAACATGACCTTTAACTTTCATAATATAACTAACAATGTACATACTTTTATAAAGTTACTTATTCCTAAATTATCAAAACTATATTGGGCTATTGACTATTTTAAAATTAAATTATCATGTCATATATGAACTTTTAATTTAATAAAGCTTACAACATTTTTATTATGAATTTATTCTAATTAAATTCTAAAGTAAATTATACTATTAAAGTAAAAGTGGTGATAGATTATCATAAAGGTACAACAAAGTCAAAATATATAGGAGAGAGAAACCTATTCATGCATGCATGAGTTAAACACAAAAAAAAAAAAACATTTTTATAGACTTTTCCTTAACACGTCCCTTGAACTTAGGGAGGATGATCAAAATTGGAAAAACAAGAGTCCAAGTGTGATTTTTACATAAATCATCATATTCAAGTTGCATAGATTGTTTCATTTAGAACTTTGTAAGGCTTCTTTGACAGTTTAAGGAATAGTATCAGTTACAGTGGTAGTCTAGATTTTAGGTTTAAGAATACCAGACTTTGATTGCGTTTTCATTGGACGTTGATTCACATGTATGCCTTCAACAGGTGGGGAAGGAGATGAAGAATTTGTGTTGGTTATAAAGGTTGAGGATAAGGATATAGGAGTGTTGATAGAGGGATCAAAAGAGGAAGGTGATGATAATTGGTAAAAGTAATGGGTAAAGAAAGACTCATAAGATGATTTAGTTGGAACAATTAATAGGGGATGCATATCAGAAATAGAAGTAGATGCAGATTAGTGCAGTTCAAACAAATTCATATGATATTGATATGAAAAATATTTTTCCTTAAAACTGACATTACGAGGTATGTGAATCTTACCATTGCGATGAAGAGAGGTGTAACTTTTATTATTTGAGCTATAAGCTAAGAAGAAACATGCATGAGATTGAAAATCTAACTTGTATGCATTAAAAGGTCTTAGAAGAAGAAAACATATGCAACTAAATATGTGAAAAAGATGGAAACTATCCAAAAATAGATAATTTATCCTATAAATTAACAAAATGGGGTAATTGACTTAATAGATTAAGGGTAAGTCGTTAATAATTCTGACAAGTCATCATGTGTCCAAATGACTTTTTCATAAACTAAAAGAGTGAAGTCATCATGATTGATGACAAGTTTTTTGTAAATATATTGAATGAAAGTTGTAATGTATGTTGGGCTATTGGGCTCCATTCCTATGTGGAGAATAAACCCAAATAATGTTGACCATTATGTCTCACTTGACTTTAGTGGAGATGAGTTAGATTAGTAGGACACATTAGAGTCATTTGAAGAGATGAAAAATCCAAGTGAGAGAGAAAGGAAGGGAGAAAGTCTTTCCCACATAACACAAAATCTGCACTAGTGTTTTCGTCGTTGTAAAGTTGTTCACTGTTGCATCGGGCTGACTTTTGTACAACGGATTCCATACCTATGGTTCTTCATTCTAACCGTTCAGATCGTCAATTATAGGTATAGTTTGGGAGAAAAAAACATTGCATCAACATCTCTGTTTTGGAGAAGTTTCATCTTCTTTGCTCTCATTTATAAGCATTTGTGTTTTGTTAAATTGGCTTATTGAAAACATTATTTGGTATTTTTATTGGAGACTCTTTTGTACCCTATTATTGATCATAGTGGATTTTTCTTTGGTCTAGACGACTCGTGGTTTTTACTCTTGCATTGAGTAGGTTTCCACGTTGAAAATTGTTGGTGTCTTTTTGTGCTTTGGATTCAGTTTTTGCTTTATTTGTTTTTGGTGCTCCTAATAGATTATCGCAAGAAGGGGGATTGAATTTCCGCTACTCTTTGTTAAGTTGCTATTGTTTTTGGCCCTTTTTCCCATCAATGTATAGTTGAGTGAAGAACGAGCGAGTGAAGAATTGGGCAAGATTATTGAGTAGAGTTGAGAACTCGATAACATTGTAGAGTAGCAAAGAGAATTCGACAATATTGTTGAGTAGCAAAGAGAACTAAACAAGTTTCCAAGGTAGCAAGGAGAGATCGTCTAGATAATTGAGAAGATTGGAGATGTTGGTAAGATATGCAAATAGCCCAAACAACGAAGTGAAGCATATGAAGAACTCGACAAGACAACTGACTAAAGTGGTGAACTTGGCAAAATTCCCAAATAGTGCAGTGAACTTGACAAGACAACTTAGTAGTGTGATGAACCTGGTAAGACAACTGGATAGCTCAGGGAGGTGAAGAACTTGGTGCAGTGGAGAACTTATCAAGCTCAACAATAGAGGAGAAGATCAAAAAACGAGATCGGTTTCACAATAAATGTCGTCATAATCTGGATGACTTTGGTTCAATTGAAAGTTTTCACTACTTCTAATGACTTTCGTTCAACATGTTTACAAAGAAGTTGTTATTTGTCTTAACAACTTCACATTTTTAGAGTTTTATGAAGAAGTTATCATCACTCAAGACGATTTTAATTTGAAAGTCATCATGACTCCATACAACTTATGTTTGGAATGTAAGTTTTAAGTCAACTATCCTATTTTATTAATTTGTAAAGTAAACTACCTTAGTTTTTTTTATTTTTCCTAGTATTGGTAGAGAGAATCCTATATGCATGCATGGGTTAAACATAAAGAATACAAACATTTTTACTTACTCTTACACTAGGAACCTCTTCGAATCTAACATTATTATATTCGTATTCTCCAATTTTTTATCCTTAACACTATTAATCTTATGAAATTTATAATATTGTGAGAGTTTATCTAAGAGACTATTTCCTTTAACATAAATTCGTTATGTGAGATGCATTTTATTATCAATATCTTTATTTCTTTCGTTATTTCCGTTAACATAAAGTGATTATATGAAATGCGTTATAACTAACGATAAAAGAAACATGTTTCATGTAAAAAAATTAAAAAAATTCATGCAATTATAACTCAATTCAAATGATTTTAAAATTAACACATGTATTAAAGAAATATTTTAAATATGAACCTACATTTGTAAAACATATATATATTATATAACAATTTTGACATTAACAAAAACAGTTTTATTATATGATATAGAAGTATAAGTTTCACCTCATTATTAATTTTATACTAATGCTCTAAATTTTTACTATTATAAGTACAACTACTTTCATACACGTTATTCTATTTACCTTCCTTTTCAGCAATGAGCTTACTAGCAGTTTCACATTGGGCTCTCATCACAGTATTCTCTTCGATTAGTCCGTCATGGAGACTTTTCCAGTATAACAGTTGAGATTGAAACATTGAAACTTCAGCCTATGTCATAAATAACATGTAAAATTTTTAAATAAGCTCTCCCTAATAACCATTATGTAATAAATAATACACTTAATTAACTTAATTAAATTAATTAACTTATTGCCGATAAAAAAAATACTCTTAATTAACTTTTAAGAAGTTCCTTCATTCAAATTCACGTAAGAAATTATTTTTTTATTAATAAATAAATAAAACAATGAGGTACTTAAAGTGCTCTAATCCGTATACAAAACCTAAAATTATATAAGGAGAATTAATATATAAAATGTTTCATAACCTTCTCTTCTATAAAAATACAAAATATCAAAGAAGCATAATTTAAGAATAACATGCATAGATTTTTTTTTGAATAATTTATAAACAACAAGCTAGATCTGGACGAAGCTTTTACTCTCCTAATTCCTATAAAAAATTATTATTTCTAGAAAAATATTTGTTTTTCATATAATCTTTTTCTATTAGTTAATCTTTTACAGAAAAATAATAAATGTCACACATTAATGATATAATTGATTCCTCTCTCTCTCTCTCTTAGTATGGTTGAAAAATATCGATATCATAAATTACGTAATTATTATTTTTTTCTTCTAACATTAATTAATTAGATCAGACCTAATTAAATGAGAATTAAAGAAGTGAATAAACTGAAACATTAAGGATAATGTAGAAAGAAGAGCAAACTTTTCAGAAATTTAATGCTAATAAAAAATAATTAATTATTCATAGAAGAATAGAATACTCACTTCAAGTGCCTCAGCTTGGTTTTTCAAATTTTGTGCTCTGGCTTGCTTGCGGAGTCGATATCTCGCAGAATACACCCTGTTAGCCTGCTTTCTGTACAAAACGTGTTTTTATTTATTAATTTTCTACTATTTTAGTATGGCAATGCACTATAATTAAACATTTATTTATTTATATCGATTACATACTTTTAATAGTTTATTATATTAAAATTATTTTTTCTACCTACACATAAGAGTTTAAAACAACTGAAATTCCTTTGCAACTTTATCGATAACTAAATTTTATCAAAAAATGTTACTATTTCGTTTGTAAGTACATTAAAGTAATATGATTATGATTTATTTCAAAATTTAAAATTTTATCAACTTTATTTTAAATACACTAGTTAAAACTGTATTTAAATTATTATTAATTTAATTCTTATGTAATATGAGATTGTTAAACATACTCATGTTATATACTTAATTGATGTTTAACCCTATCGTGAAATTACTCAAATATGAAAATAAATTCAATAATTAATTTAACGAAATAGATTTAAGACCGGTTGATATATTATATCATTTACAAATATAGAAAAAAAGTTTTAAAAACGAACTCTTGCTTTTTTAAAATGCAAAAGTAAATTTAATCATTATTTTTCTTAAATTTATATTGAAAGATTCGTTCGCGTGCATCCAATAGTCTCTCATTACTTAATATTAAAGATTAAATATATTTTAAATATACATTTTTTTATTGTTAAACATACTCATGTTAGATACTTAATTAACGCTTAATTGATGTTTAAGAGTATTATCAAATTACTCAAATATAAAAATTAATTTCAATAATTAATGTTAACGAAACAGACTTAAGACCGGTCGATATATTATATTATTTACAAAAATAGAAAAAAGTTTTAAAATCAAACTATTGGTTTTTTAGAAAATGAAAAAGTAAATTTAATTATTATTTTTCATTCTTTTTAAATTTATATCGAAAGATTTGTTCGCGTACATCTAATAGTCTCTCATTACTTAATATTAAAGACTAAATACATTTTAAATATATATTTTTTTGATATTTTCAAAAGCTTTTAACAATAAAATCATATTAAATTCTAAGTTGTAAAATAAAGAATTATTTGGATGTGATAATTGGCACAAATAATATCTCAATAAATTTAAGGTTGGAACAAACCAATGACCTCTAGTATTTGATTTTTTTTTTCCTCTTTAAGATTTAAACTTAATAATTTATTTGTAAATTTTTTTTTTCCAATATCCCCACTATTCATACTCAAAATCTTAAAAGATTGAGTTCTAAGATATCAAATGTTTGTGTGCAATAGTTTTGATACTCTCGAAATCTTAAACCGGGATCATCCTAATCCAATGTTTGTACTCAATATGGATACTAATACTCAAAGTCAAAAAATTTCGTAATAATATAAAAAAAAGGAAGTAAAATAATTGTATAATTGATATTTACATAAAGAGATAGAAAGTTATTTACCTTTTCATTTGAGCCTCCAATTTCGAGTCCGAGTCACGGTCCAAATCCTCGACATCATCATTTGGAGTACCATGAACATGTTCTGCTCCAAGATACATAAGAGAAGGATTCTCATGTGTTTTCAACACATTTCTTGCTTGAAATAAGATGTCGCGACCTTCATTCACAATGGACTTGTTTTTATTGCTAGTTGGTGCCCTAGGAGGCAATTGAAGAGAGGCAAATTGCTTGTCATTGGTGAGCAAGCTTGTGAATGTTTGGTTGGCCATGGTAATGGAGGAAATGCTCTTGTATTGGAGAAACAAATTGCAATTTATGGAACAATTGTCAAACATAGTTCTATAAAAGAATCCCAAACAATAACTAGAACACTTAAAAACACTAAAATTGTTAGAGAAATTAAAATTGCTAAAGTTTTGAGAATGTTATTCTCAAAACATTTATTGAAGCAGAGTTACATACCTATAGTAGTGAGATCCGAAAGCTATATGAAAGTTGAAAGAGAATTTGTAAAGTTTGGGTGTCCTTTTATATAGCATTAGGTTTTGGGTGCTCAATTGCACTTGGATGGGCCACTGTTGATCTATCTTTGTAGCAGAGTTATTGGCCGTTAGATTATATTTCAATGGTTATAAAAATTGAGAATATAAAATAAAATATTTTTATGATTGGTCATAAAAGGTGTATGTTTTGCTAGAACAAATGCACTACCGTAGAGGATCCATATGCGTGCTCTGATTGGTAATCATAGGTGGGTTCAATCAATTTATAGAAAAATCTATGCAAATATGCTAATAATTATGTTTCAACAAAAGAAATTTTGTTTAACACTTATATGTTAGTAGAGAAATGACAATTTTAGCTTTCATTGTACTAAAATTAGAGATTTAATTTATAGGAAGAAAAAAAAAAGAAAAAACCTCATTTATAACAGGAAAATTGATATAATAAATTCTTACTTAACAAATAGTGCATCTATTAAAACCTTAATTTTGTTAAATTAATGATTAGAATGCTTTAAATAATTTTTTTTATTGATTCCTCTCTCTCTTAATATGGTTGGAAAATACCAATATCATAAATTACGTAATAATTATTTTTTTCTTCTAACATTAATTAATTAGATCAGACCTAACTAAATGAGAATTAGAGAAGTGAATAATCTGAAACATTAAGGATAATGTAGAAAGAAGAGCAAACTATTCAGAAATTTAATGCTAATAAAAAATAATTAATTATATATAGAAGAATACTCACTTCAAGTGCCTCAGCTTGGTTTTTCAAATTTTGCGCTTTGGCTTGCTTGCGGAGTCGATATCTCGCAGAATACACCCTGTTAGCGTGCTTTCTATACAAAACGTGTTTTTATTTATTAATTTTCTACTATTTTAGTATGGCAATGCACTATAATTAAACATTTATTTATTTATATTGATTACATACTTTTAATAGTTTATTATATTAAAATTATTTTTTCTACCTATACATAAGAGTTTAAAACAACTGGAAAATTACTTTGCAACTTTATCGATAACTAAATTTTATCAAAAAAATGTTACTAATTCGATTGTAAGTACATTAAAAAAGTATGATTATGATTTATTTCAAAATTTAGAATTTTATCAACTTTATTTTAAATACGTGTATTTAAATTGTTATTAATTCTATTATTATATAATATGAGATTATTAATACTTGATATCGAGAAATTATTCAAATATGATAATTAATTTTAATAATTAGTGTTAAAAAATATATTTAAGACAAATCGATATATTATATCATTTAAAAAAATAGAAAAGTAGTTTTAAAAGTGATTTTTTTTAAATGAAAAAGTAAATTTAATTATTATTTTTCATTCTTTTTAAATTTATATTAAATGATTTGTTTGTGTACGTTCAATAGTCTGTCGTTTTTTAACATTAAAGGCTAAATACATTTAAAATATACATTTTTTTATATGTTCAAATGCTTTTAACAATAAAATCATATTAGAATTCTAAGTTGTAAAATAAAGAATTATTTGGATGTAATAATTGACTCAAATAATATCTCAATAATTTTTTTTTTTCCAATATCACCAGTATTCATACTCAAAATCTTAAAAGATTGAGTTCTAAGATATTAAATGTTTGTGCGCAATAGCTTCGATACTCTCGAAATCTTAAACTGAGTTCATCCTAATCCAATGTTTATATTCAATATGGGTAATAATACTCAAACTCAAAAAACTTCCTAATAATTAAAAAATAAGGAAGTAGAACAGTTGTAATTGCTATTTACATAAAGAGATAGAAACTTATTTACCTTTTCATTTGAGCCTCCAATTTGGAGTCCGAGTCACGGTCCAAATCCTCAACATTGAGAGAGATGTCAATCTTAACTGCAATTTGAGTTAAATTGTTGAACTATGAAGATTCCTTCCTAGACAAGTTATCTTAAGAGTTGAGCATCAGAACATGAGACTCAGCCACGAAGGAAACCCATAGCACTTTCGTCGAGTATAAAGAATTTTGTATAATTTGTCAAATGCTCAACCTTGAAATTGGTTTAAACGATAATTTGTTTTCAAGTGCTATTTAAAATATTTGTTGCAGTATTTTAATGAAACTTCCTCTTTAATGAATAGTCGTTTAATATAGGAAGCTTTTATATTTGAAACGAAATTGCAATTATAGGTTTTTATAAGAGACGTTTTTAGAGAGAATAAAACAGTAAATGCACATATATTTTTATACTGGTTAACTCCAACTGAGCTACATCTAGTCTCCTCTACCCTTAGAGGGTTATACTATAATCTTCAACAATATTACAACTGAGTATTCTCACTACTTGTAGTATCCCTAGACAATCCTGGTATCCCCTTATATGCTGCCTAGTTGAGTTTCACCCTCGTGGTTGAACAATATTCCTCAGCACACCTAGTATCCCTAGTCAATGACTAACACTTATTACCTTGACTAGTTGAGTTTTACCTACTCCTGGTTTCCACTAGACAATTCATGGTATATCCTGATACACTACCTAGTAATCCTAATTAACTCTCTTGAGTTAAACAATAAGTGTTTGAATTCTCTTCAGAATTTTCATTCAATCTGATTGCTTACAAGTCGTTAAACGGTTACTCAATGATAGGATATATGTTCAATACAATACTGTCTGCAGAGCTAGGTGTTTTTGTACGCCCCAAATTCTGGGATATCACGGGTTTACAAAAACAGGTAAATTTTTAAACTTTAACTTTGTGCGGAAACGTATTTCCACATACCTCAACGTTTAACGACATAATTTATTCCAAATCATAATAGTTCCAAATCATTTGTCCAATAGAAATAACAAAAGAAATAAAACAACTTTGATTACATTGTATAAAGATATAAATTTAATAACTTTGAATGAAAACTCCAAGTTTTTCCCCTGCCATCTCTCGAATTTATTATGCCTCAACACCATCTATAACATCATCTATTCTCGTATAACATCACACATTATACGATCATCACATTCATATGCACAAACACAAATATGTATGGGGAAACTACCGATAAAACAATCATAACAATAAGATACATACATACTGATTATATCAACCATAATCAAACACCTCATACATAGAAATAATAACAATAGGATTCCTAATCCTCACACATAAAAAATTCAATCATAATGAATTACTCGACCCTCGATCCCCGATCCTCAAACCTCCATCCTTGATCATTGATCTCTAACCCTTGATTATTACTAACATCACACACCTAGCCTAATAGTTTATCCTCAGAGTAGAACTTATGCCAATTATTCCTCCTATTACTATTACTACCAACATAATATTACCCTGATGCTTCATCATCACAATACTCACCAAAAGGTGTACCTCCATCATAATTAACCTCATCATGATTACCACCATGAGCCTCCTCTAATACTATAACACCATAGTGGAAAAAATCATTCATACTCTTGTACCTTACCTCATCGACTGTAACCGCTCCTACAACCCAATTTGTAGCCTTTCCTACGAATATGTTTGAGTAGTCCCACAATCTAGCTACGGAACATGCCTTCCTGACACACAAGGACGAGGAAACCACCATCACCCCCACACAAGGAAGGTTCAATACCCAAACAACCAATACCTATCCGAAGATAAAAACAGGATTTACTAGGTACAACAAGTAGACTTATCCCCCACTCTTATGCTCATCAACCACACGTTCTGGTACAACCCAACACTCACCTATGCTTCAATCTTAACCACAAGTCAATCCTGACCCTAAACAGAACCCTTAAAATCATTCTCTGATTCTTATCACATTCTACAACTTCCCCCAAAATAGAGCTGCTGATGCAAGACTGTTTTCTCACAAACTAGAACCCCGAGTGAAGATCCGAATGGTAAGAATGAAGAACCATACGTCTGAAACCTACTGTTCAAAAAGCAGCCCGATCCAACGGTGAACAACTTCACAACGACAAAAAAACCAGTGCAGATTTTATGAAATTCTCCAAAACAAAGTTGCTTATGCGAGGCTGTTTTCTCTCAAATTAGACCTTCAAGTGACGATTTGAATGGTCAGAATGAAGAACCATATGTCTGAAATCCAATGTCCAAAACTTATCCCTATCCAACAGTGAACGACCTCATAGTGAGGAAAACACCAGTGTAGGTTTTATGTTATGCAGGAATGACTTCTTCTCTTCCTTTCTCTCTCACTTGCCTTTTCCTTTTTTTCAAATGACTCTAATGTGCCTTACTAATATGATCCATCTCCACTGAAACAAAGTGAGACCTAATGGTGCACATCATTTGGCATATTCTCCACATAGGAAGGAACCCAATAACCCAACACTTACATCATTGACAAGTCTTTTATTTTGCAACCTAGTTTTTTCCTTTTCCTATTAAGAGGCATTAAACTCTTCCTTAAGGTCATTAATATTTTGTTGTAATACTTTTACATTATCCCTAGATGAAGTTACTTCTTCCTTTAAATTATTTCTTTGTGCAAGGATGTCTATTTCTTGTTTACAAAAATCTCTATATGTGCTAGACAGTTTGGATGAATACAATAACAATTCATAGTATGCATTTTTAACTGAGTATAGGTTAGAAAAATTTACCTCGTCATCAAAGTCATCTGATGTATTCTCATTGTTTTGGTTTGTGGTGTCGAGGTTTAGTCTTATCACACGATTTATCTTTTAACTCCAACCTTAGGCCACAATTTAGTTCTTGACTTTCCTTCCTCTGTTCGGTCCCATCTAACACCTACAGAAAACACTTTGACACTCAAGTCAATATCTGTTTGGGCAATTTAGCAATAAATGTGTAGTAAAAGTAACCAACTACTTGAATATTATACCTATATTTATAGACTTTTGTAATGGTTTCTGATTATGGTCGGCCTAGTTACAACCCATATACCAATAACCTGAATTAGGGCTAACCTGATTACCTTTAATAGCTAACCTGGTTTGGTTCGACCGTTTAACTTCACCAATCACTTTTTTATTGGATGATCGACAATTCAGCCTATGGCTGACTGAACGGTCATACGGTAAACTCAACATTTCCTGCCACAAAGCATACTTTAGCATCTTCATCCTCGTCAGATGTGTCCAGGTCTTTCCAGGTACTCATTAACATCTCCTTCTTGTCATATTTAGGCCTAGTTGACTTCTTTATCATCTTTTCAATCTTGGGACATTCTGATCCAAAATGTCCAGGTTTGTTGCACTCATAACATACAGTTGTGTCTTCTAGATGTCTGTCTTTTAGATTATTCTTTGAGCCAGATCCAAAGTGTCTGCTCTTGAACATCGTGCCTCTTCTTTTCCTCCACATCAATTGAAGCTTTCTCGAAATGAATGAGAGTTCCTCTTCATTGTTCTTGTTCATGGAGTCTTGTTTATTGTCAAACTCCTCGGAGGATTCGTCAGTCTTGAGAGCTTTGGTAGGCATCCTTTTGACGACTTTAAGTGTGATACTCTTTTCCTTTTAAAAATCTAACCAACTCTTCTTGACTCATCTCGTCAAGATTCTTTGACCTTCTAAGAGCTGTGACCTGTGGTATCCATTGCTTGGGAAGCCTTCTTAAGATTTTATCAATATGATTGAAGTTGTCATATGATTTCCCTAGCGATTTGAGCTCATTTAGGATGGTCTGGAATATGCTAAACATGTTCTGGATGTTTTCATTTTCAAGCATTGCAAACAACTCGTATTGTTTGGTCAATAGACTCGGCTTATTTCTTTTGACTTCATTCGATCCTTCATAGGTGATGACCACGATGTCCCACGTTTCTTTAGCTCTTTGTTAAGCGTAAACCTTTTTGTACTATTCTTCGGAGAGGGCACACATTAGAAGGTTGCGAGCTTTGAAATTTAACATGTAGGGTTGTTCCTGCTCGTTAGTCCACTTGCTTCTTAAGAGTGCCTCTCCTTTTTAATCTATGGGTATGTAGTTGTCATTCTCCACAACGTCTCATATGTCAATTGTAAAACCTGAGGGAAATAGGGGTTTAAGGAATAAAGTTTTGTTAAGACTTGAGTGTGTTATCTTTTAAGAGTTGATATGTCTAATAAGGTGTGATGTGTGAATATCTTCTTAAAACATAATTATGTTAATTCTTTGATGTTATTTTTAATAAACTTGAGTGTGTTATCTTTTAAGAGTTGACATGTCTAATAAGGTGTGATGTGTGAATATCTTCTTAAAACATAATTATGTTAATTCTTTGATGTTATTTTTAAGAAACTGCAACACATGATTGGTATGTTGATAATTGGGTGGTTGGTGTGTGTGAAATATTATCATAGTGATGTGTTAGCTTGTTAATGGAAGGATGGTTTAGGATTGAATAAGTGTGGGTTCAATTCTAGGGAGAAAGGAAGTTAAAGGAAACTTTTGTTTTATTTGTATTTTTGTTTAGGAGTAAAATGGTCTTTTACCTTTATTTAATTGGTGAAGAAATTAAATAAAAGGGATGTAGGAAGTAAACGTGTGTAAATTAAATTAAATAAAATAAAAGATAGATGTTGGACATGAGATACAAGGAGAAAAGAGATTTAGAAAGATTTGGTTTTTAAAATATATTATTATAAGTGAGGAGATATTATAGAGTTGGTTGTTTTATAAATATTAAGATATAGAGAAAAGGGTGGCGTTTGTGTTTTAGAAACCCTAGAAACTTTAAATCAAAGAGAGAAGAAATTGAGAGAGAGAGAGAGAGATTTGGGAGAGAAGAGAAAGAGCAACAGAAACCCTTAGAGCAAAGGGAAGATTAGTGGTGTTTTGGGGTTGTAGATAAAGCCCTAGTATTGACCAATATATGGAAAAATTTATGTATGTGTGTTTGTTTGTTGTATGTCATGTAAATTTGATTATCTTTATTGGTTAATTCTAGTTTTAATGCATGTGTGCATAATTATGGATATGATGGTTGTCGTTGGGAAATGATTTGTGCATGCATGAAGAAAGGGTTTATGACATATTGTGACGAGTTTTTCCTATGAATTTATGTATGGTTTTAGTAATTAAGTCTTTTAATGTATTTTTGTCGAAGACATTGTCTCGACCTTTTTGTTTTCGAGAGAAGCCAAATACCTAATTTGGGTATTATAAGCATTGAGCGTTTAACTCAATCTCTCTTGGACGCTTTTAGACAAGACATCATCTAGTCATGCGTATGAGTATTTTAGCCTAGATATTTTTCTGTTTCCTAAGACTGAAGTTTTTTCTTATGTTTTTTTATGTTTGGGGTTCAGGTTCTAGGTTGTGTCTGTAAAAAGAATTTTATGAAAATGTTTTTGTATTTTATTTATGTGAGATATGCATTAAACATTTTATATACATTGTATTCATTTTAGAAGTATTTGACATAATCATAAATATGGATAGTGGAGATTATGACAAACTTTAACTTGATATTTAAGGTGAAGAAAACTTTTAGATAAAAAATTTATGTACTAATCATGATGTCAAAAGTAGAGATATACTTTATGTAAATATAAGATAAAACTAACAAAATAATTAAAAAATTGATACCTAAATTTATTCGATTCCAAAATGTAAATAAAAGAGATAATTGCTTTCATCTATACATAAAAGACAAACATAAATAGCAATTATCATTTTTCTACTAATGTAAATATTAAATACATTCATTGATGGTAACCGATTAAGCTAGCATCTTCAATTAATGGAGTAAAGTATGTGGATGAGCATAAGCTTTTAAGTAGAGAAAAAAAGTTAAATTTTGGTTTGGTGATGTTGAGATATTTAAGAGAAGTGTTGTCAACTCGTAAGGAAGAAAATCCAGAGTAGCCAAGGAAAGACTAGTCTAAAGTAAAATAAAAACAACTAGTGGTGCAATCTCTATAATATTTCATTACTAATTCCAAAGTGCTTTTAACAACTTTATTTATAAGCCTTTAATTTGGTAAAAGGTTGAGAAAAAAGAATGGAAAATTCAAATTTGAATTCACCTATTGGCTCTAAAAAGGGTCATGTCTATTGGGTGTACCAAGTGACATTCATGCTTTCCACAATCCAACAACATGTGCTAAATAAAGAGCATGAGTTTGTCTAGCATGGAGTGAGATACTTAGAGTTTCTTTTGGGATAATCTTAACACAATTAGAACGTTAGTAGGTTGCTCTGTTACAAACATACATAAGGACCAAACTACAAAGTCCAAACCTATATTACGTCGCTCAAAGGACCAAACATACATCAGGTTCAATAAAAATGAAATAAAAAATTATTCTACTTATTTATATCATTGGCCCATATGAATAAAATTTTTGGTCTATTAAACTCAATTGAGATTCAATATTCCTGCATGCACCTAGTTATTGTTCTAGTAGTTAGGGATTTGCCATCATTAATCTCTAAAATGAAAACAAAAATTGTACAAAATTATCAAACGTTAAACATTTGATGAAAACTATCATCTACATATATTTATTATAATATATCTTGTTAATTTCAAAAGAAAAAATCAGTCGAATTCATAATGATAACAAGATATAAAATCAGTCGAAAATATTATTATAATATATCTTGTTAATTTCAAAAGAAAACATTAGATATAAATTTTATTTTTTAATATGATATTTTAAGGATAATTATTATTTATTAAAGTTATTATATAAATATTAATAAATCGTTATCAAACTATTTATTAATATTTAGTATATAAATGTGAAATTTAGACTTTGCATTTAAAATATCAAAACAAATTTTATTTTAAATCTAAACCAAGTACACACATAAAATATCTAATAAATGACTTCTATACAAAATATTTGTCATTAATACTTGTATCCCATACAAACGATCCCATATATGCTCAATCTTTTGCCTCAATACTGATATATATACACAAAAAGTGGAGTTGTGTATATAACTTGCATCTTCTTCTAGCCATGTGTTGAAACTTGCAGTATCTCCCTCAGATGAAGTCTGCCTAAACTTCCAATTTGGATCCTTCATTCTGTTTTAGGTGACTACGAACTCTCTTCATGTACATCAAGAAAGCAATAATAGAAAGAAAGAAGCTGAAAAGAAGAACAAAAACCAGGAACAAGATCTCACCATGGCGTGCGAATTTGGGGTCACTCAAGAAGAGTAACTCATCATTTTGATGAGCATTGTCACTTGGTACTATAGAAGGTGAGAGAGGTAAAGGTTGAGAGGCCATGTTGAAACTTCTGCTATATTATTCTCTTGCTTTGTTTATCATGTGGAAGGGAATTAAGGGTAAAGGTTCATCAGAAACTGAAGAGAGTTCAATTTTATTACGTAGTCTTGGTCTTGGCTGTATTATTGAAACTGACGAGGGAAAGAGAGGGTTGAAAAATGTGACAAAATGGTTGGAAGCAGCCAAATTGTTATCTAAGAACATATGGTCCCAAAATTATAGTGCGTGTCCTTGCTTTTGTGTGTGCCGTTCATCATGGATATAACTCATGAAGCATCTTGTCAATTGTTACTATGGATTAAAAGCGATCGGGGATGGTACCAAATTTGGAGAGATCCAACGATTGATTGAAGTATAAGAAGGCATCTCGTGATCTGGTTAAACAAAGTTAAGATGCTATTAATGTCATAACGGTTACTGTCAAACGGTTAAGATTTGCATTAATGATCATTAAGATGTAAATTAATTGGTCAGATTCTTATAAACTCTAATGTTGAGGTAAACTCATTTTGACTTATTATTGAATTACAAAAAGTTTACAGAGAAAATTTTTGACTTAAACAGAAACAGAAAAATTTTGCAGATCAGCTCCTACACCAATCAATCGTACAAAGTAAGGAATAAGAAGAACATTCGATTCATACAAAAATGATCTTCGTTCCATTTCAGCAGAAACATCAATGATTAGTATGTTGTATCATTCCATCTTCTGTAAGATATTTTAAGGTATTTCGCGATCATCAGAGAGAATAATAAACATTCTATCTCAAAATTATACATTACACGGTTTCTTAAATACTGAAAACTTTTTTCCAGTTAATTTGTCATTTTGTCATCCCTACTAAATTGATAGATTTATAATTCTTTAAAAGCTACTTATACATTAAGGATTATTAAAAGAAAGGACAATATCTATTAATGATATGTGGTTGAATGAATATTTCATGCTTTTATGTTTGTCCACTAATTTGATTTAGGATAATGATATTTAGACAACATTTTTTTGACAATATTTGAACATTGATTATCATAAACATTATTGTGGAGTAAGTTTTGACCAATCACAGATTGACACGTAATCAATGTTCAAATATTGTCAAAAAAATGTTGTCTAAATATCATTATCCTTTGATTTATTTCAACAAATAAATTTAGAAATAGATATGTTTTTCAATATAAATTATTTTTAAAAATTATATTTTATCTGTAAATTAAATTATATATCTATTTTTCTTTATATTTTACAAAAATAATATGTATGATTTATGTTATAATTTATTATTGAATTTCATTACATAAAAAATACTCCAAGTATATTATTACTTATTGAACAGATACTTTTAAGATTATTTTATAAAATATAGAAAAAAGATATATAATTTAATTTAGAGAAAAAAAAAACTTAATTCATTCATAAAAGAGTGCTATTCAGTAATTTTTTTCTATAATTTTGGTTTATTTTGAAAAAACAAAATCCCTAATTGGATGGTGACAGACAAGTTGGTCCTTTTCAATTTGACATGTCCCATCTATAGTTATAAATGAATCGAATCTCTCTTAATTTAAAGGATAATTATAGTCATGTTTTCACAACATTTGAAGATTATTTATGTGTTATTATGTGATTGGTCTAAAATTACTCCACAATCAATAATAATAATCATAAATACTACCATGGACCAATTACAGAATGACATGTAGATGATGTTCAAATGTTGTCTAAATATCAATATCCTATTTTAAATAAAACAGGTTACTTGACTTATTTTCTTCACCTCGATTTAAGAGCACATATAATGTAAATATTTATTCATCTGTTCATACGTTTAACACATTATTAAAGTTCATCGTTTAGTTCAAATTCAAAATTTATTATCCCTGCCAGATCAAAATTTAGCATCATACCTATCCATTTATTAAGTTAGACGTTTATTTGACCTATATCTTTTCAGTTATATCTATTTATTAAGTCGCCGTGTAATTGATCTATACATAAGATTATATCAATTACAATATAAATTACATTAATCTAAAAATTAATATAAGATCTACAATAAATTACAATAATTCAATATTAGTAGGTAATTAAGTTACATAGTCAAAATTCATCCAAATAAGGATCAATAAACAATAAATATAAATAATATATTTTATAATATACATTACGTTCATTCATTACTACATTGATTATTTTCTGACGCAAAAGGATAACTTAAGTATCAGACTGTCTTCTGTAGGTACAACCCTTATTTAGTTAAGAGAGGACAAGTACACGTGAAGAGGATGAATACTCCTAAAGTTGAAGGCTTGGAACATTTAGAGTGTTTGTCGAAGTCTTTGTAAGATATATTTTGACTTTGTAACAACAATTGACGCCTACCATGGGACTGACTTATATTTTGTAAAGAAAAATGTTTACAATGTTTACAAGAAGTACGATGGTTGGAACCAAAGAAGTAGGACCCTTTTTGGCCAACATAGCCGCAATCTTAGATGTTGAGACAAAAATGTAGCAAGAGTTTGTTAAATTGAAGAAAAGGAGTGGTTAAGAGATGGATTTTTTAAGGCGTGAGAATGTTAGGTTGAAGAGGAAGGTGGAGGCTGGAGATAAGGGAAAGGAGAAGGAGACTCTTGAGAACACTATCTTGGTGCATAAGATCCCATCTCACCAACAATTGATCAATGAAAATGAGAGAAAAAGTGGTTATATGACTGAAGGAGCAACCAACGCCTCCTTGGTAGCAAAAGGAGCTCACCAACACCCTTTCGTCGATGACATCACAAATACCCTACTCCCTAAAAAGTGGAAAACCCCCACCCTCGATCGTTGTGTCAACAACATTGATCCGAATAAACACGTTGTCATGTACATCACCTAAGTTAGTCTCTCTACTTGACTAAAAATGTTGTCATATGCAAGGCCTTTACAATGAACTTGAAAGGACCTACTCTAGATTGGTTCACTCGCCTACCCCCCTATAATGCCTTTCATGGTGTAGTTTGCTACTAGTCGAGACCATCATCTAACCTTCCTGGAACTTATCAATGTCAGGAAAGAGAATGGAGAATCTTTATGAACCTTCATCGACAAGTTCTGTACAGTTGCTTTAAAGATCAAGAATTTGAATCATAAGGTAGTTCTACACTACATGATCACAGTGCTAAGCTCGGGATCTTTTGTAGATGATTTGTCTATGACATCGCTTGTAAGTATGAACGATGTTAAGACAAGATCGTCTATAAGACTAAACTGTCTAAACGCTATCATATGTTTTGAAGTTTAACAAACAACATCACACGAAATGAGCATATAACAGTGTTATCATTAGAATAATAACATAGGTAAATATAAGCAATTTATGGAAATGCTTGGAGAAACCCCAACACCTTAGGCAAAGTCTTAGTAAAACACTTAAGTATGAACAAATACACTTCTAAACGATTTCCTTAATTGATGAGAGTATTGCTGAATGCAAATGTTATACACTGCTAAGTATTAATCAAACAAATTCTCAATATGTCTTGATAGATAAAATTGTCAAAAAAATGTTTTCGAAAATCACGTTGATGAGTCTCAAATGATATTCCAAAAAATTATGTTGTAAAACACATTGTTAAACACATTTATTGAATATAGTAGAGAAAAACCCAAAGTGCTTACATAGGCTAGACGATACCATGTGCCAAAGGATCTACTTCATCCAACAACGAAGTTTTCATCAACTGCTTGGTATCTGATAAAAAGCTTAAATTATTAAATCCTACCTAAACAGTAGAAAATGTAAAAAAGACTTTGTTGTTTTAAACAACCATTAAATGCTTAACATTTTAAAACAAATAAAGTTATAAGAGAAAGGACATATTTGTCACATGCATATCTACTTTACTTTATGTAGATTTCCTATTACACGCATGAACCTGCTCCATCCTATATAAATCAGAAGTGGACATTATGAACAAAGAAGATATTCACAGAATGTTCTCCTTATCAGAAATCATACCAGGAAAATTGTACTACCTACTTTTGTCAAAATATTGAAAAAGCATGTCTACTTTGACAAATTGAATTTAACCAACGGTTGTTACATATGACAAGACTAGGAAAACTTAAAGATCAACATAAAGCTCTATCTAACAGATATCTTTTTCAAAAGATTTTAAATAGAAGATCATTCAAAAAGAGAATCAAGAGAATGACATACAAAAGAAAAAGGCTCAAGCAAACAACGTCGAGATGAAAGCTCAACTAGCACACGAGAATATCTAAGAGACAAAAGCTCAAGAAAAGAAACATTATCAAGCTTCATTGTCATATAAGCTTACTTTTGTGAGAAGAGAGAAAAGAAAAAATATTCAATAAGTCTATTAGATTGAATTGTATTGAACATATATCCCCTTTATGAAAGTTATTGTCTAAGAACTTGTGACCAATCTTTTGATTGTAAACCTTGAAGATAATTAAAAAACTTGATGTTTAACTTTGTGAAGTTAAACGGTTGCAAGACAAGTGTGTCTAGTGGAAACCAGGAGTGCATGAAACTCAGTGGCATTTAATTTAGTGAAGTTAAAGCTAGACAGGTTTTGTCTAGTGGAAACCAGGAGTTGGTTAAACTCAACTGTACAACATATCAGGAAGATATCTAGATTGTCTAGGAATACCAAGAGTGGTAAAGAATTTCTCCGCAACTAGGAGTGGGTGAAACTAGGTTCTAGTAAGAGTAATGGTGGTTACTTGGAGTGACTAGGGATACTAGGAATTGTGAGAATACTTAGTTGTAATCTTGTTGAAGATTATAGTGGAACTCTCTGAGGTATTAGAGGAGACTGGGTATAGCTCAATATAGTGAACCGGTATAAAAATAATGGTGTGTTTATTGTTTTATTCTCTTTAAACGCTTCTCTTACAAATCCTAAGTTGCATGTTATTTGAAATTTATATAAAAACTCTTGTACCAAACAACTTTTCTTAATGAGCTAGTCTTATTAAATGCTGCAACAAACATTTTTTTTAACAATTGAAAAACCTTGCTAAAAAAGAACTCATTATTTAAACTCATCTTTAAAGTCAAGCGTTTAACAACATTACATATATAACTTTTTAATCCTCAAGAAAACTACTATATTATCTCCTTTGCGTAAAATTTTCCTATAACACTATTCACCCCCCAACCCACTTCTAGTGTTTTTCTAGGAACATCAGATGAGTTGTGGTAGAAAACCACTAAATTTATACGGCTAAAAGAGATGAGGCAGTCCAAGAACAAGATTTGAGCTTAGACCATGCTAGCCAAAAGGAAGGAGTTGAGCAAGACTAAGCTTAGAGAAGTAGTTCCCATTGAAGGGATCCTAGGCCTACTTGGTTCTTACATTACACACCTTTAAACACTTCCAAGTCTCATCTGTTGAAGGAAGCATTGTAGGAAAATCTCATATCACTACATAAAAATTTGATAGGATAAAAATAATAAGACTTTTTTTTTTAAATTGTAGTATTTTAATTTATATTCATTTTACTTTATATATATATATATATATATATATATATATATATATATATATATATATATATATATATATATATATATATATATATATTAAAAATAAAATTTTAATATGGGTATCTTTATTTATGATACATTCTCTACCTTAACCTTTACATAAGAGAATTTTTTTATATGGATTTTTCTTTGCTTACCACTCCTAATCAAAGATCCAACAATGAAGATGTCTCATTCTACCTCGAAGACTTGTAAAAAAAAAACATTTGTTTTTATTCTAAATAAAGAATTGTCCTTATTATAAACATCATTTTGTGTCATTTTTGTATGGTACATTTCATTTCACCATTGAACATATTACACACAATGAACAACGTTTGTGATGACGATTTGAAAAGAAATGCAAGTTCAATCATTAAAATATATAGTTTTATGCATTGATTGATAGAAAGAAACTTTACTTTAGGTTCGAGATAAGATTGAAATAAGAAACACTTGATTGAGAATGGACCAACCAATCATTTTTCAACACACTTTTGTTAACCGTAGTAAATAGTGAGATAGGGTTCTTAATCACGACACTAATGGCCAAAATTCTTGTCATTGTTATGGTACAAATGTAACTTAGGATTCTCGTGGCTTCTGTTTTTGATCGTTAATAATAATTCTATATGCAACCAAATCACCACCAATGATTAATCATAATTTTCCTTGTTTTTCTTTCTTCCGTTTGTGGCTTGTTTCATTTTGAAGGAAGCATTCAATAGGACAATCATTTTTTCCAAATTCATTGTTCCATTCTGCAAAAAGTTTCTTACAAAAGTATAAATTGGATTCACCATTTAATAAAACTGTCAAAAATAAATTCAATGACTAAGCAGATTTCCAGCGTAACCCAATAATTATTCACATTAATATTAGTAAATATAGCTTGCTTTTAAAATTAATTAAGGAATGAATAAACTAAACATCATGTGCCCCTATATATATAATTTTTCCAAATCAGTGAAACAACATTTAAAATTATAATTGAAAACTTATATCAGATTGAAAACTTTTTAGCTATTCAAAAAATTTTGCTATTTTGTTATGGCCGAATATACTAAGGCCAAAATTTGTATTGGTTTTGGATGCCTACGGGCTAGTGTAAGTTAGTTTTTTTTACAATTGTTTTCTATTTTATTTTCGTAACCTGTAATTTTTCGTCTGAATTTTGAGTGGTTATTCCAGCATACATAGGGTTGAGTAAAATATTTCTTATTGTTATGAAGTTTTATTTTTGAATAACTTAAAAGGTTTTTTAACTTAGAGAATTTCTTGAAAGGTTCGACTAAGGCTTCATAAGTAAGTGGTAGGAAATTGTTTGAAAAGTTCAACCAGAATTGTCATTAGTGCAAAAAGGATTTTAAACGTATATTGTTTTGGGTTTTTAACGTCATATCCTGATCCGACGTCTTTATGAGTGACGTTAATGGGACGTCAAACTCTGCAGGTTCGATGTTTTTATAGACGTCGGTTAATGCCATGTCTGACGTCTATAAAGATGTCGGCCATGGAATTAACTGACATATAAGGGCACTATAGACGTCGGTCATGTCATTAACCGGCATCTACAGAGTTTCCGTTGTGTTTAGTAGTACCTCCTTCCTTTGCTAGTTTCTTCGTAAGAAAGAATTGCGTCTTTTTTATCTCTTATGGCATTTTAACCCAAAACCGAACCTGGGTCTTTGCCTAGTTCTATTCCAACCGCCAAAGAAAAAGAATACGGTGACATGAAAACTAGGCAAGGACCCAGGTTTGGCTTTGGGTTGAAATGCCATAAGAGATCCAAAAGACTCAAGCTTTTCTTCCGAGGAAAATAGCAAAGGGAGAAGGTGCACTACGCTACCCAAACACACGAAAAAAATTGCACCAAAACACAACAAAAACTCATTTTAATCAGTTCAAATGAAAGATGATACATCAAAGACTACTTTAATCGGAGTAAAAGTAAGTTTAAATAGTTCAAAAGAGATCAAACGCACCTGGAAATGCAATGTCGCGGAGAGAAAAGGCGGAGGAAGACGATGAAGTGCGCGTAACTACTGGTTCGCAATGTCTGATTTAACAGGAACTAAGACGTCGTTGGCCCAAGAGCCCGACGTCTATTCTCGAATATACATTGGGGACCTCACTAATGTGACGCCCATTCGATTTAAAAATTAATATTCGTGGTATATATAGATGTCGGATGTTGGGGGAACCAAGTCTATAATCATATAGACGTCGGGGTGGAGGGATCAGACGTCTAGATGGCGGAAAAAAATGACTTTTCACTTACCTATCAAATATATAGACGTCGGTTAGGAGGGGCACCGACGTCTATAATAGCATATAGGCGTCGGGGTGGCGGGATAAGACGTCTATATGGCGGAAAAAAATGACTTTTCACTTACCTTTCAGACATATAGACATTAGTTAGCAGGGGCCCCGACGTTTATAATATTATAGACGTTGGGGCCCCTCCGAACCGACATCTATATGCTCAACTTATTTACGAAAATGCCACCGGTCAATAATTTAAGTTGGGTGTTTTCTGGTCTGACGTCTACGGGGTGACGTTAAAGCCCAATTATGCACTAGTGTGTCCAGACAGGTGGTAGGGAACTATATGAAAAGTTCAACCAAAATCATATAGGTAGTCAAGAGGAAACTACATGAAAGGTTTAATTAGGACCACATAGATAGACGACAAGGAATTGCATGAAAGATTCAACCAAGATCGCTTAAGAGTGTGTCAAAAAATTGCATGAAAGGTTAAACCAGGACTACTTAGGTAAGCGACAGTGAAATCACCTGTTGTAAATGCAGAATTTTACAGGTTATAACATAATAGTTATGTACACAAAAGTAACCTCTCATTTTATTCATTTAGTACCTCATTAAAACCTTCTCGGGCAAAACTTTCCTTAGGAAAAAAGACTAGGTAAGGGAAGAATACACTGTGGGTTACAAACATTCAGCTACTTACAAGCTACTAGCTTAAGTAAAAGTTCAAATGGGTTATTCTAAGTATGAGGTATTGGTTTCCCTGACAAATGTTCCAACTTGTAAGCACCTTTGTCGATGTCTTTTAGTACTAAAAAAGGTCCTTCCCAATTTGCAGAGAAGTTGTCGTCACTCTTCCTAGCATTGCTAGCTAAACATCACACTAAATCACCCTTTTTAAAGGCCCTTGGTTGCAGCTTAGAGTTGTACTTCTTAGTCGCCTTCTTATTGTAGCCATCTCACTTATTTTGGTGTTCTCTCGTATTCTCAACCAGTAGGTCTAGGCTGGTGTTGAGGTTGGTTTCATTACGGTTGATGAATCATTATTTTATACTATTCACTTAGCTTCACACACCGAATTAATTAGTGAATTATGCTTAATTGTCCATAATTTTTTGAGATTTTCTAATTAGGCTTAATTTGATCAGTAATTCGTATTTTAATTAATTTAGATTATCTGAGTTTAATTATTCTCATTATTATTTTCAGGGCAATGTTTGAGATTAGATTTTGGAACATAAAGAGACTTGCCACGTCATCTGTTATTTTCCACCTCATCATTTTATTTTAATTTTATTTGTAATTTTGTTTTTCTTTGTTTTTGGACTAAATTTACCTTTGGGCCCATTTTTAGGCAGATTTGGTTGAAGCCCAAATGGGGCTGACCTAAGGGTTTAGTACCCAAAGGGAGAAAAATGTTGTAACTCTTCTCATTCTCATTTTTTTCATTTGGCAGCTCTTAGATGTTTTTAGCTTCCCCTTTTTAGGGTTTTAGGTTTTGTTTTCTTTCCCTTTCAATTACTAAATCAATTTTGTTTTTCCCTTTCAATTACTGAATGAATTTTGTTTTTAATTTCCAACTCCATTTTCGTTTTGCATTTTTGTTGCTTCTCTTCCCTGCACTTTCGTTTTCTCCAATTTAATTACATTACATTTATGTGTTAGTGTTAGTGTGTTGTGTTCTGTTTAATGTGTGTGAGTCTTATTTGCATGTTATGAGTTTGAGCATGTTGTTGGGTGTCAAAATTAGGAGAGTTGGTGTTATTTGGCATGTTGGTTGCGTAAAACCACTCAAAACAATAGAAAACCACCTTCAAAACCACCATGAATGGTGTCGTGAATAGTAACTGATTTTCCTATTTAATTGGCGATTTTTGTTTTGGTAGCTAAAGGTGTTAATTTTCTTTGAAATTTTTTTGTACACTTCTTTTGGTCCATATTTTGTTAGAAAAATCACAGAGACACTTGTGGTAGTCCTAGTTTTGAGTTACAATTTTTTTGAAAACAGGAATTGTGAAAACTTCAAATTACGATAACTTTTGATGCTTTTATTAAAATTGGACGTATCATATATGAATTTTGTGTAGAAACAAAAAATAAGTTATCATAATTGGATGTATCATATATGAATTTTGTGTATCATATATGCTTCAAAAAAAGGTTGTTTTCTATTTATTTTGTATTTTCAAGTTTTATTTTCCCATTTTTCTAAACTTTCTTATTATGGTAAAAATAGTTATCCTTTGAATTTTGCTTTGAAAAGTTTTGTGCTATCATTTCATGATTTTAAGGTGTTGGTCACAAAATTTCAGTTCATTTGGATAAGGTTTGCATATACTTGTAGTTGTAACCCCTGTATGTTTGTTTGTATTGACTTTTGTTGATATGCGTTGACTCAGTGCATGACTAGGGGCAATCACAGGCCATTACCACCCTTTGATCCTGAAATTGATAGGACTTTTCATATATTAGCTAGGCATTCTAGAATTTGTCGTTATAGTTTGTTCCATTCGAGTCAGTACCATTAGAGTTTGAGCAGTCTCCTTCTTTGTCCTATTTTATGCATATTGCACCTACATCTGCTGCATCTTATTCTAATTCTAATTCTTTTCATACCGAGAACAATATGGCCCAACCTCCACCTCGCGAGAGGACTCTTAGGGAGATGGTTGCACCTGATTTCACATATGAAAGCTTGTGCATCTAGTATTATGATCAGGTTGTTCCATATGTTCTTAAAACTGGACTGATCCATTTGTTGCCCAAGTTTCATGGTCTTGCAAGTGAAGGCCTACACAAAAATATGAAGGAGTTCCACATAGTTTGTTCCACAATGAAGCCTTTAGATGTCCCTAAAGATCATATCATCCTAAAGGCGTTTCCGCATTCATTAGAAGGTGTGGCAAAGGATTGGTTGTACTACCTTGTGCCTAGGTCTATCACGAATCTTAAGAGATTTTTTTGGAGAAATTCTTCCCAGCATCAAGGACCATGGCTATAAGGAAAGACATTTCTAGGATTAGGCAACTGGGTTGTTAAAGTTTATATGAATACTGAGAAAGATTTAAGAAGCTTTATGCAGCTGCCCACACCACCAGATTTCTGAGCAACTCCTTCTTCAATAATTTTATGAAGGTCTCAATAACATGGAGAGGAGTATGATTGATGTTGCCAGTGGTGGAGCCCTTGGAGATATAACACCACTGAAGTTAGACATTTGATTGAGAGATAGCTTGTAACTCCCAACAATTCAACGCAAGGAATGATGTTATTGTTGTTAGGGGAATTCATGATGTGGGTGTTGGTTCTCCATTTGCAGATATGAAGCTAGAGAGCAAGCTTGATTCTCTTGTCAATTTGGTGACTCGACTTGCTGGGAATTAGAAATCTGCCACTATTACACGTTTATGTGGTATTTGTACAAATGGTCATTTGTACAAAAAGTTCAATTATACTCCCCAATTGGAACAACAACACTCCTGAGATGGTTTTTGCTCTATTTTTGCAAAAAAAAAAATCCATTTTTTTATATGAGTGAGTTAGTTCTAGTGCAGTCAAAAGGGGTCACCCGACCAGACCCACCACGGGTTGGTCACTTAATGAGCCAACCTAACTCGGCTCATTTATTAGCGAGCTAGAAAAATTTTAATCTGGCTCGACCCACCACGAGTTAGTGAGTTAAACAGGTTGGCTCAGTAGCTCACTTAATTATAATTTTTTTTAAATAAAAAAAATTACAAACTTTTTGTAATTCAAATCTAAATAAATTTCACTCCCAAGATGTTAAACTCAAGACAATTCAAAATAATAAAAAAAAGTACAATACAATCTACGTATAATGAGCCAGATAGTATTTTTTAGGATTTTATAAGATAATAAATTAATAAAAATAAAATTAGGTGGGTTGGTGGGTTAACCCGACTCACCACGATTCAATGTGGATAAGTCGGATTTAAATGAGCTGGGTTGAAAATTGGCCAGCATAAAAAATGCATATTTTCCAATCCAACCCAGCCCAAACCTGTGGTGGGCGGGGTTGACCCGCGGATTGTAACTCATTTTGACAGCTCTAGTCAGTTCAATGTTATTGAATGTATTCATTGCCCCAATGATGAGGTTAGACCATTGATTTCTTAAAAAAATGTCCAATTAAGGTCATGTGCATGACCATTGTTCTCTTTTTGAAGATCTGATAAAGGATTCAAAATATAAATCAAAATTTGAAATTCAATTCCAATATACTTTTTCAAATGCTTAAAAAATTAAAATCTTTATAAAAAAATATTAAAATATAAAATTCTGACATAAGATTATAAATAAATAAATAAATATATATATATATATATATATATATATATATATATATATATATATATATATATATATATATATAAAAGTCGGAATTCGATTTTTCATAAATCAAATTCTAACATAAGATTATAAAAAAAATAAAATATAATTCAAAATTCAATTTTTCAAAACTGAACTAAAAAATGTGTTAATTTATGTTAATATAAAGCATAATATATTATCTCGTAATTTTATATTCAATACGTGCTATGCGGAAAAAAAAATTAGGAGTTCTCATTGAAGTTCTTGGAGATTTTTCCTTTAAACTTTTTGGGTATAGTATGATTTGTGTAATAGGATTTTTTATTTTTTAACTTCCTGAATGTTGTGGGTTTTCTGAGCATTCTCTGTTCCTTGTTGTAGTGTATAGGGATCGGTGAGACGGAAGGGATGATCGGGTAGAGAGAGAGACTGATCGGGTAGAAAGAGAGACTGGTCGGGTAGAGAGAGAGACTGGTCGGGTGGAGAGAGAAACTGGTCGGGTAGAGAGAGACTGATCGGGTAGAGAGAGAGACTGATCGGAGGATAAGGGATACCTAGCAGAAAAGTCATAGACCACACAGTATGTAGTAACCGGCAGAGTGTGGGCGATAATATCGGAGGCACGTGTGACAGTTACATTTAGTGGCCGAAGTACCTGGGATTATGGGCCGACGGTTCCGGATATTTCCCAGCCCATAGTTATGATTTAGGCCTATAAATACAAGAATAGTTGGCCAGGTAACTCACTTTTGATCTAATTACTTTCATCTTGAATAATAGAGTAACCTTGCTGACTTGATCGTCGGAGTGCTAACGTGCAGGTTGCTCCCGTTCAGGCGTGAAGGAGGATTGATCGGTTTGGTCAGTTGGTTCGAGTTCTATCTCGAGACCTACATCCGAAACATTTTTGGCGCCCACCGTGGGGCCCGAAGATACAATTGTAACTCGAACACGATCACAATGGCAGGAGAGGTACCTTTGCAGCTTATACAGGAAATGTAGCGACAGATACAGGAGATGCGGGCAAATATGGCGGCCATGAGAGCCGAACGAGTAGCACGAGCCAACGTGAAGGATGGACCTTCCATCCAATCAGTAAATGTTGAGATGATAAATTCGGAAGCGATGCAAGGGATCCCCTACCCATACAAGGGGTGGGGGAGGGAGGAGATCGGAATCCTGTAACCGATAGAAGAGGGGGCAGAGCAAATGGTAGAGGAAGAGGGCGAGGGGAGAGGGGAAGAGGCCGAGGTAGAGGACGAGGAAGGCGGGGGGAGTTGGACAATTTTGAGGAAGTGCTCCATAATGACGGGGAAAGACCGAACGAGCGGGAGAAAGTTCATAACGATGGAGAGAGAGAGAGAACGAGCAGGAAGGGCAAAATTACGACCAAGCAGAGGGACTTCATCCTTTTACACCCCAAGTTATGAGGGTAGTTATACCAGAAAACAAGATGTTACCCCCATTGGACAAGTATGGGGGTTCGTCTGACCCAATTAAGCATCTTCGCTCGTTCGTGGACGCCATGGCTGTGTATTCGGCGGATGAATTAGTGTGGTGTCGGGTTTTTCCTTATCACTAAAAGAGGAAGCCTTAGACTGGTTCCATTCACTATTGCCAGCAACTATTGACAATTTTACTACGTTGCGGCAGATGTTTAGCCAGCAATATGCCTCAAACAAGACCCCGGGGGTGACGTACACTGCTCTAGTGAGAATAAGGCAAGGAAGAGATGAACCTCTCAGAACGTTTATGGATTGGTTTAACCGAACCACCAGGCAAGTGAGAAATGTTGATCAGAGGTTGATAGTGGGTGCATTGACAGCAGCATTACGACCAGGACCATTTTTCGATTACTTACATGCTGAAGAGCCTCAAAGTATGGAGGAGTTACAAGGCAGGCTGGCAAGCTTTATTCGGGTTGAGGAAGGACGAGCTCACCAGAGAGGACGCGAGGAGGGAGAGTCACAAATAAGAACGAGCAGAGATCGGAATACCCGACAAACGTTCAGGAAAGGTGATTGGAGGATGGAACGAAGGCGGGGAGATCAACACAGGGTGCAGCAATACGTACATCACACACCTTTAACCGCCCCTCGAGCTCGAGTTTTGGAGGAAGCCTTAAAAGCCCATCTGATAACCGTAGCCCAAGCATCGACCTCGCCAGGTGCCGACGAAAATAAGTACTGTCGATACCACCACAACAGAGGACATACAATTGAAGACTGTGTCACGCTGAAGGACAAACTGGAAACTCTCATCCAGGCGGGACATCTACAGCGATTCGTACAGCGACAAAGAGAGCCTTCTTCGAGTAAGAGAGGACAACCCAATTCAAGTAACGACCCGCCTAGGGGAAATCACCGTCAAAGACGTGACCGAAGCAGGAGCAGAAGTCCAGATCGAACGGTAAGGGGCGTTATCAACACCATTTCAGGAGGATTTGCGGGGGGTGGCTCAACCTCGTCCGCCCGGAAAAGGCATATGAGAAGTTTGCACAGTGTTAGCCGAACAGGAGAGCCAAAAAGGACTATGCCCACAATCACTTTTTCTGATAAAGACTTCCATGCACCAGATTTAGACCAAGACGATCTGATGGTCATAACGGCTATGATCGCTCGGTATCAGGTGGGAAAGGTCCTGATTGATCAGGAAAGTTCGGCCAACATTTTATATTGGAAGACATTTAAACGCATGGAGATGTCAGAAGACGCCATCATGCCCTTTAACGAGCAGATTGTGGGGTTTGCAGGCGAAAGGGTGGACACTAAGGGGTATGTAGATCTGAGAACAAGTCTGGGAACAGACAGAGGGGTCAGGGAGATTAAAGTTCGTTTTTTGTTGGTAGAAGCGGAAACTTCCTACAACGTTCTTTTAGGAAGGCCATGCTTGAATGCCTTCGGAGCCATTGTCTTCACCCCTCACTTAACGTTGAAATACCCAACGGATGATGGCGAAGTGCATACCATTCGGGCAGACCAAAAGATGGCTCGAGAATGCTACGCAGCAGGACTAAGACTCAAGCCAAGGGCATCACAGTTATTGGGTAATAAATCCGAGGTGGCTATGATGGAGTTGGATCCAAGGTCCCCTTTGGAGGAACGAGTAGAACCGATGGGAGGAGTCCAGGCATTCGGCCTTGGAGAAGGAGACGGTCAGTCCACCATGTTGGGCAGCCATTTGTCTAAAGATCAAGTTCAGACCATAGGGGGCGTTTTATTGAAAAATAAAGACTTATTTGCATGGACAGTGGCAGATATGCCTGGCATTCATCCAGACGTTATATCCCATAAGCTGTCATTGTTCCCGAACGCCCGACCGGTAGCCCAAAAGAAGAGAAGATTGGGTGAAGGAAAGAGAAGAGCAGTGGACGAAGAGGTTGGGAAGCTACTGGAAGCAGGTTTCATTCGGGAGGTAAAATACACCACGTGGTTGTCTAATGTAGTAATGGTGAAAAAATCGAATGGGAAGTGGAGAATGTGCACAAATTTCACCGATCTGAACAAAGCTTGTCCGAAAAATACGTATCCTCTCCCAAGCATAGACGACCTGGTGGATGGGGTATCAGGGTATGAGATATTAAGCTTTCTGGATGCGTATTCAGGGTACAACCAAATCCCGATGTACCAACCAGACAGTGAAAAAATAGCATTCATTACCGAACGCTCTAACTATTGCTATGATGTAATGCCTTTCGGTCTGAAGAATGCAGGAGCAACTTACCAACGATTAATGGATAAAGTGTTCCAGGAACAGATCGGGTGATGCATGGAGGTATACGTAGATGACATGGTAATACGCAGCCGGACGGTGGAGGAACATATCGAGAATTTAGAGGAGGTCCTTGGTCAGGTGAGGAAATTTGGCATGCGACTCAATCCCCTGAAATGTACCTTTAGGGTATCAGCGGGAAAGTTCTTGGGGTTCATGCTGACTTCACGAGGGATTGAAGCTAACCCTGACAAGTGTCGGGCGATCCTCGAGATGAGAAGTCCAAGGAGCTTGAAGGAGGTGCAGAGACTGGTGGGACGGTTAACTTCTTTGTCCGGATTCATACCCAAGTTGGCCGAACGTATTAAGCCGATCTTGGCAATTATGAGAAAGGGGGTGCAGAACGGTTGAAATGAAAAGTGTGAAGCCGCGTTTGCTGAGGTGAAGGGTATATTATCAAACCCACCGGTAATGAGACGCCCAGATTATGGATATGAATTGCAACTGTTTTTGGCGGTCGGTGAAGAAGCCATTAGCGCAACTCTAGTGTAGGAAGCCCCCGAATTTAGACCAATATACTTCGTTAGCCGAAGTCTGAAAGAGGCGGAAACAAGGTACCAATGTTTGGAGAAAGTAGTATTGGCTTTATTGAACGCCACGCGCAGATTGAGACCATACTTGCAAGGACACCAGGTGACAGTCCGAACGGATTTTCCCATTTCTAAGATATTGAGGAAGCCCGACCTAGCGGGAAGAATGATCGGGTGGTCAGTGGAGCTATCTGAATTCGGGTTGAAATACGAGCCCAGAGGGTCGGTCAAAGGCCAGCACTTGGCGGATTTTGTGGCAGAATTGCCCCAAGAGGATCAGGAGCATCAGCAGTGGCGCTATTTGTGGACGGATCGTCCGGTCGACAGGGTGGAGGAGCAGGGGTCGTCCTGGAGGGGCCGAACGGTGTAATGGTGGAGCAAGCTTTGATTTTCCGGTTCAAAGTTAGCAACAATCAGGCAGAATATGAAGCTCTGATAGCCGGACTAGAGTTGGCAATAGATCTGGGGATAGAATCCCTGAAGTGTAGAACGGATTCACAATTCGTAGAGGGACACATGAATGGAACGTTTCAAGTTAAGGATGACCAGTTACTGCAGTATTATCACAATGTAGCACAGTTAATGGCTCGGTTTAAGTCTACGGAGCTGAAGTACATCCCGAGAGGAGAAAATGTCAAGGCGGACAGATTGTCCAAATTGGCGACCGGCAAGGAGAAGGGGCAGTTGACTTCTGTAATCCGGCAGGTTTTATTCAAACCAGCCATTAAATGCTTACATGTTAGGTGCATGGCCGAACGAGATGATTGGAGAAGAGAGATTATGCTCCTCATTAAAAAACAAGATGAAGGTACTGCTCTTCGTCCTGACGAAGCTAAGCAAATTGCCCGATACATCGTGATAGGAAAAGAATTATACCGTCGAGGATATGTGACACCGATGCTAAAGTGTTTATCAAAGGAGGAATCAGAATATATTATGAGAGAGCTGCATGAGGGGATATGTGGTAGGCATGGGGGCGGTCGGTCGCTTAGAGCCCGAGTGTTAAGAGCTGGGTTTTATTGGACGACGATGGAGAATGACTGTCAACATTTTGTTCAGAAATGCTTAGCCTGTAAAAGATTCGGCAACATTATTCACGAACCGGCCACAGAGCTATCAGGGATAGTGTCCCCTTGGCCGTTCACTTAGTGGGGAATGGACATTGTAGGACCATTCCCGACCGGTCGCGCGCAGCTGAAGTTCATTTTGGTGGCAGTTGATTATTTCATCAAGTGGGTGGAAGTCGAACCTTTAGCTCAGATAACTGCAGTGCAAGTTTAGAAGTTCGTATGGAAATTAATTTTTAGGTTTGGCATTCCTAAGTTTATCATCACAGACAATGGGCGGCAGTTCGTAGATAAGAAACTCGTCGCATTTTACAAAGAGTTAGGGATCACCCCATTGACAAGTTCAGTCGAGCACCCTCAGACGAACGAGCAAGCCGAAGCCATGAACAAGATCATACTTCAGGAACTCAAGAAAAATTTGGGTGAAGCAAAGGGAGCGTGGGTTGACGAACTTCAACAGGTGTTGTGGGGATACCGATGCTCCCCTCACAGCGCAACAGGAGAATCACCGTTCAACCTCACATATGGAACGGATGCTATGTTACCTGTGGAAATAGGTGGCGATGCACTAAGGAGACAGATTGACGACATGTACCAAAATGAGGAGTCATTAAGAAGTGACCTTGATGTTTTATCTGAAAGAAGGGAGATGGCTGTCGTTCGGGTGGAAGTGCAGAAACGGTTAATAGTCAGGCGACACAACACTAAGGTTAAGCCAAGACAATTTCTGGAGGGAGATTTGGTGTGGCGACGAACGGCCGAGGCACGCAAGAACACTACTCATGGAAAGTTTGCCGCTAACTGGGAGGGACCGTTCAAAATCAAGGAAAATTTACACAACGGAGCATATCGTCTTGAATCTCTGGACGGGAAGATCATTCCCAACACTTGGAATATCTCGCATTTAAAGTTTTATTTTAGTTGAACGTTGTACAAATTTTCTATGTTTGCATGATTCAAAAATAAATACTTTCGGCTTGTATAATTACATTTCCACCGAACGGCGCATAAGGGTGGCTAAAGTCACATAATTGACTCAAATGGGGCAGTCTAATGACTGACTACCGAACGGTGCATAAGGGTGGCTAAAGTCATATAATTGACTCAAACGTAGCAGTTCGATGACTGACTACCGAACGGTGCATAAGGGTGGCTAAAGTCATATAATTGACTCAAACGTAGCAGTTTGATGACTGACTACCGAACGGCGCATAAGGGTGGCTAAAGTCATATAATTGACTCAAACGTAGCAGTTCGATGACTGACTACCGAACGACGCATAAGGGTGGCTAAAGTCATATAATTGACTCAAATGTAGCAGTTCGATGACTGACTATCGAACGGCGCATAAGGGTGGCTAAAGTCATAATTGACTCAAACGTAGCAGTTCGATGACTGACTACCGAACGGTGCATAAGGGTGGCTAAAAGTCATACTTGACTCAAAAACGCGATTATATAGTTAAACACAAACATACAATCGGTAAAAGATACAAACATCCAGTTGGCAAACACATAAAGCAGGTAATGATCATAAAGGTACGGTTGTACAGCTAATTACAAACACCCATTCAGTAGGTGGAATGCAGAAATATAAAGTTTAAAGTGTACACATTGCCCGAAATATAAAGGAATGCAGAAATTAAAACCAGAGTTTGTACAACATAAACGATACAATTTAACACTTCATGCCGCGGGGTGGCCAGAGGAAGGGTCCTTGGAAGCGGGGTGGGGTTCGGTTGGGGCATTGATCAAACCCCCCTCAGTATCGATGGTGTCCTCCGGAGGGTTGGGAGTAGGAGCAAGCTGGCTGGAGAGATCCACTAATTTTCCATCCACATACACTTTCATAATATCGAAGTCGGGATGGGCGAAGGGTGTTTTGAAGAAGTAGTGACATTGAGCAATTCCCTGATCGAAGCCCAGTTGGCGCTCTAAGCAGATCTCATCTCCCAGGGAGGCATTCTCGGCGGCCAGCTTATCCCGTTCGGTCTCGAGTGCATCCCTTTCTTTAACTACTTTATCACGTTCCGATGTCACCTTCAACAGGCTAAGTTGCAGATTGTCTATTGATTGTTGAAGGGAAGATATTTTGCTCTGAGCTTCGTTCAATTTGTTGTCAGCATCCACCCGGTCATCCTCCGCCGTCTTAATAAGTTCCTCAACACGGGTGGTCAGGGTGGTGTTCTTCTCCTTTGTTTCTTCAAGTTCTTTATGAGCATTCTCCAGTTCAACAAACACCAAAGGCATTGTGGTGCCAGCAGTATAGTTTAAACAAACACTTGCCCGAGCTATCAGCTCATAGGCCATATTCAACGATTCGACGGGAGTCATTCCTTTGAAGGGTTTTTTCTCTTCAGCGTTCAGGTTAAATTGCAGGTGATCAGAAACGTGGACATTCGGATCTAGCACGCTAGTCAGCAACGGGGAGTTTGTTTTCCTCTTCTTGGTAGGTGAAAGGGGTTTTTTCTTGGGCAGATTTTCTTTTCGCCTTACCCTTCGCTGTATCAACTCCCTTGGACTTGGTGTCAGCAGTAGGAACAGTTGTGTCGGTCAGCTTCAAAGCAGGATTTACGGTGTGGACTGGAGTACCACTCGATCCACCGATTAGCTGGGCGGCGGATGATCCCACCCCATCGCCTTTGCTAAGATTCTTCTTCCGAGCCATCATTTTCAGGAAAGCCTAATGCTTTTCCATACCTCCGAAATATTCTGCAACACAAGAGAAAATTTAGAAGGGTCAATACTGATCAAACAATGTATCAAGAAAAAGTGGTACTTACCCAACACTCTTTCTCTAAGAGTGTCATTCCCGAGCAGGTCAATCAACTGGCGGGACGGTGTTTTTCGAGGCAGTTGATCAATCTGGGCTACTACATCTAGCTCGTTGCTAGTCATTTCAGTTTCCAGCCACGAATCTACTCGGTTAGGGTGTTCGGTCCAATATAATGGAAATTTTGGACGGCCATCATCAAAAAAGTATTTTGATCGTCCGAGGGGTCTTATATCTACTTTGCAGAAGTTAGCTTTGAAGTCCTTATAGGAGGAGTTGAAGGACGTAAACAGCTGTTTGTCTTTCACAGGGATTAGGGAAATCCAGGACCGGTTAGGATGAGGCAAAGCACAAAAGAAGTACAGAAATGACGCGGGAGTAGGGGTCAGTCGCAAACCCATACAAAGCACATTAAAGGCCTGCATGTATGCCCATCCGTTCGGGTGTAATTGAGCTGGACAAATATTTAGTTTTCTCAGGACCCCCATTTGGAATTCGGAGAAGGGAAGTCTAACACCTAAATCGCGAAACAAGGTAGTATATACATAAAAGAAATCCGCTTCATACCCCTCCCGATCGTGGCAGGCCCGTTCATTGGGACAGCATACTACGAATGTGTAGTCATCAATATCGTCAAGATTAGCCAAAATTCTCACATTTTCTAACAGATGCCTAATGGTGGCGGTAGAAGTAAAGTAAGGACTGTAATTTTTAACCTCGTGAGGAGCCCAATTATACCCCTGCACAACGGGGGGGCCATAGACGACCAGGCACGCGAGTTATCATAGTTAAACGCTATACCGGACGAGGAAGACGAACTCGCAGGTGCTGAACGGGACGAGGATGGCGATGCTACCCCATCGTCATCGTACCCTCTACCCTCGTCCCTAGACCCAACAGAGGAGTTAGGAGAGTGAGACATTACCTGGTAACTGAAGACCGGTTTGCAGGTGTGGATGATCGATTAATGGATGCTCTAAATGCCCAACAGTTGCGAATGAGGAGGGGGTTCACTCCTATTTATAGCCGCAAAAAACGGTTTCAGGGTGTAATCTTCACCGTTACTTCTTGACCAAACTGACTGCTGGCATTAACGGTCTTTTCAGATTTCGTGTCGCATATATCATAGCCGTCAATTACATAGTAGATCGTAAGGCTTACAAGAAGCCAGCTGTCTCTTCTTATTTTTTACTTAAACCCCTTTGCTATTTTCATGGCTTGGGGCTTGGGGGGCTTATGTAGTGTATAGGGATCGGTGAGACGGAAGGAATGATCGGGTAGAGAGAGAGACTACTCGGGTAGAGAGAGAGACTGGTCGGGTGGAGAGAGAAACTGGTCGGGTAGAGAGAGAGACTGATCGGGTAGAGAGAGAGACTGATCAGAGGATAAGGGATACCTAGCAAAAAAGTCATAGACCACACAGTATGTAGTAACCGGCAGAGTGTGGGCGATAATATCGGAGGCACATGTGACAGTTACATTTAGTGGCCGAAATACCTGGGATTATGGGCCGACGGTTCTGGATATTTCGCAGCCCATAGTTATGATTTAGGCCTATAAATACAAGAATAGTTGGTCAGGTAACTCACTTTTGATCTAATTACTTTCATCTTGAATAATAGAGTAACCTTGCTGACTTAATCGTCAGAGTGCTAACGTGCAGGTTGCTCCCGTTCAGGCGTGAAGGAGGATCGATCAGTTTGGTCAATTGGTTCGAGTTCTATTTCGGAACCTACATTCAAAACACTTATGATTTTGACCTCTACAATACTCTAACTATAATATGGCTTTATTGTTTCTATATCACACAAATGAATTAATATTAATATTACTTGTTTCTTATTTTTAAATAGATAAATTAGTAGCAATTTTAAAATGTTCCAAAAAGGCAATACGTAATAATTTTTAATTGTTACAAAACAAGATAATGGTAATACTTTTTAAATGTTAGAAAATGTATGGAAAACAATTTTTTTAAATGTTAGAAAATGTATAAGTAAACACGGGCAACAATTCTTTAATTGTTAGAAATTGTATAAGTAACATTTTTTTAAATGTTAGAAAATGTAGAGGTAAATTTTTTTAAGTGTTACAAAAAAATTAAATTTGCAGAATTTTAATAATGATAATAAAGATGCTGGTATCAATTTTGAAAGTGATACTAATAATACATAAAATATTGTTAAAATATTTTGGTTGTATGCACTATACATAACATTTTTGTAGGTTTTAGTAATATTTTTTAATTTTTATGAAAATTAATATATGTAATAAGAGTAATGTATCATGACATTATTTTTACATTCATTAATACAGGATACAAAGATAAGATAAAATAGTTATAAAAATATAAAATTTTATATTTTCTTAAAAAAATAAAAATAAAAAATAAGTAAAAATAGTCTCATCTAAAAAATTTAGATGTGTTATAGTGATTTTAGTAATGTTTCACAGTGAAACAAAACACTTCAAATAGTTGCAAGGCCTTTACGCAATGACGCAAGGTCAGGCCAATTATTGTTCTCCAATGCTTTTTCAGTTTCCAATTGAACAGAACACTTGTCTTGTCTCACGGCTGTATTTTCAGTAATTAGAGTTATCAAGGATTTCATCTGCCCTATATCTTCTTCCAATATGTCAATCTTGAAACAACCAGAGAGGATCAGAGTTCTTAAAGATTTTGACTTATATATCTCTCTGGGGAGACTTCTTAGATTTGTGCAGTTCTTCAAATTTAGCAGTAGCAGATTGCAGAGATCTCCAATGGATGGGTGTACCTTGCACAAACTTGGACAATCTTTTAGAATGAGCCGTTCAAGACTTGGTAGTGTTGAAAAGTCAGGAGTTTCTATCAAGTACTTTGAGTGACTAAGATTAAGGAATTTTAACCTCTCCAAAACCTACAAAGATAGTTTTTTGACATAGATTAGGGAGGAAAATAAACAAAATGTAATTAGTATAACAGGAACCAATTATGACATTTCTATTTTAATTAACCTGTAATTCCTGGGGTTGTTTCCAGAAGAGTTGAAGATTACTATGCTTTAATTCCATTGCAATTACATTTTTCATACAAAAGTTGTTTGGAATGTATTTAGAAGGAAACTCTTGCCAACAAATCCATCTCAGTTGTTTTGAAAGGTACCCATAATCTCCAATAAGTTGTACATGATCCAGTTGTAGCAATCTTAATCTCTTCAATTTCTTGAAAGCAAGTGTTTTGAAGTAATCTCTGCCAGTTGAATACAGTTTCAGGGACAATCCCTCAGTAGCTTCTGTCCCCTGTGATGAAAGTATCAAAGAGAAGAAAATGGAAATCCCTAAATATATGTTGATCAATGATGCTTAATGATGAGTCTAACAATTTAACAACACATGCATTGCACTGAAAAACAAAACACTATAAAAAAACAGTTTCAAAATCAAATATATTCTTACAGTATTATTTTTCAGTACAACTTTTACATCATCTTGAAACCATAATCGACTCCTTTTCCATGGTTCCTGTGGACATCTTTGACGAATAATTTCTCTTCCCATGTGCTGTAACAAAGGATGCATTTCAAGTTTGTTGTTCCTTCCAACTTTTATGAGGTCAAGTTCTATGAGAACTGTTATTCTAATATCAGCATGTTTTCTCCAACCATTTAGTATCTCTGTAACATAGCCTCTCTCTTTACCAACAAAAAAACAACATACATCAAGAAATACATTCTTTTCATCTTCCACCTCGAACTTGGATTTCAAGACATCATAAAGAAGATGTTCTTGCAACTCAACATGCCTTTTATTTACTGTATTCCAAACGTCTCTAATATTTTCAATAAAACTCTTACCGATGAATGGACGATAAATTCGATTATAGATGGCTTTGGCTAAAGTAGTTTTACCCGACCCTCCCATTCCCCATATCCCTATCATACAGACATCGGTGGAATGATTTTCAATACATCCAATTACCTTTTCCACCTGGGACTCTAATCCAAGAGGAAATTGGGCAATATACATGTCTGCATAGCCTAGCAATGTCTGAACATGGCTAACAATTACCTTCACAAGTTCAGCATCATGCCTTCAAGATGAATGTTAATGTATTATGACAAACAAATCACAACCTTAACACATGCTGCATTCAGTCTCAAAATAGAAGAAAGTACGAAGGATTTATTTCTTTACCTGAAATCTCTGACATCCCAACCAAAGATATCTGCAGGTTGTCTACACCACCAGTATTCCAGTTGTTTTCCTGAAGGGCTTTTGAGTGCAGCTTCTGCCAACGCTTTTCCAAGACCATCCTTTTCAAAACGTACATCTAATGGGTCAATCTCGTAAAATACAGACAGAACTATTTGGCCAAAAGTTTGGTGGCACTCGAGGATCTTTTCAACCTCAAGAATACAGCGGCGGGTAGATTTAGTGTCTGTTTTTGTGAAAACCATCATTACGATCTTAGAACCAGCTATTGCTCGCTGTGTTCTGCAAATTTCATTCCCTCCTGAAGAGTCTCCTCATTAATCAAAGTTTTGACTTGCGCCTGTAAAAGGACAGAATGGAGATGAGAAACGAACTTTTTACCGATATCTTCTCCCCAAAATTTGATGAATACATCGTATATGAAATGGGGTTCTGATTTTAAGAAGGAAGAAGATGAGGACGATGAAGAAGCATAAGCGAACTCCATCAAAGAAATTGAAGTCAACTCTTCAAAGGTACAGCAATAATGATAAAAGATGTTAAAATCACAGTTCATGCACTTGTCATCTCTTTCAAGAAGAATTTCAGGATTAAAAAACTATATATTTTGCATAAAAAATTCAAAGTTGACCTAAAACAAAGAATGCTAATAAAAAAAACTTCAACTATGATAGAACCTTCAATTTTTTATTAAGAACGTAAAACATTTGCAGAATTTAATAAGAACTGATTTTCTGATATGTGAATGATTACACATCTTTCCAAGTGCGAAAAAACTATCTCTATATTGAAGAATTCAAATCGAACAAGAAGAATTCTTTTAAAAAGTAATAACATAGAGTCTTTTACAACTAAATCTTTTTCTTCTTAAAGTTTTTATATCTCAAATATAAAAACTAATCCTAATTTTACATAGCTAAGGGATATAAAACTAAAAAGGAGAAAGGGTCTGATTAGTGGGCCTGAGGGACATCATACCATGTATGAATCACATTTTCCGACTTCTTGACTTACAATTACAAGAAATTTCAAAAAAGAAAGACTTTCCATTACAAGCAAGAAAAGTTCTCAATGATTATCTACGCAAGCAAAATTTGATCTACGCAAAGTTTATATGATGTTTCAGCATTGACAAGCATTTTAAGACCAACTTTAAGATCTGTTATGCCTTCCCCCAAAATAGCACATACAGGAAAGATGGGAACACCCTGTACCCTTCTCTTTAACCCCTTATATACTTCATCTGCACCCTCCTCGTCAATCTTATTTGCAATTATCAAGGATGGTCGATTGGACAAACCATCTTGATGGTACTCTAGCTCTAGAATTAACTCTCTAAGTTGTTCCCAGTGCGGAATTCCCTTCCTTCCATTTAAAGCAGCAGCCAAGTCTACCACATAAGCAAGAACCTTTGTGCGCTCTATGTGGCGCAGAAATGCATGCCCGAGTCCACGATTTTGGTGTGCACCTTTTATAAGCCCGGGAATATCAGCCACGGTAATTGAGAGATCATCGTAGTTTAGATTCCCCAAATTTGGCCTAAGAGTAGTAAACGCATAGTCACCAACAGCATGCTTAGCCCTTGATATAACCCCAAGTAAAGTGCTTTTACCAGCATTAGGCATTCCAACAAAGCTTACATCAGCAATACTCTTCAGTTCTAATATAAGAACGGTCTCAAAACCAGGTAAACCTACATGCAGCGAGGAGAAGATACTGTTAGGATCCTGAAGATTAGGTATCTGTTGACAAGCTCCTGCCTTCATAGTCATAGATTTCCTTGAATCTTTGGAACTAGACACATTGCCTAAACCACCCTCTCCTCCACGAGCAATGACAATTTGTTGACCTTCTTCAGTTAACTCGGCAACATTGTATATTATCTCTTGGTTCTCTTCTATATCCTTTGTACAAAATTCAAGAGCTCCATTAGACGTGGAGAGTTGAGAGAACGCATCTGTTGATGTATCATGTCTGGATTTCTTAGCATTTGTTTCTTCATCTTGCGTTGAGGAGCAGCCAAATGAATGTGTTGCTTTTACTTCCCCTCTTGTGTCACTGGAGGTAGAACCATAGCCAGGGTCAGGAAGATCATCAACAAGTGCCCCAGGAATATCCCAAGGGTCTACATCAGTCAAGGATTGAGTTTTGACAACGGAGGAAATATCTCCATTGACAAGATGAAGTACAGTGCCAATGGGTACACGGGCAACCTATTAAATAAAGCATATGATTTTGTAATGAACTCGAAGTTCTGTATTGGGAACAAAGAAAAGAAAACTGTGGATTGTTTTAAAAGCCGAAAAGACAGGTAAAACATCAATTACCTTATCAGCACCCCTGCTACCTATCAAGTTTTTTGATGATCCATGCCCTCCTTTGTCGGCTATCTATGAGAAAAAATTAGTGTCAGCAGTCTTTTAATGAAAAATTTCATGATCTCATAAAACATTTTGGCAGAAGATACAAATGTATACCAGATGACGCTGCAAACCACTGAAGTCCCAAACTATTCCAAAATCACATCACCGCCTCTCCCACCATTGCCACCTACGTCCAACAGACATCAAAGCAGCACTGTCATCAGCTGCATTGCACAACATCCACATTTCTTAAATTGTGGTTTGCAACTGCTATTACAACTACACTATTACAGTTTTGTAGAAGGTCTTTACTACGTAATTGCAACCACAACTGCAGTTGCATTGGAATGCAATTTCTGCAATCGCAACGCAACTACATATACGAATCAAAACCTTGGCAATACATCGTAAGAAAGAGATATACACACCATCGGGTCTTCCCTTGCGCAAGCTGGAGCAACCACTACCTCCATCACCTGCTTTTGCAAATATCTTACACTTGTCTATCATTCGTCTCTCCTACAAAACCACCCACAACCCAAAAGCAGTGGTCAAAAACTTAAAACAAATGAGAGCATGTACTTTTCATGTGCAAAAAAGAGTTGAGGATCAACCTGCAAAGGAGCAAGCTTAGACTTCTTCTGAGAAGTATTGGAGTAACGAGTATAAGGTGTAATAGACCATCTAGATATACACCTTTGAGTCAAAGCTTCCAATTGTTTAGTGCATTTTGCTTGAAAGAGAAACATCATATGCACAAACTAGTAACTTGTAAGAGCGGAACCAGGTTGGTCCTCTATGTGTTGAAGTTTGGCACCTTCAAAATCTGTGCAAAGCAAATGCAAGATTAATGTTAGACTGAGACAGTGGTCTTCATTGAAGAAAGTTAGCTCACCTGAGATTTCTGGTTGTGGAATTTTCTCAAACAGATTTCGGGCATGACAGTGTTATGCAATTTTGTGCAAATTACTAACAACATGTTGATTTTATTTTAAAAATATAAAATTTGAGGGCGAGAGAAATAACCTAACCTTGGTTAATTCAGCATGATGAAGTGCAGAAGCAGAACCTTCTATTTAATACTTTGCTCCAGATGTTGGCATGCAAAGAAAGGTAAATGAAATGACATGAAAATGAAAATGAGATTCTGGGAGAATAATTTGAGAGAAAATTAGTGGGGCGTGTGGATCCTCTCAGGGCCTTATTGTACATCTCCACTAGTCTCCCAGGTTGAAAATGTTATTCCGGACTGACTTTTTTGGCCGCTGCCAGACTGACCCACCAGACTTGGTCCTTTTTACCATCCCTAATTTTGAGTTTTGTCCTCTGTATTATCAACATGTGAATCAATTGTGAGGACATACAGACAAACTTTTGAGTGAGTGTTTGATGAAAGTTTACAAATTGATTGAGCTTAATCCTGTTCTCAAGGATTTGGAAATAAATATAAAAATATTTTCTTAATGCAACTGTTGCCTAAATCCAAACACCAAATAATGCAAAGAACTTATTTTGCCACCGCAGTTTGGGTATATTCAGAAAACACAGAAGAAAATGAGTAAACTAAAATTTACAGAATGAAACACTGCAGAATAAGTTATAAGGAAACTGGTGTCTATGAACATGACCTATCAGAGGAACATGGTCACTGCAATATCCTCCTAAAAAACAACTTCCATATAACACGGGATAACTTTAGTTTTCAAATCCATTTAAAAGCGTGATTCATCACCAATATCATCAATCCTAATGCCGAATTTGGAAAAAAAGTTGGTATAACTTAAAGCAGCCTCAAAGTAAAACAAGATAATTATTATTCTGTGTGTTCTTACTCCCAGACTAGTTAGAGTAATTTGAACCCATTGAGACTTTGATACAGAACATTTAACCCAAAATGACAAGGGTCAATTCATGAAACTGAGAACATCACATGGATTCATCAATGCAAGCAAATTGACAAGACGAAAAGAAAAGAGAGATTGAAAAAAGTACACAAGAGAGAGCAGAATTTCGCTAAAAATAACTCGAAAGTGATTTTATAACAAAAATAAATAAAATTCAATCCAATAAGCATGAGCAGAAAAAGTATAAGAGAGAGGTGAGATAAAAAAAAACTACTCGAAACTGAGGCGCGTTGGACTGAGTTGCTTGAATGATCTCTCAGCGGCAGGACTCGAAGTCTTCCAATACGGGACAGTAGCCAGCTAGCGTGACCTTGTCGTTGGAGGCGACGACGGAGCCGAACTCGAAAACCGACACGGTGGCGTTGGGTGGTCGGGGAACCTCGACAGGGTCGTTCATGCCTGGGGCCTCAGCGAGGGGTTTGGTTGTGTCTGCGGCATTGGATTTGGTAATTGAGAAGTTGCGTAGTAATTTTTGCACTTCTTTTTTATCGCATCAAAATCGTTAGGGTTTGATAGTTTAAAGGTGTGTTGTCTAGCTTATTGCTGAATGTGAATTGTTGGGCTTGTCAGAGTTCAAAAATATTGTCCTGTCGAGCTTATCACATCTAAAAACATTTCTTAGTGTATCTTGAATTAAATAAGGAGACATATTCTTTAGGAATAGTTGTCCCTAAATTTATACCATGATTTTAGCATGGTTTAGTTTTATATTTTTTTTCTCTTGTTATTTAATGTCAGTTATTTCATTTAAATAACAAATTTAAAAGCTACATTCCTATACACAATCATTAAAGATTAATAATATTTTTCAATGAATGTATAATCAATTATGAAGTTTCAATATGGAAGTCTACTTCCAATTTTAGTCTCGTAAATTAGTCAGACTCCTATCTTATCTTATCTTGACACTTTATTTATTAATATAACCTGATATCATGATCAAAGTTTGATACGCTTCAATCAAAATTTGATATAGTTTGATTAAAATTCGATAAAGTTTGTCTAAGGTCTAAAAATAATTTGATCAAGGTCTGATACAACTTGATCAAAGTTTAATATAATTTGGTCAAAATCTGATTCAACTCCACAAATTTTAAAAAAGTCGGATGATATAGTCCATTTTAACCTTTGTTATCATCCTGTTTTCATGTAAAAGAGTCAAAATTTTCAACTTATTTCTATGAAATATTAAACTTTCAATGACAAAAAAAAAAGGTAGACTAGCCTAGCAACTTGTAAAGGTCTTAGCTAAAGGATATTAGACCTGAGCCAAGCTCTCTATCAGATCTTGGTTCAATTATATCAAACTTTCAAGTTATATCAAATTTTGGTCGTTAATATAAAATGTCACAGTACGAGTTTGAATTTTTTTTAGTGAAATCAAGTTGGCTCGACTGTCCATGAAGCTTAATTGGAAGTCATACCACAAAATGAATTTACAGTGAGATTGAAATTTTATTCTAATGTAATTACATTACATTGAGATCCTGGATGACGACTTTGACTTTCAACGCGGTAAAAACAAAAGTCATACGAAAAATCATGTAGAAATGTACAACTTCTCTTTTTAAAATCCTATGGGAATTACACTATTGTTATAATTCTTTTTTAAAATTTACCTATAATTACATAACCAAATTTGCATAGGTAGATAAAAAATCAAAATCACATACTCAAACTCAAACAGAAATAATCATAACTCTACACAAATAAAAGAATACACATTATTACAACAAAATAAGTCAACACCATGTGATAACAAAAACAAATTCATGTCAACTAAACTTGCTTAGACTTTTCAAGGTTTATATTGCATGAAAATACACATTGCATGAACATTATATATAAAATTAGGACCGACAGAAGAAAAAAAAAATGGATCATGTATATAATGTTTTATTAAACAGTTTTGTCAAAAGGAATAGCTGTAAATTGATTTTTTCTTTCATCTTTTTTTTTCAAAATATATATAATGTAAACTTTAAAATGTAAATTTATTAAAACTATTTGCTAAATATATTATACTAAAAAAACTACATTAATTAAATATGGAAAATCATCTTGATTCTACCATTACAAAATCAAGTGATATTAAGAATTATATTACATCATCTTTTATAAAATATAAAATTTTATCTAATGCTCTATTGTCATCTATATGCAACACTGCCAAATTTAAATAAAGAAAGGTAAACAAGATATATGCCACAATGTCTTACTAAGCAGGCGAATTTGAATAATGAATGATTATCAAACCAAATTAAAGAATAAAAATTTTAAACTATGGCACCATTTTTAAAACTAAAATTTTCAACTTATAACATCAAAAGTTTAATATATTATTCACAGATCACCAACTAAAATGTCTAGTTATAATTTATATTTAAACTATGCTAATTTAACTTCCGTCTATCTTATTGTCAACCAAAACTTTTCAAACAACCTTGTTACCAAAAGAAACCCTAGAAAGGGAATTTATACTGCAAGATAAAAAACAAAGTATAAATTGTATTAAGTTAATCCAAAACTAAACACAAACTTAAAGACAAACCAAATAAAAAAGTTAAATTTATAGAGTACAATGAACAAAATCCAATTTTGGGTTGGGGAGGTTCACTATAATACATTAAGGCAAACATATTTAATTAACAACAATAATTATTTTGGACAGTACTTATATCCAACCCCTACCCTGCACTGTTTATATATATTCTTTCATCTTTTTTCATATAATGCTGTAGAAAACTAAAGAAAAATCAGCATAAAACCAAAAACACAACATAAGGTGGACAGCACATGACAAACTACAATTAACATGCGCATCCACTTGACTGAGGTTGAGATTGGGCGTTGCCAGTTGTAGACTTCAAGTTTACATCAACCATGTCTTCTTGTTTTGCAGAGGACAGTGTTTCCATTCCTGGTAATGCTGCAGCAATTTTTCGAAAGAGGGCCTGTAGATGTCCCATAATACATAATATATGGTTAGTTAGAAACTGGAAAAACTATAATTTAAAACAAAATTTTCAAATGCAAGAAACTTAAAACAAATGATTAAGATTTAGAATTAAAGAACAAGAAGTAAAAGTTCATGATATCTAATTAAGTTAAAGTATATCTCACACACATAGTGTTCAAACACAAGCATTTAGAGTCCAATCACCCACATTATAGCATGATTCATTTCACTCTGACTAGAAACAAAGCATTCAATAATAATGTATGCAAAGAAAAAAGATGGGTATTAGATAAGTTACTTTTATATTAAACCCAGCCTTTGCACTAGTTTCAATGAACATGACATTGAGCTCACGTGCTTTTCCTTCCCCTTCCTCTATAGAGACTTGTCTGCAGACTCACAAAATTGGTAAAACAAAACAAAGTAAATTTCAGAATGTAACACTAGTCAGTATCCAGATCTGTACAGCAAGAACATGCAATTCCCATGAAAACATCTTTAAGGTCAACTTAACTAATGTCAGCTAAAGTCTGGAAAATTGAACTCTTCTGTCCATCCAAAACTACCTGGACAAAGCTGATCACTAATGCCAAGAGTGATCTTCTATGGTAGGTTAACTTGCATGCATAAGACTTTTAACTGATAAGCAACACCTTAATTCCTTGGTGTGATCTATAATATAGGCCAACAACTGCTACAAATGTTTAACCAAGAGCATAGCAAGACCCAAATAAATAGCATTCGCAGCAAAAGACGGGTTGACTACACACTGGGATATACATTGTAAGAATTCCAACAAACTACTAGAGAAAGCAAAAGGACTAATTGCAACCATTCCTACATCTAATTCCCACACCATGTCATCTTACTGTTCCATACCAATAATTTATTTCCTTCGTATAAATTCATGTCTGCAGTGTTAAACACTTAATCTGAATATTAAATGGGTGACATATAATACTTTAGATGAAAAGAGAATATGGAAACCGATGGATAAAAAGATATTATAATGCATGCAAAGAGAGGATAAATGGAAAGATTCGAGACTAAAATTTACCACTGTAACAAGTTTGATAATACCTAGAGAGATTCTGATTACATATTTACTATTAAATAATTCTTGGTAAAAAGATTTTTAGTCTAAGAAAAGTTGGTAAACAAGTGGTTGGTTTAAGTCAATATATGCGATTTGTCAATAGTTCCTATCCCTAGACTTATTCCAACATTCTTCTCTTCTTTACTCATGACCTTTTTTCAACAAGATCAGTTTTGTTCCCAACCAGAACAATAATGACATCACTGCCTCTCTCTGTTCGCACCTCTTCAATCCACTTGGCTGTATTTAGGAAACTCTGTCGGCCTGTGTAGCAAAAATATAAAATTTATTAGAAAATGTTCCAGACAAAGCTCTTAACAGAAACGTAAGTCAACCCCTTGTTCAAATCATGAAAAGAGATTTGGATGCCATGATTTACTACACAAGGTTATGGAACTTGTGTATAATCACTATATCATTATGCTACTTTCGTAGCTCCTACAGAAAGGCATAGCATCCTGCTATCACAGCAGATGGTATTTAAAATAATGTGAAGCTCATAAGTTTACAATCAAAGTCAAAGTGCTTCAGTATGTTAACCATAGAAAACAACTTCAATGATACCAAATATTTTTAAGAGGCAAAAGCTGTGTAAGATGGCATAAAATAGTGGCAAAAGTAAAAGATGAAAAGAAAGGAAATCTCAGATAACATACTTGCAACATCATATACAATGACAGCTACGGATGAGTCCCTAATGTAGCTTGGAATAAGACTTCTAAACCTTTCCTGGCCAGCTGTATCCCTGCCAGAACACGTGAAAAGATGAACATTTGGAATACAGCAAAAACAAATTCACATAAACTAAAACTAACCCCTGCACGTCCAATACCATTATAAATATATTTTCAACCTAGAAAAAACTTGAATATTAAGGAAACACTAAAATAGTATAAATGCTAGAAGCATGAAGTATGTATAGAAATATAGTAAAAGCTTAAAAACAACAATGGTTAATAACAAAAAAATGTAAAATGCAAAAGGATATAAGATATGAAGTTTAAAACTCAGCAAATGATGTGAATCATTGAAGTCAAAATATCAAGATTTCACCTGTATAAATTCAGTAATCTAAAAAGGCAAGTAAACCCTTCAGTACCAAGGTCATGTTAATCATTTATAAATTCCAGGGAAAGAAAAAACTGAGCGGTGGCCACTTAATCTCTCCCTATATACCCAAAAATTTGAAACAAAAATCCTTGTTCTCCTATTTGGGATTGAACAAAATTAAACTTAGTTCACATCAGCAGAAGCAAAATGCAATCATGGAGTCCTACAGAAAAGTGAACCCTCACATTCAGGTGAAATACAATTAAAATGTCATTATATACTTTCTCTCATCCTATCATCGCCAGTCTTCATAATATAATGGTAGGAAACTATCCCACCCATGCTATCCTACCTCTTTCAATCCTTTCCTTTCCTAAACACCCTTTCATTTCTTGATCATTTTATATATGAGATGCTACTCCAAATCTTACCACAACTGCAATCGAATTGTTCGATCTTCAAGATACATAGTTTTTGACAGGAAATCAATACCAATTGTAGCCTGCACGAAGTAAAAAAGTCAAAATAAAATTCAACAAAAGTATGATAGTATGATGAAGCTAAGAAAAGAAAGTACGCACAACGATTGAAGCTGCGTGTCTATTATGCTTAGAAAGAAACTTAAGCCTGAAGTGAACGGAATATAACTTATAAGCAGTCAAGCATATAGTTGAAACACAACTATGCTTACACGGTATGAGATGGAAAATGTGATTCTCAAGCAAAAAAGAAAAGAAATTGGGCACAACAAGTCCATAATATAGCAATAATTATCAAATTAAACAATTAGCAGCCATAGTTAGTGAGTCAAGGCCTATTTGGATACACGTTGGTAACGTTTTTAGTAGTTCCTCTGTTGGAAAATATAAAGCCTTTTCCGATAGAAGAGATCTCAAAAGTTCTTCTAGATTTGTATTCAGAGATATTCTTAGTAAATAGGCTGTTTGTTTATTCTCATTAGGTTTCAATAATTTATCGGCATGTTCAATCTAGTATTTATCAAAAAGTAGTCTAAAATCTAAAAGGCAAAGGGGAACATACGAAAAGTCAAAGTGCACAAGCTGAATTAATAGTAGGATTTGTAATCAAATCTAGATCATTTATTTGAATTCTTCCTTGTTCTTTTAAATAAAATAATAGTAAATAAGAATATAATAATCGTTCAGCACAACAATTTACTGGATAAATTAAACTGAAAGGCAAATCAAATTCAAGAACAATGATAAATCTGAATCGAACCAAGTTGAGAGCCTAGGATTAGTTTTACTAGTATACACAAAAAACAACAAATCAAATGAAACAGAAAATAGTGAGGGTTTAGAAGTGGTTTTAGCCTTGACGAACTAGGTAAGGAGTTTCTTATACGGTTTTGGATTGGATCTGAGGGTTTAGACAAACCTGGTAGGTGTTATCGAATTTATCGTACATGAAGCGAGTGATGATGCTGGTTTTGCCCACCGATTGGTCACCCAAGAACACCAACTTGTACTTAGCTAGAGCTGAAACTGGCGCCATTTCAAAATCGAAAATGAAAGCAAAAAGAGGAATCGGAAGAGGCAGAGAAAAACTCCAGTGGTTGGTAGGGGTTGATCTCGGACTCTGAAGAAAAAGAACAAACAATAAGACGCGGTGAGACTTGGCTGTTGATTTGAAAATGTTATTTAATTGAATTGGAAGAGATGAGGACGGAACCCAATAATTAAATAAAATAAATTTTAACCCCAGCTTGACAATTTTTAAAAAATAAAATAATAGAAAAATGCATATACTTATATGTATTTTTAGCCTTCTGGATTAACTAGTATTAAAATAATGTATGTATTTGTTTTGAAAATTCAAATCGATAGAAAGAAAGGCAACTGATTTAAAAAAAAAAATTATTCCATGTGATTTTACAAAAAGATAATTATTTTATTTTGGTCTGGTTAGTTCAAACGTATTAATGAAATGGTTTGACTTTAAGATAGATGATTATCTAAGTCGATTTTCTTGGTCGATTATTATAGATCGAGTTTTTCTAGATTGGTCATTCTAGATCAAGCTCTTTTGGATCAATCACTCCACGTCGAGTTTTTTTCGATTGACCATTCCAAGTTAAGCTCCTCTAGACTAACTATTCCATGGTGGCCCCTTTAAGTTGAGCTCTTTTAAGCAAAGCTCCTCTTGGCCGAGCTCCGTTAGGTTGACCACTCTTGGGTGACTACTCAAAGTCAAGTTCCTCTTAGCCAATCGCTCTTGGCCGACCACTCGTGGCAACCTTTGGCACATGATTCTATGGCTAACTACCCTAATCGAATAACATGACTGACCAGTTACAGAATGGTCAAATTAACAATGATAATGAAGAATCAACTTGTTAATGCCGATTAAGATATGACTAGGTTATAATTAAGCCGACAAAAAGGTAAAAACTCATAACAACCACTATAGTATAAAGGTCTAAGAAATGACTTTCATATACATGCATATAACATGCATCACTACATTAATTGCTAACCGATCGGTCATCTACTGACTTTAGCATCAGAGTGTTTTTAATTGTTTAAAATTACGATAACTTCAGGTTTTTCCTTTAATTCTTTACTTTTGTAGAATTATAGTTAAAAAAAGGTGTTTTTAGGAATATTATTAGTGTTTTTAAATAAATAGTCTATTATGAAAATTTTAAAAATAAAAAATATTTGTTTAGTTTTTGCTTAAATAGGTTTTGTCTTTCTTTTTTTGTTGTTTTACCCTTTTTCCTTCTTTATTTAATTGCATATATGCCTTGATCAAACCCTTTTTCTGGTCAACTAACGACAAAGTTTACCGTTTCACATGGAATGGTGTGTTTTGGTCTTGTTCAGATTAATGAAACACATCGTTTCAATGTGCTGCAGCTACTAGAAGTCAAGGTTCTAGAGAATGCTTGAGAAAAGGGAAAAGCTACCAAATGGAAAACCCTTATGCTAGGGTTTGTGAAAGTGAGACGAAAAGAAGGGTTCGAGAGTGAGCTCGTGATTTTTGGACCAGAGAACTCAAAGTACACGTGACCAAGTTGACTTGAAGAAGATGAAGACGATCAGATGGCTCAGAAGATGCAAGTAATTTGTGATCGAAGCAAGGAGATGAAAATCGAGAAAATAAGAACACGAAGCATCGAAGGTTCCTTTTTTCTTCCCCTTTCCCATTTTTTTCTTTTCCCCTTTTAGTTTTCCCCTATAAAAGGGGTTTGTAAATAGCTCTTAGTGTATGTTCGATGTTGTGTTATGAAGTAGAGAATGTTGTGGTAAGGAAGTTAGTTAGTTAGTCTTTAGTGTTAAGACAAGATTGCCTATAAGACTGAACTGTCTAAATGTTCTCATGTGTTTTGAAGTTTAATAAATAACATTTAACGAAATGAGCATATGACAATATTATAATTAGAATAACAACATAGGTAAAATATACGTAATGTGTGGAAATGCTCTAAGAAACCCAAAAACATTAGGCAAAGTCTTAGTAAAACACCTAAGTATGAAAAGACGCACCTCTAAATGGTTTCCCTAATTAATGTGTAAATGAGAATCTTGTTGAATGCAAATGTTATACATCGTTAGACGATAATCAAACAAACTTTAAATATGTCTGATAAATAAAAGTGTCAAATGATGTTTTTGGAAAGCACGCTAAAAAGTCTTAAATGATATTCCAAAACTTATGTTGTAAAACACATTAAACACATTTTTCGAATAGAACAGAGAAAAACCTAAAGCGTTTACATAGGCTAGACGATACCATGTTTCAAACGATTTACTTCATCCAACGATAAAGTTTTGATCAACTGCTTGGTATCTTGATAAAAAGCTTAAATGATCAAATCCTACCTAAATGGTAGAAAATGTAAAAAAAAACACTTTGTTGTTTTGAACAAACATTAAATGTCATTAAATGCCCAACGTTTAAAAACAACTAAAGTGATAAGAGAAAGGACATATTTGTTGCATGCATATCTAATATACTTTGTGCATATTTCCTATTACGTGCATCCACATTTTCCATCCTATACAAATTGGAAGAGGATGTTAGGAACAAAAAAGACATTCACAGAATGTTCTTTTCATTAATAGTGGCATCCTTTCAATCTATGGTTGATTGAAAGAAGACTAGATATATGCAGGTTGACCGAACCAGTATAAATTGTCGTGTGAATCTCTCTTACTCTACATTTTTACATTGTTTTACTTTGTTCTTATTCTTTATTGATTTCATTCCAAGAAATCTCAAAAGATTTTGAAAAGATTTTTAAAGAACATGTTTTTATAAAGGAAACCAATTCACCCCCCTCTTGGTTGAGACACTTAACCTATCTTTTTCTTCAATTTAGTTATTCATTTTTTTCTCCCTTATGCTAAAAATCATAGTAAAGACTTGCAAGAGCAAGAAAGACAACCAACATAATGGAAACTTCCTTCCTTAGGCTCTTCTTCTGAATGCATAAGGACAAACATCTACTAGTAGAAAGCCTACTCCGATAGCAAATAAAGCATAGAAATGAGACATCATAAGCCCTCAAACGAGGCACCTAAGTTATTAGACGACAATGAGAAAAGTTCATGGAAATGGTGATAGATGGCTTTTTAGGTCACACAAGCTCATCAAACAAAACTAAGTTTCCCCACTAATGTAGTATAAAGTTTAACCTAGGTCAGTCCAAGGAACACAGTCATGTGAGTTCATTGATTGAATATAAAAGAATACGTTTTTAAGGGATTCTTAGAAGTAAACTGAATAACTGTGAAAAAAAAGTAGTAAACAACTAGTAAAATGCAATATGTTGAACTTAAATTAAAAGACATAAATTAAACAACCTAATCGTTCCGAATCACCAGAGTACAACTCGTAAGCTTGGCATCACCGAGTCTAAGCACATCTCTGAAGCTCGGCAGACCATGGTTCGGTTATCAACAGAAAAAAAAACTATTATGCACAAGGTTAAATTAAAAGGGAAAATGAACTAACAATTATGCAGACCTAAAAATCAGATATTTAGAAAAACTTATAAATCTAAGCAAGTAAATTAATTATGAAAATAAGGAACAAAAGTTAAAACAGAAGAAATGGTTCAGTTGGTGCTTAAACTCAACATTATTATGATCGAAAACCAAATGGAAAATTCAAACAGCAAAAATAAACAACTCCAACCAGAACCTTGTAACTAAAACTTTACTATTAAAGACCAAAAACTAAAATAGATGGAAGTGACAATAAATAAGAAGAAATAGAATGGTGAAAAGAAGAGCTTAAAATATATGGAATTAAAACTGAACTTGGAACATGAAAATAATAGTAAAATTTATGTTTTCCAATAGTTCACACGTAAAAAAATAAAAGAAAGATCCATGCTTCCCTAGACTATTACATTACTTCAATATATAAGAAAATTTTTGTGCCTCCTGGTTGCTATCACCAACCCCACTATCAGAATTCTCTACAATGAAAGTCTGAAAAGCTGTAAAAAGATGTTTTGTCTCCATTTTGTTTGAGCATGTGTGTTACTACCATAATAGAATTGGTTTCTAATTTGTCTGCTAATGTGGCAACGTACAACCTTAACGTAGCTCCATTTGAGCACTTGTAGTAAAATTTATGAGTGAAAATCTTTTATGGTTGAGCTTCTCCTCTAGCCAAGCTTCTTGACTATTGGTGTAACATCCCATAATTTTACACTTAATTTATTATATATATATAAATAATATGAGAACTGTAACATTTACACACTCTTCCACAAGGAAATATAAAGAATTTCACGCTAATTACACCTTTTAAACTCAGATTTCAACTTCCCCTCCATAAAGATAAATCGAACTCTTCTCTACTATTCTTTTGCCTCCATCTTCACTTGCACTGGATTAGACGACATTCCCTCATCTGCTCCTGTATAACATGTACGTTATACGATTATTACAATATATAATTTTCCCAGTACAACCACAAAAAGTAAGGGTAAGCTACCATAAAAAAATAATTTTAATATAAACGTTATGGGAAACCAAGAAGTTGAATCTGGCAAAGCCGGTTAGACATCTTCTTATCCTTCCACATAGGTGCAAGAGAATAAGGATATACACACAATAATTCATCATAAAATCCATCCATCACAAATATCATACAAATTTATTATGTTACAAAATAATTTAACTGTACATAATCTGCCTGATAAGAATTTGGTTAAAAACTTATTGAGTAGACTTCCAAGAAAGAGAGGTGCGTCACCATGGACAACTTAAGTACCAAGTCTTTCCTTAGCCAAAGTGTTCCTCAACTTGTTCTTAACAAATTTCTCATTCACAGATTCAAAACAACAACATATAATATTAACACAAGAAATCAATATGAATAAATATACAACAAGTACATATGTTTTCCATTAACAATATTCACACAGAATTTCAAGACATAAATAGTGATTTAACAATAGTAAATCATAATATAAAAGCTTAGAAAGGTAAGCTTCCCTTACATGATTCTCTTCTTCCCAAATGAAGAGCACCTCTTCAGAAGCTCTTGCTACCTTCTCTACAACTCAATTTCTAGCCCTAAAATCTCCTTATTTTCTATGAAACTCTTGCTTAGTTTCACTCCCCTTGTGAAAAATTCCATTTCTTCACCCGTATTTATAGTTGAAGTTAGGGGTATTGTAGCATTACTACATTTTACTGTAGCAGTACTGTAGTTGTACTACATTTCACTGTAGCTCGTACTACATTTTTCCTGTAGCAATACTGGTTAAGTCTAAAGTGTAAAGTTTAATATTGTATTTATTCTATTTTTACTAACTACTAAACAGGTGGGGAAAATGAAATTAAATTGAAAACAAAGAAATTAAAAATAAAAGAGAAATAAGAAATCAAATCGTTTAAAATGAAAATAAGGCAAGAACATGTAAGGAGATAAAACCTAAGCTAAAGTACTGGAAAGATGTTAAAGCTAACTATGCATACAAGTCAAACAATCATATTCTAAAGTATGAATGATACAGATTAACAGTGCAAGAAAAACAAGAGTAAAACTGAATATAGAAACTATTGACGCATGATAGCAATGAAAATAATTGAGTGAGAAAACAATAACTAACACTTAACACACACGAACATTAAATCCAGATCAAATACTTTGATTCATTCAGTGTTTTGAATTGCATCCTGACTCAAGGAGACACCTTGGAAAGAAAAGCTCATTGTGGAGTCAATACAATTTCTCTGATTAGAGAAAATAAAGTGCAGTTTCATAATTCAAAACCTAAATCAAACCAAAGTTTTTTATTCTGAAAAGACAACAATAACAGAAATGAATTCACAGGTGAAATGTACATTGATATGAATAAAAGATTATTGAGAGTCCTCAGGAAGACATCTTGTTAAGTGAATCCCACTTTTGGGTATTCTGGTTCATATTTCAGAACCTAAACTGCCTCTTCTCACTCATTCGTCCAACCAATGTTCAAAACATAAGAAACAAAAATATAACACTGATGAATCTTTATTGAATGGACTCATCTCTGACTCGAGAAGACATCTCGATCAAGAATGCTCACTACAGAGTCATTTAATTCCAAAAGGAATTATAGAGATACAGATAATCATAGTCCAATTCGTTTTTCAAAACATAACAAGTACATAATTCAAAAGTAAAGAACAAAATCAAAATGAACAAGAATACGAAAAAGAACACAGAACAAATTTTATTAACATGAAAAGAGAACTACACATTACCAGATTCACCAATGCACTCGCGGTCTGTCACCCTCGCAAGCCTCTCGGCGAAATCCAATAGCCAAAAACCCTACTTCTACGTAAGAGAAAAAAAACCTAATCTACAGAATGAAGAATGAAGAAAGGTAGTTGAAAGTGTATATGAGTCTCTCCGTGTAGAGTCTCTGTCTGTCTATTTACATGACAAAAACCCCTTATATAGGGTCTTAGAAGCAGAGAAAAGGAAAAACTTGAACCTTGCTTGCTACTCTTTATCTTCACAATCGGATGGCTATCTTTTCTTTGCTCACGAGCTCGCGTTTCATCCCTCCGATCGGCGTCCATCTTTGTCGGTTCAGTTTTGGTCAACTCTTCAGCTCTTCCAGTCAGCTCCGGTTCAGTGGCATCAACCATTATTCTTCTCGCTTTAACCCTAGCACATGATTTCTTTTATCTTCTTTGCTTGTGCAAGCACTCGCTCCAGAGAAGATGTTTCTGCATAAATGAATCATGAGTGCAAATGACCCTCTAGCAAACTACAGTCTCACTTACCAAAACGCACAACTTCACTTAAATTTGATCCAGCCCATTCCAAGGCTTGAAATTTTCAACAACCACTTAATCCGCACATGTGCTTTCAAGCATCAGTAGCTCATAGTAGATTAGCACCAACCCATTCCAAGGCTTGCAATTTCCAGTAGCCTCTCAATCTCATTTGTAGAAGCCCAATGCAATCAGCCCAATTAATTCAAGGCAGCAGCAGCAAGGTGTGCTCTTCTATTACCAATCTAGCAAACGGCCTATCAAGTTTCCAATTTAACTCCATGTTAGCAGCAGCTCCAGCATGTGGCAACAACATCCAGTGTTGCATCTCCATTAGCATCAGGAGAGCCCTAATTGGTCAAAGCAATAGCAGTCGTGTCAATTTGATTGCAATAGCGACCCAATTGTGGGTGCATTCCAGCAGCCCAATCATAATCTGCAAAAGTTTGAACTAAAGAAGGGTTAAAATGAAATTAAGAGAAATTAACCTATTCTAGAAACTATTTTTATTTTGTTTTGTAAAAAAAATTATCTACAAAAGAAAAAGAAAAATCTATATCCTTCAAAGCTAATTTTATTTACCTAAAAAGAAGAAATTAACTCTATTTTTATTTAAAAACTATTTTTACCTTTTTACACTAAACTAGTTTATTTCTAAAGAATTAAAACCTAAAGAAACCTAAGAAAAGAATTTTAACCTAAAAAAATAAGCAAATTTAGAGTGTTATCAAGTACTGTAGCAACACATGATTCACGGGGTACTGTAGCACTATACATATTTCACTGTAGCATTATACGTATTTTACTGTAGCATTTATAAAATTTTTCTATTATTTCTAAAAATCTAGCATCTTAATTACAACCATTTTCAAGGATCTTACAATTGGTTGAGATTTTCCTCTTATGGCTGAGATTCTTCAACAATTTAGGACAACCTAGCAAACTGATCTCGGTAGCTTATCAACTCGACAACATGATATCTTGATCTACACGGCTTAACAGCTTAACAACTCAACAAGATGGCACCATGACAACTGCATGTTGGCAACTTAGCAGCATGGCAGGGTAGCTAGTTAGCATCCAGCAGGTTGATATCCAGTAGGTCGACAATAGCCTGATTGTAAATCCTTGAACTTCCTAAGATTCACATATATAAGCTAAAACTGAAAAATAAAGGAAACAAAGGTGCTAAAAGAGTATAATAAGCTTCAAAATGAGAGTATAATAATTGAGTTATCAAGTACCATCACACTTAGACTTTGCATTCTTGGGAAAAACCAAACCTAAACAACATATGCCATTAGACTTAGTCAATGAGAAATTTGACCATCAATAACTGTAGATAAAAGATTGGAACATTTAGGCTAGGACCATGGAGACAACAAATATAAACATGAACTGAAGAAGACGAGACTAAGCTAATAAAAGTGCAAATAAACAAATTGTTTCAAAATTGTAAGTAGAGAAAAACTTCATCCATGACTGTTAGAACCACTCAAACCATTCAAAAACATATTTAAAGCATTAAAACAAGAATTTCAATCAAAGTCAAATTTATGATCAAAATTTACAAACTCTCAACATGTGTATCACTCAATTCCCTTGTGTTTATGGAAGATTTACACTCAACACCTCATGCAAGCATGCAATGTCATATGCTTGAAAAACCTTTAATTTCTACCACTCAAATGAATGCAACTTAACATCAAAATGACTTTTACGTGGGTTGTGATGTGGTCAACATTAAGGTAGGATAAAGAAAGAAATTCAAAGCTAGAAACCAAAGAGAAGTGAGGAAACAATGGAGAAATGTGGGAAGAATAAATGTAAATTATATTTCAAGAAAAATATATCAATTCAACCAGAAAACTCTATTTTCTTTCTCTTTTAATTTGTACTTATCCTTCTTCTTTTTCCATTTTTCTCTTTTGTAATTCAATGTAGACCACTTTTTAAATTTTTATTTAATTTTACCTTTTTTCATATTTTTCAATTTTTCTCATTCATAGACCTTTGCAAACTCTCACAATGCATCATAACATAATTTTCTTCTCTTTCCCTTCTCATAGGCTTCTCAGTAATGCTCAAAATAGTTTCAAGGTTCCTCACAACACTAAGGTTGGGTTGATCATGGTTTTAAGATCCAAGGCTTGTATCGAGTTGAGAAATCACCAAGAAATAGGCTAATTAGGCTAAAAAAAAGATTCAATATAAATAATGCAAGGTAAGGTTGTTTGGCTAAGTGGCTAGTTCACAAAACTGGCCTAGATCCTCTTAAGAGTGCAATCAAACAAGTAACAAAAAAAAGTTGAATCAAGTTCTAGATCACATCACAAGCATGAACAAAACATGCTCTCCTTTAAGGTTCTTCATTATTTTTCGTTTTTCAATGCTAATGGTATTTTTGCTTTACGTCCATTTTCGTCTTACTAGTTTCGCCTCCACACTTCATTTTTGTTCCAGTTCTGTTTGGTATTATGTGTTGATGTTCCACATTTTGATTTCTAATCCCATTTTCATATTGTAGTTTTGTTGCATTTTCTGATTCAGTTTTCCAATTTCATTTTTTATTTGCTGTGCTAATTGGGTTTTCCATTTGCATCCAAGTTTCATTTTCAATTTTGGAGTTTGTAGTTTCGTTTCAGTTTCTGTTCATTCTTTGTTTCGTTCTATTGTTTTGAATTCATTTTCATGGAAGGGTAACTCTGTGTGGGTTGGACACTAAGGAGGTTGCAATGTTTCATGAGATTATTATGCTTAATTGTGATTTTGTTCTTAATTGTCCTGTCACACATATGCAATTTTGAGTTTGGTCCACACTTAATGGTCTGTTTTGTGCATGATAATCTTCACTTAGTTGATTAATGTGTTTGTGCATAACTGAATGAATACGTGTAAATGTGTTTGCTTAATGCACATTTTATGAAAATTGTTTTAGAGTTTGCTTAGTCGTTTAATTTGTGTTAGATTAAGGGTGAGAGGAATGAATAATTATTGCTAATCAAGGGATTGGAACAATTGCAATTGATCTAGGGACCAACCTATTTTAATTCAGGTCTTTAATTCGTTTGCCTGAACCACATTTGGTCCTTAAGAGACAACCTAGGAGTAACTTATATGATCATAGATGTGGCAACAATGAAGAGTTTTCAAAGTGGCAACAAGCATAAAAAGAGTAGAATAGGTTTCATTGGCTTGTATTTGCCTATTTGTTTCTTTTCTTTAGTTCTAGTTGAATAAACGCTTATAAACCCTTCTTTTCCTTTTAGCACAAGCAATGTGGGACTCTCCACGGCTTGATCTTAAAAGAAAAGAAGAGGAAGTAGGTGTCTTAGCTTGAAGTGCAAGTAAGCATAACTAGTTTTCATTTTTTGAACTTTAGAAGAGTTAGGATGCTTATAAACCCTTTTGGAATGAGAGAATTAGGCAATGCAGGACTCCAAGCACCTAGAGGCGCTGCTGCAGCTGCTGGCCAGATCTTGGAGCCTTCCAAGTCCCACATTGCTTGAAACTCTTCACCAAACTCTTTTCAAAAGCTATATAAGTAAGCCTAGGGGTTCTCCTTGTACTAACCTTTGAAATCAATGAAATTTTGAGTTGAATTGCAATTTTGCATTCTTCTTAGAGATAGTTCTCTGTCTCTTAGTCCATTTTGGCATATCTTATCTTGAGCAAATCAAGTGACGGTCCTTCTTCGACACTTATCTTGGAGTCCTCTCTCAAGTGACGTGTCTACGAGTCATAAGTTTCCTTTTCCTTTCTCTTTTCCACTTTTATTTTCCATTCATTCATTTAATTGTCATTAGTATACTTCTCTCTAGGCATGAACTTCCCCATCAGTAACTGCCTAGTATACTGCACTTAATTTCATATAAATTTGATTTGGGTACGACCTCGATCAAATTTGCCCAAAAGTTGCCTTGTTTTGAAGTTTACTCAAATAGAGTAGAAGTTTTGACACCCAAGTTTCACAAATGGCACCAAAAGCCCTCCATGGGATGGTCCCAAAAGCTCTTCAGGCTAGGCACCACAAGCCTTTTAGGCGAGACACCGAGCCACATCAATAAGTAAATCGAGTTACTTCAAGTAACTTTAATAAAATGTCCTCTAAGCGAGGTACTGTGTAACATCCAAATTTGGGATGCCACGATTACGAGTAAAAAGTTAAAAAATTTAAAACATAAAGTCATTGCAAAAATCCAAATTCAATAAGTCTCTACAATTAGCCAAAAATAAACTGTAATTCCAATTAATTACAAAATAAAACTCCAAATAAAATCGTTTATTCAAAGCAAAACCCTAAGTTTTCATCAACTGATGAAACTTTTATCAGTACTTGGTATCTTTTCAAAAGTGTTTAAATAACTTACTTGCATAGAAAAATTGACAAATTTATTTTGAACATGCAATGCAAAGCATTAAATCCACAACGTTTCAAACAACATAAGTGATAAGAAAAAGGACATGTCTGTCTACATGTATTTCTACTCTACTTTGTGCATATGCCTATTACAAATATCCACTTGCTCCATCATGAACAAGTTAAAAGTTGATAGGGAATAACATGCTTAAAGAGAATTATTCTAATGACAATTAAAGAATGGAATGAATTAAAAATGGACAAGAGAAAGGATAGGGAAACATGTGAGATGTAGATACGCCACTTGAAAAGGATTCTAAGATAAGTGCCAATGATTGGACTGCCACTTGATTTGCTCAAGATAAGATCCTCAAAAAAGACTAAGAGACAAGTTGCTATCTAAAAGAAGAAATTCAAGAATGCAATTCGCTCTTAAAATTGATTCATTCATAGGTGTGTACAAAAGGAGACCTCTAAGCTTCTTATATAACCTCTAGGATGGATTAAGTGGCAAGTTTTAAGGGATGTGGAACTTGGAGTGCTTCCCAAGATGACCAGCAACATCTCCAAGGAGTCTTAGTCCCACATCTCTTAAATCTCTCATTCCTAAAGGGTTTATAAGCTTCCTAGCAAGTCTAGAATTCAAAAGCTACAAACTATGCATGTTTACTTGCACTATAGGCAACAAAAGGAGAAAGTCTATTTATTCTTCTTTTCTTTAAGTCCAAGCTATGTGAAGGCCCACATTGCTTGTACTATAAAGAAAAGAAGAGTTTATAAGCTTCTCTACAACTTGAATTAACGAAAGAACAAAAAAGGCAAACACAAGCCAAGAAAACCTATTATACTCTTTTTTATACTTATGGTCACTTTGAAAACTCCTCATTGTTGCCCTATCTATGATCATATTAAAAGTGCAAAAGCATGCATGCTCTCACACATTGGCTTTAACCTATGGCTACTACCTACGAAAAGGTTACGAAGATTTAAAGATCAAAGACAAACATTGTCTAACATATCTTTTCCCATGAAGCCTATAAATAGAAGATTACTTCAAGAAGAGAATAAAAACACAAACAACGAAAAGCGATATTCATACTCGAGAAAGAACAAAAATTTTGAGAATACAGTCTCAAACTTCATAGAATCATAAGCTTACATTTGTAAAAGGAGAGAAAAGTTTTCAAAGTCTATTATATTGAGTTGTGTTATAAACACATAATCTCTATCAAAGTTACCGTCTAAGACTTGTAAACAATTTGATTGATTGTACATTCTAAAAAGAATTTGAACACATGATGGTTAACTTAGTTAAGTTAAACCCTTACTAGGCAGAGTATCAGGAAAATTCAAAGATTGTCTAATGGAAACTAGGAGTGGGTGAAACTCAACTAGTCAGCGTAACAGGTGTTATCAAGAGTGACTAAGGAACCAAAAGTGGTGCTAAAACTCAACTGGTTAGCGTAAAAAGTGTTATTAGGATTGACTAGGAAAACCAAGAATGATGTTAATACTCAGTTGTAATCTTATTGAAAATCTAGTGGAGTCCTCTAAAAAGTCTTAAATGAGAACTTGACATATCTCAATTGAGCGAACTAATATAAAATAACTATGTGATGATCATTTCACATTTGCAAAACACCTTACTTGTAAACATTGCAGTTCCTTACGAAATTAATCTTTGATAAATGCTTTTGTTCTTTCTCAAGAGTTATCTTTCTCAAATGCTATATTAGCTTTGCTAAACGCTTTAAAAATACTTTGCCTTTGAATGCTTTGTTTTCAAAATAGTGTCTTATAAATCAGCCGTTTAACAATTTGCGTAGACAGTTTAATCTTTAAAAATTTGTTAAACGTCCTGTTGTGAAATTTTTTCTAAAAATACTATTTAACCCCCCGTCTCTTCTAGTGTTTTCCTATAATTTCACAAGATATTGATACTAATACAATATTCAATGGTTGTTTTCTTATGTTGTTACTCTCAAAATAACATGAATAAAATGAGCCGAGCTTTTTTCGATGGACTCTTGGTGGTTATCATGAAGTGTTAGATTGTTGTAGAAACTCTTCTCATGGACATGTTATGGAAAAATGTAATATTGTCTTTAGTTATTGGACTGCCAAAATTTTGGTATTTATGATTTTGGTTTTAATCAATCCAATCACATTGAATCAATAATATTACAAACCCTATACATGGAAAAAAAAAACTTCTGAATACATACATGAGTTAAATAAATATAAATAGTTTAATTATTTAATTTATGAATTTAAGTTTGTGTATGTAAATATATATATATATATATATATATATATATATATATATATATATATATATATATTAATTTGTAATATTTTAATTAAGGATGTATATTTAGTAATTTAATTATTATATTATTTTTTTAAATTTTAGTATTTCAAATAATTTTTTCAAAACATATTTAACTACTGAATATTATTTTATTTGGTAATTTTTGTTTTCTATTTATTAAAATAATTTTTCAGTTTATCATATGAATTAAATCTTTTACAGATTTTCACAAACCTTAAATTCATTCTTTATCAAATAATACAAACTTTATTCTCAGATGATTTTATTATTGGAGAAATTGAACTTAACAAAAAGCTATGATTTCAGCTAAAATTTTAACATTTTTTTTTTTGTAGCAGTTGATTGAGTAATTTAATTGAAATTTGAAAAAAAAAAGGTAGACATAAACTTCAATTTAGACATAAAAAGAGAAATAAAGAGAAAGTAAAGAAAAGAAAAAAGCATATAATATTACACTTAGAGAACATAGAATAAAAGATGAAAAATTAAAATGCTACAAAGGAAGTAGGTATGTATAGGGGAGAATCATGTTCTATATTAGCTATTGGGGTCAAAGGCACCAAACCATACTGAAAGTCGGGTAAAGGGAAAAAGCGTGGTTGGTGAAATTCCTGGGATCCCCGCTGCAGGGACTATTATTTGATGTTTTGATTTACCCACTTTTTCTTTCTTTCAGTTCAATCACTATCTTAATCCTCTCTTACACTCCACGCACGACTACAACTCTTCCATCATCACTCATTTCCAAATTCAGATTCAGACCCAAACCCCAACTCATGGTACGCTCTTTCTTCTTACAATCCTTCAATCATCATATAATTCATACCCTTTTGCGTTTCAGGCGAGCACGTTGCGGCTATACTTGACCTGCATTCGGAACACGCTAGAGGCCGCAATGTGCCTCCAGGTACCTTCTCTTACTCTTCAATTCCACCCTCTCTCCCTCTGTATATAATAAATATATATCCATTTTCTTTTCAATCACGTTTTTTCTTCTCTTCTTCGCTACGCTTCTAGAACTTTCCCTGTCAAGAAGTCGAAAGGCATAACAAGCCCGAGGTTGAGCTCAAGTACGCTCTCTCTCTCTCTCTCTCTCTCTCTTGATCTAATTGGTAGTGTTAAGAGAAAAGGAAGGAAACAAATAATTATGTAATTGGGATTGTAATTTTGTTTTCGAAATATAATACGACGATTTCACGATGTTATTATAAAAGAAAAAAAAAATCAAGGTGATTAGATTGAGAATTTTGTTGTTTTACTTGCAGGACCAGTCCCGAACTCCTCCTCAATCCCGTAAATTCCATTTCGTTTCGTATCATTATGCAGTAATTTCTGTTTTAAGTTTTGTTTCCACTGTAATTGACGTGATTTGAGGTATGTAACTATGATCAAAAGATATATGGCCTTTCTTTTTCTTTTCTTATGTAGTAGATAAGTTGATGAAAAGAGAAGTTAGGTTCATAGGACTTTTGGCCTTAGGCTAGTTTGCATGGTTGGGTCTTTTCGGTTTAGAGTGAGACCGGTATTCTAAATCTGTGTCCTTAAATCTATTCCTTCTTCAAAGTTTAAATTGGTCGGTATCTAGGATTGTTAGGTCTAGCATTTTAGGAATTTCAAATACTTCATAAATAAACTTTTGTTTGATAACATTGGTTATCGCACTCGTGTTTTGTTGAATTTGTTTATTCCTTACGATTTTTTCTTGCAATTATAAGGTCCCTGTGAGTGACACTTTCACAATCAGTTTGTTACTTGTTGCTAATAGATTTTTATAAGTTGGAAGGTCTTGTAAACACCTTTTCTTTATTTCTTATTCACATCCACCAATAGGTTGGAGAGGCTGAACCATCTATTTCTGCAGAGGTAGAAGTAGTTTGAGAAATTTGGTGCAGATAGCTCGGCTTAAGCTGGAGGGAGTGTGTTTGTGCTTCAACACATGAGTTCATGGTGTTGTGATGAACTGTTTTAAGATTCCTATTAGAAGGAATGCTAGAGTGTGTAGGCACCATGCTTTATATTCTCTGAACCCAAGTGTTTCTTGATTGAATGGAGTGCTCGACTTAAAGACATACCCTATTCCAACATTTTCCTTGTGATGGAGGCTTCATGTAATTTATAATAGATTACAAAGATATTATGATTTGTTTCTGAAGGATATTTAATCTAAAAGAGGAATAACATGAAACAAGACTTGTCTAAAACCAGGAAAAAGGAATTGCGACATAAATGAATACTTGAACTCAAAGGACAGAGAGAAATCAACATAGAGGTTGTTTGGTGGGGAGGATGTGGGATTAAAGAATTAGTTCTAGAAAGACAAGATTAAATCATGCTAAAAATAAATGTTTTACTCTATATTGTGTTATAATAGTTTATATTTTTGCTGTGTTGTGTTGGGCATGGCTAGAGATCCTTTTTTTTTTCTTTTTTCTTTTTAAAAAAGAAAATGAGATGAAAACATTAAGTGAAATTCGCTTAAAGTTTTTTGAAGTGATGAAAACAAATTGTTGAGATGTATCATGTAGATACTAGATTTAAGATAGCCCATATAGTATTTAGTTAAAATTTAGAAATATTGTATAGCATTCCATTGTACATGTTGTGCACTAAGTGCCAATTTGAGTCTATGATCAATGAAAGAACTTTGCAATGTGAATTGCGAATCACACAAAAGGAAGATGAAAAGAGAACAAACATAAATCTAGAAAAAGAATAAATGGTCTCATGTATTATGCAAGATAAACGTTTAGTTTGCATCACTTGGAGATACATATCCATCTTTAAAAAGGGGACATAAAATAGTTACAAGTTATTTAGAGCTACAAACAAAATCCTACATGAGACCATCTACTCACGAGACATTCTACCTTAGAGAAGAGTTCAGTACATAACAAAATTTATTGTGGCATCTCTAATCAGATTATCTTCTTCTTAGACATCTATAACCAGACCATCTACCTTAGAAAATGTGCAATACACCACCAAGTTCTACAACATACAATGAAATTATCGTTTTATTGATAATGGACAAAATTGGAGGAAAAATTATGAGCACAAACAATATAGGATCTGATGGTGGCAAGGTTGCTACATTTACAAATAGGTTTTTATTATCTTTCTTGTTCTTAAATGTAATAGAGGAAAATACATTGGCTAGTTTTGATATTCAAATTTCTATAGTCTTGAAGATTAAGTCCAAAAACAATATCTTTATGAGAGGATGGGTACACAATCCGAAGAAAATAATAAAAGGAAAATACAAGTAGGCCAAAAGTCTGATGCGTGAGATGAGGGATGAGAAAGAAAAGGGTACTGAGTATTTAGACAATAAGTTAAATAAGGGAAATACATGTGCAGTAAAGAAAATGAGAGTGCAGAAGATAGTGGAAGCAATTTTCAGGAGGTTTCTATTAGTGAGGATGAGAGAATTACCAAGGATTGCTTCTATTGTATTTCACTACTTTTGGTTCATAATATATTTTTTTATTTAGACTCACGTCCCTTTGCTTGAAGTCATGGTTATTGTTAAAGACATTATCTTTATTTTATATTTATCTTTTATCTTTAGTTAGTTTATTCATATTTCTTATTTGTATTTTGGGCTTAGCTCATATTTCTTCTATTATAAATAGATCCTATGTGTATATTCAACACAAGGGAAATTAATCCTATATATAATTTTCACCATATTCAACTGTTATCATTTTTGTGGCTCTGTTTTGGATTTCAAATATTTACTTGCTGGAAAGGATGGGCATGAAAACAAGTTTTCTTCTAGACTATATTAAGATTCTGTAATCTATAGTCTTCTTTTATGTGCTTTTGTTATTATGTTCATCAGCAACACAAATAGGAAGTGGCTTTAAGCTGTCTCCGTTAGAGTTAACCGTACTCTTATCATGATAATTGTGCCTTAATCCTAATGTCTTGTTTTACCATACCTTTCTAAGTTATTGTATACTTCATTTGGATGAAGCTGAATCTTGTAGGTGATAATTTTGGCTCAGTGGTTTTTGTTTTACTATACATTCCTAAATGATATATCACTCTTTCATCAATGCTTCATTGGAAAAATATGTGCATTTGTTGTAACAGGTTTTGATATGCCGAAATGAGGCTGAAAAGTGCTTAATAGAAACATCTATCAATTCATTGCGGATAAGTCTCAAGGTATATTTTTTCTTGATTGTGAGACTAATGTTTTGTTAAAATGGTTTAAAATTAAATCTTGTCCCATGATTGTGAAGATTGATTCAGTAAAATCTGTGAAAAGGTTTCCAGACTGTCTAACAACGTCTAGTCTTAGTTTCACATCTGGTCTACTATAGTGTCTATGAGACTAGAACTTCTTATGTGGGTGCTTATGACCAAATGTGTCATATTATCCACGTGTTCTATTAGTTCAGTTATAGCACGTGTACAATGTTAGTCTGGTTTGGTATTGCTCATCATTAGGGACCTTTTAATGCCACTTATGTAAGAGTTTATTTAGTTTGTTACAGTTGTTACAATTGTTAATTAAGTAAGAGCAAGAGTTCACTGAGAGAGAAACCAAGAATTGTAATTTCTGTGTTTATAATGAATTATATCGTTGATGAAAATTGAAGTTCATTAATACTTCAATTGAATTACGTGTACAATGTTATTGTGGTTGACTTTGCTTATAAATAGAGAACTTATACTGTCACTTGTGAAAGAGTTCGTTCAGTTAGTTAAAGTTGTTACAACTATTAAGTAAAAGTGAGAGTTCACTGTGAGAGAAACCTAAAGTTGTAATCTATGTTCATAATGAATTCTGTTGTGGATGTAAACTAAAGTTCATTAACACTTCAATTGGATTACATTACTTTTGGTGTGTAATCTTTTGTCTCCTTCGTGCTGTCATTTCTTTCTTATTCGTTTGCAGTTATCTCTGTTATCAATTCATGTTTGTGTTGTAAATGATCGTGCAGTAAACTTGTGTGTCATATTCATAAAAATGATGACGTAATGATTAGTTCCCTAACTGGAGGCTGTTAAATTTGTGGTGTTTCTTTAAGACATGAACTGTCCAGTCGTGCTTAAAACATCTTTAATTAACTTAAAGATTTTTTTTATGCTTCTTCCTATTTTAAAGCTTTCCTTTTCATGGTTAGCTGTTGATGTACTACAAATCAACAATGTGTAAAACTTCAGACTCATGTAATGTCTAATTTGTATCTCTAATGAATATTGAAATATGTTCTGCTTAGTGTGTTGGAAATTTGGTATAACTAAACAGGGAATGGGAAATACAGAAGGTGAGTAGAATTTGAGAATAATAACAGAAAAATGGTTTCACTGTCCGCGGATGGACCACTGATAAGGTGGCACGAATTGATGTGCGGCACTCGGTCAATTGTGCATTAAACTTTATGGTACAGGCAGCAGTCCAAAATTGTCATAACTTTTAAAACATTACCTTTACTTCTAGAGTCAGGACTGCTTATCTTAGAAATATCAATTTGTGAGGTCCATATACGATGAGCAATGTAAACTTGTGTTATAGGGTTTTGCTAGAACAAGTTGTCTATGTTTGTGAAAAGTTATACCACTTTATATTATAACTTACAGTCATATTTTTCTGAGTAGAGTCGTCATATTTACTTTGATAATATGATAGAGCTGATATCCAAAACATACACTGAATATACTTCTTTATTGAACAAAGACTATTTCCGTACTAACGTGGCTGGGAAATAAGCCAAGAATACAATTGTAGGATTACAATAGACACCAAGGTTGTATTCTGAGAGAGCTATCTCTCAACCCTTCCCAAAAACCCAGATCACAACTAACAATAGTACCCGTCTTCCAAGTCCCACACAGACTTATATATGTCTGTTTACAGTTATAACCTATAACTGTTTTAATTGTCTGTTTTTCTCCTTTTATATACAATACAAAATCTATTGTTAAGGTGAAATTCACCTTGACCTCAAGGTGAAATTCAGGAAACTCCTAGGAGATGCAATCAGCCAATTCTCAGCTGTTTTCAGTAGGTGGAAGATTTTTCCACTGAATTAAAACTTCTAATATCCTTGGTTGAATGGCCTTTTTCAACAGAGATACATGGAAAACTGGGTGTATTCTGCTGTGAGTAGATAACTCCAACATGTAGGCAACCTGGCCAATGCGATCAATCACCTGAAAGGGGCCATAAAATCGAGGACATAGTTTCTCATTGGGTCATTTTGCTAAGGACTTAAACCTATAGGGTTGCAGCTTAAGATATACCCAATCTCCCACCTGATACTCCACCTCTCTGCAATGTTTATTTGCCTGCATCCTGTTCTGGTCCTGGGCTTTACACAGATTAGCTTTCAGTTTTTTAAGGATATCATCCCTTTCTTGTAACTGATTGACACTATCCACTTTAGAAGGAATAGTGGTCCCTTTAATAAGTAGAGGAGGATTTTGGCCATAGAGAGCTTTGAAGGGAGTAATCCATGATAAAGCACTATAATTGGTGTTGAAAAAAATTCTGCCCAGGGTAGTCAATGGGGCCATCTTTTAGGTTGTGTTCCCGTCATGTAATGGAGGTAAGTTTCAAGGCTGCGGTTTACTACCTCCGGTTTGGTAGGCTGTATTAAATTTCAACTTTGTCCCTGCTTGAAGAAACAATTCCACCTGATAGGACCTTAAGGGTTTATGTAAGGAGGAAGGGAATTAAAAACAAGACATAATAGTTAGGAGGGGGGAAAAGGTAGTTAGGCAGTTTTGGTAGGTGTGTTTGGTTTTAGGAGTTAGCTGTATAGGGAGGAAGAGTTTCTTGGAGGAGACACGTTTTGTTGTTTGTTGTTTGACAGGAATATTACATCCTGTGTGAAGGAAGAATTGCTTCCTTGGATGCTTTCAAACATTTTCTTTGTATCTCGAATATCAATTCAGTTAACCGTTTGTGAGTTTGAAGAATTGCTTCCTTGGATGCTTTCAAACATTTTCTTTGTATCTTGAATATCAATTCAGTTTACCATTTGTGAGTTTGGGTGTGTGTTGTGTGCTCGGTGTTCATACCAGAATAGGATTTGGGTTTCTTGTTACCAAGAAACCTATCACCACCAGAAATTGCTCAAAAAGAGATAATAACGATTTGATACAATGGTAGAGGGAAAACCATGAAGTTTGACCACCTCCTTGAAAAATAATTAAGCCACCTCTGTTGCTGTGTAAGGGTGTGCTAAGGGAAAGAAATTGGCATACTTCGTTAATATATCAACCACAAAAAATAGTATCTTTCCCTTGTGCCTTTGGTAACCCACTATGAAATCCATTGAGATATCTGACCAGACTTGAGTGGGAATTGGTAGTGGCTGAAGTAACCCTGCTGGAGCCAAAGTTTCTGCCTTATTTCTTTGATAGACCTCACATTGCACGACAAAGTTTTAATGTCAGCCACTTTAAAGTTCTGAAGTATCCTCTCTGACCCCTAGTCGGAGATTCACGCAAATCCTTAATAATGATAGGAATGTGTGAATACAATTTTGGCAGTACCAATTTAGCATGATAAAACAATCTGCCCTTCTTCCACTCATACACAGGGTGAGCCTTAGAATCTACCATTGGATCCTGTATTAAAGATGTTAGCTTGGAATCCTGCTGAACTTCCTCTTTCCAAGCTTCCCACTTATTAGTTTGGAAACTGGATAAAGCCAGAAAATACTGTTTTCTGGACAATGCATCTGCCACTTTATTTTCCCTTCCTGATCTGTAGTGAATCTCAAAATCAAACCCAATTAATTTAGAGGCCAATTTAAATTGCTCCTCTGTTAATAATTTTTGGTCATTGAGAAACCACAGACTTTTCTGGTCTGTAACCACGATGAAATGGCTCCCCATCAAATAATGCTTCCACTTATGTATTGCCTGAACCATGGCCAATAGTTCCTTTTCATAAACAGATTTATTTTGACCCCGATCTGATAGAGCTTGTGTTAGGAATAAAAGAGGAAGGAATTAACCTAGTATCGAACGGTAAAGTAGGGGGAAGTGAGGCCGAATGGTTCATGAGAGGAGAAGCTGAACTGTAAGGCAAGGGAGAAGTGAGGCCGAACAGAAAAACAGAGAAAAACGAGGCCAAACGGTGTAAGAGAGGAGGAGAGCCGAACGGTAAAGCAGTGGGAAGCGAGGCCGAATGATAGAGGTTGACTGTTTTACCAATTAGGAAGAGGTGCGAGAATGAAATACTATAAATAGTTTTCCGGTAACTCTATTCAAGAGGGTTATTTTCTTGAGTATATACTGGGCATATTTGCCAGTGTAGGAAGGTAGGCTTCCTTGGGAGAGAGTATACTTGTATTTTCAATACTTTACTGAATCAATAATACATACATACATACTTTCCATTTTGTTATTTGAGGGTTGAAGTGAGAAGAGAGTATGAATTAGGTTATTCGCATAAAGTAACCTAACAGCTTGGCTCCAAAAGGCTAATGGTTTGTCCTCCTCTAAGAAAACAGCTCCCAAACCTTTGCTAGATGCATCTGTTTCAATGGTGAAGGGTTTGGAAAAAGTTGTAACAGCTAGGACAGGAAGTTGAGCCACAGCGCCTTTTAATTTCTCAAATGCTTGTTGAGCCTCTTCATTCCAATGAAACCCATTCTTAGTTAATGATTGAGTCAAAGGTTTAGCAATCCTCCCATATTCCTGCACAAACCTTCAATAATTATGTGCGTGTGTGAATAATAAGAAATTTTAAAGGCTATTATTAAATTTTTTACACTTGTGAAATAAATTCACATAATGGGGTCAATTGTCCTCTACTAAGAGTTTTAAAGATGATTTTTTTTAATATGTGAATAATATTAATTAATATTGAGATAGTGCAGTCTTCCTAGTTATCTGAACTTTCTTGGATTCTCTTAAATAGAATTATGAAATCATCTTTAATATCTTAAAAGTATCACTAAATTGGTAACATCTTTCATTTAAAACTTCAGTCAACTGAAAGTGGTAAATTGCTTTTATAATTTAATTTTATCAGTAGATGGTCAAACTAATCTTTGAATGAGATTTTTCTTTCAATCATCAAATTTGCATGAGATATACCAATGTTCATTATCATTTGTCCCCAATTCCTTGTTCTAATTTATTCTTTCTCATCCTTTGCAGGTTAAGCAGGCAGATGAACTTGAAAACATACTGACCAAGAAATTTCTTAGATTTTTATCGATGAGAGCTGAGGCTTTCCAAGTACTCAGAAGAAAGCCTGTTCAGGTTTGTATCTACTAGCATTAAGATAGTTTTCTTTTCGTTTTCATTTTCTTTTAAATTGACAATGGTGTCTGGTGATAAATTTCATATTGAATAAGGTAGTGTCTAGTTGCGTGGAGTTTCATTGTTGAGGTTGTTTCCTAGATAGTGTATTGCATGACTTTAATAAATGAGATGGAGCAGAGCAGTGTGTTCAACCTACACTGTTGTGCTTTCTTATTGATATGTATATATACACACACATAGGAGTTACAAAATAAGGCAAGGCACATACCACCTTAACCCTAAAGTTGGGTACATACGAAAGAAATAATAATAATAAATATAACATTACATTTTAACAGCATGATGCTAAGGTTGTGCTTTGATTGATGATTTGTCATTATTACTAAAGTTTGACAAAAGCAATAGGCATACCACATGCTCTAAAATTCTGTTACTCGTTATTTATTTCGAAAGTAGTGCTTGGTTTAAAAGGTGAAAGAAATCCTCTACAGACATAAAATGGGACATGCAAAACTATCCTTGCATTTAATTTTTCTTCTCATATTTTGGCACTGATTCATGTATTGAAAAATACTGCAAAGTGTCTGTTTATTAGTAATTTTTAAATTGTATGGTGGTTTATTTACCCTCCAAAGGAATTTTAATCCTCGTGTGAATAATTATTACTGAGAATCACAGCATTGTTGGGGTAGTTTACTCTGTTCATGCTGTTAATGATTCTAACTAATATTTCTTTCCTTTCACTAGGTAGAAGACAAAATTTCTTTTAACATACTTACGTTTTTCTTGGTAACTTGATCATTGATGTCATCTTGTTGTTTCTCTTGGCAGGGATACGACATTAGCTTCCTTATAACAAATTACCACTGTGAGGATATGCAAAAGCACAAACTCATTGATTTTATAGTGCAATTTATGGAGGCAAGAATTTCGTTTACCCTATAATTTAGATTTGCCTTTTTTTACGTGACATGTAGTAATTATCTAAATTAGGGATACCGTATGATCTATGAAAGCATTGCAAAGGTTCCGCGGAACATTATTCTCCTGGGTAATTGGTGCTAAGATCAGTATAACATGCAGAAATAAATTAAAATATAATAAGTAGAATAACATTTTGATATTCTGTATTGAATGTTAGATACCTGACCTTATACATCAACTTTCAAAAGAGGTATAAATAATTTACTTACAGACTTTTCCTGCCAGATTAGTATTTGGTATAGTGGACTTAAAAAGATTTACTGATAATTTGAAACAGCAAGATGATGATGTTTTTGCTTGCTTTCTATTACCTTCCCGACATTTAAAGTGGCTTCTTTCATCGATTTGTTGTGCTTTTATATAGGATATTGTCCATATTAAATAAATGTGACTTCTACTTTAGTTTTGGTTAATTGTTTGAAATTTAGTATAATAATGGCCTTCAAATTACAGGACATTGATAAAGAGATAAGTGAGCTTAAAATGTCAGTGAACACACGGGGGAGGCTTGTTGCTACAGAATTTTTGAAGCAGTTTATCTGATGCTTTTAACAAGTTGGAACTGCCAAATCCGTGTAAATTGTACTCTGCAGGTCTAGTTTTACTTCACTTATCAAGTGCTTTGCCCCATGAGCCAATGGTCTGTGGTTTTATTATATTTAACAGAAGTGCAAAATAAATTTTGTAGAGCTTAGTACAGTATATAAAGAAAATTATGACAAACCTCCATGCTATTCCGAGTAATTGAAGCTACTAAAGGTTAGCACATTTATCACTTAATTTTTTTTTTCCAATTTTCAACTTTTGCATGTTTTATCATCCAAGTTTTTTTCGTATATCTTATAATCTTTTCAAGCTCTTCACATTTTACCCATTTTAAAAATCAATAGTAAAACAGTTATTTTTTTTAGAGGCTTGTCATCATTTTCATACATATTTAACAAATTTATTAGCAATAATAAAAGAAAATGAAAAATTTTTGTGCGAGAAATGTGAGATGAAAAGGAAATTAAATGATAAAATTAGTAATAATAATAGTTGGATGACAAAAGATGCCATTAAGCCCAATTAAAGGTAGTAACTAATTTTTTTCAAGGGGAAATATATAATATTAAATTAATAACTTTTAATACATTCTTAATAACTTTCACTTTCAAAAAACATATTTGCTTCTTATATTCTTAATAAAATCACGTTCAAGTCTCTTTTAATTTTGAAATATATGATTCACCTCATTGATTTATATAACTTTGTATTCAATGTACCATTGAATAATAATTCTATATAAGCATGTTTTACATATTATGTAATTCAAGCTTTATCCAATAACCCATCCTTTTACAATTAAACACTTGAGTGAACCGATTAAAACACTATTTGAAGGTTTAATTATTTAATTTGATTCGTACGATATGAATAGAATTATTATTATAATTAAATAATATTAAATATTTTGTAAGATCATAATTTTACTATGTAAAAACTAAAATAAAATGTAATGGTCTAAGATATTAGTATTTAAAATGCATATACAATTAAAATAAAATGTATTATCATATTTAAACAAACTTTCGATAATTTTCTTTAATATTTATTAATTTGAAATCTATAATCTATAATAATATATACATTTGAAAGGAGCTGGTAACTTTTGTATCATTATATATATATATATATATATATATATATATATATATATATATATATATATATATATATATATATAAAATAAAATAATAATAATAATTAATTTTTAAAATTTTAGTATATATGCTAATTTTTATTTTTTAGTATTTGTTTCGGATATAAAGTGGTGTCGAGAATTAAAGACTGGATGGACGTAGCTCGAAGCGCTCTAGGTGGTGTATAAGGCCGGACAACATATGAAGATTGTCGACTGGTGGGGACTAAACGGGCTGGTGAGGAATGCTAATTGATAGAGACCAGACGGGCTGATGAAGACTAGACGCTTTACCTGTTGAGGGCTGAACGATTAACTGCCTCTTCCACATACTCCAAGTTCGTTCTCCCTCATTCTCCAAACTGGACAGGCGGGTACCTGTCAAAGGCACTTCGACGCTCAAGTCAGTTAAGTGACCGAACAGTTATAACAAGGGATGCAAGTAATGCATAATATGCAGCTTGTGCAATCTGTCCTGAAACCATACCTGGGACTCTTATTTATACTGGGTGTAATGGGCTTTTACCTTTCGTGGATCTGATGACGACCCAATCACATCTTAACCTCCATCAAGGGCCTTAATGAGTCATTATCGTTTATAATCTAACCACATGGTCGGCTAGTGTGGTTGGCATGGTGGTCGGTCGACTTGGATGGTACACAGTATGGACGGTCGGCCAGGGTGGCCAAGGAAACTGTACGGTATAGTATTATTATTACTTCAATTGATATTAATAGTATTATTATTTTAACTTAAATAAAACAATATAATATCTAGAGCCGTCAAATTGGCCCACTTGATAGGCCCTAGCCCTAACCCATGTGGGTTGGGGCCAAAAAAGCCCACAGGGCCAAAAATAATTCTTATTGAAAAAGCCCACAGGGCCAAAAGCCCCTAAAGCCCTGTGGGTCAGGGCTAGCCCATGGGTTTTTCTTTTTATCATGAAAAAAAGTAGATAAGTGTGGTGGAATGTAGGAGTCTCGAAAAGTGGATAGAAATGAGGGATATTTATTTTTATATTGATTTAAATTTTCATTTCTACTCTCATTAAATTAAATTTAAGTCTTATATCTTATATTTTATACATATTAATCTTTAATTAAGATTTAGATTAACAAAATAAATTCACACAATCTCACGCTGGAAAAAGTGGCGGCAAGGGATTTTGTCGGAGATACAATAGCAGTTGGCCGTTTTATATAATATATGTATATGCATAAAATTTTATAAAGATTTAAAATATTTTTGATTATATTAATATGGTAACAAAATATTAATCAACATATTTAAACTGAAAATTCAATATTTTTAAAACGAACATGTTATTAATTTTTACGGGTTAGAAATAAACTTTTATTGATTTATAATAAACATTATTCATGCATATTAATCATAAATTGTTAAAAAAAGTCGTATTAATTATAATTTTTTTTACTTCCTAACACAATAATCAATGTCTGTTTACAAAATATACATTTTCAATCATAATTCATTGAACTAATCTTACTTTTTCAAGATTTACATGTAAACTTCAGCTAAAAAAAACTAAGACTGACAAAAGAACAAAAATCATATGGTGGTTGTCACTATATCTTAAATTTTGTTCATTTGTAATATTTATAATTTAGCTTTCTACATTTATAGAAACTAATAAGCAATATTTAATTTTGAATTTATTTTTAAATAAGTAAATATGAAGATTGTAATGAAATTTTGTCGAGATAGTTATTTATCGTATTTAAAATAACAATAATACATGATAAAAAATATCATTCAAAAATAGAAACGAAAATGATGCTCAAATATTTTCTTACGTGCAACTATAATTTTCTCAGTGATACACACTTTAAGAGAGAAATAAAATATATATCTAACAAATAAAAATATGATTAATTTAATAAGAAAACAATAATGATTTTTTATTTAAAAGTAAGAAAAATAGTAATAATAATTAAATAATATTATCTAATTTCAAATTATAAATAATCATCTTAAATATTTCGAATTTCGAATTACTGACAAATTCATAAGGTAAAACATTTTATATAAACCTAGATTATATATATATATATATATATATATATATATATATATATAAAAGTTATGTGTCTACTGGAACTTATTTGCAGTACTGTTTTATTTTTCATATTTTTTTCTATATATAAAAGTTGTTATATATAGATATAAGTACAATATAAAAGTATAAAATTATATATTTTATTTAATAAATGAAAACTCAAAAAATATTAAATGTTATTATATATTTTATTTAATAATATAATAATAAGTATAATATAAAAATATTAATTTAAACATAATAAAATTATAATATTAAATTATCTAATAAAATATATAATTTTGTATTGATGTTGTTTTTAAAAGTTAATGAAAATGGGGCTAAACCCACTTTAATCCTAACCCTTAACCCACTTGAAAGGGAGCTTTGGGGGGGGGGGGGGGGGGGGGGGGTGAGGCTTTTTTTTGACCTCCATTTGAGGGGACTTCATAAAGGGCATTGCTCCCTCCACCTCCTCATCTGATCCGCTTCCGCTGTTTTTGCTGTCTACCGGCGGTCGGCCGTCATGGCCGCCGATAGCCTCCTAAAAATCACTTTTTTTTAACCTGTGTTTTTTAATGGGCTCCAATTGCCCTAGTCAAGTTCTGGCTTTTTCTTTCTCAGTATTATCAAATTCAGAGTTTGTTTGAGTATCATTAGAGTGGGATTGTCTCATCTCCTCCAGACAACTATTCAGAGCATCAAGGTTGCTCTTTTTCCTCTTTCAAGTTCATCGTGCGTTGTCGCATGTCTCATCTCCTCCAGGCAACTATTCAGAGCATCAAGGTTGCTCTTTTTCCTTTTTCAGGGCAGTTAAGTCCCTTGAAGTTTTGTTGTTGTTGAGGGTAGTTAAGTTCCTTGAAGTTTTGTTGCTGTTTAGGGCAGTTAAGTCCCTGGAAGTTTTGTTGCTGTTTAGGGCAGTTAAGTCCCTTGAAGTTTTGTTGATGTTCGCCACTATTGATGGTAATCCAATCCCTGCAGTTTGTTGCTATTCGCCACTGCAGGCCCTGCATCTATTCTTGTAGTTTGTTACTGTTTGCTGCTGCAAGTCACCATCCATTTTTTTATGAAGTTCACCCTTGTTCATTACTGTCCAAGTTGAAGTTTCATTCTGCTAGTTCGCTTTCGTCTGTTGCTGTCCAAGCTGGTTTCCAAGCAGAATTAAGATAATACACAAATTATTCTTTAGCTCTCTGTTTCTCCTATCAGTATGATTCTCCTGCAGCCCCAATTTTTTTGTTTTTAATTTTTCTTTAATTATAAAAATAATTTTTTCTTCTACTTTTTTAACCTTTTTACATTTTTATTTTTAATGTTATTTATCTAACCTCAAATGTTTACTTTTACTCTTTTAGTCTCTGCGCCCACCCTCCGTTTTGAGATCCACCTCCTCCTCTCATGTTCGTCACTTGATCTCTCTTCTTCCCACCTCCTGTTTTGCTACTTGTCATCCAAACTCTCGCTTTCCTGTGCGTAGCTTTGCTCTCAGTGGTGCTGCGATACGATGTCTTCTTATTGTTCGTGGTGGTGGAGTGGTGTGTCACGGTGATGTGTTGCTGTATCAGGTGCAGATCTTCCTTCCTCTACCAGGTGGGCTCTTTCTCGACGCGCTTGATACTAAAGAGACCACAATCCGCGCATTGAGGGAATAGTTTCGTCTCAAAGGAGAAAGCTCTCCACCCACCCTTTTGCTCAAGTAAGGTTTTCTCCTCAATTTGTGTTCTGCTGCTTCATTTCTTTCCTTCCTTTCTTTCCCACCATACTATTTTTACTAACTTCATATTCTTCTTCCCTCGCCATTTTTTCTTTTGCCAGATTCGATATAGTTTCCTTTGGTTCTTGCGGAAGAAAATTTTTGGTAAGCAAGAGATTTCTGTCCTTGTTTTGCTCGCAACTTCTTGATTTGGACCGCATAACCCCAATTTTTAAAACTTACTATGAAAATTAACCCTTTTTTTTTCAAAAATTGCATAAGTGCATTAGCGCAATCCGCATCGTTTATTTATTTATTTATTTTTATTATCATCGTCAAGAATATGTTCTTTTGTTATGGTTTGTATTACTGTGTTGAATACTCTGTAATGTTTTTTCAGTTAACTCTAGATGTAAAGCATGATTTGTGTGTTTTTCTTTGCCCTTTTCTCGAGTTCGTTAGGTTTACTTAGTGTGGTTTTTTACATTTTTTGTTTTGTTTTATTTGCAGGAGCAAGAAGCTCGTTTGGTGTTTCGTTTGTTTCTTTTGTAAAAGCAGCACTTCTGGTCTTTAGTATGCATGATGTTTGATTTACTGTGCATGTTTGCCTTAAACGGATGTTGACATCCATCGACGGACGCCCATATCTGTTTAAGAAAGTTTCACAAAGGGGTTACGTACCTCGTCTCGCCACTTTTTAACACCACTTCCCTTGTTAAAGTTATGATAGAGCACCACTAACGTACATAGAGATATAATAATTGAACTTTGACAACAATTCTTTCAGGCAATTTTTTTAACCAATGTTTCAATCACCACACTTTCACACCACAACAATAAACAAAAATTCGAGAAAGAATTTCTAGGAGAAAAGAGTAAAGATGAAAGCAGATAAAAAGAGAATAAATAAGTTATGTGGGGATGAGTGAATGAAATCATAAAATTTTAACCCTAAATATAAATTTTTATTAAAGGATAAAATAGGAATAAAAAAAATAGAGCAAAGGGTAAAACTGGAAAGAGGAGGTGTAGGGAGCAAGTGAAGAGGTGCAGGGAGCAAGTCTCCTTCATAAAATGGGACTTTTTCAAGAATGGGTTAAGGCTAATCCATGGATTATGGATCAACTTGACACCTCTAATAATAGCGGCTCACTCCTTGAAGAAAGCCCGCGTAATGACAATAAGATGCGTCCAATGAAAATGAGATATAAAAAGTTTTGTTCTAGCTAATGTCCAATGTCTTTAAGCTTGCATCAAACGCCTAACATAGCGCTCAACAACAAAGCGTTGGTGCCCAAGAGGGAGCCTAACGTTGAGACGTTTGGAGCTTGCTGGAATTTAATTTCCAATGGGTGCCTAATGATATTGAGGTGTCAACCAATGCCAATGAAGAACCTCAAAGCCTAATATGCATATCAGATTGATCAACTAGCTCTATCTAAGGTATTTTACCTTCTCGTATAAAATGAATCTAATCTAATTGAAACCTTCATCAAATAGTACCAAGTTCTCAATTTGGTTCACACTACTCAGATTTAGGATTTTACCATACCACTTCTCATTACAGAACTCAATCAAATATAACAAGAATTTAACAATCAAATTTTACTATCATAAAGATTATAAACATCAATTATAATCACATCAAGACATTTGCATGAACAAATTACAAAAACTTAAGTGATTATTCAATCAAACCAACTCAAAATAATCAAACAGACCAAGACAAGAACAATTATAGAATTAAAATCTTCCCTTAAAACAAGGTTCCTCACTAGAAAACCCCAACAATTTACACTAATCCTACACTTTGTAGTTCCTCGTAATATGTTCTAACTTCCTACACAAACATCATATCACAAAATTGAGCACATCAACACAATAAGAACTAAACAGAGATTTACATTGACCTATTTGAGACACACGTATTTGGCCAGAGACCATAAGCAACTCAAAATTCTAGCTAACTTCAAAAAAGGATAAAAGTTTAACTTAATATGTTCTTAGTTTTGATAGTGTGGATGTGTAGAGCTCTTTGTAGGATCCTTCCTATGATCTCTAATACAGGTCAAGAATGGAGTCAGGAATCAGAAAGAATTCAAAAAAGGGTTTTGAAAAAGAAAGAGAGACAATGATTTTTATAAAATGAAACTTGATTAATAGGAGTTCTATTTACAGTTTGACATTTAATCAATAAAATTAATCAGGTGTAGTTTTTAAAACCACTTATACTTATAAAATAATTTTTAGATCCTTACTTTCTCTCCAACATGATAAATTTTTTATCTCAAAAATTCAATTACTAGGAAAAAGGTGATTATAAGACTTCCTTTACGTTCTCTTATAATTCCCAAATAGAATCAATCATCTTTGCATCCCATAGAACCCTCACTAGATTGATATGGTGATATTTTATTCTTATTGATTCAATTTCAATTGAATGCTCTTCTCTAACCTGAACCTTATCACACTCCAATACATGAGAGGGATCTGCCAAATGCTTCCTTATGTGGAGTAGGCTATGAAGGTTTGGTAATTGAAGAGATAAAGTGTTGTAAAATATTATTATTTTATTGTAATAAAAAATTGTGCAACGTCCATACAACGTTCATTTAAATATTATATTATATTGTTTTGGACCGTTGATTTTAAGACGTTGGGTGTCAGCGTTCATAATGCAATGTTTAGAATTTTGCAATGGTCTTTTATTTGCATGTTAATAAATATAACATCCATTTCATTCCAAGTGCAGCATAAAAAACAATATTTTCAATCTCTATTTTCTCTCTCGATTTCCTACCTTGTATCTTATTTTCTAAATCTCGTATCCTGGATATATATTCGTATAGAGTTTTTTTTTCTAGTTCTATGACTCTTGAATATATTTTGAGAAGTTCCTGTTATATTTTGGGAGACTTACATAATATATCGCGGATAAATCTTTAAAGACCGTGATCTACACGTTTTAGAAAATTGCGGTTTGAGTTTTTTTCTGCATTTTTTTACTACATAAAACAATCTCATATGCTATTGGTCAATCCTCCTTAAGATGTTATGTTGTTCAATAAACTTAAGAGATAACATTTTACACTAGATAACTTTTCCTACACTATTGGTCAAGTTACCCTAACAAAATATGATTTCCGGTTACAAACTTTAAAGGTATTCTTCTCTAATTAGCATAAGGATTTTGTTTACTTTGAGAGGTCCTCATCCTTTTATGTATCTCTTTAAACATCCTAATACCAACACAACGGGATTTTGCACCTTATGCCATTAAATTGTTATAGGGAGTCATACCAATATCTTGATGACAATTATTGTAGGTGAACTATACCAAAGGTTAGTAGCACCTGAATAAATGATCTAGGTTGGTAATTTTTCTCTTTAGAAAGATTTAACAGTGGTCCAGAACTTCCTTTTATGTTTGTTGGAAGATGTGACACAACCAACTTGGTTAATCAGGATGAGTTCTTATTACTATCGGCATTAGATTGCTGAATTAAATTTATGAAGGACTGATATTGTTGTTCCGAAAGTCGAACATTTTTTTATCTCTAAAATATTGCGAAAATTTCGATTTTTTTTATTATTGTTTAATGTCAAAATTACTGCTAAAGTTGTTCTTATCTTGTAACATGTATCAGCTGGGTGAATAGTAGAAGTGCAAATATTTTTGTTCGAGATATTTCTAGAACTTTTATTTTCATAATTTGAGATATAATATGATCTGATCCATCAATTTCCTTCCCACAAATAAATTAGACAATTATTTTAATGGTTAAAAATTTCACTTTTATCAGTTTTAAGCACTAATATTTCATCATAAATACATTTTTTTTAGTAAACTCTGATAACATAAAAAAATATCATATCAACGCACAAGACTAAAGTGCATATTATAATTTTAATAATATGAATAAGTTCTTGACATACTTTAACAATGTAACATTTATATAATATAAACCTCCATTAGTAAAACAGTGACCAAAAACAAAATGAGTTCAGTATTTATGATGCTACTTGAGTGAAAGGCTTTATTGGATAGTGCTGAGGGTGATAGGTTGTAGGTGGGTTCTTCAACATTTATGGCTATTTTCATTCCCTCAAAGCAAAAGCCTCTTCCACAAAGAAAATAATATGTTCTTGCTTCTAAAAGTTGAACAACATCTCTGCCCCCTTTTGTGATATTTTGTATGAAATTTGTATCAATACAATTCTCATAATTTGTTTTGTTGACCTCCAAAACATTGTACAGACTCTTATCAAAACCAAAATCTGTATATACAAAGAAAATAAGTTAACAAGAACATTATATGTGCATAAAATATTTAATGTATAAATATAAGAATAATCATAACAATAAACTTTTATCGGATTATTTAAAACACATCTTTAGACAATCTAAATTTTTAGTTAAAAATTAATGAAATTTTCTATTTAATGGACTGTACATGCGATGAATCTTTCATTCTTTTGTAGGTTTTTATATTTAACTAATAATAAACATAATGTTAACATCATTTAATACATTTCTCATATCATGATTAAGTATTTGAAATCACGATTATGTGACAGCACTTACATAGCCAATCACCCTTGTAGAAGTGTTCATAACTTGCCCAGTGTGTGAAGTTAGTTTTTGGTGTCCAAGTATATCTTCCTCCTCCTACCCTGTGAAGTATAGGTTCTCTTCCTCCAACTTTGTAACACCCAATTGTGATCGTCATCAATAAGTATATGATTATTTTTCTCATAACTTCCATTTTCAATATAAATCTCCTATGAAAGTGAAAAAGTTCCAATTGTCAAAATAAAACAAAATGAGTTATAAAGATCTATGGGTAGACTTGAATAAACAACCCCAAAGTCATATAGAAGATTTATGGAATGAGTTTGGATTTTGGAATGAAAAAAAAGGGTCGGTGGAGAATTTCATGTAGTTGAATCATCCCGAAGGTGTGATGAAAATTGAAGGCAAATTTGTATGTCTCTACCTGTTTGGCTCGTCTTGTTTCAATAATCTTAGTATTCTTTTTAATTGTTTTAGACCTTAAAAGGAAAAAGACTTAAATCAATATCTTGGTTTGGCCAAAAGTTTCAAAAATCACACATAGCTCACAACTTTTGCCGGTCTCAACCAATGGCTCATCAATTCTACGTTAATTCAAGAGCTATATGTTTTAATTTGATGTACAAAATTTCTAATAAAACCAGAATGTCATTTCCGTCTAAAAAGTTAGGACTAAGACACTAAACAATAATGAACTCTTGTTCATTACAAGAATGGGTGAATTTGCTAACAAAAAAAATAAAATCAGTATAATATTTTTTATAATTAAAAATTAGAATTAAATATATTTATAATTCTTAAATTTTAAATAGAAAATTGAAATTTATTTATTTCTCCGATTTTGATATATTTTGATCATAAGCTTTTAAAATAAATAGATATATAATCATTCAACGATGTTAATTTTTTTTATAAAAAGAATTGTAAATTAATATTTATATAATCATATTAATTCAACGATGTTAATTTTTTTTATAAAAAGCATTTTAAATTAATATTTGAATGGTAATACATCAAACTTTGTAAACAACTCAAACTTTGTAAAGAATTCAAATATAATTTTGAAATATTATACATTACAATATTTTATACTTTAGTCAATACTAATCTAGCCAAATGTATAAAACTATTTCTTAAGCATAGAAGAGACGACAACAGTTTAATAGATGTGATTTAATAGCTATCAAAACCCACCATTATTAAAGTGTTTATGATTTATACCAAAGTTTTTAAAATATTGCCTTTACATTGTGTGGGCAAAAAAGTATAAAACATGGCAACTACCATTAACGTAGCATGATATACACTTAAAAAAAAAATTAAGGGTTAAATATGTTTTTCTTCCTTAAATTTGTAGTAAAAAATGCTGACAAAAACTCAAACCGCAATTTTCTAAGGCGTGTAGATAACTGTCTTTAAGAACTTATCTGCGGTGTATTGCGTAAGCCTTTAGGATACAACATGAATTTCTCAGAATCTTTGAAGATTTCAGAACTAGCAAGGATCTCTAAAAGAGAATAAAATAAACCCAAAATATTTTTAGGAAAAGAAGAAAAGAGAAAGAATGAAACTAAGAGAAGAAAGAATGAGAGAAGAATGATTTCTGATGATGTGTATTGGAGTGAATGAAGTGCTTTATTTATATAGCTCGAGAACATGGCCCATGGTTAAAAACATCCAAAATATCTGCCAAAATATCTTTCGAGAAAAAGATTTTTTAATAAATATGAATGTTGCAAACAAAAACAAAAGAACGTTGTCATTCTATTTGAACAAGAACGTTGGGAACAATGAAGCACGAGACTTTCAATGATATCACAATGTTAAAATAATAACATTCATCCACAAAAATAGGAAAGGTATTTTGAAATACTTTATCCTACGTGTACAACAATCCCCTACATATAGCAAAAGATGAGAAAGAGAAATTGAAAGAAAGAAAGGACGAATTTTCCTAGGTTTTATAAGATGTAATGCATCAGAGCTGGTATAGCAAGCTATATGAACCAAAGATACTTGAGTGTGTTAGAGGTTTATCAATCACAATACACCCCCACAATCCTTGTTGTTATCACTATGATGCGCTTACTAGGCCATGCGCGTGTCCGGTATTCATGAGTGCTCTAGAGATCATGCGAAGATCTCATACAAGTGGCTCCAATTGACACTCATATAGGTGATTTCATCAAGTATATGCTGCAAATCATACACCACTCATAAGGGATATGAAGATCATTAAAAACTTTGTGTAATTACAAAGTTTAACCTCTCAATAATGCAGTCTCTAGCACTTTCACACACATTATAGGAATGAACATATTTCATTTAAAATCAAATTAGTGCTATCAGAACTAACAAGTGACTTACTTTTACCCATATGAACCTTATTCATGGGATCTCCAATCACAAAGGTTAGGTTACCATCACTTGTTTGTTTGCTAGTGGCTTAAGTCCCATTCCCCTTGATGTTTCTACGATCATATTTCTTCCCAAAGATTATGTTAGAGGATCTGCTAGATTCCGTTCTGACTTCACATAGTCAGCTAAATACTCTCTGCAACCATAAAAGAAATTAATCTACCCAATTATCTCTTATATCATATTTTAAATCCCTAACATTCCTAACTTTCACCGTAACATTATTTCACATTGTTTTTCTCTATTTTATTTCAACTGACATATATCTCATTCATAAAATTTAAAATTCTAATTGTTTCCCAATTTCATATGAATTAACTTATAGGGAGGGAATTGTCACCATATCTTTAGGTTCGCACAACTTCCCCATACCACATCATTCATACAATTTATTCCTCTAAAACAACTCTTTTCCAAAACAATTAATAAATAATAAAATAAAAAATACCAATTCACTTTTCTTAAACCACCACAAAACAAATAAAAAAGAGTTAGTTTTCCTTACCTTTTTAATTTTGGACAGTAACTGATATATAAGTCCTTAAGATTGTAGTAAAAAATGCTGACAAAAACTCAAACCACAATTTCCTGAGGCGTGTAGATTATTGTTGTTTTAGTTGAAAAGGGTCTAAGGCCAATCTTTCTCCTGGTTCACTCTTCCTCCGATCACACTACGCAATCCTCCACTTTTCATTGTAATCCTCCAATCGTCTACTCCTTGGTAACAAGTGTGGGTAGACCTGCAGAAAATACTCTGACGCTCAAGTCAGATATGTGCCTCAAGAAGGTCTCAATGTAATTCTTGAATCAGATGATCTTACCTGATCATTGACCTTGTATTTATAGGCCTTGTAGTTGTCAAGCTCATTAACTGTCCATCAATGCAATATATTTTATGCAATATAAATCATTAATTACTCATTAACATCATATATTTGGTGTATCTCAGGCAATATATACGGCTAATCATTCATAAATGTAATATATATACATATAATATGGTAATAACTCACATTAATTGCCCATTAATGCTTTCCAACGTACCTACGTGATCGACCGACGCTTTCATCCGGATGCCCGATCGATTAACATCGCGTCCTTACTCGATCGTCTCCCTTTGGGTCCTTGTCGGTAAATCCTATATAGTACAATTGTCCTTAAGAACTTATCCGCGATGTATTGCGCAAGCCCCCAGGATACAACAGGAACTTCTCAGAATCTCTGAGGATCTCAAAACTAGAAGGGATCTCTAAAAGAGAATAAAATAAACCTATAATATTTTTAGGGAAAGAAGAAAATAGAAAGAATGAAACTAAGAGAAGAGAGAATGAGAGAAGAATGATTTCTGATGATGTGTATTGGAGTGAATGAAGTGCTCTATTTATAGAGCTGGAGAACCAAGCCCATGATCCAAAAACTCCAAAATATTTGCCAAAATATCTTTTGAGAAAAATATTTTTTAATAAATATGAACGTTGCAAACAAAAACAACAGAATGTAGGCAACAATGAATAACGAGACTTTTGGTAATATCACAACGTTAAAATAATAACGTTCATCCACAAAAAGAGGAAAGGTATTTTGCAATACTTTATCCTATGTGTACAACAAAATTATCATGGGTTTTTGGTTTTCATCCCTCTTCTAAAATTTGTGTTATTTAAGTCCTTCTTCTTTTAGAAAGTCATGGATTTAGTCTTCCATGATCAATGACGTTAACACTACGGGGAAAATATGTTTTGTCAGCAAGTTTTGTTCCCTTTTTTGTAGTAATTTCTTGAATCTTGATCATGCAAGGGGATTTTTGTTGCATGCGTCAATCTGTGTCCTTCTTCTATTTTTGATTCAATTTAGGTTCTAAGGTTTCTCTCCAATCACCAAATGGTGATTTGTAGATGTTTCTAAAAGTTCCTTGTGGTGTAAGAAATGGTAGGGGGAATTCTACAACTGTAAAAGTTTTCTAGAGGTAAGGGAAGTTAGATTATTGCTTTTAAATTGAAGTATGCAGTGTAATTTTGATGGTATGTGAATATTAAACTGGTTGAATGCAAATGTTGTTTGTGTTAAGCAAAATTTGAACTATATTGGTGATATTGATGAATTGTGTGATAATGAATGTTGTCTAACTGGTTGAATCTGTTTGTATGTGATTTGGTGATATGGTTTTGTGTTAATGAAGTGATTTGTGAGTTCTGAATTGAACTGATTACTCTTGGTTATCCATCAGGTTTGTTTAAAAGTTGAGGTTTATAATAGGAAAATAGTAAGAAATGGTTGTGAACTACTTCTGTGCAGTTGAGGATGAGTAGAAGCTGATTTATGTCATGCTTAAGCATCTAAAATGGTGGAAATCTGAGTTGTGAGGGTGTGGTGGTGATGAGGTAGAGTTCTACTTGGTTTAGAACTCAATTGAAGGAACTAAACTAGGTAAAAATTGAGTTTGGGGTTCAATATGCAAATGGTCAGTTATGAGAGTCTATGTAAGTCATTTGGGGCTTGTTAGAGTCCCTAAGTGGTTTGAAATTGTGCCACAAATGGTAGAATTCAATTTAAGTCTCTAAGTTGAGTTTTTGTAAGTTTTTGGTGATGATTTTGTAGCTACTTGTTTAGAATGAGGTTATAAGGGTTTAGACACACTTGGTTGGGTATAATTGAGTGCATAAAATAATCTAGGAGTGTTAGAAGTTGGGAAAAATATATAGATTTGGTCAAGAGTGGTTTAGGGGTGATAATTCTACAGTTTTGTGTTGCAGAATTATGCAGACTCATTGAGCGAGTGAAGTCGTTCAACGAGAAGGCAAGGGGTCTAGACGACTGCCTCAGGATTCGCTTAGCGAGTTGGGTCGCTGAACGAGTGGTTGAGGAATATGGACCATTGTCTTAGGATCCGCCTATCGAGTTGGGTTGTTGGGCGAGTGGTTGAGGGTTTTGGACCACTGTCATTTTATTCGCTTAGCGACTTGGGTCGTTAAGGAAGAGGTTGGGGTATGGGATTAATATTGTTTTATTTGCATAGCGAGCTGGGTCGCTGAGCGAGAGGTTTGGAGTCTGAGAACACTGTCTGTGTATTCGCACAACGAACTGGGTCGTTGAGCGAAATAACTTCGTGGTCCCCAGCAAGTGTAGTCGTTGAGCGACTAGTCCAGGTTTGGGTTGCCATTTTCTTCCTTGTTCTTGTTTGATTTGAGTGATGCTTTGATTCATTTGGAAATGATGATTGACTATGTATGAATATATATTTGTATCAAAGTCATGAGTTGAGATTTAAAGTGGAAGTATGTGATTTCAAAGTATGATTTCAAAGTGGTATGATGAGTGGTTATTTCTTGAACTATATTTAGTTTATTGCACTTAAATAAACCAGAGAATTGTGTTTAATTGTCTGTTATTTCCCTATTTTCCGAATTATGCTTAATTTGGTCGGAAATTCGCAATTGTGCTAATTTGGATTTTCTGAGCTGATTAAGCACATTTCTGGTTGCAGGGAAATTGTGGAAATATCATCTGGAGCATTAGGATATGGCGTGGCACATTCAAGACTCAATATTTAGTCATTTAAATTCTAATTAAAGTTGTAATTTCGTTTTCTAGAAGCCCTTAATTAGAATTAGATGTTTTGGACCCGGACCCTTTTAGGGGCATTTTTGTAAAAAACCAAATGTGGGGGCCATGTGGCATCTCTTTAGGGCTGACTTGTAGTGTGTGGACCCTACCAAATTTTAATTCTTGGTCATATAGGGTGTGAATACTGAGCCACACACTGAGAAACCCATATCCTACGTTTTTGGTTTCATTCTCCTAGGGTTTCTCTTGTTTGAACATGCTCTCATGGGTACTTGCTTGGTGCCACGGTTTTGGACCATTTTTAATGAAGATGATGCAGATTTTCTTCTTCCCTTGACTCATTCTTAGCTGTCTTAACTCATTTGTGGTGAAAATCCTTTCATTCCTTTTTCCATTTGCTTGTTCTTTGAAGTTGGAAGCTTGAGCTTTTAAGCTTTTCTTTGCATTTTCATGGTGTTTCTTGGGTTTGAATGAAGTTATATTTTCGTTTTCCTCTCCATTTGCTGCAGTTCTCATGGTTTTTCTTTGCATTTTGGTTGGTTGGTTGATGAAAATGGGGTTCCATGTGAGTTTTGGGTTGAAGAGAGCTTAAGGTGTTGTGTGGGTGTTGTGGGTTTGGCTCTTTCCTTCCATATTTCGTTTTGGATGTTTGAAACCAGATTGGAACCAAAGTTTGATGTGTTATTAGGGCTGGACAGTGCTGGAGTTGAAGGGTAAGTTATTATTTTCGTTTTTACACAAGAGCTTGAAGAAATGGAAGATTTGGTTGAGTTGAAGTAGTAGTAGTGTGGGTTTATTATGTTGGATTGTTTTGCAACTTGAAATGGGGTTTCTTTGGTGTGTGTTTACGGTAGATGGAGTGAAGAAAGTGCTGGAGTTGTATGCTGGAAGGCAATGGACGAATAAGACAAGGAAGGAAGAGAGAGAGGAGTGCAATTAATTTCCTTACCACTTTTGGGCAAACAAACATGGAGCTACTTTTGACTAAGGGAATGTTTCCAATTTAAGCTTTGTCTTAAGCTTTGTTTCTGCCGAGAATTGCTAGGTGAAGGTGTTGGGATAAACTTAAATTTAGAGATTTATTATTTTGTTAGTTTTGAGTCTAGTAATATTTGGTTTGATTTTGATTGAAATTAAATAGGATAGGCATTTATGATTTTGGTTTATTTAGGTAGAATATTATTTTATGATAGAATAAGGAGATTTTATTTTTAGGTAAGTTGATATTTTATTGTTACATTTTATTATTTGTAATTGGCCCAAGGCCTGATTTGCAGCTATTTAAAGGTTGCTAAGGTTTAATAAAAATAACCCACCATGGATTGAAGTGTGATATTATTTGTGTGGGTCAAACTCACAATGGATTGGAGTGTAAAATTATTTGTGTGGGTCACGTTATGAGTGTGTATGGGGAGATTTTCTCAACAGTGGTATCAGAGCCCAACAGTGGTATCAGAGCTGATGGTTCAAGACAGGGCTCAGCCGAGTACGTTCCCCCATGATCAGGTGAGCCAGGCAGGAGGCCAGTGGTCGCCGGATGAATCATGAGAGGTGGGGAGAGCAAGTGAAATGCTCAAGTGGTTGACCATGGATTGAGAAAGAGAAGTGATGACCATGGTGTACTCGAGGAGCCGATGGTTTGCCGTTTGCCTTGGTGACAGTTGGGAATGTTTCCGCTGAAGGGGGAGTGAGAAAAAAAAAGAGTGAGAGAGTCAAATATCGAAAAAAAAGAGAAAAAGAGAGAGAGGAGAGTTTAGAGAAAAAAAAGAGAGAGGAGAGTTTAGAGAGAAAAAGAGAAAAAAAAAAGAGTCAAATACCCAGAGAAAAAAAAAGGGAAGAGTCTGAGTGTCTGAGAAAATGAGAAAGAGAGAAAATGAGAAAGAGATAGTAAGAGAGGGCTAATCTTGCAAAAACAGTGGTCTCAGTGCGGTGAAAGAGACCCACTATGGTGATTTAAGTGCGGTGAAAGAGACGCATTTGAAGACGCGGATACGTGATTTGAGTGCGGTGAAAAAGACGCATTTGAGGACGCCGAGACGCATGCGTACAAGGGAGACGCGGAGACGCACGCGTGAAGGGGAAAACTGTCTTAAACAAGATCAACCTCAGATTCTGAGAAGCGGAGAAGTTCGGAACACTCAAGACATGAGGAGAAGATCGAGAAGAAGATGTCTAGGAGAAGAAGTCGAGAATAAATGAAGAATTTAAGTTTATGGGGGAGTTTGTTGGGATAAACTTAAATTTAGAGATTTATTATTTTGTTAGTTTTGAGTCTAGTAATATTTGGTTTGATTTTGATTGAAATAAAATAGGATAGGCATTTATGATTTTGGTTTATTTAGGTAGAATATTATTTTATAATAGAATAAGGAGATTTTATTTTTAGGTAAGTTGATATTTTATTGTCACATTTTATTATTTGTAATTGGTCCAAGGCCTGATTTGCAGCTATTTAAAGGTTGCTAAGGTTTAATAAAAATAACCCACCATGGATTGAAGTGTGATATTATTTGTGTGGGTTAAACTCACAATGGATTGGAGTGTAAAATTATTTGTGTGGGTCACGTTATGAGTGTGTATGGGGAGATTTTCCCAACAGAAGGGAGGTCTTTGTTGTTTGTTTTCTTTGGGTTTTGCTTACTTGGCACATTGGTAGTAGCATTTGAGGTTGCACCCTTTTACCCTTTGGTTTGAAAGCAATTTTTCTTTGTAGCTCTTTGCATTGCTCACGTGAATTGTAGTCTTGGAGTGCATTCAGAATTTGTGCTGCATGGAGGAGTGAGGTCACGGTTTCAAATGGGTTTCTTTAAGTATATTTTAATTCCTTTTGAGAAATGGTGCACATGGGGACAAAAAGACAACAAATTGGATGATTTCTTGAAGAGTAAAAATTGAAGTGAACTTGGTGGAGTGTGGGTCACGGCCATGTGCCTTTTCTTGGTCATTTGGACTTTTAAAATTAATTGTTAATTGTCATTTAGTCAAAGTAATTTGCTAGGATTAAATTAGGCTTGTTGGTTTCCTTGGTTTTTAATTAATTTAGTTACTAGGTTGAGTTTAATGTGTTTTAGTTAGTGTTGAGTTTAATTAATTTTAATTGTGTTTGTTAATTTGTTTGCAAGAATATTTGATGTTTGAATGTTGTCTAAGGTTTTTAATAGTGTTGGTTTAATTCCCATGCTGTCTTTAATTAGTTTGTTTGCATCTGTGTCTTTATATTGAGATCGTTAAATTTTGCAACACACTTTCAAACCCCCCCCTTTTCGTGTTAGACTCGATTCTCGAACCGCAAAATTGGTCCTTGAGAGACGACCTAGGGGTCATTCCCTAGTTATACTGCATTTCTAATATGCAATCAAATTTGTATGGGCCGCGACAACTCATCATGGTGAAACTAAGTTCCAAAGTGAATCCTCTTGGTGAGGTCCAAGTATGTTTAGAATGAATGCAAGAGCTTAGTCTTGGGGGTTATGCTAAAACTTCAACGGTGTTTCATTCTCACGTAGAGAGGGTTGATCCATGTTGTGAAGAGTAGCAGGAGGTCTTAGTCTTGGGGGCTTCTAGTATGCTTCAAGGTGTGGAACAGACTAACCTTGTGAGTGTGGTAGGGTGAAACCCATTGGCAATGACTTTGCAAAGCAGTAGAAGCCACCAAAAGTGCACAACCAGCCATAGCTCGGTAATCATTCTAAGTCGGGACAATCAATTCATTATAGTGTCATGCATACAATGTCTTGTGTGGTTGAATGATTAAGTGCGATTGTGTGAAATGTAATGGATGTTTGTTCTTTTATTTAAACTAGCTTACCCTGGTGTTTGTATTTATGTTTTGTATGTTGCGGGTTTCTTATCCTTACGATGATCATCTTGTGGGTGTGAGCAAGGGGAGTTGAGGTGTCTCTGGAGCAGGCTCTTGATGAAGGCGATGTTGTTGTGTAAATAGTTTTGATTTAAGATGTTTGTATATAAAGTTTAAAATTTATATTTATTTTGGATGACTGTAAGTCTTTATATTATATGATAGTCAATAATTGTTTTACCATATCATATCTGTGATGACTTTTTTATATAGTATTATACTATATTTTTGGGATGTTACATTATTGGTATCAGAGCAGTTCTTTCCTTAGAAATCCTATAGGTTATGAGTGTGTTATCCTTGCGTTGTGTACTCATAGTTATGTCTAGTTAGTATCCTTGTTTCTTTGAGTTTTACTGATGGCTTTTTTCTTTGTGTAAGCAGAAGATGACACTTAGGTCTTCTCCTCCCTACCCATAAATCCTGATGCACTAGACTTAATGCGAATGATGGAGTCTGTGATCACTATCATGCAAGAACATAATGCAACTTTGGTTCAATAGAATATCGTGGCATTGTAGTAATTGAAAGCTGCGAGATTGTTAGCAGAGGCCTCTCAAAGGCAGTATGTGGATCTTATGAGTAGTGGTAGGGTTGCAGCCGGACTATCATCATCTTCTTTCGCTTAGCCTCAAGAGTGGAGTCTTGAGAGTTTCTTGCAACATCATCCGACCAAGTTTAATGACAAGTTTATAAAAAAAAATAATCACATGGTCTTGTGAATTGTGTGCTAATTTAATTATCTAACATGGTTTACCATTTAAATTTGTTGAGTATGAATGATTGACTTGGATAAGTTATTTGAATCCTGATGAAACTCTAGCTTTTAGAAAGATTATTAAGAGTGACGTGTTGAGAATATTTATGAAAGTAAAAAGCATGTTGAAGGAAGTGTTGAAGAATATTTCATATAGGATTTGTTTAACTTTTGATGTATGGATATCTTGCACTATTGAGGGTTATATAAGTTAGACAACGCATTATGTTGATTCAAATTGGAAATTGAGTAGCAAAGTTCTCAACTTTTACCATTTACCTCCACCTCACATTGGATTTAAGTTGTTTAAGAAGATAAGTTATTTTTTTCATGACTGGAATTTGAAACAAGAATCTTTTCTATCACTTTGAATATTGCTTCTAGCAAAGATGTTTTGCTAAAATCTTTAAAAAGTTCACTTGTTTTTCAAAATTCCTTACTTTGTGATGGTGAGTTCTTTCATGTGCGTTGTTGTGCACACATTTTAAATTTGATTGTGCAAAAAAGATTGAAGGTACTTGGTGATGATTTAAATCAAATTATGGAGAGCAAAAAGTATGTTAGGGGATCTGAGAGTAGAATGGTTAGATTTAAACAATACTTTCAAAAAATAGGAGACATTGATGCATCAAGTACTTTATGTACATATGTTCTTACAAGGTGGAACTCAACATTTTTTATGTAAAGTGTCCTTAAATACCAATGAGTGTTTGCAAGTTTACACCTTGTTGATGGGAATTGTAAGTATTATCCATCTTAAGAGAAATTGAAAACAGTAGAAAAAATCAACGCTTTCTTGTTGACATTTTATGATATTACAAATCTTATTATGGTTTCAAGTTATCTACATCCAACTTACAAGTTTGATAAATTCAAAGTATTTTAATGGAAAGTGCAAAATATGAAGTTATATGAGATATGATTGAAAGGATGAAAGTGAAATTTGACAAATATTAGAATAAATATAGTGTTGTTCTTATATTTGGTGCAATTTTAAACCCAATGATAAAGTTGAAAACATTGAGATTTTTCTATGAAAGGATTAATCCTCTTAGTTAGGAAGTAAAGTTAGAGAAGATAACACAAAAGTTGTGTAAACTTTCCTCTTAAAATTGTATAAAAAGTTCAACTTGAAATATTGTAAAGCGAAAGGATGGTAATCTCTCATATTTTGTTGCTTCCACCAAGTCAAGCCTTTTTTATGTAAGTTATATACCTTGTTCTAATTTAATTTTTATATTTCATAAAAAAATAAAATAAAATATTGGCTTTTCAAGTTAGGAAATAAAATAACACCAACTTAAGTTGTTATTAAAATGAGAAGGAATCAACTTAGTATATATGTTTGGATGGGCCAACATTAGATCTTGATTTTATAGAACATATAGGTGTTCGTTAATGGTGGAAGAGTAATAATGAACATTTTACATATATGTCAATAATGGATAAGGACTTGCTAAGTATCTAAATATTACTATTACTATTGCATCTGAATTTGCATTCAACATTGGTTTGAGAATTCTTAATAAGTACATAAGTCATCTTTTGTCCAAAAATGTGAAAACAATTATTTGTATTTCCAATGGAAAGAAAGGTTTTTGTTATGGTAATTTATCTAATTTAAATTCCATTAATTTTTCTATTTTCATAAACAATTTTTATATTCTAATTTATTTTATAATTTATTTTCTTTCAATTTCATGTCATATTATTGAAGATGATAAAGTAGCTGACAGATGGAACTTTTGAAGGACTTCTTCTAAGATGCCTTTAATAATCTTGACAAGGGACATGATGATGAATGGCTTTAAATTATTTCTCTATTATTTGAAGAGTGAATATAAAGTTTATTCACATTTGGTATTTTGTTTCTTATTTGTTTGATTGGATTATTTCTTGAAACATATATTGTATTGTATGAAATTGCAAAACAAAAAATAAAAAATTGGTAGGCCAGCATGACCAGTGACAAGGATAGGTTGTCATATTCAACGCACTTTTTCCAATCAGTCTAGCCTAGTTTGGTTCGGTTTTGATGGGTTAGTAGTGTATTGGTTCAAAATGAACTGAAATGGTATGTTTTCCATCTTACACTTGATGCATCAATGTCTCCTATATTTTGAACACATTATTTAAATATAAGGATAATGATACTTTGATACCATTTTTTTGACAACATTTTAACATCATCTATGTGTCATTCTATAATTGGTACAAAATTATTCCACAATCAATAATAATAATCATAAAAACCAACATGGACCAATCACAAAATGACACGTAGATGGTGTTAAAATGTTGTTAAAGTATCATTATCCTAAATTTAATTATTTTATTGTCCGGTCTCCTAACATGGTTGATACTCTTAGGTACCTGGGTTTGGAAACTAACAAGAACACACTCAGAAGATAGAAAAGTAATGGAATAATGAGTTTTTTGTATTATTCACAGTAAAAAAATCCTCTTTACAAAGAATGGGTTAGGAGCATAAATCCCTTAATTGGGAGCATAACCTCCCTCTGTAGGCTAAAGTCCTAACTTTACACTGAATACACTCGATACCCTCTACAGAGTTACAAGAGCTCTATTTATAACAACTCTAACTCGCTCCCCCTTTTACAACTGTTGGGGCAAATCGGTAAGTGTACCGAGTCGCACAAGTAATATAAAATGGTAACACCAAGTATCGTATCCCAGAGGACTCTTGGCGCTGGACAGTTGTGTGAAAACAGGATTAATTAAGACTGAAAATAAATGAGATCATGGATTTGTGTTGCAAAAATAATAAAGAAAATAAATTGCAGTTGATCAGTGGCAAAAGAGCATAGAGATGAACGGAGGTTGATTTATATGAGATGGTTATGCTGTTGGGGTTAGACTTCACCAAGTTCCCTCTCATGTGTAAAAGAATTCCTCTTTATTCATTAATGCTAACATCCCTCACGAAAACACTTAAACTCGATCCCTCGGTCAATAAGCCTATCCTTAATTACCAGTTCATGCAATCCCTAGCATTTCCAGTAAAAAGATATGAAGATCAAGAGGTTAAGACGACTAAGACTCATACCCTCATCCCTGAGCAATATAACCCTTAGGAGTAATTCAACAAGGACCTGCATTGAAAGGAACCTCTCGGCACTCATGCAACTCACAGATAATGTTATTGTATAAGCAAGAATAAAGTAGATTAATTACTCTAACAAATAATGAAATAAAGCATATGGAATTAAGAACAAATTCAAATACATGAGAGTTCACAAGGTTACATCATTCCCCAACAACAAATAGAAATTAGTTCCCCATAGACATGGGGGAACCTATGAATAATGGAAGAAAGAAAGAAGAATGGAAGACTAAGAATTGGCTAGGAGTGTATTGTATGCTCTCTTCTGCCAGTGATGCAAAACCTAGAGCCCCAGGGTCCTTTAAATAGTGCCAGAAGTGTCCCAAATTGCGGCCCGGTCCGAAAGAATCAAATTAAATCAAATCAAAGTAGAAACAGGGTCCGATCCAGGTCAAATCACTCTCAAGCGTTGCAGGGAGCTCGCCCAGGCGTGAATTTAGGCTTCTGTAAGGCTTGGGCGCCAGAGCTACAAGCGGCCGTCGTCTGGGCTTCTGTCGCCTGGTGCTCGCCTGGGCTTCAGGTTTTCTCCCTTCTTGGAGTCTTTTTGACCCCTTTTGAGCTCCATCTTCATGGATTTTCACCTCTTCTTCCTTTATTACCTTAATCTCTATTAAAACAAGGGGAATTTGTTAGAAAACAGTCAAAATCAACCTCAACTCTCTTATTCACAGAATTTATTGAAAACCTATGAGTTCAAGCAAGTTTCTAAGTCAAAAAGGGTGCTTTTGGTGTCAAAATCATATGGTAAATAACGGTATTTTAATCCGCTATCACAACCCCAAACTTAAAACTTTGCTTGTCCTTAACCAAACAAAATGCAACTCAGCTTTTCAGAACCATCACTACAATGACTCAACCTTTTCAGAAACTTTTCAAGACAAGAAATTACTTTCATCAAGTTCAGCATAAGATCTCAGTCAAGATGTGCAGATGTTTTAATGCATTTAACAGGTACTATCTTTAAGAGTGATCAATCAACCAAGCAGAGATGCAGTCAGAAATTCAGAGAACTATTCCTCACCAAAGAAGGTGTTTCACTCAGGCACTCAAACATATATCATTTAGACATTCAAAAGTGTCTCACTTAACTCATAGGTGTATGGTGTGGTGTTTCTCTCTGTTGCTACAATGTCACACAAATTAATTTTGCCTTTCATTTACTCATAATCAAACATACTCACAAACAGGTTGTCATCACAAGGGCTTTTCATAGCTTGTAACTTGGCTGGGCTAAGAAGGAAATTGGTTTTTCGGGTCAGCAAAGTTCCTTGAGTTAAGAGAAACATTTGTGAATTCTTCTTTTAAGAACAACTCTCTTATCTTTTTTCCAGTCTTCCCTTGCAGTGAGCTCTTTCTTTTTCTTCTTTGAATCTTTCTTTTCTCACCTTTCTTTTCTTTTTCCTTTTTCTACTTTTTCACTCACTTGTTCTTTTGATTGCTCACTGCTTGGAGAAGTGGTTTGTGTCCTGGTAACCCCAAACTTGAACCTTTGTTAGTACCTCATCAAATGTTCTCACCTTAACTCAAGGTAAAAATTTTTCAAAAAGGTTTTTCAAAACATGTTAAGCTCAAGGTTCAAAGGTTAGAAAAATTTTGTTCTCTCTTTAGTGGGCAACAAATATTCTGAAGGCCAAAAGAATAGGGGATAACAAAAGATGACCTTGATCATATGAAACCTGCATGCAAGTAGTTCAATCACAGAAAATTTGGGCAAAATCATTCATGCTTCTAAAGTAACAACAATTATTTAAAAACAACTTTGAAGCTCAAAACTCATACAGGTAAACTTACAAGTTCTCATTTTCAGAAAAACAACCTGCTCAGTATCTCAATCAAACTTTATTCAAGTTCCTGTCTTATCCTTTTATTATCATGCAACACCTCAACTTCAATCAAACACTAAAATTTTCAAAAGGCAAACTTCACACACAAAACAGAGCACAATTGAATCAAAGCAGTTTAATTCATTCAAGCAGAGCACATAAAAATAAAATAAAATCAAAGGAAACACACATGCAAACTAAAAACAAAAATTAAAAGTAATGGTTCAAAGCACTGGGTTGTCTCCCAGCAAGCGCTTCTTTAACGTCACTAGCTTGACCCAATAGGCTCATGTCACATCAACCAACTGCATCCTTAATTTTTGTGTCCTCCTTTCCTATAGCCTGCCAGTTGGTCTTTAGCATTTTCCTGTTCACCCTTTTTGTTCTTCTAGAAGTAGGAGCTTCAATCTCTATCAGTCCATCAACTGTGAAGTCCTTTATTACCTAGAGCTTGTTGCTAAATTGTACAGGGAGGCCTGGTCTCAATCCTTCCTACTTCCATAAAGGGCTTTGGTGAACATTTGTTCCTTTGCTGTCTTTTTCTTCCTTAGTTACCTGTGAGAGAAAACACCTTTTACCTTTTTTCCTTGATTTGGCGGTTCTGGTACCTTTCCCGGGTGCATCTTTAAATGCAGCTTTGGGATTGGTTTTCTTTGCTCCAAGCTGCCACCCTGTCTTGCAGGCACTCAGGGTCCATCTGCCATGAGAAGAGACATTTTTGCTAGCTTTACTTCTAACTCCCCCATCTTTTTAAGAAAAGCCAGGGGCATTAAGTTGATGTTGGACCCCAAATCAATCAAGGCTTTCCTAATTTTGTGCTCCCCAATGTTGCAAGAAATGGTAAAATTTCCTGGGTCTCCTTCTTTTGGAGGAAGAGTTTTTTGTAAGATCAATTTGCAATCCCCCTGTTCTTTAATTGTCTTCTCTTTTAAATTCTTCTTTTTGAGGAGCTCTTCCAACCTTGTATTCAGGGATCTGCTGCAAGGCTTCTGTCATAGGAACTTCTATCCCCAATTTTCTTGAAATTTCTTCAAGGCACCCTGCTTGTATTTTTCTTGGATTTTTCTTGGATTCTACTCTTCAGGGTCCTTGATATTTTTTTCAAAATCTTCTTTTTTCTCTTCTTCTTTTTTGTCAACCTCTTCTTTTTCTCTCTCTCTCAAATTTTCTTTTTCCTCTCTTTTTTCTTTTATTTCTTTCTCACCTTCACTCAGAATATCTTTTTCTCTTTCCTCACCTTCTTTTTCTCCCTCTTCTATTTTTTTACTCTCTTTTTCTTTCTTCATTTTTCTCTCTCATCCTTCATGCTAGCTATAACATTACATTCTCTCATCCTCCATCCTCCCATTTATTTTAACAGTGTTGCAGATCTCATCGAAGGTTGTCAGGTGATCATATGGACTTTCATGAGACATTCCATTGAATTGGTTGCTCTTTACCAGTTGGATTAGAGCAGGCTTCATCTCCATGTTTACAGCATTCACCTTTGGCCTTGCAATGCTGTTAAAGTGATGCAGACCAGCAACTGAGGTGTAGTCTACCAAGGTGCGTCTAGCCTGGCTTTCTCCTTCACCGGATTGGGAAGTCATTGGGTTTATCTCTAGAGGGGTCTCTTTAGATGATTTGCTTGTCCTTGGCCTTCTGCTGGTCTAAACTCTTTCAAGAAGAGGTTCAGAATTTTTACTCCTGATTCTAACGCAATCCTGCATAAACAAAACAAAAATCCTACAAAATATTGTTAGTACAAATAAAACAAAATAAAATAAAACAAAAATGAAAATTAGGGATTTGAAAAAAATAAAAATAGAAAAAATAATAGAAAAATAAAATAAAATAAAATAAAGCCAAAATTAATCAAGATTCCCACAAATAGAATAGCTTAAGCCGTGAGTCCCCAGCAACGGCGCCAAAAACTTGTTGGGGCAAATCGGCAAGTGTACCGAGTCACACAAGTAATTAAAATGGTAAGACCAAGTATCATATCCGAGAGGACTCTCGGCGCTGGGCAGTTGTGTGAAAACAGGATTAAGACTGAAAATAAAAGAGATCATGGATTTGTGTTGCAAAAATAATAAAGAAAATAAATTGCAGTTGATCAGTGGCAAAAGAGCACAGAGATGAACGGAGGTTGATTTATATGAGATGGTTATGCTGTTGGGGTTAGACTTCACCAAGTTCCCTCTCTTGTATATAAGAATTCCTCTTTATTCATTAATGTTAACGTCCCTTACGAAAACACTTAAACTCGATCCCTCGGTCAATAAGCCTATCCCTGATTACCAGTTCATGCAATCCCTAGTATTCCCAGTAAAAAGATATGAAGATCAAGAGGTTAAGACGACTAAGACTCATACCCTCATCCCTGAGCAATATAACCCTTAGGAGTAATTCAACAAGGACCTGAATTGAAAGGAACCTCCCGGGACTCATGCAACTCACAAGTAATGCTATTGTATAAGCAAGAATAAAACAAATGAATTACTCTAACAAATAATGAAATAAAGCATATGGAATTAAGAACAAATTCAAATATATGAGAGTTCAGAAGGTTACATCATTCCCCAACAACAAATAGAAATTAGTTCCCCATAGACATGGGGGAACCTATGAATAATGGAAGAAAGAAAGAAGAATGGAAGACTAAGAATTGGCTAGGAGTGTATTGTATGCTCTCTTCTGCCAGGGATGCAAAACCTAGAGCCCCAGGGTCCTTTAAATAGTGCCAGAAGTGTCCCAAATTGCGGCCCGGTCCAAAAGAATCAAATCAAATCAAATCAGAGTAGAAACAGGACCCGATCCAGGTCAAATCACGCTGAAGTGTCGCAGGGAGCTCGCCTAGGCGTGAATTGAGGCTTCTGTAAGGCTTGGGCGCCAATTTTGGGCGCCGAAGCTGCGAATAGCCATCGTCCGGGCGACGAGCGGTGATTCTACTTGCAAATTTTCCGCTTCTGTCGCCTGGTGCTCGCTTGGGCTTTGGGTTTTCTCCCTTCTTGGTGTCTTTTTGACCCTTTTTGAGCTCCATCTTCATGGCTTTTCACCTCTTCTTCTTTTATTACCTCAATCTCTGTTAAAATAAGGGGAATTTCTTAGAAAATAGCCAAAATCAACCTCAACTCTCTTATTCACACAAGTTATTGAAAACCTATGAGTTCAAGCAAGTTTCTAAGTCAAAAAGGGTGTTTTTGTTTTCAAAATCATATGGTGAATAACAGTATTTTAATCTGTTATCAACAACCGACACCCCTACACCCTTAACCGTTCGATCCTGCACCCACACACCTTTAACCGCTCAGTCCTCAACCCAATCTATCCTAACATCCTAGATCCTAACATTACACCCCGTTGCAGAACAACATTGTCTTCAAGGTTGGAAACGGGAAGCTTGATCTCATGGCTCCTCTTCGTTCTTTGTGTTATCATATGCAGGGAACCCACTGGCTATGCCCTCCTATTCTAGTTAGGAGGCTTGAGTGGTGGCAAATCCTCCTCTTCATCCTCCCCGAAAATAACCATACGTAGAATCCTTTATGGGAAATGATGGCCTAGACTAAACGGTCCACCACACTTGAAACACCTTCCCTCCTCTCTCCATTTCAGGAATTCTGAGTAAGGCAGATTCCTGGTGTTCCGTTTTAACCCTATACTCTTGGCAACTCCCGATCTGCCTAGGTGATCGGCCTCGAACCACTCGGCGACTCCCGTTCGGCCTGGTTTATAGCAATTGTCCTCGAACCGTGTCACCTCACCGCTCATTCGTCCCTAAGATGACTGGTTCTTTATCACGCTCTCGTTCTCACCTTTGCGCCTCCCTGGAACTCCTAACACCCCTTATGATCCGCATCGCCACTAATAATATTTGCGGATCGTGCGGCCTGACACGATTTCTGATGTTTTCTTATAAACCCATGAGAAAGTAACCCAAAAGTTGTCTGTCAAACACGCCTTGCATTTGGCCCACCAAGATCTCAAAATCTTGGACATATTCCTCCACTGTTCCGGTATGTCTGTTAGTCGCCAGCCTCTCGAAGATCGATCCTCAGTTTCTTTCCCCAAATCGCCCTATCATCGTGTTCTTCAGTCCCTCCCAGGTGCGATCCCTCGCTTTTTCCCTCAAGAACCTGAACCAATAGCCTGCATTGTCTTCCATGTTGACATAGGCCAGGCACACTCTCTCTTCTTCCGCCACCCTTTGTAACTCAAAGAATCTCTCAACCTAGTTGATCCAGTTAAATGGGTTTACTCCTTCGAACATGGGTAACTCCACCCTTTTCCTCTAGTTGAATTGCCTTTCCAATCGCTCCCCTTCTTTGTCCCTATTTTCGTCTTCTTGTCTCGCCCTCCGATTAGCATTCAGGGAGGCCTGACTACCATCTGATTGTTCCTTTTGGCTACGGTGACGTCCTCCCAGTATTCTCATCACTTCTTGTCAAAGTGTCGCTGTCTCTGCCTTTATATGGTCGACTACGATCTTAGCAGCTTCTAGCCGACCCTCCACCACATTTAGATGTCAATCAATCCTTCCTTCCATTACACCTTTCATTCCTAATTGGATCCAACAGTTCGTTGATTACTTCTTGATCAGTTTCTTGCTTACTTCTCGATCATGCACCCCCACTTCGAATCCGATAGGTCAGACCAATTTGTTAGGTACATGGGTTTGGAACCTAACAAGAACACACTCAGAAGATAGAAGCAGTAATGGAAGAATGGAATTTTTTTTTGTATTATTCACAGTAAAAGAATCCTTTTTACAAAGAATGGGTTGAGAGCACAAACCCCTAGTTGGGAGCATAAGTTCCCTCTACAGGCTAAAGACCTGACTTTACACTAAATACACTCGATAACCTCTATAGAGTTACAAGATCTCTATTTATAGTAACTCTGACCCGTTCCCCCTTTTACAACCGACACTCCCACACCTTTAACCGTTCGATCTTGCACCCACACACCTTTAATCGTTCAATCCTCAACCCAATCTATCCTAACATCCTACATTCTAACATATACTCTCCCAAATTTGATCTAAACCATCACCGAGTACCTTCAATCCTTCTTTTACAATCAAATTTAAAATGTATACACAACAACACAACGCACGTAAAAGAATTTGTCATTACAAAATAAGAACGTAAAACAGTCTTCTTTTTAAAGTTTTTAGCAAAACATAATTACCAAAAGCATTATCCAAAGTGTTAGAAAATATTTTCTTTTTAAATTCTCTAATCATGCAAAAATTCATTTATCTTTTTAGATAACTCAAATCCAATGTGAACCACAAGCAAATAACAAAAGTTGAAAATTTTGCTCCTTAACTTCATTTTGAATCAACATAATGCGCTATAATACTAATATCCATAAATCAGAAGTTAAAAGACATCCTACTTGAAATATTTTTCAACTCTTCTTCAACATGCATTTATTTTTCATAAACATTCTCAATATGTCACTCTTAATAGTATTTCTAGAAACTAGAGTTACATTAGGATTCAAATAATTTTCCAAAAGTCCTAAGTTCTTCATACTTATCAAATTTGAATGAAATTTGAATTGTGAACCATATTGGATAATTAAATTAGCACACAATTAACGGGAAACCATTTGATCTATTTCCTTTTTGCTTTCAACTTTCCTTACACGTCCATAATCGTTTGACTTATATCTCCATATTTGATTTTTCTACATCTTTCAACATGACGCTTTAAATCAAAAGTCCCATATCTTTTAGTACCAATTATACATGTTTTGTTACAGCCATTACACCTTGCCCTCTCTTTTTCATAATCGCAAACCCCAATCTTCATAAAGAATTTTCAATCATCAGATGTTGTTGACTTATCCTTCTTATTAACTTCAACACTTTCATTATAAAAATATCTTCAACCTTTTACATTATTGTCTTTGTCATGGACATATCCACCAGGTTCACTAATTAACTCATCCATTATTTTTATAATATACAATCCTATTATAGAAAATGAAATTTAAAAAGCAAGCAATTAGTTCAAGAAGCTCAAACTTACAAAACACAAGTGCACAAGTTCAAACTTGCAAAATATAAGTTATGCAACCTCTAAATCATTTAATTCATAAACACCAAATTCTGATTAAATAATTGGGACAAAACTAAATCAGTATAGTGTAAACAAAATGAAAATCATCACAATCCTAGCATAAATGTGTATAACTAACAAAAATCCCAGTCCTAGAAAAGCATGACAACCAGAAACCAAATACAAAAAGCAAAACAATGGTATGAAGAGAAAAGAACCAATGCAAAACCATAAATTAGCCAAATGAATCGAAGAAGAGAAACAAACATGTTTCATCGTTGTGGGTGAGCTTCATCGTCGTAGGTGACCTTCGCTGCTGGAGTTTCACTTTCGCTATGGAATCTCGTAGTGGGAAGAAGAGAGCGTGTTGTTATGTTTTACATGGTGTCTATGGTGGGTGAAGGAAGGAAGTAAAGTAACTAAAACACTTGCTTTTAAGTGAAACGGACTACAAGTTGGCTCATCCTATCTCGTGTTGTGGCTCGACAGGTTGGCATGCTAAGGGGGTATCCCAATTCGTGTTTCTGGAGGTGTAATATATACTTCCAGAAAAGAAAATTTATACTACTATTGATGAATGTCTTCTGTAAAGATATTTTCGGATTTGGGCTAATGTGTTCCGGAAAGAAAAATCCGAAAATCCACATATTTGATGGGCTAGTGGAAGAAATTTTGATGGAGTGTAGGAAAATGCAGCCTTTGTAACATTGATTGAATTAGGATGAAGTCCAAATTCTAAAACCCGTAGATCAAAGGATACTGTAATCAAACAAAGCTTATTAAATTGTTTAATTCTGCATATGGTTAATGAGGCAGCGCAGACAATGCAGAAAACAAAATGCAAATTTGTTAAAAAATTGAAATGAATGTCACCATTAACAGCATAAACTATTAACAACTTCACAAACCGAAAACAGAAAAACTTATATAAGGATGCAATAATATTCAAGTATAAATACAGTTTCATATACATGTTTAGCCTAAAATCATGTGCAAGAGATAGACTTAACACATGCCACTTTAGCTTTGAGAGAATATTTCTGCTATTAAAACTTCTGCGTACCATATCAGAAGGCAAGAGTTCAAGCAAACATAAAAAATGAATCTGGAACAAGGGTGAGCAGGTTATACAAGAGTTATAACTTCAATGTTCCCAAACAATTTCTGAGCCTACTCAAATCGCTCCCAATCTTGAGATATTTCTGTTGAAGGTGAGTTATCTGATCGGGTACCCGAGCTTTCCATTCCAGAGTCAAAGGTTTCCCATTGGGTTGTTACCTTGACAGCGTTGCTATTGTTGATAAAAGGATTGGAGTTTCTTGCCTTTAGAGAATCTAATTTATCCACTATGGTCTGCACACGACGCACCTATTCAATGGAGGGAAACATGTTTCAATCCATCAATGGTAATAAGTGCAATAGTGGTGCAAAATATAGGTCTCTCGATATTGCATTTCCAAAATAAAAGTGCTTGTAATTTTAAGAAATATATGAAGAAATGATGCAATTTACTACATATGATGATTACCAAACTGGACAGGGAAAAACATACAACATAGAAAATGAGAAAGTGGTCAGAAAGTAGTTGACTAGCAATTGAACACACAAATAACATATTTGCCAGTTCAATTTTCAAGGCATAACTCATTTGCTAAAATGTTGCTATTCATTCTCCAATGTTGGATCTAAGTCAGATCGAAGTTAGGAAGAGGAAGACTAGTAGACTAGTGTGACATCAATAAGCAATCACAAACATACACTTGAAATGGACAGAAATAAATAAACTAAATTTCAAAATACAAAGGTGGCATTTGTTAGATGGACAAATCAATACCACAATATTCTACGTGAATCATGTTTGAAGACAACACATTGACATCTAAATCCTTAATGGTTTTGCCAGTAGTTTCTCTTAATGTCCTACTCTCCTTACCGAGACTGTCAGAATTTCTGTTTTTCTGCCTCTCATTGATCATCATACCGTCTATAAGTATTACAAACATTTTTACAGCCTTCAATAGCATTAATGGCACAATTATTAGTTCCTACTATAATTAGGTAATCTAATAAATACACCGATTTCTAATTTAAAATAGGAAGATTATAACCAACATTTCATAGGAAACATTAACCACATGATCCTGATCGTCAAAGACTTCAGCTTTTCTCCTAAATTACCAAGGTAACCCCCACCTTTCTTTCTAAAGCATTCATTCCTAATCCTATATTTTCTACTGTCTCGATACATCCTCTTTGCAACATCCTCATTTCGGTTACACAGAAGTAATTCCTATGTTAACATGTTACTGCTCGTCACTTGGTTCCACACAACTTAACAAAGTAATATAGTTGTGAAAACGTTTTGGCACACAAAACTTTGAGATACTCCACCATTTTACACACAAGGGATTTTGTAGAGAACTCAAATTACGTGTAGTAATGGCTAGTTAGGAGTCATTTCAATTAAAATCAAACTAATCCGAACCATAATAACGATAAAATTGAGTAGTTTCAACGGGTGTAGTTGTATCAGTAAGAGTATTACCCAATCTAACTAGGCTATGGTCTTGATTTGAATAGTTGGAAACCAATTGACCTCAGCTCAACCCAATCCCATTATTTTTTATTTTCATATTCCTTAAATTTTATTCTTATTTTTAAGATGATATTTTCTTAAAGATAAATAATATAAATTTACACTTTTAAAAAAATTATTTTATTTATATAAAAAATATTTTAAAAAGTAAATACATGAAACTAAATCCAAGCTAACTAGAGTGACCCACCCTGTAGGACCAAGTCAGGTTAGTTGAAGAAACTCCTAAAATCCATCTCAGATGTTCTGGTCTCAATTAATTGGATCAGACAACCGTTCCCTTTGAAACTGTCCCAACTTGACCATAGCCCTAACTCTAGGGATAAGTTTGAAGGTTAAGGAGGTCGGGATTGAAACAATAATATATTTCTACCACTTATTGAACTTCTGGTCAGGATAAAGAAATATGACCGGAATAAAAAAAGAAACTGCTACCCAAGGTAAATGTATCATGTATTAGAACGGTGAAGAAACATCTAAAACGCAAATGATGAAAAACCAGTAGTGTTTAACGAAACATTCTCAAACACAAAATGGATACAAAATGCTTGCCCTACAATGGTTATCATAAAGATACTCATTTGTTTTTCCTAAGCTTGCATATTTAGAGAAGGAAAACTATAAACGCATAGAAGATAAGAAATCACATAAAATAAAGAAAAGAATTTCAAACTCAAGAAACATTTAGCCATTTTGTTGGACCAAAGGTTTCAAACTTGGTCAATGCTTGATCCATAAGAAATCTTAATACGGAATTGTTGACGAATTATAAATATATGATTTTCATTGAGAAAGTCAACATAATAAAAAAAAATGCGTAATGGAGTTACAAAGTGGTTTGAAGATTCCTAAAGAAGTTCAATCAATGAAGACTTTGTGTAAATCAAATGATTCAGAAAACAATTAATAGATGAGTTGCTGTGGAACCAAAACTAGGGATGTAAGAACTACTCAACAAGTTTGTTCTAAACCAAATGAAGAAATCAGATAATGAAAATGGTAATCACCTGTAGCCTGTTGGAAAGTTTTCCTGATCCAAAATATCAGCATAATGTTCCAGAATCTTCTAAAAGAAATTAGTGAGGCCAAAGTTTGTTATGCAAAGTTTTAGAAGATTAGGATAAGATGGTGATTCATGGACACCCAACATCTTTCTTGATGACAAAACACCTCTTTGAGAAAAACTTTCCTTCTACACAAGCTCTAATGACACTTTGCAAAAAATTTCTTGAAATGTCCAACATTCTAGAAGAAGAAAAAGGGGAATGAACAATAACTGGAACAAATGAATAGTTCTTTGGGCTTTTTGTGTATTCTACTGTACTTGAGTCATGCTTACACTTGCTTATGCACTGTATGGAAAGAGTTTTGTGAGCATATGTTCTGTTCTAAAGGTAAAACTGCTATGTGGATGTTGTTCCAACTTGCATAGGCAAGTGTTGAAGAAAAATATTTGATGCTAGATTGGAAATGAAATAGCAGGTTAGTTCTAGAATGAGAAGTTGAATAGAGCACTTAAAACCATTTTACAACTCATTTCAAAAGACAAAAGTGGGTAGACAGTTTGGTGCTAGTGTCTACTGGTTAGAAAAGCTTTTAGAAATGATTTTGAAAAACTTGTGCAAAGATGAGAAGTACAGTATAAATTTCTAATAGAAGTAGCAATGAAGACTTACTTTCTAAACTGGTCCTCTCAATTTAAGTAATGTCTAGTTTTCCTTTAAAAGGTTTTTAAAAGGTTCCACTATAATCCAACTGATTACACAAGTATTCTCACAACCGCTTCTGGTTTCAAGTGTACACAAAGCACTTCTGACTATTCCCTCTATCTCCTCCAATGATAACGAACATAAGTATAATTTGTCACTAAGTAACTCCTAGCTTTCATGAGTATTTATAGTTGCTACTCCCGGCTACAACAAATTAAAATGCTAATTGATTACAATGAATATGTAAAAGGACATGAAAACTAGGCTTTCCTTAAAGTGAGATAACTTCACAATAGTGTAAAATTTACAAAGAAAATTCACCAATTTAACACTCAGATTTTACAGCACTTGAGGTTTACACAACAATGCATGCAAAGATTACGAGGTGCATACTTTTGTTTAGTTGTTAGTTGTTCTAAAAGACAAGACACTTCTATTCATAGACCTTGAAAAAACACTATTGCTAGTTGGTATGCTGATCTTCTGTTAGAATGTGTCAAGCTTTATTAGAAGTTGGTAGCCTTCTATCTAGCACCTTTTTATGTTGCCTTTTTTGCTCTGATTATCCTTTTCTTGCACGAACAACACCATATCTAGCATACTCTCCCATAAAATCTTTCTTTGTTGTGTCAAAATCATCACAAAAAACTGAGTCAACTTCCGGAGGTTGTAGATGGGCTGATGAATGCAAGGTAAATTGTTGTATTTTGTGTAGAGCATCTTTGATTGTTGCAATTCTTTTGGTTGAGTCTCCTATTCTTTACACTTGTTTCATACGTTCTAAAGCTCTTACTATGTCGAATAAACATTCTAATGCTTGATAGTCTGATGAGTAGAGGATAGATCGTCTTTTCATCAAAGTTGAATATTATTTGTATTGGAAGTCTCACATTGACTAGAGAATATAAGTAGGTCAATTTTGTAAAGTTGAGTTAGGCTTAAAGTCCACTCCGTAACATAACATGGTATCAGAACCATGAGTTAGAGCCAATCCTAACGAAATTTATTGTTTGTTGGGTATATTGTTTCACCTGCTATTGGATGCTATCGGACCATTATTAGATTGTTATCGAACTACCCATTAATATCTAGTCCCACGTTTGAGATGTATATACCTTCGCATGAGGTGGGTGTGTTGGAAGTCTCACGTTGACTAGAGCTAAGGTCAGTTTACAGTGTATAAGTGAGTGCAAACATCATCTTACAAGTGGATTTTGTAAGGTTGAATTAGGCTTATAGTTCACTTCTTAACAAGTATTAGAGTCACGGGTTAAAGTCTATCCTAGCGAGATTTGTTTGTTGGATCTATTGTGCCACCACTATCGGTGTGTAATCTCACGCTTGAGATATATATGTCTCAACATGAGGGAGTGTGTTGGAGATCCCACATTGATTAGAAATGAGGTGAGTTAACCGTACATAAGTAGGTGCAAGTCCCACCTTATAAGCCAATTTTGTGAAGTTGAGTTACGCTTAAATTTCACTTCTTAACATGTTCAGTTAACAATTTATTATGATCAAACATTTGAAATGAACATGATAGACAATTAGGAGTAAGCTAACATGGATAGACTGTTGAAAGAGGAATGTGCAAGTCTATTTGGACTGTCCAGGTTTAATGAGACAAAGATTGAAGAGAAGCACCATTATATAGTATAGAGAAGTTAAATGAATCAAAGAATATTTAAGATTGAAATGGCAAAATCACATGTAGGATGGTAACTAGAAAAGCCTTGAATTATAACTAACCATCACCTTTAAATTTCCATTTCTATGTCCTGTATGTGACATCTATGATAAAATTCCACAAGTATCTATTGAATTTCTATTGAAATTAAAAACATTTATCCTGAACTATTACAGTGCCAAACATTAGTGCCACAACTCATTTAATTATGGACCTCTTATTTTCATTTTATCAATCAGAATAATTGTTACTTATGATCATATTAATGAGGAATCATTTTTTTAGCAATTAGTCCATTTGTTACAGATATCTTTGTAACATTTTTAAAAGGTAGACTTTATTGAAAAATTATGAATGAGAAGTAATTTTCAAGAAAAACTGGTGTCACAGTACAAGGAGACTGTCAATAACAAATCTGCCTCTTGCTTTCACCATCGCAAGAAGGATTATTCAATGTCTAGGCCAGTCACATGACTCAGCTGACGAATCAAGGCACTCACATTCTCAAGGCTTTTTTCATTAACAAGATTTTTTCACAAGGGATTCATTGAAAAGCAATGCATCTTGTTGAAAAAACACTTAACAAATTTCATGCACTGCTTTATAATTTTTATACAGTAAAATTGAGGTGTATTGTCAGGCATGAGTGACCAAATATCTGAGATTGCAAGGAATTGAGGGAAAAAAGGAAAATAAGAAACAAAAAATTAACATTTCAGCTTTACAACCTAATATCATTAATACTACCTCAGCTTTTCTCTGCAACTTCGCTTCACCTTCAGCATCAATACCGTCCAGTTTTAGCAATTGACTCATAAGCAACTCTGTCAACACAAGAAACTCTTTCTCAGCAGCTTTATTCCCACCATTTATAGCTACTTCTATGGCAGTTACCTGAAAAGTTAAAATAATTCAACAATTCACTCTCCAATTCAGATGTTTCTATAATAAGTAGTAATTATACTTCAAAGATATGCTCACCTTATTTGAGAGCTTGTCCACCTCAGCTCTAACACCAGCAATAGCCTCAAAAGCTTTAGACATCTCATTTTGTTTTCTGGTTTCCTCAAGTTTCTTCTCTTTGCTAGCATTTCCCTCCAAAAGTAAAATCTTTGACTTGTCCTTTACACCTTCGCGGTGCAAATGCTGATTATCACCTTTTTCTATCCCTCTGAAGAAAAGTCGTTGCTCTTCAGGCTCTAAACCAGTTTTATTGACAAGTAGTTTCTTTACATCCCCTGTAATTAAAAACCCAAAATAAGAGAAATACATATATATCAATGAAAACAAAATACATTTTATTCATATCAAGAAATTGACTTTAAGCCTAAATTAACTCTACAAAACCGACTTGTAAGGTGAGGTTTGCATCCACATATATACTTTTAAGGCTTAATACCTCCATTAGTCCTCGTATTTGTATGAAAATCTCAGTTCGGTCCTCAAGTTTTGAACTGTCTCAATTTGGTCATAATTTTTGTAAAAATGCACACATTTTACCCCAACCGTTACCTGATCTCAAACGGCGTTAAGTTTAGCTAACGTGATATGCTGACGTGTTGGCTTAATCCCTTCTTGGTCCTCGTATTTGTGTGAAAATCTCAGTTCAGTCCTCAAGTTTTAAACTGTCTCAATTGGGTCATAATTTTTGTAAAAATGCACACATTTTACCCCAATCGCTAACTGATCTCACTGTGCAACAGTTATCTTCTGCTATCAGTGGAATAAATAGCTTAAAGGCTGGTGATGAACCTATAGGTTACCAAGTTGGTTCATTTGCAGAAAAGGCTGTGAGACTGATTGCACTGGTTACGCGAGTTTTCCGGTGACTTTATTTTTTGCGCCGACGAGATAATTTGTGTAAAATCCTTGATTGTGTAAAATCCCTGATTCTCAGAAAGATGAATAAAATCCCTAATTCAAATAAACTAAATATTATTTTAAAAAATAATTCATACAATTAAGCAATACATGTCAGCATGTCCTCTGGCTACCACGTCAGCTAAACTTAACGCCGTTTGAGATCAGTTAACGATTGGGGTAAAATGTGTGCATTTTTACAAAAATTATGACCCAATTGAAACAGTTCAAAACTTGAGGACCGAACTAAGATTTTCACACAAATACGAGGACCAAGAAGGGATTAAGCCAACACGTCAGCATACCACGTCAGCTAAACTTAATGCCGTTTGAGATCAGTTAACGGTTGGGGTAAAATGTGTGCATTTTTACAAAAATTATGACCCAATTGAGACGGTTCAAAACTTGAGGACCGAATTGAGATTTTCACACAAATATACGAGGACCAACAGAGGTATTAAGCCTACTTTTAAATTAGCCTTATCTGATGTGAGACTTTCAATACACCACTCTCAAGTCGAGATATATACATCTCGTGCATGAGACTAGACATTATATGTTTGATAATGACCAATAGTAGGTGAAATTATATGTTCAACGAACACAAATTTGTTTGGGATAGACTCTAACAATGACTCTGATACCATGTTAAAAAGTGGACAGTAAGCCTAACTTAACCCCACAAAACCAGCTTGTAAGGTGAGGTTTGCACCAACATGTATATTCTAAATTGGACTTGTCTCTAGTTGATGTGGGACTTCCAACATGTTCAATATAGTAAAAACTACGTATGGGATTAACTTCCTTGTATTGAATATACACATAAGGTATTGTATTTATAATAGAAGAAAGGTTTAAACTCTCGAATGGTCCTCATATTTGTTCAGGAATCTCAATCCGCTCCTCTCGTTTAAAACGGTCTCAATTGGGTCCTAAATTTTGCAAATTTGTAAGTCTTTTCCATTAAATGGTAAGAAAAGGCATCAAATATTGATGACGTGGTCACAATAAACGTATTGAGGTGAATCATTTATTACATGACTTATGATTTAAACTATGACGTGGAATTTGGTAAAGTAGAAGAAAAGAAAAAGAAAAAGCAAAAGGAAAGAGGAACAAACAACTTTGGTAATTCCAGATCTCATACAGAACCTCTTTCTTAGGTATTTTAGATTTTATATTTGTTCAAAGTATTTTGTCTCCTTATTCCTCATACACCACACTGAAATCAATATTCTTCCGATGATTCTGTTTTTTCTTTTGTTTTAATGCTGAATTTGTTTTTAGGGTTTGATTCCCAAGGGTTTTTTAAGCAAATTTTGGGGTTCTGAAAATTTTAATCTTGGGTGAGATCCCACTGAAACGTTTTTGAGAAAAAAAAATATTTGATCTTCATATATATGAGTTAGAAGGGTGGAAGAAAGATGATGGGGGAGACAACACGAAGAAGACAATGGTGTGTTGGAATCTATTGGGTGTAGAGGTTGTTGCATTTTTCATTTCAGCACTTTCCAAGTCTTTTCTAGTGTCATTGCAAATTTTTGGGTTTTGGAAATTTAAAGTTTGGTGAGATCCCACTAAAATGTTTTTGTTAGAATAATTAAGTCTACCTATGATTAGTATAGTTAGTAGAGCCTAAAGTAGGGAGTTGTGTGTTGGTTTATCTATAATGATTGTTCCTAGCTGTCTAGGACAATCCTTTCATCTTCCATCTCTGTTTGTATCAAATCTTTACATATATAAATAATAGAACATGAGAAGGGTTTTTCAAGCCCTCAAGATTATATTTTTATCAATTTTAATCTCAAGTTGGTATCAGAGCAGGTTCATCCTGCTCTGGTTTCCGTCGGTTGTCAATCAGCATTGTCACTGTTGTTCGCACCTGTCCGGTGTCGTTCGCCGCTGTCTCGCCATTAGCTGCAGCTGTCAACTGCAGTTTGAAGTTCTTCAACTTGGTTGTCCGCCATCTCGCATCTGTCCGCTGCTGTCCAACGCTGTTCACCGCCGTCCGCCGCCGATCGCCGCCGTCACAGTTCCGTCCGACGACCACTGGATCTGGCTCGCCTCTTCACGCGACAGCCAACCCCACCAGTGGGTTCGCCTGAATCTCGTCGACGCTCCGCCACGCACAGCCTCTTTGTGCGCTGCGAACAGGCGCGTGCTGTCCACGCGCCACCCTCTGCTCACCGGAACTTCACCGCGACACCTCCATAGTCGTCGCCTGAGCCTCCTCTCTCTGTTCTGACCCTCAAAACCTGGTTTCCGTGAAGTCTCGAAGCTCCTCTTGAAGAAACCGAGAGTTGTTTGGTTGCTCACTGTCGTGTTTTCCTGTTCCTCACTGTCGCGCCTTCTCCAATTTTTTATCCAGAATGGCGTCTGGAAGTGTTCTTTCCCTATCTGGAAGTCCTTTGATTACTTCGGAAAAATTAAATGGGAAAAATTATCTGTCTTGGTCTGCGGCTGGGGAAATGTGGTTCCTCGGTCAAGGTCATCATGATCACCTTGAGCAGGATGGAAGCCAAGTACCTTCAGAAAAAGCTGAACAATGGAAACAAGCGTATTTCCAGTTGTGTGCCTTATTGTGGCAGTATGTGGAACCACGACTTTTAATATCGCTTAGAGCCTTCAAAACATGTCACTCGTTTTGGAAGAAAGCTCGAAGCATTTATGCTAATGATATTCAACGTCTCTATGATACAGCAAACAAGCTTGCAAGTCTCAAGATGACAGATCATGATATGGTCTCCTTCATGACTGAAGCCCAAGCAGCTGTGGAAGAGTTGAGAATGTTCTTGGAAGAGGAATCCTCGGAAGACATCAAGAAGAAGCTTGATAAGTATTATATGGTGATGATCCTCCGTGCTTTGCATCCAGACTTGAATCACATCAGAGATCAACTTCTAACAAGCCATGAGGTCCCAACCTTGGAAGACTTGACCACACGTCTTCTTCGTGTTCCAGTGCCTCAATCTCAGGAAGCTCATGAAACACTGGAACCATCTGTCATGGTTGCCACACGAGGAAGAGGAGGACGTGGCACTAGAGGAGGAGAACGTGGAGGTCGGGGACGTCCACAGTGCACTTACTGTAAGAGGGTGGGTCACACCCAAGAAAATTGCTACTCCTTGCATGGCTTCCCTTCAAAAACAGCCAATATCTCTAAGGCTGAAACTTCCTCTTCCAACTCCAAGTTCATTGAGGAAGAGTATCAAGAGTATCTACGATTAAAGTCTAACAGCTTGGCGCAATCATCTCAGTCCCCAAGTATGTCCACAGCTTACATTTCTCAATCCATGGAAGGTCCAAATTCATGGGTAATTGACTCGGGTGCTTATGATCACATTTCTGGTAATACCTCATTGTTCTCAACCCTTTCTCTCCAAGAAAAACCCCATTTCATTACCCTGGCCAATGGCTCTAAAACTTGTTCAAAAGGAGTCGGTCAAGTCTCCCTGTCTCCCTCTCTCACTCTGAAATCTGTTCTTTTTGTCCCTCATTGTCCATTCAATTTAATTTCCTTAAGTCAGTTAACCAAGATGTTACATTGTTCAATAACCTTTGATTCAAAATCTTTTGTCATACAGGAGCGTGGCTCGGGGAGACAGATTGGAGAAGGATATGAAGCTGGAGGTTTATACCATTTTGGATCTCGTCCACGGGTATCCTGTGTTGCTACTCTTCCTCCTAAAGTGTTACATGATCGGTTTGGTCATCCTCACTTGTCAAAGTTAAAAAAGATGTGCCCTGAACTTAGTAGTCTTCAGACATTAGAATGTGAATCTTGTCAACTAGGAAAACATGTCAAATCTGTCTTTCCTAAAAAGTCCCACTCAATGTGTACTTCTAGTTTTTCTATTATTCATTCTGATGTCTGGGAACCTAGTCGTGTCTCTTCTTTTGGTTTTAGGTATTTTTTTACTTTTATTGATGAGTATTCTAGATGTACTTGGGTTTATCTAATGAAAGATCGCTCTGAGTTGTTACCTATTTTCACATCCTTTTTGAATGAAATCAAGAACCAATTTGGTCAAGTAATTAAAGTCTTAAGAAGTGATAATGCTAAAGAGTATTTCTCATCAACTTTTTCTTCACTTCTTAGCTCCCATGGTATTTTGCATCAGTCCACTTGTCCTCATACACCCCAGCAAAATGGTTGAAACGGCTCGTACCCTTTTGCTTGGTGCTCATATTCCTGTTCATCACTGGGGGGATGCCATCTTAACTGCATGTTTTCTTATTAATAGGATGCCCTCCTCCTCTCTCAATAATAAAGTCTCTTTCTCCATTCTCTTTCCCAAAGATCCTCTCTTTCACACTTCTCCTCGAGTCTTTGGTTGTGTTTGTTTTGTTCACGACATGTCTCCAGGGCTCGACAAGCTCTCTGCTCGTGCGATCAAATGTGTCTTTTTGGGCTATTCTCAACTTCAAAAAGGGTACCGGTGTTACTCTCCTGAAACCAAGAAGTACTACATGTCTGCCAATGTTACTTTCTTTGAACAGACACCTTTCTTCTCTCCATCTGCTCGAGATGTTCATATCCTCCACCAAGTCCTTCCTCTTCCAGTGGTTGAGTCTAATATCTCTAATGCCTCCGTCAATCCGAGTCATGCCCAAGGTCCTCCTAAACCTTCCTCTCCACATAATGATATCCTTCAACACAGTACCCCGATGAGTAATCCTCTTCCAGAAATGGTGGATCTCCTCCTTCAGATTCTTCTCCATCACCATCTCCTTTCACGCCTCCTGGTGAAGATGATTCTGGTTGGCCCATTACTCTCAGAAAAGGTACTCGTTCCACTCGAAACCCTCATCCCATTTATAATTTTCTTAGCTATCACAGAGTGTCGCCCTCCTTTTATTCCCTTTTATCCTCAGTATCTCCTGTGGTTATACCTAAAAATGTGAGAAGCACTTGATCACCCTGGATGGCGACAAGCCATGATTGAAGAAATGCAGGCTCTTGACCACAGTCATACTTGGGAGCTTGTGCCCCTTCCCCCGGACAAAAAGGTTGTTGGTTGTCGATGGGTATATGCAATTAAAGTCGGCCCTAATGGTGACATTGATAGGCTCAATGCCCGGCTGGTTGCAAAAGGGTACACTCAGGTTTATGGTCTTGATTATTGTGACACCTTTTCTTCTGTGGCAAAGATGACTACCATTCGCTTGTTCTTCGCAATGGCAGCCATTCGTCATTGGCCACTTCATCAGTTGGATATCAAAAATGTCTTTCTTCATGGTGATCTTGAGGAAGAAGTTTATATGGAGCAACCTCCTGGGTTTGTTGCTCAGGGGGAGTCTGGTATGGTTTGTAAATTGAACCAATCTCTATATGGGCTCAAGCAATCACCACGTGCTTGGTTTGGAAAGTTCAGCTCCATTGTTCAAAAATTTGGGCTAAAACGCAGTGAAGCAGATCATTCAGTCTTTTATTATCATTCATCTCTCGGGAAATGTGTTTACTTGATAGTATATGTTGATGATATAGTTATTACAGAAATGATACTGCTGGAATATCTCAATTGAAGGAGTACTTGTGTAGACATTTCCAAACCAAGGATCTTCGGAGTCTCAAATACTTCCTAGGCATTGAAGTAGCTCAGTCAAAAGATGGAGTTGTAATCTCCGAAAGGAAGTATGCTCTGGATATTTTGCAAGAAACAAGCATGATTGATTGTAGACCGATTGATAGCCCTATGGATCCAAATCAGAAATTAACAACAGAAGAAGGTGAGTTATTCTCCGACCCGGAGAGATATAGGAGGCTAGTTGGAAAACTAATACACTATTACAAGACCGGATCTATCTTTTGCAGTTGGAGTGGTTAGTCAGTTCATGCAAGCTCCATGTGTTGGCCATTGGAATGCTATCATTCGCATTCTAGGGTATGTGAAAAAGGCTCCCGGGCAAGGGCTGTTATATGAAGAAAAAGGAAGCCTTCAGGTATCAGGATATTGTGATGCTGATTGGGCAGGTTCTCCTATTGATAGACGATCTACTACTGGATATTGTGTTTTCCTTGGAAGAAACGTTATCTCATGGAAAAGTAAGAAACAAAATGTAGTGGCTCGATCAACAGCTAAAGCTGAATATAGAGCAATGGCTTCATTAACATGTGAACTTATATGGGTGAAGCAGTTCCTTCAAGAGCTTAGCTTCTGTGACATCCAGAGTATGAAGATGTATTGTGATAACCAAGCTGCTCTTCACATTGCATCAAATCCAGTGTTTCACGAGAGAACCAAACATATAGAGATTGATTGTCATTTTGTTCGGGAAAAATTATTGTCAAAAGAAATATGTACTGAGTTTGTTGGATCAAATGACCAACTCGCAAATGTGTTGACTAAGTCGTTAAGGGGACCTCGGATTGAGTTTATTTGTTCCAAGCTTGGTACATACGATCTGTATGCTCCAGCTTGAGGGGGAGTGTTAGAATAATTAAGTCTACCTATGATTAGTATAGTTAGTAGAGCCTAAAGTAGGGAGTTGTGTGTTGGTTTATCTATAATGATTGTTCCTAGCAGTCTAGGACAATCCTTTCATCTTCCATCTCTCTTTGTATCATATCTTTACATATATAAATAATAGAACATGAGAAGGGTTTTTCAAGCCCTCAAGATTATATTTTTATCAGTTTTAATCTCAAGTGTTTTTGTGAAAAAAAAAATTATCTTGATATATATGAGTTAGGAGGGAGGAATAAAGATGATGGGGGACAAGTTTTGTGTGAACGAAGAAAACAATGATGTGTTAGAGTTTGTTAGGTGTAGGGACTGTCGCATTTTTCATTTCAACATTTTCCAATAATGTCTTTTTCCGGAACCTAGTTCGTGAAGGAAAGTCAAAATCCAACACATGACAGAGCATACATAACAAAATTCAGAAGTACAAAGTCCGTTGGTTGTTGAGGGAAGATGGTATGGCGAAAATCCTAGAGTGACAAAGAAGAATATGATTAGAAGAAGATTACGTTGACATTTTGATTTTCCAGAATCTCGACTAAGCAGAAGAACAAGGCTACCACGAACCTTCTACAGGAAGTAACTCTGGCATAGAATCCCCTCTCTCTCTCTCTTCTCTCTTCTCTCTTCTTTGCAAATTTTGAGGTTTTGGAAAAATTTTGGCGTTTTGGAAATTTAAACTCGGGTGAGATCCTAGTTAAACGTTTTAGAGAAAAAAAAAATTGATCTTGATATATGAATTAGGAGGGAGGAAGAAAGATGATGGGGGAGAAGTTTTGTGTGAACAAAGAAGATGATGGTATGGAGTTTTTTATGAATTAAAATGAACTTGTGGTTATAAAAGTGTTGAAATGAAAAACACAACAGTAACAAATTTGTAGAAAGATGGTGATGTAGATGGTGCTGCCTTGATTCCTTTTTGATATCTCTCTGGAAATTTCAAATTTGAAGTTTCAAAATCTTAAATTTGTAGAGTAACAAATTTTTTAACTATGTTGACCAATTACATAAGACCATGTCAAAAACTAATACATCATCTTTATTTAAATATTAATTCCACGTAATAAAAACATTCACATCAGCATATTTACTATGCAACACATCAGCATCTCTTGACATCATTCTGAGCATTTAACGGAAAGGACTTAATTACGATTTTACAAAATTTAGGACCCAATTGAGACCGTTTTAAACAAGAGAACCCACTTGAGATTCCTCAACAAATATGAGGACCATCCGAAGGTTTAACCTTAGAAGAAATATGGGTAAGCCCAAAATACAAATAAGGAATAATAACAAACTAACTAAAGATAAAAGATAAAGATACGATACTTATCTAAGATACCTAATAATTTGATATATCTAACACTCCTCCTCAAGCGGGTGCATACAAATCGTATGTACCAAGCTTGTTACACATATAATCAATTCTCAGTCCCCAAAAGGACTTAGTAAATATCTACTTCTATACTTGAGTGATACCAAATTGCTAAAGATTTGCAAAGATGACATACTAATCCAGAAGACTCTCCTGAGCAACAAATCTGGGAGGTTGCTTCATATAAATCTCTTGCAAATCGTCGTTGAGAAACACATTGTTAACATCCATTTGATAAAGAGGTCATTGTTCAAGAGCCTCCATGACTATAAATAAATTAACAAAAGCCATCTTTGCCATTGGAGAAAAAATATATGTCGAGAACACGTAGGAGCTTCGATGAAGGAATCGTTGACAACACAGTGGTTGCCTAGCCGAGAGAATCAAAAAGGTGTGGTCGCCGATCGAAACTGGAACTCCGACAACGATGACAATGAAAGACGACGACGACAGCAGTAGTGGTGGGTGCAGTGGCAGAGGCAACGAAAAGTTTTCCTTAACGAACGTGCCTCTAGATTCCATGTGAACATAAGATATCTATCTAAGTTATCTAATAATTTAATATATCTAACAATTCCTACAGTACTCACTATAGATACTATAAAGATAGGCAGCCATTTCCTCATGCATTTTCCGAACAAAGAAATGATTGCCATCATAATGTTGGACAGTACTAATTTGATATTAAGAATGAAAACAGTAGGAATGGCCCCATTAACAACCACATATACCATTGATAGAATATGTTTCATCATAGGGTAAAGGATTGTGATAAGAATGATGTTGGTCCACATTGCCTACAACACAGGAGGAACAGGGAAGCAGACTCAATTACTTTGGAGTGCAACAACGGAAAGGGTGGATTAAGAGATAAAAATGCAAGAACTGGACATGGTATTGGATTGGACTTATGGGTCTCTTGAATGATCTGAGCTATCTTTTTTCATTGTCATTTTTCCTCTAATTGGACAAGGATTCTCCAAAGTGAGTTTCTCTAAAATATCCAGGGTGTGTCCATCCTTGACTTAATATGAAGCACGCTGCAATCTTAATCCACTAAAACTGAAGGATGAATACATCCTGTTTTGCACACTTTCGAGAAAGGTTCACTTCAGAGTAGTCAGTTGGAAATCATTCACCTTTCTACATTAAAACTAAAAATACCTAAGTCGACCATCAACATCCTGTAACATATATTTTAGAAGAAGAAACAATAGATATAATAATGAAACGATAAAGCTCTAAATGGGATGCTCAACGTGCATAAGGAACTCGGACTAGACTACTAATTGAGTCAAAGTAGTATGCTTCAGGTTCTTAAACTTTCATTCAATAAGTCCACTCCCCAAGAACTACATGATAATGCCATCTACATGGATCCCACAATGCCATTGGACCTAATGAAAGACCAAATCATCAAGTGACCATAAACACAGATACGTTTAGTTAATTTTGGGCAGGAGTCAATTTGCAGTCAATAAGTAAATTACTTAGCATCGAGTTCATGGAAGAAAAATAACAAAAATGTCAATGCTAAAAGTGCTTGGAGATGAACTTGAAACCAACTAAAAACTATAATAGTTTATGAGGTCGGATATTGAACAAATATCCCTCATATCTTAAATTAACCCAAACTCCACAATATCTCTTCAAGCCGGGTCATTCAAAGATCAAACCCTATTCCCGTAATTTCCATTTTTCCCCCTTCACTAACATTCCTTTCACCGAACCCAAATATCCCCCGGAACACTGAACTCAACAGATTCAAGTCCAATAAAGCCAAAGTCTATAAATGATTAAATTTGAGATTAAATAATAATATGAATGTGGTACCATTGATTTGAAAAGAGAAACCTAACCGAAAGTTGATTGGGCCGGGAGGTGAACTTCATGGTGGGAGGTACCGTACGAAACATTAAGCTTGATCGTGGGCCTGGGCCCACCACTGTCGCTCTCGGCGGCCCTCATCTCCGGTGAGATCTCGCTGGCGGAGTCTGCGGCGTTATTCATCGAAAGGGAGCAAAGAAATTTGAGTTACAGTGTGGACTGAACTTGACCCTAAGCGCAGGTTGTTGATTGAGGTAGTTGCGAAGACACGATGTCTTTCTAAGCTTCTACGAAGATTATATATCTACGTACCGTCAAGCATACATTTGTTTTGGTTAAATTATTCATTTATTTTTGTGGTTTTTTTTAAGTTTAATTATCTATTTAGCTTATTTATAAGCTAGGATAAAAGAGATATATATATATATATATATATATATATATATATATATTGATTTCTTATATATATTAAATAAAATTTTTTATAATGAATTAACAAATACTAGTTTTTCAATATTAACTCGAATGTTTTAATATTTTAGTATGAGTTAAATATGTTTTTAGTCCCTATATTTTGGGACGATTTTGGTTTTAGTCCCTCTTTCAAACTATAGTACAATTTAGTCCTTCAACTTTAGAAAACTTTGGTTTTAGTCCTTTTTAACAAATTTTTTTAACTTTATTTTTTGTTTTAAACACGTTTCATTATAGCATTTGGATTGTTTACACTGTTTGACACATTTTTGCTTCAATGTTAACTGAGAAATGCGCTTGAAACAAAAAATAAAGTTAAAAAAATTTGGTAAAAATGACTAAAACTAGAGTTTTCTAAAGTTGAAGGACTAAATTGTACCATAGTTTGAAAGAGGGACTAAAACCAAAATCGCCCCAAAGTATAGGGACTAAAAACATATTTAAGCCTTTTAGTATTGATGCAAAACACTAATTTGACGTAAACATTATTAATTTGTACACTAATTGTATTTACACATTTAATGAATTTAGATGTGTTTTTATATGAAATTACGTGAGACATGAGGTTTGATTTTCGATTGTCCTTATATAATTTATTAATGTTCAGAGGTTTGATTTTCGATAGTCCATATATAATTTATTAACCTTTTTCTATTGTCCATATATAATTTATTAACCTTGAGTTCTATAGTGACTCTCTATCTCTTAAATAATTTCTTTCCACTTCTCAATGTCTTCAATATATGTCCTCTAAGAAAATATTTCTTCTCAATTGGGTCCTCATATTCTAAAAGTGTTCAGTTAGGTCCCTATTTCGGTAAAATTGAGTCAATTGGAACTTTGCCGTTAATTTTGTTATAACGGCATTAATATAACAATGAGTAAGATGCTGACTTTGTAAATGTGAGACATGTGGTAGACTTACGTGGAATTTAATTATTTTAAATTTTAACAATCTATCATCCTTCTTTCTCACATTCATCCTCTTTCTCTGTATCCTTTCTCCGCCTTGCCTGCCTCTCCCGCCGTGCCCTTGGCAACTCTTGGGTGCATTGCCGAATTTGTGTGTCGTTCCACCTTCTCTAGTTTCACTATACTTCTGAGGGTTTTTAATTTGGGGAATATTTCCCTTGTGCCTGTGAGTGAGCTTTTTGCAATTTGGAGGTTTATAGTTGTATTAGGGATTTACAGCTGTATAAGGGGTTTCTAGTTTGCAAACAAAGTCTATGGTAAATTCTTAATTTTCAGTTCGTTTCGATTTTGATTTTTGTTTTGTGAAATTTTCCATTTTCCATTTCTTTTTTAGTATCAATTTTACTTCTCCACCGAAGCCCTCCCAGAGGAATGTACCAACTCTACCTCCGCCAAATTCTCCTGACCTCCACGAAGACTTCCTGGAATCTTCCTTCCTCACACTCAACTTTCGCGATGGTGACTCACGCAACCGCTTCTCATGCCTCCTGTGCGAACTCGATGCCACCGTCATCGACTATCCGAAGCAATACGAGGATTGCCCCCTCCTCCCTCGCTGACCCCGCCACCATGATCCTGTTCCACTGTGAGCGCGGTGGTTCGCCCTTCTCGCCTTTCTCCTTGTTGCTTTCCTTATTTTTGGAAGGCACAGAGTGGGGAGCGGAAGATTCTGGAGATGGTTCACAAGGACACGCCGAACGGGTTGTTGTAGCTATTGTCGACACTCAACCTGATGTTGTTGCAATTGCTTTATGTGCAGTATGTGGCTCGAAGGAACATTGGCGTTGAGTGGTCGTCGCCAAAGAGGGCGCTGTCTCCGGACTGTGTGATACTCAGAGGGGTTCCTAGGTTTGATGAGAGTGCAGGCCATTGTTTAAGGTTTTTAGGAGGAATTAGTAAAGGTTGGCTTTCCACGCGGATGATTTATAATATACATAAGAAGAAGACGACTTTGAGGCACTACGGTTGATGTTGGAATGAATGTGTTTGAGGCACTACAGTTAATGCTGGAATAAATGTGTTGTGTTTTTATCTCAAGCAGATTGTGATATGATTAAGATTCAATCACATGAACAATTTTGACTTTTTTTTATATGAGAATTCAATTTTTTGAAATTTAAATACTCCTTTTGATTCATTATTTTATATTTCTCTTATTTGATGAATACAGAGTAAATAAACTTGTGAGATAAATATTATCTTTACATTAATAATTATATATATATATATATATATATATATATATATATTACATAATATTATGGAAGAAGAGTTATCTAACTTGTGCTGCTACTGCACATAGGTGCATCCGTACTAATGATATCAACAATGTTGGCCTGATTGCCAAACATCATACCTTCTTTGAAATGTTTGGAAACTTCAGCTTTTTGGTGATTAAGATTGATATTCAATTCTTAGAACAAGAGGATATGGTCTTGGAATGGGATGTGGTGTTGGAATGCATGCAATGGATTGGAAGAAGAAGGTGATGATGTTTCGAGTGATGTTCAATATAATATTCATTTCAACTAATGTAATTTTATTGTGCGACATCAAAATTAACTGTATCGTCAGCATGCCACGACATAGTAAGCTTAACGTCGTTTCCTAAACTTAAGGATAAAGTTCCAATTGACTCAATTTTACCGAAATAGGAACCTAATTGAGCACTTTCAGAATATGAGGACCCAATTGATACGAATCTGCATAAATAAGGACATCCCAAATGATTAAACCATGAATTTATAAGTAATCTTTTGACATGTTACTCATCATTCTCCTTTCTATGTTCCTTTATCTCCTTTGGTATAAGTTTACGCTTTTTATTATACTTAGAATGTTTCACATTTTTTACTTATTCTTGCCTTTTCATAAATCCTTCAATTTAATGCTTACAAGATTTGGGTCATCTGCACAACTATAGAAATTCCATTTTTTTATGATTGCATTTTATCGTTATTACATGGCAATTACCCATCTCTTTTCTCTTTATCATGGGTCTTTAGTGGTGTGCCCAATACACATTCTTTAATTTTCTCATTTCACTAAAACCCCACTTTTCTTCTTTTTTGTTAACTGTTTCATTAGCTTCCTCTCTAAGTTTATTTCTTTCTTGTGTTTGAACTTCTTACATGTCAGAGCGATGCAGTGGAATAATTAGCATGTTTGGACAAAAATGAAGATGACGGGGTGAATTGATTTCTAGTGCTTCGAAAATAATTTTTCTTCTCTCTTTATAAGATTTACTTAAGAAATAATATCCACAACAATAAAGAGTGTAGGGAAAGAGAGATTTGCACAAGTAATTTTATACTAGTTCAAATTCCAAGGATCCTACGTCCAGTTGTTAATCCCAAATAACTATCCACTATCACAAAACCAATAAACTATTACAATCATACATAAAGACAAGTTTAAGGGTTTAGAAACACCTCTCTTGTTACCCCAAGAGATGATACTCACTTATCTTGAAAGCCACAAGGGATAAACACCTCCTTCGAATGCTTCACGAAGGATGACCACCACCTTTGAATCTTCACAAAGGGTGAACACCTCCTCTGAATCTTCACAAAGGATGACAAGGCTTCACTCTGCAACAACAACAACACTCAATCACACTCTCAGTGAAAGTTCCCGCTCTATGTCAACACCAAGTTCTCAAAGTTGAAGCACAAGGGTTACATAAACCATAGATCACACTTCACTTGAATTTACAAGTGTATTTATGTGTTAGAATGAGAGTCTAAAACATCTTTATAAAGACCTCACTCAAGGATGCTTCCAAAAAATCTGTTGTCAGTTATTTAGCGCGTGATAATCGATTATCTAAATGAGGTCATCGAATATGAATTTAATGTATGCACAATAGTAAAAAACATACTTGAAACCTCTCATAATTACCCGTGATAATCATTTATGGTAAGTCATAATCGATTATGGATAATCGATTATCATTAGTTGGTAATCGATTATTCCAAGGCAAAATAAGTTTTTGGAAAACGTTTAACACATAATACATGTAATAAAGGATAAATAGTACCCTATACATAAAACTACTAAATTACAAAAGTTTTAACATAAAACAAGTCTCATGAAGATCTTCTTGCAACATGAACACTTGAGATTTGACTTTGAGACATCATTCAAACTTCTAAGCTTCACCTTTATGCCAACACTACACTCACTTTTGTTTTCCCTTTGCTATAATGGCTTCTTCATTTGCTCATCACTCGTGACCTATCTTTTTTTACTCCTTTGATGAAAAGGGATGGACGCAAGTTTGGTCTTCTTCTAGGTTTGGAGGAGGAATCATGAAAGATTTATGAGAGGTACTCATTATATACTCCATTGATGGACATTCCCATCCTTCTAGTGGTCCTATCTGGCCTAACCCATCACCTCAAATCATCCAAGACTTCCTTCGACCCACTTCATCACACCTGATTAACAAATTCCAAAATATTGGAGTACACCATTGTGAATCAACCTTTTTTAAGTTATATAGGGCTAGCCCCTCATTAGAAATCACTATACATAAAATGGTTAACTAGGGTCAATGCTACCTATAGGACCCATTGGAAGAAAATTAGGACTTATGATTCCATTCAACTTTCCTACTGTTACCTTTCCACCATCAACATAACAATGCTTATTGTCATTGTTCATCTTTGGAAGAAAGATATAAATGCCATGGAGCTTCCTTGTGGATCATATGCTTTCACCTTTCTAGATATTGTTGTAAGACCTGAGAAAAAATGAAATAGTTTTTAACATTTTTTCAAAAAGATAATTGTATGGTATTTAGTATGGACCGAACAATTAACATTCAGGACCGTTCGGTCCATCCGCTACATCAACAATGGTCAACCAGGTCAAATGGTTTTATTGATGTTGGACAATAAATGGACCGGCGCGTTGATGGGCTAATAAGTTAATGGGGCCAATAATCTAGCAAATAATAACAGAACGATTCAGGATATTGATAATTGATAACAGTTTATGAGCAACTAACTGAATCTAAAGGTAAGTTTGTTTTTATTTTATTGGATATGTGCTAGTTTAGGATCCCTGAGATGACTTATAAATATAAGGTCAGGGCCAAAAGCCAGGTATGCTCTACTGAATTCATAATATTCTATTATGATAAACTCGTGAAAAAACATTGAATATTCCATTTTAAGCATAAACTCTTTCAACAGACACTTAACTTGAGCGTCGGAGTACCATTGCAGGTACGTCCCCCCCCCCCTTCCGGTCAAGAGTGCAAGTGAGTGGAACAAGGAACTCAGGCATTGGAAAACGGGAAAGTCATAGTAGAAAGGTACGTCTCGCAATCCTACACAAATCCCTACCGAAACAATAATAATAATAATAAAATAAATTAATTTTGTATGGGTTTAGTGTGTTAAAAGTATTATTTTGGTGAATTAAAATAATTATGGTTGTATTATTTTGGAAATGAGAGTTAAATTTTAGATGTTGTAATGTATGATTAGAGGGATAATTAGATATATGTTTTATTAATTAGGTTTTTCTTTCATATGTATGTTCACCATTGAATGGGGTAATTAGTTTTTCCTTAGGTGTTTTTGCCATGGAACCTGCTTGGAAGTTGGCATTCTATTATATATAAGTTACTTACATGTTCTTTCATGTGTTTATATATATTATATTATATTATATTGTTTTTGTAGGAATTTATAAGGCTTGACGACTGAATACACTTCTTGGGGATTCTTATGAATTGGCTAGTTGGTTCCTCTTCTTGTTTTGTTTTTGTAAATATATTGTGTATCATGTCTCTTACAATTGTGTTCTTAAAAAAAGAGAGAAAAGAAAAGAGATAAGACAAGAAAAGAAAGAAAGAAAAAATCAAAAAATAAAAGCAATTTTGAATAAGTGGAGTCAAGATAAGGATTGAATTAAAGGTTTTGGGTGTGATTTGATTGTATTTTCACTTGTTCCTCATTGCTCCTCTATTCTTTTTGGTTTGTAGCTTCGTATCTATATGTTATCCTCCCTTATCCTTGGCCCTATTACAACCATAAAAAGATCTTTTGATTTGAACATGCATATGCTTTGAGTGTTGTTATTAGAGACTTGTCAAGTCTTTTTGTTGCTTGCTTTCTTGAGTGTCTTGAGTTGAAATTGTTTACCCTAGACACTTAAGATAAATAGTGATAGTGCATCTGTGAGGTTCTGTTGTTTTTTATTTACCTCTTGAGTTAATTGATTATTTTGCCATGTTTTGAATTGCCTGGCTGATTTCCATGAGTATCTACTTTCTCTGATTACTTCAGTGTTGGATGTTGTTTACTCCTTTCCTCTTTCCAGGTTTCATTGAGAATCGTGTAAATCTATTTGGTGTCTTATATGTTTTTTTTCTGTGTCTAGATGATGTGTCACTCTCTTGATGTCTTTTGAATTGTTCCTTGTTTTGCGTCTTGATTTTGCCCAGGAGTGCAAAAGACTAAGTATGGTCTATTTTAATGAATCATTATTTTGTTCACTTAGTTTTCTACACCGAATTGTACTAGTGAATTGTGTTTGATTCTCAATTATTGTCTCATTTTCACTACTTGGGCTTAATTTGACTAATAATTCTTATTTTAATTAATTTGAATTATTTGGGCCTAATTATTCCAATTATTATTTGTAGGACAATTTTGGAATTATTATTGGGACGTAAAGAGAGCTGCCACATCATTTATTCTTTTCCATATCAACATTTCATTTTAATTTCGTTTTTAGGTTAGCTTTGGGCCATTTTTGGGCATCTTTTGTAGAAGCCCATTAGAAGGGCAACATTGTAATTTAGGGTTATAAAGACCTAAAATCAAATTTCATTCTCCTCTTCTCCCCTCATTTTCGTTTTCTCTCTAGGTCCTGGAGCATTGTTTCGTTTCCACCCCCCTCCCTTTGGGGGTTTAGGTTTTGTTCTCTTTTCCTTTCCATTAATGAATGAATCTCATTTTTGTTATTTGTATTTGTTATTTCTTCTCTTGTTTAATTTTGCATTTCATTTCAATTTCGTCCAAAATTTCATTTCCCATTGCGTTTTTCAATTGTGTTTCTGTTTGCGTTTTTTAAGTCTATTTTCGTTCTAGAATTGCATTTTCATTTATGCTATTATTGGGTTTAATGAATTCCATTTCGTTTTGTTGTTTTAATCTTAGCTTAAGTGTGCTTGGTTGCTCATTAGAAAAATTGCATCATTTCCATGAGAATTCTGAGTTGGAAGTGTGTTTTTGCTGCTTTGACTTGGCTGGTATTAAATATGTTTGTGCACTTGCAATTGGGTATACACTTAGTTGTCTAATTGGTGTTTAATCTTCGCTTAGTTGATGAAACTGTGTGGTGCATAATCGATTGAATATGAGCAAAGCATTTTCTTAATTCGCTTTTATGAAAACATGGTTAGTCTTCGCTTAATTGGTTAGCTTGTGTTGGAATAGGAGTTAGAGGACTGAGTAATTGTTGTTAATCTGTAATCGGAACAATGTAATTGAGCAGGTGATCAACCGTTTTCCATTAATGTTTGAGTTTATGCTTTAGTTTGGTAGATTTTAGTTCACAAAATTGTTCATAAACCACCTCCCACCACATATTCAATCTAATTCCTGAACCACATTTAGCCCTTGAGAGACGACCTTGGAGTCATTTCCAAATTTATACTACATTTAATTCAACATTAAATTTGATTTGGGTATGACCTCGATCAAAGAGGAGTTGAACCAATTTCAGAGAATGATGTTAGGGAACTCATTCTTAGAGAAGAGCATTACCAAGTGATTGACACAAAATGGATCTTCAGAAACAAGTTGGATGAAGAAGGAAATATCACCAAGAACAAAGAAATACTAGTTGCTCAAAGTTACTATCGAAAGGAAGGTATAGACTATGATGAGACATATGCCCTAGTAGCCAAGTTAGAAGCAATTAGATTATTACTTGCCTATGCATCCCTAATGAAATTTAAATTATACCAAATGGATATGAAAAGTGCTTTTCTTAATGGCTTTATAAAATAGGAAGTGTATGTTAACCAACCCCTTGGTTTTGAAGATTTTAAATTTCCTGATCATGTTTATAAATTGAAGAAAGCATTGTATGGCCTTAAACAGGCACTTAGGTCTTGGCATGAGAGACTTAGTACATTCTTAATTAAAAATGACTTCTCTAGAGGAAAGGTTGATTCAACCTTGTTTATTAAGAAAGTAGGAAGTCATATCTTGCTTTTTCAAGTATATGTAGATGATATCATTTTTGGATCAATTGACGATTCTCTATGTGAGAGATTTGCTAACATAATGCAAGGAGAATTTGAAATGTCTATGATGAGATAATTAAATTTTTTTCTTAGGACTACAAATAAAACAAATGGATGGGGGAACCTTTATCTCCAAAACCAAATACTATAGGGAAGTCCTAAAGAAATTTGGAATGGAACTTCTAAATAAGTTAACACCCTATGGCAACTTCATGTTACTTAGACAAGGATGAATCTGGGGTAAAGGTAAACCAAACTATGTTTAGAGGTATTATAGAATCTATACTCTACCTTACAGTCAGTAGACCTGACATTATGCAGAGCGTATGTGTTTTTGCTAGGTACCAAGCCAATCCTAAGGAATCTCACCTAACTGTTGTTAAGAAAATTCTAAAGTATCTTAAAGGAACTACTTCTTTTGGATTATGGTATCCTAGTGATGCAACACCTAGTCTCATAGGCTATTTTGATGCTGATTATAGTGGCTGTAAAATAGATAGGAAAAGTATCAGTGGAACATGTCATTTTCTGTGTTGTTCTTTGGTGTCTTGGAACTCAAAGAAACAAGCGTGTATAGCTTTGTCTACAACAGAAGCAGAATACATTACTATTGGTAACTGTTGTGCCCAAATTCTATGGATGAAAGAGCAATTGGAAGACTTTGATATCTTACTTGATAAAATGTGATAACACTAGCAATTAACCTGACCGAGAACCCCATAATGCATTCTAGAACTAAGCACACATAAATTAAGCAACACTTCTTGAGTTTGACAGTCATAAACGATTATATTTTGTCTTTAGAAAAAGTTGTTGGTTCGCAAATAATTGATTATTGCATGACATAATCGATTATCATTGCATGTTCTTCAAACCCTGGGTTAGCATAAACAAATAACCAATTATCTTCATCGATAATCGATTATATGTGGTTATCTGGGAAAATTTTAAGTGATATATAATCGATTATCATTAGTGATATATAATCAATTATCATTAGTGATATATAATCGATTATCATTAGTGATATATAATCGATTATCAGTCGACGTAGGTTTAAAAATATAGTCGTTACAATGGTCAGAAACGGCTATAAACGCCAGTTTTTCAATTTTCTCTATAAATACTCATTCATAATCAATTAACAACCTCCCATTGCATCTAAAACTCTGCCAGAATCCAAATTAAACCAATTTCCACTCTTTTTCTCATACTTTCCTTCCACATCTTCTTTAATCTTCTTGGTTGATTCTAGAGATAAGATGCCTACTCGGAGACGCACTGGGGGTGCCTCCTCCTCTTGTCCTCGAGCTCCTCGTCCTGCCACTATTGAAGGCTGGATCTTCGATCTGAAGAAACAAGCCGAGTTTGCTCATTTTTGGTAGGAGCGATGCATCATGGCTGTCAAGTATGTCTGATTAGGATACTATAGGTTTTATGGGTTTCAATTTCCCGATCTTTTTGAAGCACAAGGTCTAACAAATTTGGTTGAGCAAAAGGGATGTATATATCCCGACCTCATTCGAGTATTCTATCACAACCTTTGCTATCGTGATGGAAATGTGACTACTAAAGTCAAAGGAGTTGGCATAATTCTTGATGATGATATGTGGACAAATGTAGCCATGCTCACCATTTTGGATGATGCAGTAAAAGTTCATCTTGGAGTTCAAGATTTCTTAGAAAAGACTGGAAAACCACAAGGCGATTGAAATCTTGAACTCCAAGATGAACTTTTACTGCATCATCCAAAATGGTGAGCATGGCTACATTTGTCCACATATCATCATCAAGAATTATGCGAACTCCTTTGACTTTAGTAGTCACAATTCCATCACGATAGAAAAGGTTATGATAGAATACTCAAATGAGGTCGGGATATATACATCCCTTTTGCTCAACCAAAATTGTTAGACCTTGTGCTTCAAAAAGATCGGGAAATTGAAACCCATAAAACCTATAGTATCCTAATCAGACATACTTGACAGCCATGATGCGTCGCTCCTACCAAAAATGAGCAAACTCAGCTTGTTTCTTCGGATCGAAGATTCAGCCTTCAATAGTGGCAGGACGGGGAGCTCGAGGTCAAGAGGAGGAGGCACCCCCAGTGCGTCTCCGAGTAGGCATCTTATCTCTAGAATCAACCAAGAAGATTAAAGAAGATGTGGAAGGAAAGTATGAGAAAAAGAGTGGAAATTGGTTTAATTTGGATTCTGGCAGAGTTTTAGGTGCAATGAGAGGTTGTTAATTGATTATGAATGAGTATTTATAGAGAAAATTGAAAAACTAGCCGTTTCTGACCGTTGTAACGACTATGTTTTTGAACCTACGTCGACTGATAATCGATTATATATCACTAATGATAATCGATTATTGGTTTAAAAATTTTCCCAGATAACCACAGATAATCGATTATCGATGAAGATAATCGATTATTTGTTTATGCTAACCCAGGCTTTGAAGAACATGCAATGATAATCGATTATGTCATGCAATAATCAATTATTTGCGAACCAACAACTTTTTCTATAGACAAAATATAATCGTTTATGACTATCAAATAATCGATTATTCATGCTGATTTACGAAAAATTCAAAATTAACATGAATATAGTCCTTAGACATATCTAACACTCCCAAATCACGTCTAAGATCATAAAACCTATCTTTGGGTAATGCCTTAGTGAAGATATCAGCTAATTGATGCATTGTGTCAATATATTCTATTGTACAGTCACCCTTTTGGATGTGGTCTCTCAAGAAGTGATGCCTAATTTCTATGTGCTTAGTTCTAGAATGCATTATGAGGTTCTCGGTCAGGTTAATTGCATTAGTGTTATCACATTTTATCAAGGTAGATATCAAAGTCTTCCAGTTGTTGTTTCATCAATAGAATTTGGGCACAAGAGTTACCAGTAGTAATGTATTCTGCTTCTGTGGTAGACAAAGCTATACACACTTATTTCTTTGAGTGTCAAGACACCAAAGAACAACCCAGAAAATGACATGTTCCACTGGTACTTTTCCTATCTATTTTACAGCCACCATAATCACATCAAAATAGCCTATGAGACTAGGTGTTGCATCACTAGGATACCATAATCCAAAAGAAGTACTTCCATTAAGATACTTTAGAATTTTCTTAACAACAGTTAGGTGAGATTCCTTAGGATTGGCTTGGTACCTAGCAAAACACATACGTTGTGCATAATGTCAGGTCTACTGACTGTAAGGTAGAATAAAGATTCTATAATACCTCTAAACATAGTTTGGTTTACCTCTACCCCAGATTCATCCTTGTCTAAGTAACATGAAGTTGCCATAGGGTGTTAGCTTATTTAGAAGTTCCATTCCAAATTTCTTTAGGACTTCCCTATAGTATTTGGTTTTGGAGATAAAGGTTCCCCCATCCATTTGTTTTATTTGTAGTCCTAAGAAAAAAATTTAATTCTCTCATCATAGACATTTCAAATTCTCCTTGCATTATGTTAACAAATCTCTCACATACATCAGTTAATCCAAAAATGATATCATCTACATATACTTGAACAAGCAAGATATGACTTCCTACTTTCTTAATAAACAAGGTTGAATCAACCTTTCCTCTAGAAAAGTCATTTTTAATCAAGAATGTACTAAGTCTCTCATACCAAGACCTAGGTGTTACCAATAAGGAGTATTGGTAAAACCTGAAGATGTGTTTTGATGATGCTGCAACTTGTAGATTCTGAATGTAGTAGGAAAATATTTCAAAGCAACTTTTAGATTTTGAATGTAGTAGGAAAATATTGAAATATTGTAATTCTTACTAGTATAATCGATTATGGTCAAGCTATAATCGATTATCACATGTTTTTGTACTAGAATAATCGATTATCATGAAGCAATAATCGATTATCACAAGTCATACTTATATAATCGATTATCATTTCATATAATCGATTATCACTTTTTGAAAACTCTGTAACAGACTTGAATAATCGATTATCACTTACAATAATCGATTATTCATGGCAATTGGGAGCTGACCTTCGACATTCAGTGTACTTGGCTATATATTTGGATTTTGAGAATTCAGAAGGTAACAATTTTTGAACTGAGAAAGCTTAGAACACTGTGTGTCAGAGGAACGTTCTTAGATAGCTTTTTATTCATTGTTCTCTTGCTTTGTCTTGTGAAAGGAGAGGCTCGCATATCATGTGTCGATAGTCGGAGCAGACTCTCTTCAAGTTATCAAGGTACTCTGCCTGGTCTTGTGAAAGGAGAAGCTCGCGAATCGTTGGTCGATTGTCGGGGCGGTTCTCTTCAGGTTGGTAGACTGTTTCTTTTCGTTCTAAATCTTGTTCATCTAATTGTAATTTGTAAAACCATTTTTAGTGGAACTGTTAATCACTCTTTGTAGTGATTAACAACTGGACGTAGATTTTGTTGAATCGAACCAGTATAAAAATATTCGTGTGATTTTTCTATTCCCTACACTTATTTTACTTAACTCATATCAACTGTTTGGTTAATTTTTCGAAAGAAAATTACTTTTGTAAAAAAGGCCAAAATCGTTTCAACTGTGACTTAATACGCTTTACGCTCTCTGTGTTTAAAATCTGCTGCGTTATACTCTTCGAAAATTACCCCCTACGATACCGTCAATTGGTATCAGAGCTTGCTTTGATAGTTTTTCAAAATATTTGTGAAAATGGCTGGTCACAACAAAACCATGTATATGCTGAGGGTGCTTCCATTAAAAGACCTCCATTGTTTACTGGTGATAACTATGCCTTTTGGAAAGTAAGAATGGAAATTTTTATGGGGTCTGTTGATAGAGGCATCTGGGAAGTTGTACAAAATGGCCCTTATATTCCTATGAATACTGTTGATGGTGTAGAGACAGAAAAACCTTATTTTAATTGGACTGCTGAAGAAAATATACGAGCTCAATTTGATACTAAAGCTCGCAATATAATTTCATCTGTTGTTGTACTTGATGAATTTTATAGAATTTCAGTGTGTAAGACAACACAGGAAATGTGGGAAGTCCTCAGAGTCACTCATGAAGGAACAGAGGACATGAAACGCGCTAGGAAGAACACCCTCATTCAGGAATATGAGATGTTCAGAATGCAACCTGGAGAAACGATCTCTGACGTTCAAAAACGATTCACTCACATTGTGAATCACTTAACAGGGTTGGGTAAGACTTTTGATACTGATGAACTTAATGTGAAAATTCTGAAATCTTTGGACAGGTCTTGGCAACCAAAGGTGACTGTCATCTCGGAGTCTCAAAATCTTACTCAGATGTCAATGCCAATCTTGTTTGGAAAGCTCCGTGAGCATGAACTTGAGTTGAGGAGATTGACTGCTGAAGAGGATCAAGGCAAGAGGAAAACTCTAGCTTTCAAGTCTGAAATATTTAAAGGAAAAAGCTCTAAGAGGATCAAAGAAGAGGATTCTGATGATGAAGAAAACATGAGCTTGATGATAAAGAAATTTGCAAAGTTCATGAAAGCAAAGGGAAAGGACAAGTTTCACAAAGAAAGGAAAGAAAGTCAAAAATCTCCATCGAACGTAAAGTGTTTCGGTTGTGGTGAAAGAGGTCACGTAAAATCTGAGTGTCAAAAGAGCAAGAAAAATGAAGACAAGAAGGAAATAAAATTTCAAATGAAAAAGAAAGCATACATAGCCTGGGAGGATAATGCCTCTAGCTCAACAAGCTCAAGTGACACAGAAGAAGAAGCCAACCTATGCCTTATGGCAGATTCTGAAGAAACAGGAAGCCAAGTAAGTGATTCCAGTTTTAAATCCAGTGAATTAGATTTATAAAAGGCTTTCTTTGATTTAATGAATGAATCTGAAAAACCTGATGCGGCTCATAAAAAATTGAAAAAAGAACATAATGAATTGAAGTTAAAATATGATAAACTGCTTGATGATGAAGTTGTGTTAAGAAATAGAGTTAATACCTTAGAAGTTAAATTATTAGATGAAAAAGCTACTGTTGAACCTGTTGAATGCTTGTCATACAAAAGCTATATGTTTGATATTGATATACTTGAAAATTTACTTGCTAAGGCAACTAAAACTAATTCACATGCTAAATCAAACCTTAATAAAAGCAACTTTAAAAATGGAAACATGCATCAAAATTATAAATCCAAGGTAAGAAGAACTTGAAAAATTTGGATTGTTAAAGGAACTTTTATTAAAAATAAAGTTAGTGATGTATGTTGCTTTTACTGTATGAAGCATGGTCACACATCAAACAAGTGCAATATCAAACATGTTGGTGTTCCAAATGGCAAATATGCATGGGTTAAAGCTGTGAAATGATATAAACTTGCAAAAACTAACCCCAAGGACCCATATTGAGATTGGGGACCTAAAATTCTTGCTAAAATTGTTTTGCAGGACCAATCTAAGTCAAAAAGATCACTATGGTATCTTGACAGTGGTTGCTCAAGACACATGATTGGTGACAAGAAAAGATTCATCTCTTTTGAGAAGAAGAAGCAAGGATTTGTAACGTATGGGGATAACAACAAAGGCAGAATAATGGGAACCGGAAACGTTGGAGGAGGAAACACTTTGACGATAAAAGACGTCTTATACGTTGAAGGCCTCAAACATAATCTTCTAAGCGTAAGCCAACTATGCGACAAAGGTTTCAAGGTAACTTTTGAGAGTGATAAATGTACTGTTTATTTTAAAAATTCTGCTGAAATTGCTTTGCAAGGTGTTAGGCACAATAACATATATTTGATTGATATTGAGAGTGCATCTAGTCATAGTATAACATGCTTAGTTGCTAAAGAAGAAAATCCATGGCTATGGCACAAAAGAGCTGCACATATTCACATGCAACACTTAAATAAATTAATCTCTAAGGATCTTGTGATTGGTTTGCCTAAACTAAAATTTGAGAAAGATAAACTTTGTTCTGCATGTCAAAAGGGTAAACAAACCAAATCTTCATTTTCATCTAAAAGCATGATTTCAACATCAAAACCTTTAGAACTTTTGCATATGGACTTGTTTGGTCCATCTAGAATTAAAAGTTTTTGTGGAAATTACTATGCTCTTGTAATTGTTGATGATTACTTAGATTTACTTGGACTTTCTTTTTAACTCTGAAAAGTGAAGCTTTCAAAACATTTAAAACTTTTGCTAAACGTATTCAAAATGGAAAAGATTTGAAAATCAAAACTTTGAGAAGTGATCATGGTGGTGAATTTGAAAATGAATCGTTTGGAAAATTTTGTGAAGAATTTGGCATTGCACATAATTTTTCTGCACCTAGAACTCCCCAACATAATGGTGTTGTTGAAAGGAAAAATAGACCATTAGAAGAATTAGTTAGAACTCTTATGAATAAATCTAATGTGCCAAAATATTTTTGGGCTGATGCAGTAAGCACTGCTTGTTATGTGTTAAATAGGATGCTTATTAGGCCAATTCTAAAATTAACTCCATATGAATTGTTGAATGGTAGAAAACCAAATATATCTCATTTGAAAATTTTTGGATGCAAATGCTTTGTCTTAAATAATGGAAAAGATAATCTTGGAAAATTTGATGCAAAATCTGATGAAGCAATTTTTCTAGGATATTCTTTAACTAGCAAAGCTTATAGGGTGTTCAATAGAAGAACACTAATACTTGAAGAATCTATGCATGTTGTCTTTGATGAGATTGTAGACCTTGAGGAAAATCTTCTTGAGTCAAATAAACCCATTGCAGGTGATGAGGATTACTTAAGAGAAGCTCTTGAAGAGATGTATCTAAATGAGAATTTTCCTCCGGAGCTTCAAGAAACACCCCAAGTTGTTGACTCCAAAAGCTATCAACAACCAAGAGGACTATCTTTGGACAACATCATAGGAGATATATCAAAAGGGGTAACTACTAGACATAACTTAAATAATTTTTGTCTAACTGTTGCTTTTGTGTCTCAGATAGAACCTAAGAATATAAAGGAAGCTCTTCAAGATGACAAGTGGTGCATTGCTATGCAAGAAGAGCTAAATCAATTTGAAAGGAATGAAGTTTGGGAACTTATTCCAAAACAAGATGAATTCCAAGTCATAGGAACCAAATGGGTATTCAGGAACAAGCTTGATGAGGATGGAAACATCACAAAGAATAAAGCAAGGCTAGTTGCTAAGGGCTACTGTCAAGAGGAAGGTATAGATTATGATGAAACTTATGCACCAGTAGCCAGGTTAGAAGCAATTAGATTGTTACTTGCATATGCATCTTTGATGAAATTTAAACTGTATCAAATGGATGTTAAAAGTGCGTTTTTAAATGGTTTTATAAAAGAAGAAGTGTATGTTAGTCAACCTCCTGGATTTGAAGATTTTAAATTTCCTGATCATGTTTACAAGTTGAAAAAGGCTCTTTATGGTCTTAAACAGGCACCTAGGTCTTGGTATGAAAGACTTAGTACATTTTTTATTGAAAATGAATTTTCTAGAGGAAAGGTTGATTCAACCTTGTTCATTAAGAAAGTAGGAAAACACATTTTAATTGTGCAAGTTTATGTAGATGATATTATTTTTGGTTCAACTGATGACTCTTTGTGTGAAGAGTTTGCAAAAATAATGCAAGGAGAATTTGAGATGTTTATGATGGGTGAGTTAAATTTTTTCTTAGGACTACAAATAAAACAAATGAATGGTGGAACATTCATATCTCAAACTAAATACTGTAGAGAAATTCTTAGGAAATTTGGAATGGATAGCTGCAAGGAAGCTAGTACTCCTATGGGTACTTCATGTTATTTAGATAAGGATGAAACTGGAAAAGGAGTGAATGAAACTATGTTTAGAGGCATGATAGGATCTTTGTTGTACTTAACTGCTAGTAGACCAGATATTATGCAGAGTGTTTGTGTATGTGCTAGATACCAAGCTAATCCTAAAGAGTCACATTTAACTGCTATTAAGAGAATTCTAAAATACCTTAAGGGAACCACTTCATTTGGACTTTGGTATCCCTCTGATGCCTCACCTAGTTTAATAGGTTACTCTGATGCAGATTATGGTGGTTGTAAAATTGATAGAAAAAGTACTAGTGGAACCTGTCATTTCTTGGGCTGTTCTTTAGTGTCATGGCACTCAAAGAAACAAGCATGTGTAGCTTTGTCTACCACTGAAGCTGAATATATTGCAGTTGAAAACTGTTGTGCCCAAATTTTGTGGATGAAACAACAACTAGAAGACTTTGATATCTTCCTTGATAATATTCCTCTAAAATGTGATAATACTAGTGCTATAAATTTAACCAAGAATCCCATAATGCATTCAAGAACTAAGCATATAGAAATTAGGCACCATTTTCTAAGAGACCATATTCAGAAGGGGGATTGTCAAATTGAATATGTTGATACCTTGCATCAATTAGCTGATGTTTTCACCAAGGCTCTACCTAAAGAAAGATTCTTTGAGCTTAGAAGAGAGTTAGGAGTGTTAGACATGTCTTAGGATCAAAGACTATGCAAATTTTTTGCATTTTCGTAAATTTAAAGCTTCATAATCGATTATCACAATATCACAATCGATTATTCATTCATAAAATTCAATTCTGGAAAATCTTGAGCAGATAATCGATTATCATCAGGCATAATCGATTATCATGCAATTCTGGGCAGAAATCTTTGAACTGATAATCGATTATCACGAGCTATAATCGATTATCACGCTGACAGTTTTAAAAATAGAGCCGTTGGAGCATCCCCTAACGGCTATAAACGGCCATAAACGACTAGTTTTTCCATTTTTCTTATAAATAGCCCCCCATAATCAATTATTAGACACTCTTTTGTACCCAAATACTGCTGAAATCAAATCCAGAGCACAAAATCTCTTCATTTCTCTTCACATTCTTAAAATTTCATTTTCCCAAACTTCCTCCATGGCTGAATCAAGAAGGCATCGTCGCAAGACAGCTGGAGCTTCCTCCTCTTCTCAACTACGTCTTGCAAACATAGATGGATGGATTTCAGATCAAGGGAAACATGCAGACTTTGTAAACTCTTGGCAAGAAAGAAAAATCATGGCGGTAAAGTTTATTCGTCTTGACTTTTTCCGCTTCTATGGCTTTCAATTTCCAAACACTTTTACTGAGCAGGGACTAACGCATCTGGTAGAACAAAAAGGATGCATTTATCCTGATCTTATAAGAGTCTTCTACTTCAACTTGCGCTATCGGGATGGGATAATATCCACTAAGGTAAAGGGTGTACGTATCATTTTAGATGATGACGTATGGACAAATGTTGCTCAACTCCCCATCCGGGATGATGCTGTTAAAATCCATTTAGGACTTGAAGATTTCAACAGAATGATGACTTTCCAATCCTTCCTGCGTCATCCTGAACGACAATCAAATAGAAGGCAATTACTGGTTGGAGGTTTCAAAGTTGAAGAAAGGATGATCCACTACTTGATTGTCTGGATTTTATGTCCTCGAGCAACCAACCATGCTCAATGCTCTAAGCAGGATTTACTTCTTTTGTATGGGACTCTAAATCACATACACATCGACTGGCCTGCTATCATTGCTGACACAATGGTAAAAGCCAAGAAATCCCATTCATATCAATTTCCTTATGCTCTTCTCATTTCTAGGATTTTAAAATACAAAGGTGTAACTGTTAAAGGAGAACTTGTTCAAGCTATTGAAGCTGTGGGATCAGAAATTGGAGATACTACCTTTCGTCAGATGGGATTCATTACTAGAGGAAGAGTTCTTATTCACAAAGATGATGACCATCCTGATGAAGATGAAGATGATGACATGGAAACTCATATGGCCAAACCAGTGAGTGTTGTTGCTCCATCTGATGCTGGACCATCCAACATACCCTCCTCTTCCTCAAATTCTATGGAAGAACACTTTGCAAGGTTATCTAAACAATTGGAGGATATGAGTCTAGCACAAAAGACACATTTTGATGAAGTTTATGAGTGGCAACAATCTCTTGATGAATACATGGTGGATCAATTCCTTGAGTTTGATGTTCGCCTCTCTAACATTGAGAGTCATCTCAATATTCCACCTACTGAAAGATCCCCTAGTCCTGATTTCTAGTTTTTAGACCACTAAGTTAGATTGTTATGATATTCTCTTTGTGATATTTAGTATTGATTTTTATAAATTTTATGTAATTCCCTTTTTTTCTTAATATAATGAGCTTTTATGACAAATTTATGCATATATTATATATTTGCGGGGGAGCTCACATTTAGGGGGAGATTTTTTAAAAATTATTCTTTTTACTTCTGATCAAAAAGGGGGAGATTATTTTACACTTGTATAGGTACTGCTAACTCTGTGGTTGTCTATTAGCTTGTATGTGTTCCAGGTAAACCGAAGTTGCTTTTAAAAAGAGAATTTTTTATCATCATCAAAAAGGGGGAGATTGTAACCAATAAGGAGTATTGGTAAAACCTGAAGATGTGTTTTGATGATGCTGCAACTTGTAGATTTTGAATATAGTAGGAAAATATTTCAAAACAACTTTTAGATTTTGAATGTAGTAGGAAAATATTGAAATATTGTAATTCTTACTAGTATAATCGATTATGGTCAAGCTATAATCGATTATCACATGTTTTTGTACTAGAATAATCGATTATCATGAAGCAATAATCGATTATCACAAGTCATACTTATATAATCGATTATCATTTCATATAATCCATTATCACTTTTTGAAAACTCTGTAACAGACTTGAATAATCGATTATCACTTACAATAATCGATTATTCATGGCAATTGGGAGCTGACCTTCGACATTCAGTGTACTTGGCTATATATTTGGATTTTGAGAATTCAGAAGGTAACAATTTTTGAACTGAGAAAGCTTAGAACACTGTGTGTCAGAGGAACGTTCTTAGATAGCTTTTTATTCATTGTTCTCTTGCTTTGTCTTGTGAAAGGAGAGGCTCGCATATCATGTGTCGATAGTCGGAGCAGACTCTCTTCAAGTTATCAAGGTACTCTGCCTGGTCTTGTGAAAGGAGAAGCTCGCGAATCGTTGGTCGATTGTCGGGGCGGTTCTCTTCAGGTTGGTAGACAGTTTCTTTTCGTTCTAAATCTTGTTCATCTAATTGTAATCTGTAAAACCATTTTTAGTGGAACTGTTAATCACTCTTTGTAGTGATTAACAACTGGACGTAGATTTTTTTGAATCGAACCAGTATAAAAATATTCGTGTGATTTTTCTATTCCCTACACTTATTTTACTTAACGCATATCAACTGTTTGGTTAATTTTCCGAAAGAAAAATACTTTTGTAAAAAAGGCCAAAATCGTTTCAACTGTGACTTAATACGCTTTACGCTCTCTGTGTTTAAAATCTGTTGCGTTATACTCTTCGAAAATTACCCCCTATGATACCGTTACTAGGTGCCTGTTTAAGGCCATACAATGCTTTCTTCAATTTATAAACATGATCAGGAAATTTAAAATCTTCAAAACCAAGGGGTTGGTTAACATACACTTCCTATTTTATAAAGCCATTCAGAAAAGCACTTTTCATATCCATTTGGTATAATTTAAATTTCATTAGGGATGGATAGGAAAGTAATAATCTAATTGCTTCTAACCTGGCTACTAGGGCATATGTCTCATCATAGTTTATACCTTCCTTTCGATAGTAGCCTTTAGCAACTAGTATTTCTTTGTTCTTGGTGATATTTCCTTCTTCAAGCAAAGGACTGAAAAAGCATGTCTGCTTTGACAAAGTTGACTTACACAACGACTACTGTGAAAAGAAAAAGAGAAAACACAAGCATCAAGGCTACGAACTAAACACAGTCTAATAGACAAACATTCATAAAATATATAAATAGAAGTTCTACGAAGAAGAAAATCAAGAGGATAGAATAGAGGATAACCAAAGTGCACAAAGCTTGTAACACCATATCCATCCTAAAGAGAAAAAGAGAGAAAAGAGCTCAAATAAAAGAATACATCTGAGCTGAAGAAAAAAAGAAGAGAAGATCAAAAGAGAAAGAGATACTTTTGAGCTTAAGTATCAAATCTCTTACTATTGTAAGATTATAGAGAGAAACACCTGCGAATTTTTAGATTGTATTGTATTGTAAACAAAGCCTCTTGTGGAGAGACTTAGTCTAAACTGTTTGTAAGCAATCGTTGATTGCAATTTTGAAGAGAATTAAAATAGTTACAAATGAACTCTTTTGAGTTGAGTAATCTAGGCGCGATAGTCTAATACCAAGAGTGGTTTGAATACTCGAGGAAATCTCGGTAGGGTGCTGAGTACCAAGAGTGATGCAACTACACAAGAAAATATCGGTGGGGTGTTGAGTACCAGGGGTGGTGCGAATACTCAAAGGAAATCTCAGCGAGGTAGTTGAGTATCAGGAGTGGTGCTAATACTCATTTGTAATCGTGTGAAAATTATAGTGGAACCCTCTGCAAAGGAGACTGGATGTAGCTTAGTTGGAGCGAACAAATATAAAAGCTCTTGCATTATTCTCTCTTATCTTTACTAAACAATCCTCTTAGAAAACCTACAGTTGAGTTTTATATTTAAAAATATAAGAGCTTCTAGGCTAAATGATCCTTTTACTTTTAAAGGAATTTCTTACACACATTGCAGTAGAAGTTATTATGAATAACACGTTGGTCTTTTCAACGCTCATATTTCAAGTCGAGCGTCTAAACCTTTGAAAGAATATTTTACACACTAGACAACGTGTTATACCAGAAGGATTGCAAAAAACGTTTTCCATAAACACTATTCAATCTCCCTTTCTAATGTATTTTTGGTACTTCAAACATATATAACACACACACATACTTCAAACTATTTCTATTTTTTTTTTAGTTGGATCTATCATAGGATGATAGAGAAAATGTTGGAGTGAGAGAGATGAAAGAGAAAGGGTTGAGAGGAATGAGGAAGGTGAGTAAGGGTTTGGGGGTTTCTTGTTTCTTTTTTTAGTTTTGAGAATGAAAATTATTCAAATACCCTTGACTTTAAAACTTATAATCCATAATATATGAAGGTATATTTGTCTACTATAACTTCGGTACACATTGCTAAAATGTACCAACTAAAAAACAGGCATATGCTCGTTAACAAATCCCTATATATATATATATATATATATATATATATATATATATATATATATATATATATATATATATATATATAGGTTACCTACTAAATTATAATACTTTAGTAATTCAAACAAGGGTATAATGAGAACGGATTTGGGTACTGAGATAAATATATGTAAACCGTATCCGTTTCATACTCAATTAAAAAAATTTATAATGAAATTAATGAAATTTAATATAAATATAATGTGACATTGAATGAAATATTAATTCTACTCATTATTCTCTAAGTAAAATGATGTCCGCATCAAATGGTTTTAAAAAAAAAAATATTAGACGTCCTTTCTGTTACTATATCATAAGGGTTACAAAAACATTATTCATAAACAGTATTGAACCTTCTTTTTAGTATTTTTGAGGTACGTAAAAGATATGTAACATATATATGTAAATAAAAATATAACATATTTGGACTAACTAAATTTAAATAAATTAAAATTCATAACACACCATTTGATAATACCCGCACAAAGGCAAAATATATAATCAATATATATGAAACATCCTAAGTATTTTATAATAAATATATTTTAATAAAAAATTATGATTTAGTGTAATTTTAGTCTTTAAATTTTTATGCAAAATTAAAATTAATTTATGTTTAAAAATAAATAAATATAATTATTTTAATCTAATAATATTAATTTTTTTGAGTTTCTTAAACGATGGTTTCGATTACCATTGAAGCAAACAACTCAAATTAATTTGAAAAGAATTTAACAAAATTGAATTAAAGTTTGAAACATAACCGAAATTTCAATTTTACAATAATTAAAAACATATTTAATCTTAAAAAATATTATATAAAAAGACCAGTGAAACTATGTGATGAAATATATCTTAATAAAAAATTATGATTTAGTGTAATTTTAGTCTTTAAATTTTTATGTAAAATTAAAATTAATTTATGTTTTAAACTTTGATATATTTTTATATTTAAATTTTAAAAATAAATAAATATAATTATTTTAATCTAATAATATTAATTTTTTTTTAAAGTTTCTTAAACGATGTTTTCGATTAATATTGAAACAAACAACTTAAATTAATCTGAAAAAAAATTTAACGAAATTGAATTAAAATAGTTATATTTATTATTTTTAAAATTTTAAAGTAGAATATATTAAAGTTTCAAACAGAAAGGAATTTCAATTTTATAATAATTAAATAACCTTAAAAAAAATAATATATAAAAAGACCAGTGAAAGTATGTGATGAAACTTCTCCAAATTAATTTATAAATAAACTAATTTTATGTCATAATTTCATTTTAATTTTAAAGTTGAAAGAAATTGTTATTTTGAAATATTTCATTCTTTATTATGACTGAATATAACAGCAGCATTAAACAACAATTTAAAATGATTGACAACATACAAATGTCATCATCTAATACATTAATACATTAAATAAAAGTAACACTTTCAGTCACATGCATACTTCAATCCATTTAATTTTCTTCCTTAGACCTTCAGCCCATCCACAACTTCTTTGCTTTCCATCAACTCATTCTCTGAACCTATCAAAGATCATGCAACCATAAGATATTTACAACGTATATTAGAATACCCAAATAAAATAAAATAAAATAAATAAATAAATAAATAAATAATGATAACTCAGAGAGAAATTTGTATGATCCTTACATTTTAGTTCAGAACAAAATCATGGAAAGATTTTAGTTATACACTTGCAAATTGGGCATCGAACTATTGGTTGTTCTACAACGCCATAGTAAGATTTACCACTGCATGCACAACGGAAAAGAAGAAGACTTGGAACGTTCTGAAAATCTTCACTGTTTATATGCTGAGCAACTTCATGGTCTGTGAAATTAAATCCAATATCATTCTCCATGAAAACACCTTCTCCAAAATTCACATAAGGCCTAAAATCGTAAATCACAAATCCAGTCTCAACGTGATAGTAGTAAAGAAGATTCGACTGTGATCAGATCAAGAACAACAAATTAGAACAACATTATATTATTTTTTACTAAACAGAAATTTACATCTTTTCAATGTCATATGTTAGAGTTACCGGGATATCTAGAACTCGTTGCCAAGGATAAGGAACATCAGCACTTGGGTGGTTTAAAAGAAAATTGAACAATAATGTAATAGCCATGACAAAGATGTGAAAGATTAGATAGAAGGTTGTGGAAAAGTTGATGTTGAATCTCAGTATATATAGTGAGTTTGACATGCATTACAACTCAACATTGATATTTCCATATTAATATATATTAATGAAACTGTTGTCACTATGTAAACTGTTCCATGAAATTTAGGAAATTTAGGAGTGGTAAGTGTTAATCATATAAATAGCTTTAACCAGAACAAAACACAATTTGATGACTTGGAAAAGGCGAAGAAACCACCTTTAAAATAAAACATTAGAAGTAATTATATTTCATTAATAAAAACTAATTTCTTGTATGTTTACTTGATAAAAAGAGAGTTAAACATGTTTTTAGTCCTTAAATTTAAATCTAAAATTTGAATTTGTCTTTATCTTAAATTTAAATAGATTTTTGTTCTCAACGTTAAAAATAAATTAATATAATTTTTTTAACAAATTCAAAAAATTAACATTATTAGATTAAAAGAATATATTCATTTTTTTAGATTGAAAACTAAAATATATCAAAGTTTGAGAAAATGATGAATTTTAATTTCGTATATAAATTTAAAAACTAAAAATATACTTAATTTATAAAGTTTTTGCTAATGACGATTTTAATATTTTCTAATTTAATTTATGTATATTTTGACCTTTTATAAAAGGCTTTTATTTCAATCTGATAACTTTCTTTTCTGTTTAAATTAGTTTTAAGTATTTATACATTTTTTATTCTCATATAATTTTTCAATAAAATTGTTATTTATATGTTCTCGTTTTCATCTCATCGATCAATTCGTTATTTTTCTCTTCCAAATTCTTTCAATATTTTTTAAACTCATTATTTGAAAAAATAAAAAAGAAATTAGAAAGTTAATCAATAAGTCAAAAACAACAAGATAAAAATAATAATTATGTTATCTCAATTAATAGAATAATTAAATATTAAAATAATTATGTTGAATATAGTAAAAACTATTTATGAGATTAATCTTCTTGTACTGAATATAGACACAAGGTGTTAAGTCCAAAATACAAATAAGAAATAATATAAAAATAAAAATAACATATCTAACACTCCCCTTGAAGTTGTGTATATATATCAATCGAATCTATCAAACTTACTACTAATATAATCAATAGACTTAGTGAAAATATTTGTTTCTACACTCAAGTGACACCAAATGGTTAATAATTTGTGAGGACGACATAGAAGAAGAAATATAAACCAAAATCTAGGAGGTTGCTCAATATAAATCTCTTCTTGTAAATAGTTAAGGAATGCAGTGTTGATATCCAAAGGATAAAAAGGTCATTCTAGATTCCATGTTCAATACAGTGAAAACTGTATATGAGATTAATCTTCATTTCCTTGTGATGAATATACATATAGGGTTCTCTATTAGAATAAAAGAAATATACTCTAAGTCCAAAATACAAATAAGAAATAATAATAAATTAACTAAGATAAATGATAAAGATATGATAAACCTAATATATCTAAAAAAAATTCATTTAAAATATATTTAAACTATAAAATTTTAAACTAAAATTGATAAATTAAATGTAATTTAATATTTTTTTTTAAAACCATTATATGCGCTGGACATCATTTTACTTAAAGAGTAATTAGTAGAATTAATATTTCATTGATTGCCACATTATATTTATATTAAATATTAATGATTTCATTATAATTTTTTTAATTAAGTGTGAAACGTTACATATATTTATCCCAATACATAAATTTATTCTCATTGTAACCTAAGAATGAAATAATTAAACATATTCCCTCCCATCCTGATACCATCCTAATTGAGATGAGAGAAGAATTGGAACTATTTTAATTTATTTAAATTTAGTTAGTTCAAATAGGTGATTTTTTCATTTATGAAGTACTTAAAAAACACTAGAAATGGGTTGAATAATGTTGGGTTAAATATGTTTTTGATCCCTTATCTTTCAGTGAAAATTGGATTTAGTCTCTCTTCAAAACTTTAGCCTAATTTAGGCCCCAACTTTAGAAATGTATGAATTTAGTCCTTTTAACTAAATTTTAGATTTATTTGATGTTTCAAACACATTTTTGCTTCAAACATCAAATAAATCTAACCAAATAGTTAAAATGACTAAATTTATACATTTCTAAATTTCGGGGACTAAATTAGGCCAAAGTTTTGAAGAGAGACTAAATCCAATTTTCACTGAAAGATAAGGGATCAAAAACATATTTATCCCAAGATTTTCGCAATCCTTCAAGAATAGAATTAAAAAGAGGGGGGGGGGGGGGGGGGGGGGGGGTGGTTTAATTTTTTTTAAAATCATTTTACCGGGTGGACATTATTTTACTTAAAGAGTAATGAGTAGAATTAATATTTCATTCAATGTCACATTATATTTATATTAAATTTCAATAATTTTATTATAAAATTTTTTAATTGAGTATGAAACGAATACGGTTTACATGTAATCTTTAGTTTTGTAATAATTTTTTTTGGCTATACACTTTTTTTATCTACTCTTCAAATTATCAATTTTAATTTATTTAAATTTAGTTACTTCAAATATGTGACTCTTTTATTTATATATATATGTTTCACATGTTTGATGTATATAAAAAACACTAGAAAAGAGATTCAATAGTATTTATGAAAAAAGTAATCCACAATCCTTCTTATATAACACTGGAAAGGAGGTTTAATATTTTCCTTTTTTTTTAAACCATTTTATGGGGTTGATATCATTTTACTTAAAGATTAATGAGTATAATTAATATTTCATTCAGTGTCACATTATATTTATATTAAATTTAAATAGTTTCATTATAAATTTTTTTCATTGAGTATGAAACGCATACTATTTACATATATCTATCTCAATCCCAATTAGTTCTCATTATATTTTACTAATATAATCTCTAGTCTTTAGTTTTGTAATATATTTTTTTCACTATACACTTTTTTATTTACTCTTCTAATTGTTTGCACTGTCTTATATTCACAAAATCCATTCACTACTTTAGTATTTTTTTTTTCCTTTTATGACAAAATTGATTATATATTATTCCTTTGTGAAATTATATTTAACTGGTTTGTTATCAATTTTAATTTATTTAAATTTAGTTAGTCTAATTCGGTGACTCTTTTATTTACGTATATATGTTACATATGTTTGATGCACCTGAAAAACACTAGAAAAGGAGTTCAATAGTATTTATGGAAAAGAAATTTCGCAACTCTTATGATATAACACTAGAAAGGAGGGTTTAATATATTTTTTTTAATTTTTTTTTTTCAAACCATATTACAGGGTGGATTTCATTTTCATTCAATAGTAATGAGTAGAATTAATATTTCATTCAATGTGTCATTATATTTATATTAAATTTCAATAATTTCATTATAAATTTTTTTAATTGAGTATGAAACGGATACAGTTTACATACATTTATCTCAATACCCAAATCGGTTTTCATTATATTTGAATTACTAAAGTATTAAAATTTAGTAGGTAACCTATATATATATATATATATATATATATATATATATATATATATATATATATATGTATATGTATATATGTATATGTATATGAATATGAATATGTATATGTATATGTATATGTATATATGTATATGAATATGGATATGTATATGTATATGTATATGTATATGTATATATATGTATATGTATATGTATATGCATATGCATGTGTGTATATATATATATATATATATATATATATATATATATATATATATATGTATATGTATGTATGTATGTACGTATGTATATGTATATGTATATATTTAGAGCTGTCAAAATGGGTAATCCGGTCCGATCCAATCCGGCTCATTTCTTAGCAAGCCAAAAAAATTTGAACCCGGCTCGACCCACCATGAGTTGGTGGGTAAACGAGTTGGCTCACTGGGCTCTAAATTACAATCTGTTTTAAATAAAAAAAATTACAAACTTTCCATAATTCAAATCTAAACATATTTCACTCCCAATGTTTAATTAATTTTGAAATTATGCAATTTAAATAATTTTTTCAAGCAAAAAATAATAATAAATATTTTTTTATAAAATTAAAATTAAACTTTAATAAAATAAAATTAGATAGGTGGGTTGGAGGGCCAACCCGGCACACCACGGGTTCAACCCGCATCAGCCGGGTTTAAATGAACCGGGTTGAAATCTGACCCGCATAAAAAAATACAATTTTTCAAACCCAACCCGGTCCGAACCAGTGACGGACCGGGTTGGCTCGCGAGTTGTGACCCATTTTGACAGCTCATATATATATATATATATATATATATATATATATATATATATATATATATATATATATATATACTTATATATATATATTTAAATGAACCGGATTGAAATCTGACCCGCATAAAAAAATACAATTTTTCAAACTCAACCCGGTCCGAACCCGTGACGGACCGGGTTGGCTCGCGAGTTGCGACCCATTTTGACAGCTCATATATATATATATATATATATATATATATATATATATATATATTCATTTTAGTCTTTAGTTTTGTATTTTTTTTTTCGCTATACATTTTTTTATTTATTCTTCTAATTGTTTGCATTGTGTTATATTCACAAAAATCATTCACTTCGTTACTATTTTTTTCCTCTTATCACAACCTTGATTATATATTTTTCCTTTGTTATTCAAATGGTTTGTTATCAATTTTAATTTATTTAAACTTAATTAGTCCAAATACATGACTTTTATATATATATATATATATATAAAACATATATTTGATGTACCTGAAAAACACTAGAAAATGTATTCAATACTATTATTGGAAAACATTTTTTCCTAACCCTTCTAATATAACACTAAAAACGGGTTTAATATTTTTTTTTTAAAACCATACAGGTGGATTTCATTTTACTTACTTAAAGAGTAATGAGTAGAATTAATATTTCATTTAATGTCACATTATATTTATATTAAGTTTCAATAATTTCATTATAAAGTTTTTTAATTGAGTATGAAACCGATACGGTTTACATATTTTTATCTCAATACCCAAATCAAATCGGTTATCATTATATTTGAATTACTAAAATATTTTAATTTAGTAGGTAACCTCTCCCTCTCTATAAATATATATATATATATATATATATATATATATATATATATATATATATATATATATATATATATATATATATATATATTATCTCTAGTCTTTAGTTTTGTAATTTTTTTTGGCTATACACTTTTTTATCTACTCTTCTAATTGTTTGTATTGTTTTATATTCACAAAATTTATTCACTTCTTTTCTATTTTTTTCCTCTTATCTCAAACATTGATTATATATTTTTTCTTTGTACAGTTATATTCAAATGGCGTATTATCAATTTTAATTTATTTAAATTTAGTTAGTCCAAATAGGTGATTTTTATATTTACTTATATATGTTATATATGTTTGATGTACCTGAAAAACATTAGAAAGAGGATTTGACAGTATTTATGAAAAACCTTTTTCGCAAACCATAACCGTATAAAGAAGGTTCAATGTTTTCTTCTTCTTTTTTTAAAAAAAAAACATTTTATGGGGTGGATATCATTTTACTTAAAGAGTAATTAATGGAATTAATATTCCATTCAATGTCACATTATATTATATTAAATTTCAGTAATATCATTATAAATTTTGTTAATTGAGCATGAAACGGATACCATCTACATATATTTATGTCAATACCCAAATCTGTTTTCATCCTTTTAATTTCTAAAGTATTTTAATATATATATATATATATATATATATATATATATATATATATATATATATATATATATATATTCGTTTTAGTATTTAGTTTTGTAATTTTTTTTGCTACACATTTTTTTTATCTACTCTTCTAATAATAGTTTGCATTGTCTTATATTCACAAAATTCATTCGCTTCTTTTCTATTTGTTTTCCTCTTATCACAACATTGATTATATATTTTTCCTTTGTGCATTTATATTCAAATGGTTTGTTATTAATTTCAATTGAATAAAATAATTTTTAGGTCCTACATTTGCTTCTCTTTTCCTTATAATATTTTTTATTGTTATTTTTTTACATGAGAATGTTTAAATCTTAATTTCAAGTTCGATCAAATAATATAATAATTTAATATCATTATAATAAATTTTGTTTATCACCATAAAAAAAGTGAAATATTTATATCTAAATTTAGATAATTATTTGTTTAACATTTTTTTTCTGTGATTTTATTCAAATGGTGTATTATGATTTTATTAGTGTATAAAAAATATATCCTTAGAATTTAGAAAAAGAAAATAAAGAAAACTTCTAAATAAAATTAAACTTGAATATTTCTTTTCTTACTATAATTTATTAAAAATATTTTAACTTTGTTTCATTAAAGATTGACAAATTAATAAATGTTTTGATTTTCATAAAAAAAATTTTACACATAATTTTGTAATATTTTATATAGTTTTCTTTTTATTTAATTGTTATCTGGTAATTTGATTTAAAATTTATATAATTATACTTTCTTTCTAAATATTTAATATCGAATAATATATATGTACAGTATGATATCCGACCGGTTACGATATATCTTATAATAATCAAATAATATCTATTTAAAGATATTTAGCAACTAACCAGATTTTCAAGTAAGATTATATTTTATTCTGTTTATATCATATCAGACATATGTCAAGTAAGATTATATTTTATTCTGTTTATATCATATCAGAGATATGTCAAGTAAGATTATATTTTATTCTGTTTATATCATATCAGAGAGATATGCCAGTAAGATTATATTTTATTCTGTTTATATTTTGTTTATCTTATATCAATCCAAAGCCTATAAATAAATGCCTGAGGACTCCAAGGTACGATTCATTCACACTCCAAATACACTCCACTCATAATTCTTAACACTCTCTTTGCTATCGAACTCTATCAATCCTCTCTCACAGAGGGTTTAATTCTCTCCTCACGCCTAACTTGCGTCGGAGCGCCTTTTCAAGTACTCCCCCCTCTCGGTCAGAGCTCAAAGAACGGACGGCTGAAGAAGATATCAACCGGACGGTCCTGAAGAAGAAAAAACAGACGGAAGGGCAGAAAGCGACGTGATCCCGGTTTGACCTTTTGGTCCCACAATTTATACCGAAACAATATAATACATAATTTTATATTCAACATATTATAATTGTCATAAATTTTATTTTATAAAAATTAACCAATAGATATTGAAACACACAAACATGAGTACAGATATAATTGTTATCCAATAAGAATAAAGATAAGACAAAACTTCATAGTTGTATGAAGATGAAAATGAATTTTTATTTTCAAGAATGAAATAATAAAAAATGTTCCCTCCGATCGCGATACCATCCTCATTGAGATGATAGGAGAATTTGAATTATTTTAATTTATTTAAATTTAGTTAGTCTAAATATGTTACTTTTTTATTTTTACTTTTTTATTTTTACTTTTTTTATTTATGAAATTTTAAAAAACACTACAAAGGAGTTCAATAATGTTTATAGAAATAACGTTTTTTGCAATCTTTCAGGTATAGCACTAGAAAAGGGGGTTTAATTTTTTTTTTAAACCGTTTTATGGGATGAACATCATTTTACTTAAAGAGTAATGACTAGAATTAATATTTCATTCAATATCACATTATAACTATATTAAATTTCAATAATTTGATTATAAATGTGTTTAATTAAGTATAAAACGGATACAGTTTACATATATTTATCTCAAAATCCAAATGAGTTCTTCTTATATTTGAATTACTAAAGTATTATAATTTAGTGGCTAACCTCTATATATATATATCTATATATTTAGTTTTTAGTTTTGTAATATTTTTTTTTGTTATAGACTTTTTTTATCTACTTTTCTAATTATAGACTTTAATTTATTTAAATTTAGTTACTCCAAATACGTGACTTTTTTATTTACATATATATGTTTCATATGTTTGATGTCTCTGAAAAACACTATAAAAGGGATTCAATAGCATTTATGAAAAAAAGTATTTCGCAACCCTTCTGATATAACACTAAAAAGGAGGTTTAGTATTTTCCTTTTTTTAAAATCATTTTATGGGATTGATATCATTTTACTTAAATAGTAACAAGTAAAATTAATATTTCATTCAATGTCACATTATATTTATATTAAATTTCAATAATTTCATTATAATTTTTTTAATTGAGTATGAAACGGATACTGTTTACATATATTTATCTGAATACCCAATCGGTTCTCATTATATTTGAATTACTAAAGTATTATAATTTAGTAGCTAACCTAAATATATATATATATATATATATATATATATATATATATATATATATATATATATATATATATATATATATATATATATATATATATATATATATATATATATATATATATATATATATTCCTTTTAGTCTTTAGTTTTGCAATTTTTTTTTTGGCTATACATTTTTTTATCTACTCTTTTAATTGTTTGCATTGTCTTATATTCACAAAATTCATTCACTTTTTTACTATTTTTTTCTTCTTATGACAACATTGAGTATATAGTTTTCCTTTGTGCGGTTATATTTAAATTGTTTGTTATCAATTTTAATTTATTTAAATTTAGTTAGTCCACATAGGTGACTTTTTTTATTAAGTTATATATGTTACATATGGTTGATGTACCTAAAAACACTAAAAAAAGGATTCAATAGTAGTATTTATGAAAATTATTTTTCGCAATTCTTATGATATAACACTAGAAATAAGGGTTTAATATATTTTTTTTTAAAACCACATTACAGGATGGATTCCATTTTACTTAAAGAGTAATGAGTAGAATTAATATTTCATTCAATGTCACATAATATTTATATTAAATTTCAACAATTTCATTATAAATTATTTTAATTGAGTATGAAATGGATACGATTTACATATATTTATCTCAATACCCGAATCGGTTCTTATTATATTTGAATTACTAAAGTATTATAATTTAGCAGGTAACCTAAATATATATATATATATATATATATATATATATATATATATATATATATATATATATATATATATATTATCACTTTAATGTTTAGTTTTATAATTTTTTTTTGCTATACATTTTTTTTAATTACTCTTCTAATTGTTTGCATTGTCTTATATTCACAAAACTTATTCACTTCTTTTCTATTTTTTTCCCTCTTATAAGAAACAATGATTATATATTTTTTCTTTGTGCAGTTATATTTAAATGGCGCGTGTTTTCAATTTTAATTTATTTAAATTTAGTTAGTCCAAATACATGACTTTTTTATTTACATATATATGTTACATTAGATGTACCTGAAAAACCTTAGAAAGGGATTCCATAGTATTTATAAAAAACGTTTTTTGCAACCCATAACACTACAAAAGACGTTCAATATTTTTTTTTTAAAACCGTTTTATGGGGGTGTATATCATTTTACTTAAAAGAGTAATTAGTGGAATTAATATTTCATTCAATGTCACATTATATTTATATTAAATTTCAGTAATATCATTATAATTTTTTTTAATTGAGTATGAAGCGGATAAGGTTTACATATATTTATCTAAATACCTAAATCCGTTGTTATCCTCGTTTGAATTACTAAAGTATTATAATTTAGTAGGTAACCTAAAGGTATATATATATATATGTATATATAATCTTTTTAGTCTTTAGTTTTGTAATTCTTTTTTTCGCTATAAATTTTTTTGTTTTACTCTTTCTAATTGTTTGCATTGTCTTATATTCACAAAATTCATTCACTTCTTTACTATTTTTGTCCTCTTATCACAACATTGATTATATATTTCTCCTTTGTGAGGTTATATTCAAATGGTTTGTTAGCAATTTTAATATATTTAAATTTAGTTAGTCCAAATACATGAATTTTTTTATTTACATGTGTTACATATGTTTTATGTATCTGAAAAACACTAAAAAATAATTCATTAGTATTTATTGAAAAGCTTTTGGCAACCCTTATGATATAACACCTGAAAGGGGGTTTAATATTTTTTTTTAAAACCATATTACATGGTGGATTTCATTTTACTTAAAGAGTAAAGAGTAGAATTAATATTTCACTTAATGTCACATTATATTTATATTAAATTTCAATAATTTCATTATAAATTCTTTTAATTGAGTATGAAAGGAATACGGTTTACATATTTATCATAATACCCAAATTGGTTCTCATTATATTTGAATTACTAAAGTATTATAATTTAGTAGCTAACATATATATATATATATATATATATATATATATATATATATATATATATATATATATATATATATATATATTATCTCTTTAGTCTTTAGTTTTGTAATTTTTTTATCTACTCTTCTAATTGTTTGCATTGTCTTATATTCACAAAATTTATTCACTTACATAGTCTTATATTCACAAAATTCATTCACTTCTTGTCTTTTTTTTTTCCTCTTTGATTATATATATTTCCTTTGTGGGATTATATTCAAATGGCCTGTTGTCAATTTAATATTTTTAAATTTAGTTAGTCCAAGTAGGTGACTTTTTTATTTACTTATATATGTTACATATGTTTGATGTACTTACTCTAGAAAGAAGTTTCATAATATTTATGGAAAACTTTTTTACAACCCATAACCCTAGAAAGGAGGTTTAATATTTTCTTTTTTTAAAACCATTTTATGGGATGGACATCATTTTACTTAAATTTCAGTAATATCATTATAAAGTTTTTAATTGAGTATGAAAGAGGTAGATTTACATATATTTATCTCAATACCCAAATCGTTTTCATCCTTTGAATTTCTAAAGTATTATAATTTGGTACGAAACCTAAATTAATATATATATATTCTTTTTAGTCTTTACTTTTGTAATATTTTTTTTTTGCTATACTTTTTTTTATTTACTCTTCTAATAGTTTACATTGTCTTATATTCAAAAAATTCATGCACTTCTTTTTCTTCTTAGCACTAGATTGATTTTATATTCTTCCTTTGTGCAGTTATATTAAAATGGTGTGTTATTAATTTCAGTGAATCAAATAGCTTTTAGGTCCTACATTTGCTTTTCTTTTTCTTATAATATTTTTTATTGTTATTTTTTTACATGAGAATGTTTAACTCTTAATTTCAAGTTCAATCAAATAATTCTATTATTTACTAATATAAAAAACTTAATTCTACAGCTTTTCCCATGTAGATATAATAATATAAAGACGTTTAAGTTATTATAATATAATATTTTAATATCATTATAATAAATTTTGTTTATCACCATCCAATCCAATAATTGAAGTTAAAAAAGTGAAATATTTATATCTAAATTTTAATTATTTTTTGTTTAACATTTTTTTATGTGATTTTATTCAAATGGTATATTATGATTTTATTTGTGTATAAAAAAATATTTTATTAGAATTTAGAAAAAGAAAGTAAAGAAACCTTTGAAATAAAATTAAAGTTGAATATTTATTTTCTTACTGTAATTTGTTAAAAATATTTTAACTTTGCTTCATTAAAGATTGAAAAATTAATAAATGTTTTGCTTTTCATAAAATTTTGTTTATGTATAATTTTGTAATATTTTATATAGTTTTCATTTTATTTAATTGTTATCTCGTAATCTGATTTCAAATTTATATAATTATACTTGCTTTTTAAATATTTAATATCAAATAACATATAATACATATTTTTATATTCAATATTTGATAATATGATTTTTTTTGTCGTAAATTTTATTTTTTATAAAAATTAATCAATAGATATTGAAACACCAAGAAAGTAGATACAAACATGAGTACAAAGATAATTGTTATCCAATAAAAATGAAGATAAGGCCAAAAGTTATACTTGTATGAAGATGAAAATTAATTTTTATTTTCAAGAATGAAATAGTAAAACATGTTCCTCCCATCGTGGTACCATCCTATTTCAGATTATAAGAAAATTTGAACTATTTTAATTTATTTAAATTTAGTTAGTCTAAATACTTGACTTATATATATATATATATATATATATATATATATATATATATATATATATATATATATATATATATATATAAAACGTATGTTTGAAATACCTGAAAAACACTAAAAGGGGTTGAATAGTGTTTATGGCAAACATTTTTCGTAACCCTTCTGATATAGCACGTTGTTTAGCGTGTATTATATTCCTTCAAGAACTTAGAAGCTCGACTTGAAATATGAGCGTTGAAACGATCAGCGTGTTATTCAGAATAATTTCTACTGCAATGTTTGTAAGAAATTCCTTTAAAAGTAAAGGATGGTTTAGCTTAAAAACTCTTATATTTTCAAATATAAAACTCAACTGCAGGTTTTCTAAGAGAATCGTTTAGTAAAGAAAAGAGAAAATAATATAAGAGATTTTATATTGGTTCACTCCAATTGAGCTACGTTCAATCTCATCCGTAGACGGTTCCACTATAATTTTCACACGATTACAAATGAGTATTAGCACCACTCTTGGTACTCAGTTACCTCGCCGAGATTTCCTTTGAGTATTCGCACCACTCTCTTGGTACTCAGCACCCGCCGAGATTTCCTTGTGTATTCGTATCATTCTTAGGACTCAACACCCTACCGAGATTTCCTTGAGTATTCACACTCCTGGTACTAGACTACCGTGCCTAGATTCCTCAACTCAAAAGAGTTCAGTTGTAAGTGTTTTAATTCTCTTCATAATTGTAATCAACGATTGCATACAAGCAGCTTAGGCTAAATCTCTCCACAAAAGGATTTGATTACAATACAATACACTCTAAACATTCGCAGGTGTTTCTCTCTATAATCTTGTAATAGTAAGAGATTTGATACTTAAGCTCAAGAGTATCTCTTTCTCGTTTTCTCTTCTCTTCTTTTTTTCTTCAGCTCAGATGTATTCTTTTCTTTGAGCTGTTTTCTCTTTTTCTCTCTTTAGAATGGATATGACGTTATAAGCCTTGTGCACTTTGGTTATCCTCTATTCTATCGTCTTGATTTTATTCTTTGTAGATCTTCTATTTATAGATTTTATGAATATTTGTCTGTTAGACTACGTTTAGTTCATAGCCTTGATGCTTGTGTTTTCTCGTTTTCTTTTCACAGCAGTCGTTGTGTAAGTTAACTTTGTAAAAGCAAACATGCTTTTTCAGTCCTTTGCTTGAAGTAGGTTGTACGATCTTTTTAGACTCTGCTTCAAGAGAGGAACATTCCATGATTAATTTTTTTGTCTCTAACGTCCACATGTGATATTTGATCTGTAGCACTACGAATGCGTGTAGAATAACTTATCGGCAAAATTAGAGTAAACTGTGCTTGCAGCAGATATGACTTTTCTTATCACTTTTGTTATTTTTGAACGTTGGACATTTAATGTCATTTAATGCTCGCTCAGAACAACGAAGTGCTTTCTAATTTCCAATCGTTAGGTAGCATTTTACAATTAAGCTCTTTTAGTTGGAAGATACCAAACAAATAGATACTTCATCATAAGATGACGTGTCTGTTTCGCTCATGGTATCATCTTGGTTCAAGTAAACGCTTCTTTTGTTTTTGTCTCTTCGTAGACTGATAGCGTTTAGCTTGCTCAAACTTTCTTATGACTTTTAACAGTTAAGTCTTTTAATTATTTTAGCCGAAGACATTGTCTCAACCTGTTTTTGAGAGAAGTCAAATACCTAATACAGGTATTTTGAGCGTTTAGCTTAGTTCTCTCTCAAACACTTTTAGACAAGACATTGTCTAATCAAGTGTTTGGTTGTTCTATAAAAATATTACGGCTTCCTATAAAACATCGTGGCAACATATAAAATACAAAAGCTTCATATACGATACCACAACAACATATAAAAATATTATGGCTTCCTATAATGACTACATATAAAAATACTACAACTTCATATACAAGAACACAACATCATATAAAAATATTAATACATCTTATAAAACACCATAGCAACTTATAAAATACCACAACTTCATGTATAATACCACAACATCATATAAAAATATTATGCCTTCGTATAAAACACCACGAAAAGATATAAAAAATAATATGGCTTCATATAATACACAAAAATTATATCTCATGTTCATGCAACATGTAAAAACCCTAAACCTAAAAACAATAATTCATAATAAGTTACAAATACAAATATGAACATAACTCAATGAAACACATGCAACATAATGACATTTGGCTAAAACAAATGATGTCGCACACATGATACATGCCCCCACCTTCACGACACACAAAAACAAAATTTACATGCACTCATGTATGATTAGTCAAACATAGATATTAAACACTAGTTCCCCTTACATCACAATGACCAAATAAAGTCACACAAAACACACAAGGTTAGCTCCCCTTATATCATAATAGCCAAAACAAATCATACCAAACACACAAGGTTAGTTTTAACACTTCGGCAAGTGTACTGAATCGTATCAAGTAATAATAAAACGGTAAGTCCGAGTATCGTTTCCCAAAGGACTCTTAGGCCTAAACGTTTGTGTGAATTGATTTCTTAAGACTTGATAAAAAGAAAATTAGGGTTTTAAATGCAAGATTGAAAATAAACATGCATGTAAAAATTGATCAATTAAGAGTTGGATTATATGGATGAATGGTGTTGTTGGGGGTTTATGATTTCATCCTAACCCACTCTCATGTATTTACACATTCTACTCAATTCTACTACTTTATCAATGTTAGTGCCACTTTCTAAATTCCCCTAATTCCAATATCTTGGTGATTAAAGTCAAATCCTAATTACTAGTTTACTATGTCTAGTCTCCTTAGCAATTGATCATGCATTACATAATTCGCACAGAAGCTTAAGGCAATTGGTCCTCATATTCCTATGTCTAGGCCATATAGCTACCAAGAGAATTCCCTCATGTCTAGACCTAACTATACGTGTCCATATAGATAGAATAAAAAATCATGCTATTGATTAATGTCTTAAGCAAAGAATACAAATATAATGGAGGAAAAACTCTAACAATTGATAAAAGAAAGCATATGAATTAAAGCAGACTTTCAATACATGAGAGTTTCAATAGGATTACATCGTTTCCCCTAACAACAAAGGGTTTATTTCACCATAATCATGGTGAAACTAGATGAAAAGAATGAAAGATATGAAGAGATAACCCTAGAATTGATAGATTGGAGCTTCCGCATCCAAAATCTGCATCCAAGGGGTGATAAAGTGTGTTTCTGCGCCTATTTCTATCAAAGATGACCTCTAAGGGTCGCACTAATCTATTTATAAACTGTGAAAATTATAGAAAACAGACCTAAGCCCAAAGTACAGCACTCAGTGCTAGGTTCACCGCTGAACGGTAGGTGCCACACTTAAGTGGGACTCTCAATGTTCACGCCCAAGCATCTGGCTATGCTGTTACTGAAGAAGCCAGCGCTCAACGCTAGATCTGGTGCTCAGCGGTGGGCGCGATTCTATCTTTTCCCCTCAGTGTTAGCGCTTAAGCGTCTAGCAGTGTACAAATTGAAGAAATCAGCGCTCAACGGTAGATCTGGCGCTCAATGTTGTGTGCGATTCTTCATTTGTGCCTTTTTCCATTTTTTCTTGAGTCAAATTCCTTCTTACTTCATTATCCTTCATCCAATTCTCATTATGTCCTGTCAAAACAAGGAAAACCAAGTATAATATCCATAAAACCACCTTTAACTCTTTTATAACCTAAGACAAAACGTAAGATTTCAAGCTAGTTTCTAAGTCATAAAAAGTGTGTTTTGTATCAAAATTAAATGGTTTTTGAACCATTATCAGTTAGCTCTCTTTATATCACAACAACCAAATTAAATTATAACAAAGAAATAAGGTTAGTTCTCTTACCTCTACTTTAATAAAGAATTCTAAATCTTCTAACCCATCCTAAAGAGCTTGTTTCCTAACCTTCTCCATTCGCATAAAATAATGCTTTCCCTTTAAACATCTCTTATGGCTACACAGAAATTTTTGTCTCTTTTCATTACGTTACAATTTCTATTTTAATATAATATAACTAAGAGACATACCTATCTCTTTTGGATTTATTTTTCTGAAATCTTTACAAAAGTCCATTATTTTTAAAATATATTAAAATAAAATTATCTTTATTCTAATGAATTATGATAAGTCACTAAATATTATATTTTATTATTATTATTATTATTATTATTATTATTATATTATTATTATTATTATTATTATTATTATTATTATTATTATTATTATTATTATTATTATTATTATCTCCGCACATTTAACAATAAATAAAATTCTCCAAACTAAAACATGCTTCTTGATTTACTTTACAAAATCCCAACCCATAAACATACTAATACACATGCTAACTTTTATAAACATGATAGATATGTATATCATAATCATATTGCATACCATAAATATATTTACAGCGAGATTATCATAATCTTGTACTTATCGTAATGAGGTATCCTTCTTTTTCATATATAACAACGAAGTACCTATATAAACTACATTTAATATCATTTATAAATATTTATTTCCATACAATAATATCTAAACACTACAACACCACCTAATATAATTATTCATTCATTAATTGTAACCACATATATAAGTGTGTGAAATTATATTATACATATTATATATAATATTACTATAAGTAACCCAATCCATTTCAAAACCGTAATTTCACGTTCTTAAATAAAACAAATATATATTAATATATCTTAAATCAACGAAACAAAACTATCCCATAAAATATTTATAAATATATATATATATATATATATATATATATATATATATATATATATATATATATATATATATATATATATTTTGTAAGGACCCTTTTATTTTAAAGCCAATTGGGCCTTTGTAAAAGGCCGCAGCTCAACAAACCCTAGGCCACTTGAGCCTTAGAGGGGGGTTTAGTTTTCATAAACTACTTTGCCATTCTGCAGAATCCCATTCTCTCTCTAAGAACCCTAACCCTAATTCATCTGCCTTCTCTCTACCATTTTAGAAAATTGAGCCAACCAATCTCTAATTTCTTGCTGCCAAATTACTCCTGGTGCGAAGAGCTTCAAATCCCACCGAATATTTCTTCGTTTCGTTCGGTAAGTAAATTTTTCCTCTTCTCCTTCTTCACTGCTCATGTTCAAAATTTTATCTTTTTCTCATTCCTGAACTCTATGCGGTTTTTGTCTTTTCGTTCTCATTTTTTTATTCTAGCTCAAAAAGGGCTAAAATCCATCACTCGTTCTATTATCCGTAAGTTCCTCTGTGTCCTAACTGATAGGGGCACTCTAAAAGCTTGGGTTGAGCTTGCTGCTGTTTATTTCCAGGGGAGCTAATTGTTTTGTTTGAATTTATTTAATATATATATATATATATATATGCATGTTTATTTCTTGAACTAGTGCGTTGATTTGAACTTATATTTATCTGTTTGGTATGAATTGGAGTTTGAGAATTATGAATTTATTGACTGTGAAATTGTGCTTAAATATTGTGCGTTTAAATGATTAATCTGAGATTGATTTTATGTGTCCTGTTTTGATGATTATGAATTGTTTCTTATTGGGTTATTGACTGTGATTGGGTATTGATATGGATATGTGGTGCTCTTAAGTATTATGGAATGTTTTGGAATGGTTTAAATTGACTTCCTGTTCATTTGACTTGGTGATACAAATTTAATGGGCGAGTATTGGTTCTGGATATACTGAGGTACATTTTGTGTTATTGGGAATTCCAGTTATGTTGTCGATTTGGTGAAAGGGACTTGGGCTGTGTAATATTTAAGTCTGTGAGTGGAAGTGAGGTACTGATTTAAGGGAAGGGAGGTCTAGAAAACAGTACAGTGATCATAATACCTTAAGAAAGCCAAACTTAGAGTGTTAGTATACCTTCTCTGTTGGAAGGATAGAGGGAACCTAAAAACCAGAGCTGGCACGTCACTGATCATAGAGCAGTCCTGGCCTGGTCTAGTACGTTGTGACTAGTCATACGTGTTGGTGACGAAGGTGAGTCCGCTGCGGTGGACATCTGTTCCCACTCCGTTGACCAATTGGGGTATGAGAAGGTGGGAGATAGTAGAACCCTTAGCCAAAGGATCAATAGCTTAATTTGATTTTATTTAGTTTGGGAAGAGGGAACTAGCATAGCGAATTTGTGTGTCTGGGGTATCGGGGGTGTTTGGGTTGTTTAGTTAACTTAGATTAGTGAAATGGAACCTATGTGAGGCATAAAATTGAACAAGAACACATTAAAAATGACCATTATGGCTTTAGTTCCCTAAGCCTAGGAATGTGGAAATTCTAGCCAAGAACACACCTAGATCAACTCATTTTTACTCTAGGAACAAATTAAAATGAACAAATTAGTTCAAATAGACATGTATATATAATTTAGTTAATGTACGTAACATATATATATGATCTAGTTAATGTACGTACTATATATATATATATGTATATATATATATATATGTATATAATATATATATACATATATATATATATATATATATATATATTTATAATAACAGGTTGTATAATAAAATCTTATAATATTATAATATGATTGTGGTAAACTAAGTTTTATCTGTGTGGGATCTCTCGGTGAGATTCTTAGTGTTTTAAAATGAAAGTAGGGGGGCTCAGCCTTGGGAGTCATTCTGACGCTTCAATGGTCAATCAAACTCACTTAGAGAGGTTGACCCATGTGGTGAGAAGTAACAGGAGGTCCTGTTGTAATAATATCATATTATTGCAAAAGAAACATTGCTCCAACAGTAATATTCCAACAGCCAAATTTTTAAGTGTTGCAACGGCCAAATTATTTATTGCTTTTCATTATCTTTTATTGTCTTTTATTTATCTTATTCTTTCCTATCTCTATAAATAGAGAGCACTTTCCCATTCCAAATGACCTGAGTCTTTCTCATTCTCTTCTCTTCTTAGCTTCATTTTTATTTCTCTTCTACAAATTATTATCCTGGGTATAAACTCTATTAGCGTAGAGTTTCTTGCTAGTTCTTTGATCCTCGAATACTTTCGAGAAGTTCCTGTTGTATCCTGGGGGACTTGCGCAACACACCGCGGATAAGTCCTTAAGGACAGTGAATTTACACGCCTCAGGAAGTTGCGGTTCGAGATTTGTAAGCATTTTTTACTACAATCTTAAGGACTCTCATCTTTCTTGGTGGCTCGCAATGGCGCTTGGGCCATTCTTCTTCTCCTCTTCTTTCTGTTTTGGTTCGTGATTTGCAGAGGAGAGACTCCATTCTTCTTCTTTGGTTGTGGGTTGTTTCGCAGGAGAGAGGCGAACTTCGGCAGCAGCGACGCTGCGCTGTCGGGCCGATGGCGCTACGATAGCACGACGAGGGCGCATCCCCTTCTCTGGTTCAGTTCGTCCGCTAAAAGGAGAAGCGTTGTTCTTTGCGTTCTCTGATTTGGGGTTTGGGTTTTGCAGAAAATTTTGTTCTTATTCCCAATTTCTTTCTCGGTTCAGTTTTGGTGGTTCCTGTTTCTGGGGTTTTTGTCGCTTCTTTGCAGATTGATGGTCGTGAATTTGGGGTGTGGTTTGCAGGTTGTTGTTTTGATCTTAAGATCTGAGATTTAGGGATTTTGAAATCTGTTCTTTCGAACATTGGGTTTTCCTGGAGTTTCTATTTTCTCGAATCTGGTTTCTTGTTGGATTTGAAACTGGCTTGGCCATGGCGGTTTCCGCTTGTTGGTGGTTGTGTGAGTGCGGCAGGGGGAGCTGCCGATAGTCAGGGGGTTGCAGTGACCTCTTATGTGAAATTCTTTTGGGCCATGGGTGAATCTGGGTTGTAGGCCCAGAATTTACACAGTTGAATGTGGATGGTTCAGTTAGAACCTAATTTGGCTGTCGGTTCAGAGGATTATTTGGAGCCTTAGGCCTGATTTTAAAATCAGATTAATGTAACGGGAAATAAATTAATTATTGATATTAATTAATGAAAATAAATTATAAAGGGAGAGAGAAGAAAGGATTAATAATAATTATAAACAAAGTTATTACTATTTATTTAATAATTAATTAGAAATCAAATTAATTTATTGAAAGAGAAATTAATTTGGTTTAAAAAGGAAGGAATGAGATTTAAAGAGAAGTAATGAGATGATTAATTAAAATAATAAATGAATTATTATTTTGAATTAATATTAAATTATATTTATTTATAATTTGTTGTTTGAATGGTTGTTTTGGTTAAGCTAATTATCTGATGCACGGTATAATTTTAGGCTAATGAGTTGATATGATGTATATATTTTGGTGCACTTATAATAACCATTATTTAATTTAAACTTTGGAAACTTCCTTAGTAGAAAAAGGTTTAATAATGTGTGGATAGTGAAATTTAGATGCATATCGAAAGCTGTAATGTTTGGGTTTGGGTGCTATTACTTTTGTGGAAACGATATGCTAGGTTATTATGGAGTTAAGCTGACAATTTTTTTTTATTAACGGATTGGAAAACTATTTTATGTGTGATGTTGAAATGTGCAGGATGTATTGGTGATTATTTTATATGCTTTTGGTGCACTATAAATAAGCATATATGAGTTTTTTTTTTATTATGAAAATCCAATCAAAGAAGAATTTTGACGGGAGGTACATTTTGAAGCTAAGATATTCAATGTTAATTTAATGATAATTTAGCTTATGTGAAATAAGGTGAATATGATTGGTAGAATTGAATGACATGCAATGAAATTGTCGCTAGGACCAAATTGCTTCTAAGATCAAAATTTGATCAAAATTTGAAATGAAAGACATGAGTGAAGCCAATATAATTTTAGGTGTTAGAATCATAAGGAAGGGAGATAGTATATTACTATCCCAAGAACAATACATTGAGAAACTTCTTAAGAAGTTTGGGTATTATGATTTCAAACCTGTGAGAACCCCTTATGATGCTAACTCTAAATTAATGAAAAATAGGAGAATCATTATCTCTGTCTCAGAATGCCCGGATAATTGGAAGCTTACTGCACTTGATGAGCTTTTCTAGACTTGATATTGTTTTGCAGTAGGTAGACTGAGTAGGTATACCCAATGTCAAAATCAGGAACATTGGAGTGAACTTTACAGGCTTATGAGATACTTAAGAGGTTCGATGGATTATGCCATTGAATATAGTGGATTTCCCATTGTACTTGAAAGGTACAATGATGCTAATTGAACTCTGATTCAGATGAGACAAAATCCACTAGTGGTGATGTATTCACACTTGGGGGTGGTGTGATTGCATGAAGATCAACCAGACAAACAATTATTGTAAGATCAACAATGAAATCTGAGATTGTTGCTCTCGAGATGGCTGATAGTGAGGCTGCGTGGTTGAAAAACTACTTAGCGAAATTCCACTAGGAATGAAACCAACCCCATTAGTATCAATACACTGTGATTGCCAATCGGCAATAGCTATAGCTAAAAAGAAGAATTACAATGAAAAGAATAGACATGTACAATTGAGACACCAATTTGGTGAAATAGCTGCTAAAGAGTGGAACTATTTCCATTGATTATGTGAAGTCAGAATGGAATCTAGCGGATTCTCTTACAAAGTCCCTGGGAAGACAAATGATTCTAGAAACATCGAGGGGAATGAGACTTAAGCCACTTGCAAAAAAACAAGTGATGGTAACCCAACCTTTGTGATTGGAGATCCCATGAATAAGGTTCATATGGGTAAAAACAAGTCACTTGTTAGTTCTGATAGCACTAAATTGATTTTAATCAATTATGCCCCTTCCTATGGTGTGTGTGAAAGTGCTAGAGACTGCATTATTGAGAGGTTAAACTTTGTCATTAAAATTCTATGTGGTGAAAGAATTTTAGCTTAAACAAAGTTTTTAATGATTTTCATATCCCTTATGGGTGGTGTATGATTTGTAGCATACACTTGATGAAATCACCTATATGAGTGTCGAGTGGGGCCGCTTGCATGAGATCTTGGCATGATCTCTAGAGCACTCATGAATACCGGGCACGCGCATGGCCTAGTAGCGCAACACAACGATAACAACAAGAATTGTGGGGGTGTATTGTGATTAATAAAGCTCTAACACACGTCAAGTGTCTTTGGTTCATATAGCTTGCTACACCAACTACACTGTGTGTTAAGTTTCTTGATCTAAGACTGGTTCATATAGCTTGCTATACCAGCTCTGATGCATTACATCCTATGAGACCCAGGATAAAAGTTCTTTTTCTTTTCTCTCAACTTTCTTTTGCAATAAGTGGGGGATTGTTGTAATAATATCATATTATTGCAAAAGAAACGTTGCTCCAACAGTAATATTCCAACAGCCAAATTTTTAAGTGCTGCAACGGCCAAATTATTTATTTCTTTTCATTATCTTTTATTTTCTTTTATTTATCTTATTCTTTCTTATCTCTATAAATAGAGAGCACTTTCCCATTCCAAATGACCTGAGTCTTTCTCATTCTCTTCTCTTCTTAGCTTCATTTTTATTTCTCTTCTACAAATTATCCTGGGTATAAACTCTATTAGAGTAGAGTTTCTTGCTAGTTCTGTGATCCTCGAATACTTTCGAGAAGTTCCTGTTGTATCCTGGGGGACTTGCACAACACACCGCGGATAAGTCCTTAAGGACAGTGAATTTACACGCCTCAGAAAGTTGCCGTTCGAGATTTGTAAGCATTTTTTATACAAGTCCTTAGTCTTGGGGGCTTCCAGTATGCCTCAAGGCCCGGAACGGACTAACCTCGTGAGTGTGGCGGGTGGGGAACCCAAGTTTCATAAGTCACCACGGGTGCAAGACTTGCCATAGCCCGACTCTCATTTTAAAGTCCGGACGAGTCAAGTCTAGAACTTCACATGTTTAGGTCGTATGTTATAAATCTGCTTTGTTTTCTATTCATTTTCATATGATCACTTGAGAAATCTATTGTATGTTTCTTATTTATATAATTAGCTAACCCTTGCCTTGTTTGTTTGTGTGTGTTGTATGTCTCTCTTTTGCAATGATCATCCATTTGGATGTGAGCAGAGGAGAATGGGGTCTCAGTGGAAAACGCCCTGGAGGAGAACGAAGACACTGTAGCTGCCTAGATCTTTAGGAATTTTCTTATGCCCTTTTAAATCTTCTGTATTTTGAGATACTAAGAATTTCCACGTTTTAATTTCCTCTAATTAGTGTAATCCTAATTTAACTAATTAAACACTCTTGACTGCTTTCTATTATCATTTATGCTGACGTCTTAAATTATATATATATATATATATATATATAAAGTCATGATGCACCTTACTTAATTGCTACTTTAATACATAAAACAAATCATAAAAATAATATACATGCACAAAGAAAAATCCATGACTACCAATCCAGAACAATAAACTTTAACCATATTATATTACACCACACTTCAATAATAATTATCTTCTATTATTTTAATTCACGATACCTGTCTAAAATAGTTACTTTTTTTTGGCTCTCAAACTAACCACATTTTATCTCAAATCCATGACCCTAATCACATGAACAATTGAAGACACAAATCACCTCCCCTTACCATGAAAATCGAAGGTTTAATCGAATTCAACTTGCACATGTTCCTCATACAAAAGAACTTCAGGTTTCACTTTCTAAACCACTTGAAAATAGTGAATTATTCGAATGCTTCAACTTCACCCAGTTTGCGTATTTATAGGTAATATTTAATCTAATAAACCAATTTTATCTCTTATCAGATTGAAATCAGAAAATACTATGATATATTTATTAAGATTTTAGTAATAAATCTCATCTCATATCTCATCCAAATAATTTATCGTAAACCTAATTATGTTATATATATATATATATATATATATATATATATATATATATATATATATATATATATATATATATATATATATATATATATATAGGTTTAATTGCTTCTTTTGTTCCCAGTTTGGTTGAAGTGTGTCAAATTCGTTCCCCTTTTAGAAAAATGTCAATTTCGTCCCCATATAGAAAAAATTTGTGTCAATCAAGTCATTTTCGTTAAAAAACAATGCTTTCAAAACTCACTTTATCCACTACAATATTAGGGATCAGACCTATGAAGTGGTTATTATTCAAAACTCACTTTAAGTTTTTAACACCATTAGTTTGTATTTAACAGAAATGACTTGATTGACACATTTTTTCTATATGGGGACAAAATTGACATTTTTCTAAAAGAGGAACGAATTTGACACACTTCAACCAAATTGGGGACAAAAAAAGCACTTAGACCTATATATATATATATATATATATATATATATATATATATATATATATATATATATATATATATATATATATATATATATACTCTTCAGGTTATATATCATATATATTATAGATATATTAGTAGGCTTATATATGGTAATAAAAGTATTATTATTGTTATTACTATAAATTTAAAATTAAATATAAATAATTTTATAATTTTATCGTAAATAATTTTTATTTATTTAGTAAGTAATTTTATAATTAAAAAATATTAAATTTCACGAACGGTAAAATTTAAAAAGAAAGTGAATAAAAGGGTAAAATTGATGAAATAATTATTTTATTTTTTTTAAATATATAAAAGATAAAATTAAAAAATAAATATGAAGCAAGATATCTCTTTATATATATGTATATATACTTTTAATGAATAAGAATAATATATATATATATATATATATATAATGTATTATATATACATATAAATAAAGTATTCGATTAAAATATTATTTTAACTATACATATGATTATAAATTAAATAGTATGAATTAAATAACTAATAAATTATTTTATTTCTTATCATAATATTTTTAAATAAAATAAATTCTTTTAATTATAACTAACAAATTATTTTATCATTAATTTAAAATATTCAACTTTATTTGTACTATAATTCATAGGATCTCACATAATTTACCTATAAATTGTTCTATATACAATTCACGTGTATGTATATATGCATCTGATAACGGTTTAAAACACCTTTATTTGTGATGTTATTTTGATACTAAAAGTACCATTTTTTACTTAGAAACTTGCTTGGATTCATGATTTTTCATTAAGTTGTGTGAATAAGAGGGTTGAGGTTGATTTCAATGATTTTATGACTAATTCCTCTTGTTTTGACAAAGATTGAAGTAATACTGGAAGAAGAGATGAAGAACCAACAAGATGGAGCTCAGAAGGGCCTAAAAAAGCACCAGAAGGAGGGACAACACGAAGCCCGATGCCTTGAATGGAAGCTCAAGCGAGGGAAATCGACGTCCACCGCCCAGACGCCCTCCCTGGCCGCCTGGGCGGCAGGTTCTCGAAGCCTGGGCGTCCTATCTGGAGGCCCAAGCCTTACATGAGGTCTTCTCACCTCCCGGGCGCCCTAAATGGGGCGCTTGAGCTTAGGGTTTCGTGGATCAGTCCCAGTTTCTGCTATGTTTCGACTCTATTAGACCATGTCCTGTTTTTTACGCGTTTCTGACCCTATTTATAGGACCCTAGGTCTCTAGGTTTTGTATCTCTTGCAGAGAAGAGCATAACAATACACTTTTTTCCCAATTCTTCGGCTTTCCCTTTCTCATTCTCTTCCATTGTTCATAGAGCTTCCCATGTCTGTGGGAAACTAATTTCTATTTGTTGTTGGGGGATGATGCAACCTTTTAAACTCTCATGTATTTGATTCCATATGCTTTTCCATTAATTCTTAGAGTAATTCATCTGTTTCAATGCTTGCTATGTTTAACTCATTCATTAGCGTGATTTATGAATTGCATGAGTGCCGAGAGGCTCCTTACAATTTAGGTTCTTGTTGAATTACTCCCAAGGGTTATATTGCTCAGGGATAAAGGTATGAGTCTTGGCCGTCTTAATCTCTTGATCTTCACATCTTATTACTAGGGATGCTAGGAATTGCATGAATTGGTAATTTAGGACAAACTTATTTCCCGAGGGATCGAATTTAGGTGATTTAGTGAGTGACGTTGGCATTAATGTATAAAGAAGAATTCTTATATACATGAGAGGGAACTTGGTGAAATCTAACCCCAACAACAAACCCATCTCATATTAATCAACATCCGTTCATATCTGTGCTCCTTTGTTATTGAACAATTACATTCATATTTAAATTACGTTTTTGCATTCAAAACCCAATTATCTCTTTTTATTTAAGTCTTAATTAATCTTATTATCACACAACTGTTTAGCGTCGAAAGTTCTCTAGAATACGATACTTGGTCTTATCATCTTATATCAATATTACAAAACAAATTATTTTGTATGTAATTTACATACGAAATATTAAGTATACAATTTTTATAAGTTTCATTATCTACTAATAAATTTCTATGTAATATTACTTACAAATTTGTTCAAATGTAAATTTAGTTATATCTTCTTTACAAACGAATTTTTTTTTAAGTAATCCAATTATAATCATTTACTTACGACTTTTATGCATTACATATTAATTTTGTTTGTGGAAAAGATCAATTGTTTTTAGTGTATTTGTGATTTTTTTATATATAAAAAATCAAAATATAACTAAATATGTATCAAAATAGTTATAAGATATTTTATTTTTCATTAATTTTTGAAATTATATTATGCAAGAATTTAACTGTTGTGAATACTTTTTTAATAATAAAAACTAAAAAGTTGGTTTACAACTCTAAAAGTAATGTATTAAAATTATGCACAAAGAATAACTCTCCTTATTAATTAATTGTTATGGATATTATATATATATATATATATATATATATATATATATATATTAAAAGTAATAAATAAAAAATTTAATAAAGTCATAAATTCTTATTACATTACTTTAAACTTATGGTGTATGTTTAATTAATTTTTACATTAAAAATATAAAGAAAGTATTAATGATATTAAATGATTTATCATAATACAATAATCTCAGTCAATATATATACTATCCAATAAATAACATTAAATTTATTTGATCATATATACATACATACATATATATATATATATATATATATATATATATATATATATATATATATATATATATATATATATATATATATATATATATATATATAAAAGTATGTATGTATGTATATTATAATCATAATATTAATGATTTACAATATGTTAAACTTCTGAATTGAATATTTTAGTTATTTTATAATGTCTTTACCTAAAAAATTCATTTATTGCTTTTTATATAAAGTAATAAATATAGCTTTGGGTCAAAGTCAGAGAGAATGGAAGACTCAGAAGTAAAATCATTTCATATTTTCTTTCATTATTCAAATTACTTTTATATAACTATAATGTTCAAAGTTTAAAATAAATGTAATTTCTCTCTAATTATATATATATATATATATATATATATATATATATATATATATATATATATATATATATATATATATATATATATATATAAACCTAGTTAATAAAACTATGTATGTTTGTGAATATAATAATATTGATAACAAATAACATTTAAGTTAATAAATTAGATGTTTAATGAGTACATAATTCGTTATAACCGTAGATTATTTATTTTTTACAAAAAATAAGGAAATTATTAATTTTTTTATTTCTAATATAATTTCAATTGAGTAATTCGTTACATATTACTTTAGTTTTCTTATATTTAATTGTAATTTATGTATTATTAAATTTTCTCTTTATTATTATAACTATTTTTTCTCTTTCATATTAATTAAATTAAGGAAATCTAACGCACCAAATTCAAGGTGTTACAGGTTATAATAACTGAATACTTAAATGTATATTTTAAAAACTTGAATATTTAAACGTGCAAAAAAAAAGACAAATGAAATTGCATTCATTCTAAAAGCTAGATTTAATTACATTATTTGAAAATAATTTAACTAATCCGTGAATACATAGAAGTAATAAAAGAACTCTCTCAATTTGTCTCCTCACTTATCTATCATGCTTTTGGAATATATGCAATATCATTTGTTCACATATAACACATTACACTATTGATAACGACAATATCCATTACAAATGCTAGCACAAACATGTATGGACAAGTTACCAATAAAACAATTATAAAAACAAGATACATACATACTCATTATATCAACAATAATCAAACACCTCATACATAGAAGTAATAATAATATAATTTCTAATCCTTTAAATATAACAAATCAATCATATCCGATTACTCGCTCCCCGAGCCTCGACCATCCATCCTCGATCCTCAATCCCTGATCCTTGATCCTCGATCTTTAGCCATTGATGTCATCACTAACATCTCCCACCTAGACCCTTAGTCTATCCACTTATTAGCACTAATGCTAACTACTTACTATAACCATTATAGTAATATCAGTATCAACATAGTATAACTTGGAGCATCTTGAATACCATGATCATCATTATAGATACACTACCCTCATGACTACCTCAATCATGAACAACATCATGAGCATCACCAAACCATGAACTTCATCATGACAAGACTCAATCACGCTCTTGTATCCTATCTCACCCACTTGTAGCCTCACCTACAAGCCCACTTGTAGCCCCCTCTACAGGCATACTCGAGTCATTTTGCTTCTGGCTTTGGACTCGTTCCCCTATCACACAAGGCGAAACACCTATCCCCCCACCAAAGAAGACTTAATACTCGATCATTGATAACGTTATCATTGACACAATCAAATTAATTTTACTAAACTATAGCAACTTTAGTATTGCTAAGATAATAGCCAACAAAATAGAAAGGGTAAATTCAACCCTAAGTCGTTTCCCAATGATTTTTAACAAATTAATTCTTATAAAAACTATAAAAAAGGGTTAGTAATAATAAAGAAGATAAAGAAAAGATTAAAGAACGAAGTAACAAAAGATAGAAAGAAAGAAATTTATAAAGAAATTTAAAAAGATAAAAACAATTATAAACAAAATAGGTTAGTTTCACCACTTTTTCAAAATAGGATTCATCATTGGCTATCTAAAGATTATTGTTCAGTTAATTATTATCTTAGATTTTCAAATTAATCAATGTAAATTCTCAATTAATTTATTGGCGTTCTCACTATCAACCAAAGTACATTCTCAATTAAAAGCAAGAACTTTGTAGATTAATCATGGTAAATTTAACCAAAGTACATTCTCAATTAAATATTATTATGCCACCTATATAAGATAAAAAGCTAATTAACCAAAGTACATTCTTGATTAATTCTTGTTAAAGTTTTCACCTTTAATCAAGGTACATTCTCAATTATTTTGCAAAAACTCATTCAATCACATGAAAGTTTCTAACTTTAGTCAAAGTAAATTCTCAATTAAATATAAAAACCCTTGCACTCATATCATTGAAAAGTTATGTAGATTTAATATCATGCTAAATTGCCATAATGTAAAAAGCATTACTTTTACTTGATTAAGAAACAAAAGACATAGATAAAAATAAATCACAAGAATCAAAAGAGCTAACAAATTTATTCATCTAACCTCAAAATCCAGTTAAGAAATTACAGCAGAATCAACTCAGAGGCTTAACACTCCATGAAATGTTCAAATAACATGAAAAATATAAGAAGAGAGGGTGGATAACATGTGAGAAGAGAGAGAGGACGAAATTTGAACCCCTAAAGGGTTTCTAAGCTCTCCTAATGTGTTTCCTTAAGTCTGTTTATATAAAAATTGGATTTTGAGCTTTGTTTCAGGCATTTTTGTTATTGTAATATCCTTTATGATAATGTAATCTCCTCCATTTATCTTCTAAATAATCCAATATCTTCAAAATTTATTTGATTGTTGTAGAGATCTAAATAACACCAAAGAAATAACATAATTATGTTTTAACAAAGATATTTTCACACAACACTTTATTAGACATATAAACTCTTAAAATAAAACATACTCAAGTCTTAACAAATATTTATTCCTAAAACCTCTGTTTTTCTCATGTCTTACAGGAAACAATTGAAATTAAAATTATGATAGCATAACTTGTGTTTGGATAAAGAATATTATAAATTTTAAAACATTCAAATAAATTGAATTTAAATTATTTTATTTTAAACTATTTCATTTGTTAAATCTCTAGAATGGATAAGACAATTTAAATTTAGTGAAATTTGTTTTTTTTTTATTAATTCAACTACCACTAAATTTAAAAATTATTTTAATGTTAAATAATTGTTAAAAATTAAAAAATAAAACAATATTAATAACTTTTGTAATGAATGTTGATTTTTGTAATTGTTTTGTTAAAGTTCTTCGGTTTTTTAATTTTTTATATTTAGAAAAGTTTTTCTCAATATACGTAAACAAGAATATTTTCAAGTTATGAAATATGATGAAATATGTAAACAATATATCACTTGTTAGGGCTCATGTAAGGTAGAACCAAGTAAGCCAGATTTTAAGTTAAGCGAAATCGACCCAAGCTTAGATTGAGTTGAATCGCTTTAGACTAGTTTGATCCAAGCGGGTTAAGGTCCAAGTCAAGTGGAGTTCACCAAGCCTAGATCGAGCTAAGTTAGCCTAGGTTAGGGTCAAGTCGAGTTAGTTCAGGTTTAAGTCAAGTTGAGTCAATTTGATTATAGGTTAAACCAAGTCTCGATCCAAGCTCAAGTTGAGTAGAGTTGGGGCATCCCATATTCAATTTAGTTAAGGTATGTCCACATTCATATGAGTTGGGGCTACTCCACATTTCGTTGAGTTTAGCTAGGTCCATGTCGATCATAAATTGATAAAGATCGAGTATAGCCTAGCTTGGTGGACACCAGGTTAAGTCGGGCCGAACTGAGTGTACTTGTCCCCAATTCAAGTCGATTTGGCTTAGTCGAGTTGAGTCGGCCCATACTCGTTTGAGTAGAATTGGCTTGTGCGAGCTGAGTTGAGGCCGAGCCGAGCCAGGTTTGTATAATTCCATATTGAACTAAGTCAATGCATGCCTAAGTTGGACCAAGTCAAGGCAAGTACACATTTACCTCAGTTGGGCTTGACTCACATTTAGTCGTGTTAGGCTATGCATAGGTGGATCCTAGTTTACTCAATACTAGGTCAAATCTAGCCCAGTCAAGACTAGGGTAAGCCAAGCTAAGTCAAGGTGAGTGAAACCTAGTCTAGCTTAAGCGTAGTTAGCTTGACTTTAAATCAAGTAAAGTCAACCAATGTCCAAGTTAAGCTGAATTGGGCTAGACCTATGTCAAGTCAAGTTCAGTTAGTTCCAAATCGAGTTGTGTTCAAGATGAGTTAAGTCTAGGTGGGATAGAGACAAATTAGGTCAAGACATTGAAAACACAAGAAAAAAAACAAGAGGGGAGGGGTGAACAGTGTTTTTGAAATTTTTTCCCAAAGTAACGTCTAATAACTTGTAACAAAAATGTATAGTTATTATAAGACATTTAGACGCTGGGTTTTATAAGAAGAGTAAATGGAAAATGTTTTGAATAGGAAAGCAATAAACCATAGATTTTTATACTAGTTCGCTCAACCTAAGCTACGTGCAGTTCTCTTTTAAGAACTCTTAAGGGGTCCAACTAATCTTTTCCAAGATTACACAAGTTTTCCTCTCCAGGATCTCACAGAGTATTCTCAACCCTCCTTGTTACAACGTGTATTAATGCCACTCCTGGTTTCCTACTCGATACGACTAGATCGAGTTTACGCTCTTCAGAACTTATAACAAATCCACAAATGGATTTTTTATAGGGTACAAATGATTAACTCTTAGCGAGAGGATGAGTATTCTAATACAATACAATCTGTGAGACTTGAATATGTTTCTCTCTCTTACATAGTTTTTTTCTTTCAAAAAGCTTTAGACGATATAAGAACACTTTAAGTTTTTCTCTCTTTCCATGGTTCTATTCTTCTTATGTTATCTTTCTTACTCCTTTTATCAACAACATCTTCTCTTCAAGCTTTCTTCTATATATAGCTTCTCTTGAAAGATGATAGTTAGACAAAGAAGATGACTTTTGAAGATCTGGAAGCCTTTAGATGTGAAGTCTGACTTTAGTCCACTTTGTAAGGTCCAAAGCCTTTTCTTTTACCTTAAGCGAAACTTGAGTTTATATGATGTGACAGAGCAAATGGCTTCAAGGAAACATTCCCAAAATGTTCGTCTTCTCTTACAATGTCTTTTTCTTGGGTGTCATCATTCTGATAATATATTTCTGCCTTATTGATCTACATAGATATCAAGAATCAAATTATACAAGCATCGAAGTATTTTTTTTGTACATGAATTAAATGTTTTGAACGTTGATAAGCGTTAATCAGTGTAGCATGTTTAGGACATTTAATCATTTGTCATTTCATTAATAAATGCATCGTTTGCTAAGACAAATAACATGGATATTTATCAGATGATATAAACATTAGATGTTTTTTCAAAGGCTAAAGCTTTTATCGGTCATTCATCAGGCCATATTTTCTTTAGAAAGCTTTGCTTGATATAACATTGTACTCAATGAAAAATTTTCTTTAACCTTTGTAAGAAAAATAGGTTTGTTTCCCTCACTAAGAGGGGGGGGGGGGTGAATTGGTAATGAATAAAAACGATTTCCTTTTCTATCTTTTTGGAAACTTTGAATGATCTTTAATCTATCTTGAATTTCAAGCAATAAAAGAGAAACAATGAAAGTAAAAAAGATAAGGATAGAAAAACAAACACAAGTTTTTATACTGGTTTGGCCTTAATGCCTACATCCAGTGTCCTTCCAATCAACCTTAGATTGAAAGCCAATGCACTATGAAGATTTGAGTTTTTACAACAAGGCTTTATAGAGAACATCTCTCAAATGTAACCACTTCTCTAACTCACCAATCTAATATAGACACCAACCAAACCATGCAGAAAGAACAATCATCTTCTCTACAGTAACCTTTTAAGACCCTTCTCAAAGTCACAAGAACACCAAGTTCTTCTTTCTGGCCACACGCACAGGGAATACCACATCCAAGATTGCAAAGGAAAAAGTCTGATGAGGTAAGAATACACCTTAATTGTGCAGTAGTTGATCAACAAGCAAAGCGTTCAAATCTGTCCTTCAAGAACCCTTCAAGAATATCTAGTTCTTTGTATCTTGATTCTTGGAGCAACTAAGCACACTTGCAGTTCTTTTCTTAACACACTAATATCAGATATAAAAGTTTAGAATGATAAAAAAGTCTTTAATGCAGAGTACAAAGTGACATTATATAATTTTCTCATGACAGACACATTTTACTCGATTACAAAAATAATGTAATCGGTTGCACTTTTAACAGAGTTACACCAGAATTAGATTGAAACAAATTTAACTGATTAAGCATATAATGTGATCGATTCCACAAAATATGTAAGTCAATACATATGAAAATATGACCGTTATTACATTTAAGACTTATCATCAAAACAATTTTCAATGTTTAACAGACTTAATGAATTACATAAACTATGTAATCGATTAAGTACAACACTTAGATAATTTTGAAAACTTTTTCTTCACAAAACTCATCACAGAACATTGCAGAAAGGTGTTTTGCAAAGGCACGAGTTTTATTCGATTATACATATAATGTAATCGGTTAAAAGTTGTAGCTTGCCACACTTTAAGCAATAGTTATCTGATGAACCTTATTGATTACACAACCCTTGTAATCGATTACTTCATACCGATAGTGCATTGCGCAAGTGGTTTTCTCATATTAAAAATATGAGAATGCATACAGTAGATGTAAACACATGTATGATCATAGCAAGTATGCAAATAAACCAATTTAATCAATGTATGTTGCAGTCATGGAAACATATGTATTGTCATTATAAAAAACAAAACATGTGTTGTCATCATCAAAAACCACATAAAGAAGAACCACATAAGGAGTTGGGTTAAGCATTCATATTGCTCCCCCTATCAACAATCTCCCCTGTTTTTTATGATGCACAACCATGATATGTAAAACACAATCATGATGCACAAACTAGAAATTGTTTTGCCAGATGCACACAAGTATTGCCAACAATTTCTACGATTTCTCTAATTTTTAATATCCCTAAATTTTTCTCCCTTTGGGCATTAGCAAAAAAGGTATTAAGAATTAGAATAGTACAATTTCTATAATTTTTCTCCCTTTGTATTTGGACAAATTAATATCAGAAATCGATGCTCCCACTATAAATATGCAGTATTTCAAAAACATTTCAAATGCAAAGTTCAGTATTAGAGCAAAATATAGAGATGTAACAAAGTATACACAATAAAATCAGTTTCAAGCATGCATTATATGTAATAGCAGATATCAGAGTAAAAACAAATAGTGCTTGAAGACAATGTACTTGTTGTGTGTTACCATTCATAATGCCTAAGATGATTTACAGCGGATATGAAACAAAAAGTACTAGAATGTATGAACATATATGTCATCAGAATGACAGTTTCTGAATGTATGAAAAGAAATTCAAACCGCATTCGTAGTATTAATCGATTATATTACTTTTGTATGTCGATTAAACTCTGCAGAGTACTGAAAATCCATTTCAGATCAGTGGTTAAGTTCATGTTCAGTAACAAACCGCATGTGATACTCAAATGGTTTATGATTTTACTTTGAAATCCTTCCTTGAGTTCTTGTCTGCCACCAGTATAACTTATTTTCCTGCAAGGTCATCAAATGGTTTGGATGCAAGTACCCAAATAAACTTGGGGCCTTTAATGTTAGTCATAGTAGTTGGTTCCATGGGAATCCACTTAAACTTTCCTCTAGGAACACCAACCTTTTTATAGTAACAAGTTCTAACAATGTGACCAATTGAATTGCAATAGAAACAAGTAATATTAGAAGGTTTACTCAAGTTAGTAAATTTCTTTGAGTTAAAACATTTATCATGGTACATATTCCTTGCTTATTTATTATTCTTCTTTGTGATCCTAGAACAACTTCTAGGTTAGCCCTTCCTAGAGTAAACTTGGCCAATGTGCTTGTTAGGTACTTAATTTTTTCAAGATATGTAAGGCAATCTTTGCAATCTGTTTTAACAATTTCATTTTCAGATTTAGCATTCAAAGCAGATTGTAAAGCTTCATCAAGATCAATTTTCAATTTATCATTTTCTTTAACAAGGTTATTAATCTTGTATTCAAAGTCTTTCCTTTCAGAGTTTAATCGGTTAACATTATATTGAAGCTTCATTACTTCTGCATGGAGTTCCTGAAAGGCGTCCAACAACTGATAGTATTTGTCCTCTATAGGCTCATCTCCAAAGCTGCTACAACTGCTTTCTTAACAACGGATCCAACCATGAGACACAAGTTTGTCTCCTCTTCTAGACTATGGTTGTCTTCATCACTTGATGAATCTTCAGAATCGCTATTCTCCCATGCAATATAAGCCTTCTTTTGCTTGCTCGTTCTTCTTTCCTCATTTAACCTTTCTTCATATTTTTGTTTCAGCTTCAAGGTTGGACAGTCAGGCTTGATGTGACCCTCTTTTCCGCATTCATAACAGGTGAGAGTTGCAGCCTTTCCTTTCCTTCTACCTCCTCTTGAATTGCCTGCAAAATCAGATGCAATATTTCTATTTTTCATAAACTTTGTAAATTTCTTTACCATCATGTTTAACACTTCCTTTTCTTGAACATCTGCATCAAAATCAACATCAGACTCATTGCATCTTGAGGCTTTCTTACTGGATATTTTGAGAGCTATGGACTGCTTCTGTTTAGTTTCCTCTTCCTCTCTTAGTCTACCAAGCTCCAACTCATGCTCCTTGAGCTTTCCAAAGAGTGTAGCCATATTCATTGTAGTAAAATCTCTTGATTATGATATGGCAGTCAATTTAGGTTGCCAACTCTTGTTTAGGCTCTTCAGGATCTTTATGTTAAGCTCCTCCTTCTCAAATGCTTTACCTAGTGTAATAAGGTGATTGACTTTGCGTGTGAACCTCTTTTGCACGTCGTAGATATTCTCTCCAGCCTTCATCCTAAACATCTCGTACTCTTGGATCAGAGAATTCTTTCTTGCCCAGAACTTTCCACATTTCTTTTGCACTTTTGCACGTGGATACACTGAAAAACTCGTCAATGGTAAGTGCAGAGGAGATAATATTTCTAGCTTTTATATCATACTTGCACGTTTATTTTCATCTTGATTCCATTCAGAAAAATTTTTCAAAACACATTTTCCATCAACAGTTTTAGTAGGGCCATTTATTACAGCATCCCAAATTCCCTTATCAATAGATTCTAGAAAAATTCTCATTCTTATTTTCCAAAAGGGATAGTTCTCTCCCGCAAACAGAGAGGGTATGTTTGTAGAAGCACATCCACCAAAGGTTTGAGAAATAGATGCCATCAGAATCAATTAGTCGATTTCACAGAAAACATAATTGATTATTTTTGGAGCAATTTTCGAAAAACTAGCTCTGATACCAATTGTAAGAAAAAATAAGTATGTTTCCCTTACCAAAAGGGGAAGGGGTGAATTGGTAATGAATAAAAATGATTTCTTTTTCTATCTTTCTGGAAACTTTGAATGATCTTTAATCTATCTTGAATCGCTAGCAATAAAAGAGAAACAATGAAAGTAAAAGAGATAAGGATAGAAAAACAAACACAAGTTTTTATACTGGTTTGGCCTCAATGCCTATATCCAGTTTCCTTCCAATCACACTTAGATTGAAAGCCAATGCACTATAAAGATTTGAGTTTTTACAACAAGGCTTCAAAGAGAACAACCCTCAAACGTAACCACTTCTCTAACTCACCAATCAAATATAGAGAACAACCAAACCCTGTAGAAAGAACAATCCTCTTTTATGGAGTAACCCTTTGAGACCCTTTTCAAAGTCACAAGAAAACCAAGTTCTTCTTCCTGTCCACACGCACAGGGAATACCACAATCCAAGATTGCAAAAGACAAAGTTTGATCAAGTAAGAATACACCTTAATTGTGTAGTAGTTGATCAGCAAGCAAAGCATTCAAATTTGTCCTTCAAGAATCCTTCAAGAATATCCACTTCTTTGTATCTTGATTCTTGGAGCAACTCAGTGCACCTGCAGTTCTTTTCTTGACACACTAATATCATATATAAAAGTTCAGAATGATAAAAAAAAGTCTTTAATGCAGAGTGCAAAGTGACATTATATAATTTTCTGATGACAGAAGCATTCTAATCGATTACAAAAATAGTGTAATCGTTACACTTGTAACAAAACCAAAATTACGTTCAAACAAATTTAACTGATTAAGCATATAATGTAATCGATTGCACAAAACATGTAAGTCAAAACATATGAAAATATGATTGTTATACTAGTTAAGACTTATCATCAAAACAATTTTCAATGTTTAACAAACTTAATTGATTACATAAACTGTGTTATCGGTTAAGTACAACACTTAGATAATTTTGAAAAATTTTTCTTCACAAAACTCATCACAACACATTGTAGAAAGGTGTTTTGCAAAGGCACGAATTTTAATCGATTATACATATAATGTAATCGGTTAAAACTTGTAGCTTGCCATAGTTTAAGCAATAACTATCTGATGAACCTAATTGATTACACAACCCCTATAATTGATTACTTCATATAGATAGTGCATTGTGCAAGTGGTAAACACATGTACGATCATAGCAAGTATGCAAATAAACCAATTTAATCAATGTATGTTGCTTTCATGGAAATATATGTATTGTCATTATCAAAAAGCAAAACATGTGTTGTCATCATCAAAAACCACATAAGGAAGAACCACATAAGGAGTTGGGTTAAGCATTCATATTGCTTCCCCTATCAACAACCTTAGTGTTATATAAGAGATAGACTTTTGTTCTCATAAGAAGCTAGCTTATTTTGCTCGTACTGTCTATTTAGGGATTTCAATGAGAGATACTTTCTTTTATAGGTTGTTTATAATATTCTAATTCATTTAAATAGTTTGGTCTAATAAACATTATTTACATTCTTGTCTTCAAACATTTTACAAATTAATATGCCAATGTAGTTTATGTAGATGTCAGGCTGAGCTAATTATGTCGATTTCCAGGTTCTTGTCCTTGTGAGGGTATATACTAGTCGTGTTGTTGTGTTGCTTGTCTAAGCTTAGTTATCATCAATCTAGCTTCAGAAGAATGCGAACATTTATGTTGGAGCTCGGTCAGTACTTACGTAGTTCAGTCCTCATTAGATTAGATTGGAAGATGTTGGATATTGTAGATAGAGCTCGAACATTGCTTTTCGTAGCTTGGTCTTCATCTCGGAGCATCTCAGATGTTGTTGGTGGAGCTCGATCTTCATCAAATTAGCTTGGAAGAGCTTGGTCTTCATAGAAAACCTGATTTAGATGCTTCCCCTTCAAACAATAACAAAAGTTAGGGGAAATAGCAGAACATGTAATGATAGAACACAATACAAATGAATATGGCATGGTTACATAATGTCATATATTAAAACACAAAATAGGGGTTAATGAAGTAAAGCATAATAAAGTTTAAAACACATCAAATTTTATAAATAAAGCAAAATTATGAAATGTTCTTAGTGAAATCCTAAATGGTAAATGAGTTCTTAAGGAAAAACATTAGAATAGGTGTTTAATCTTCGTCGAATTCTCTTTCCTCCTTTAGATCTTCTTCCTCCACATCATCATTCGAAGTGGCATTGTCACCTCAAAGTGTATGATCTTTGATTTACTATTGGATTCTTGCAATCTCTTTATCTAATGCATTTAAATATTGCTATGTATGTAGAATTATTGGAGATGAGCATTGTTAGTTACTTCAGCACACATTTCTCGACATCGATCTTTGGGCAAACAGTTGAGGCAACATTGGACATGTCAATGTTGATTGGATCCATGTCCTTTCCTTTGTTAGTTTAAGGGTCATCCTTGAAGGCCCGACTATATCCCTTTTTCGAAGACCCACTTAGTTCTAATAACTTAGTTGGTATGATTTCTTAGAACAAGTTCCCAAATGTCATTCCTTTTGAATTGATTTAGTTCATCCTACATTGCTAGCGTTCACTTTTGATATTTTAAAGCATCTTCCACTGACTTTGGGTCTAGTTGAGATACAAAGGAGACATTTAGGTATAACTGACTTAGTTGTCTTCTAGTGGAGGCTCCCTTACATACATCTCTTATGACATTTTTCATTGACACATATTTTGGAATAGCCTAGTCTTTGGGTAATTCAATTGATTGGTTGTTGCTTGTATCAGTAGGTTGTTTATCCACGTGGATTGCTTGAGATTCCTTTGTTGAATCTATACCCATTTCATTAAATTCTACACTAGTTCTTGTTGTAGATTTGTTAGTCTTATGGTCTAAATACTCATCAAATGAAACATGAATAAATTCTTCAATAGATAATGTTCTTTTATTATATACTTTATATGCATTACTCGTCAATTAGTAACCTAGAAAAATGCCTTCATCAGCTTTAGAGTCAAATTTTCCAAGATTGGATTTGTCATTGTTTAGTACAAAAAAACACTTGCCAGCAAAAACTTTAAGGTGTGATATATTTGGTTTTCTTCCTTTTGAAGAGCTTACAATGTGTGAATTTCAACATGGATATAATTAAGGTTATGTTGATTACATAACATGAAGTACCTACTGCATCTACCTAAAATTATTTTGGCAAGGAGTTCTCATTCAACATTGTCATTGCTAGCTCTTTTCGAGGACTTGTTTTTCCATTCTACAACACTATTTTGTTGTGGTGTTCTAGGAGATGAAAAATTGTGAGAAATGCCATGTTTTTTCACAAAATATTTCAAGCTTTCATTTTGAAATTCATTCTCATGATCACTTCTAATTGATTTAATTTTCAAATCATTTTTATTTTGAATAAAAATACTAAATTTCTTGAAAACTTTAAATGTATCACTCTTTGCTAAAATGAAGAAAGTCTAGGTGAATCTTAAAAACTCATCAACCAAGAAAAATGTATAATAATTTTCACCTATACTTTTAGTTCTAGAAGGTCTGAGTAAGTCCATGTGAATTAACTTAAGAGGATTCATAGTTGGTATAGATTTTAAAGTTAGTTTAGTTTTTTTCAAAAATATTTAATAAAAATGTTAATTTTAATAAAAATATTAGCATAATATTTATAAAAAAGAAATTGTCCCAATTTAAAGGAAAACAACATTGTTTCTTTTTGTTTACAAAATTTGAAATTAAATTGAATGTCTACATATGGTATTAACAATGTCATGTGACAACTTTTAATTGATAAATGGACAAAAATAAAATATAAATTTAAAAAGTAAATTTATAAAAATTACAAATTGACATGTTAAACTAACTTTAATACCATTTGTATAATATTAACGGAAGAGACCAAATTAAATAAATTTTGAAATAGCAAAGATTAAATTTAGATGAAAAAAAAAATTAAAAAACCAATTAGACACTTTTCGACAAAAACAAGAATGAAATGAATAATTAAACCAAAAATAAAATTTAAAAAATGCTAAAGAAATATTTATTACAATTTAAAAATAATTGGTAGAGATTTAATGTTTTAATAGTTATATTATATTGATTATTGGATAACTTTGAATTAATTAGCACATATTTAATAAATTATATTAAAGTTAATTGATGACTTCAAGTAGTATATTAATTTTTCATTTATGACAATAACTTTTATTTGCGAAGATATATATTAATAACATTAATTACAGTTGTGTTAAATAAAAGTAAATCTTTAAGTAACTTTATAAATTTTTAAATTAAACAATTAAAATAATGTACTAAAATAATCCATAAACTAATCATTTCAGCTTATAAAAAGAAAAAAAAATATCATGTAGGGACTTAAGAAATGATTTTTAAGAATGATAGTGGTTTTAAAATGGTGATATTTAGTTATTTTAACATCAAATTGTTTTAGTACAAATAACTACAAGAAAATATTAGAGGGGTGAAGAGTGATTTTAAAACTTTTAGCAAATGGTGTCTGATAAGTTTTCAAAAGATTGATAGTCAAAAGATATTTTCGGATGATTGAAGGAGTAAAGCAATAAAGCACAAATTTTATACTGGTTCACTTGATCTTAGTTATGCTTATTTCTCCCTCAAGAACTCTTACGGGATTCCATTAATCTTCAAGAAGATTACACGAGTTTTACCTCTTTAGGTTTACAATGAGTATTCTACCCACTCTTGGTTCATCTAGTAAACACGACTAGTCCGAATTTACCACTCCTAATATACAAGTATTCTAACCACTTAGGTCTTAAGTATTCTAACCACTTCTGGTCTTAACCCTAGAAACTATTTTGACTATTTAACTTAAATGAGCTTAACACTAAGTGTTTTAATTCTCTTCAGAATGTACAACCCAATCAGTGTTTAAGAGCAAATACACATTGATAACTCTTAAAGAAGGGATAAAACAATAAAAGGAAATCTAAGATAAAAGTTCTTTTCTCCAACAAGTTTTTCTTCAAACAATATATGAGGAAAGTAATAACAAGCTTGTTTTAACATTCAAATGATCTCTCTATTATTCTGTTTTTTTCTTCTTCTCTTCAAGCTTTCGTCTATTTATATCTTTTCTTGAGAAATGACCATTATATTGATGATAACGCTCTAAAAATCGTTATTTTTATACTTAAAATTCACATCAAAACACACCCTTTATGACTTAGAATTAGCTTGAAATCGTGCGAATTGCTTAAGTTAGAGAGAAAGAGAGTCAAAGTAGGTTTTCTGGGTTTTATGCTTGGTTTCGCTTGTTTTGACAGGATTTATCAGGAGTTTGATGAATGAATTGAAGGAAAAGAAGTGTTGGATGCAGAAGAAGGTGGAAGAATGAAGCAAAGTTGAACCGCAACCACTGTTGGGCAGTGATAGCACCACCGGGTGGTGAGACCTTCTATGATTACACTACCACACGCTTAAAGGGCACCGCCAAGGGGTGAAGATGGAATCGCAGCCACCGCCAAGCGGTACAACCCGCCGTAGGGCGGTGGACTCGTCAGTGGAATTTAAAGAGAATGCTTAAGCGACAACGCTGAGGGGTGGATTAGGTGTCGTGCCTACCGCCAGACGGTGTTACCACAACTGGGTGGTGTACTTATGGGTCTGGGCTTATTTTCAGTTATTTTTCTGTGCTTTAAACAGAAGTGCACGAACCAGAGCATGTATCTTTTGGCAGAAAGGATGCAGAAACACGGTTTTGACACCTTGGAGGTGGATTTTGGATGCGAGAGCTCCAATATTACAAATCCAACGTTATCTTTTATATTCTTTCCATTCAATTCATCTAGTTTCACCATGATTATGGTGAACTAAGCCTTTTGTTGTTGGGGAACGATGTAATTCTTTGAAACTCTCTTATTTCAAATTTCTTATTTTATTCATATACTTGTGTTTATCAATAGTTTAAGTTTTTCTTCCGTTCTTGCTAATGCTTTGTTTAAGACGTTATTCAAACACATCATCTTTGATTCTTTCTATATGGAGACGTATAGTTAGGTCTAGACATGAAGAATTTCTCTTGATGATGAATATTACCTAGAGATAGGAATATGAAAGTCAATTGCCTTAAACTTCTATTCACATCAATGCATGAATAATTGTTAGGGAGACTAGAGATAGTAAACTAGTAATTGTTATTAGGCTTTTTTCATCGAGAGATCGGGTTTAGAGTAAAATAGAAAGTGGCATAAACATTGATAACAAAGTTGAATCTAATAAGAATATTAGATATTTGAGAGTGGATTAGGATGAAACCGTAAACCCCAACAACACCATTCATCCATATCTTTTACTGCCAACTGATCAAATCTTTGCATACATGTTTACTTCTTGTTTTACATTTAAAACTACACTTAATTTTTATTCAAGTCTTATGCTTTCCATTAATCACATGAATGTTTAGGCCTAAGAGTCCTTTGGGAGATGATACTCGGACTTACCGTCTATTTATTACTTGATACAATCTGGTACACTTGTCAGGGTGTTAACAATTAAGAGGTTGACTTCATGTAGAGATGGTAGCCTTTTTAGGTGAGAAGTCAAACACAAGTGACAAGTGAACCAGACAAGGATTGACATGAATGTTTACTTCTTGTTTTACATTTAAAACTACACTTAATTTTTATTCAAGTCTTATGCTTTCCATTAATCACATGAATGTTTAGGCCTAAGAGTCCTTTGGGAGATGATACTCGGACTTACCGTCTATTTATTACTTGATACAATCTGGTACACTTGTCAGGGTGTTAACAATTAAGAGGTTGACTTCATGTAGAGATGGTAGCCTTTATAGGTGAGAAGTCAAACACAAGTGACAAGTGAACCAGACAAGGATTGACCTTGCTCCTATGTATGTCCACTCATGATGGAAAATTAGAGATCACGTAGTTCTGGTAAAAAAAGGTTGGTTTAACAATGTTGACATTTTTTGGTTTTGAAGATTTTTGGATTTTTTTTTATTTTAAGAATGGTGGGAAAAAGGAAAGAAATCGGCCATAGGCCAACGCGTAGTTATACTCTTTATTTTATGATTTTAAAAATAAACGTTATTTGTGTGTAGTAAAAAATAATACCTTTAGAAAAAAACTTCAAAGTACAATAAAAAGAGAAAAAGAAGGGTGTAGAGGTGACATACCATTATAGGTTTTGGTAGTCCCCTGGTTCTTCCTTGGTGGTTGTCTGACAGAACCCTTTTGCGTGAGAACTTATTTTCCTCTATATTCTCTTCCTCCCTTTCTATCTTTATGTGTGTCTTTCCTTGGTGGTTGTCGTTGACAGGACCCATAAAATCCCCAGGTTAGTGGGATCCAAGTGTCAAGGCAGAGAATATTAGACTCAGAAAGTGGAAGACAAGTGGCAACATGGGAGTGGACCGTTCGGTTTTTTACGGTGATATTTAAAGTGGGATTTCAAAATCTGGTGCCACTTTTCTACATGCAATCTTCTTCTCCAAAATTTTGAACTTCCATTTTCTCCTTATTCTCTCTAGATTTATCCACCTTCTCTCTAAGATGTCTCACCTTCTACTTCTCTAATCATCGTTCAGGCAGCGTCTGATACTTCCAAACGCCAAGGACTTTCATTTGAACCGATCAAGTTATAGTTTTGAAGTGGTAAGTCCAATTTCATCATCCTTTATGGTTCATGCATTTTTGTCACATGCAAAGCATGGTTTTGTATTGCATGTGTTCATTTAGTCTTTCTCTGAAACTGTTTCCTATCCTTGATTCCATGGTCGACTATTTTCTTTTCACCGATCCGAAACTTGTAGGAAGCTTTAGGAATTACGTGCGCTATAGGCAATACTGCAAAAGCTTAACATTTTCTGGGTTTTGAGGTAAGGGAAGCTAGCTAATTTAATTACAGGATTTAGATGCATGAAAATGTTGTTGGATGATATTGCATGTATGCGAAATTGATTATTTGGGGTTCGGTGCTGTTGGTGGGGAACATTGTTGCTGTTTGTATGATGGTTGTACTTTCTGCATAATTTTGGGTCATGATCGAGAGAAATGGTATGAACTGGTAGAGATAAGGTCTAATCTAAATTCTACAGTATTCTGCATAAGTCTGTACTAGAAGACCGAGAGGTCCTTAGTGATCGTTCGGTCTGTTATGTGTGTTTGGTCTTAACTGAGTTCTTCTTTAGTAGAACTTCAGTTAATGACAGATCGGTCTTGTATTATGTATAATAGAATATAGCGTTCGGTTTAAGCATAGTTTTACATTTCCACTTAGTAGTCATCCTAGATAAGGTATTCAATATTGTTTAAGCTTTCAATATGATAAATATTCTCAGTTTGTAAACAATGTTCCATTATTTCAGCAATCAGTCTTAGTAGTGCTCAGTCTTGTGCTGACACTCGGTCTTGTAGTGCTCAGTCTTGTACTAGCACTCAGTTCCTTAGAGTACTCGGTTTATAATATAGTTCGGTTTCTTAGAATGTCAAGTAAAATGAGTAAGTATTTAAATATAAAATGCCCATTTATATTATCCGTGTTCGATTCCAATCAAGAGTGTTCGGCTCAAACCAATAAGTGTTCGATTTAAGCTAATAGTGTACAACCTAAGTTCTTGTCATTTAGGATAAATCATTAGAGGTCGGCCCAAGACCATAGTTTTCGTTATAGATCATAATAGTTAGGTACAATATTTAAGTGATCGGTTTAGCCTTAGAACTCGGTTATTCAGATGTTCGATTTCAGTGGCGTTCGACTCATACTTGAGTTGCTGCTCTTCACATGACCATTTGATCATGTACATTTATAGTGAATAATATTATGTTCAGCCTAAGCTCAAAATGTTCGTCCTAAGATATAAGTATTATTTCTAAGCTAAACGGTGTTCAACTCTAGTCAATAGTCTTCGGTCTAAGGTTCAAGCGTTCAGCTCATGCGTGAGTCTTACTTTTCAAATGACCATTCGGTCATATTCATGTATAGGGAGTGTTCTCCCGTTTGGTATTGTATAAAGGTTTTGTAATCTCTTCTTCTTAGTCTTGTTCAAAGGTGGGAGTGGTTTTACTGTTTGTATGACTTTATTTAAAGATGTTATGAATGATGAAGTATGATGGTATAAAAGTATGTTGTGATAATTCTAATGAGATGTGAAAGTACGAAAGGATAATTGTAAGATGGATATTGAAGGGAATTCCAAGGTGAATGTCTCATGGTTGGTTTTGAATGGTAGAGTATGAATAGGGTCAGCTTTGTATTGGCGTTCATCCTGACATTCTAATGATCACCGAGTCTCAAGTAGAGAATGGTGATGCATGTTGTGAGAATAGTAGGAGGCCCTAGCCCGGACAGTGTGTAGACCTTGACTTAAGGTGTTTTAACGGGCTAACCTCGTGTGGCAAGCTCAAGGGTTTTCCATGCTGTGGTAATACTGATGAGTTATGTCAAGTTACCATCGACGAGTGCAAGAACGACCATAGTTACATATTCATACAGTCCAGACAGTCAGTGTAAAGTGGTTGGTTATAACATGTTTGTATTTGTTCTCTGAAAATGTATGAATTGTTGATACGCTTGTCTAGATTGTATGTTAACATAGTTAATTCAATTACACTAGCTTACCCTTATTTTTCTGTCTTGTCATGTTGTCCGTTTGGTCGTCCTTGTCACTGCAATGATCATCCTGTGGGTATGAGCAGAAGGTGCTAAAGGTACGTTGGAGCAGGCGTTGGAAAGAGAAGGCAGCTTCCTCTAGAGTAAGACCGTTCGGTCTTGTAATTCTATGTCTTAGTTTAGGACCGTTCGGTTTATTGATTTTTATGACCGTTCAGTTTGTACTTGTAATAGTTCAGTATAAGTTTTTTTGTAAAGTTTTTAATTTATGGTTATTTTAGGATAACTATAAATTAACTTTATTTTTCCCTATAACTGTTCTATTTTATTATAAATGTAAGAACTCTTAGGTATAGTTTAAGGCTATATTTTTGGGATGTTACACTGAGCCATGTGTATGCCACGTTTTTATTTTTTTCTAAAATATTTGCCATGTTCTTCCCAAACCCTTCCTTCTTCTCCCCTAATCACTCAAAATTTCCACTCATCTATTTCACAGCCACCATTATTACTAAGATATGGATCTTCTACCAGTTTTAATACAGGTTGACATTTTTTGCATTCATCAATTGCTTATATTTTAGTTGGGTTTCCTGGTTTTAATTTACAAGTGGCTTTTAACAGTGGACTGCAAAATTGAGGTGCACGAGAAGAATGACAATCCCACACTCGTGATTTCTAGTTGGTAAAGGTGCGAGGATTTTGTGATTGTTTTTGGTTTTTGGTGTTTGTGCATGTTGGTGATGCAGATGAATGCAGTAGATGATGGTGGTTGTTAGGCGTGAGGGTTGATGGAGGAGAAAGTCGTGATAGGTTAAGGGTTTCGAACTAGTTTTGGTTTAGAGATGACCATGGCAACACGAGTTAAGGTTCACAAATTGGTCTCGTGGTAGAGGATGAGAATCATGATTGGGCTTTTTATTTGGGTTTCTTTTAGATTTGCGATAAAGGTGACTAGGATATCTAGGTTTCTACAAGTTTTTTATTAGGACGAAGGAAGATAGTAATCACAATTTGGGTTCATGGAGGTCTTGTGATGTGGTTTTCTGGTTTGCTGGTTCATTTGGCACCGTGGTAGGTTTGCTCACAGTTTGCAGATTTTACAATTCTCAGACTTAGGTTTCTGCTTCGCAAGTTCCATGGTGGTTTGCAATGAAGGGGGTTTCTGATGGAGGTGGCTTCACTGTGGGGAAGTTGTTTTGAAGGAGAAACAATGATGGAAGGAGAGGAATAATGATGGGTGTGAAAGATGTGGCATACACCTGGCTCACCGTTAGCCACCTCATACAAAAACTTAACACCATTCAATTTTAAGGACTAAACATAAGAGTTTCAAAACTAAGAGGACTAAAATTAACAAATCTTTTGAAGAGGGATGAAACCTAAAATCGCTTGATAGTTTAGGGACTAAACATATTTAACCCAAAAATAAATCAAATAAAATTCAAGACATTGATTATAATTATTGTTAGAAACTTTGCAAATTTTTAAAATTATCTTTTTTCTCCTTTTAAAAAAAACTGACACAGCAAATTATAGTATAATATCAATATATTATTTTTAATTATTGCTTATAATTATTGGTATAATATTTATTCAAATTATTACAATATTAAACATTCCTTTATCTAAAAACCAATATTTTAAAAATATTTTCTAGTGATGTCTTGAAGATATGCATAAAATTCCTGGGCTTTTTATACTAAATTAAAGTTTGAGAATTATGTTGAAAATAGAATGGCCTAGTTTCAATACCAAAAGGGGGCTGAATTGGTGAAACACAAAAATCAAAGTCTTTTTAAAATCTTTTTTGTAAAAGGATGATCTTTCAAAAGTTTTTTTAATCGTAAGAAATAAGATTTTTAAGTGCAATGGGAATAGTTGACTATGTGAAAAGTAAAGTCGACTTTGAAAATAAAAGTGCAGGGATAGAAAATTCAAACGCGAATTTTTATACTGGTTCGGCCAAACTGCCTACATCCAGTGTCCTTCCAATCCTAGGAAGCAAATGCACTATAATGATCAGGGTTTTTACAACAAGGTTTCTATAGCGACCTTCACGTCAAAATATAAAACACCTCTCTAACCCTCTAACCAAAATATAGGCATATACAAAACAAAGAACAACAAGATGTCCCCTCTCCTACAGTCTTTAATCTCTTTGAACAATCCTCTAACTCCAAAACACTGCACATCTTCTTCCTATTGTCACAACAGGGCAACAATAATCTCCACAAGATTGAGAGAAACAGTTGATCACAAAAATCAAAGTCTTTTTAAAATCTTTTTTGTAAAAGGATGATCTTTCAAAAGTTTTTTTAATCGTAAGAAATAAGATTTTTAGGTGCAATGGGAATAGTTGACTATGTGAAAAGTAAAGTCGACTTTGAAAATAAAAGTGCAGGGATAGAAAATTCAAACGCGAATTTTTATACTGGTTCGGCCAAACTGCCTACATCCAGTGTCCTTCCAATCCTAGGAAGCAAATGCACTATAATGATCAGGGTTTTTACAACAAGGTTTCTATAGCGACCTTCACGTCAAAATATAAAACACCTCTCTAACCCTCTAACCAAAATATAGGCATATACAAAACAAAGAACAACAAGATGTCCCCTCTCCTACAGTCTTTAATCTCTTTGAACAATCCTCTAACTCCAAAACACTGCACATCTTCTTCCTATTGTCACAACAGGGCAACAATAATCTCCACAAGATTGAGAGAAACAGTTGATCACGTATCAGACACCTCAATGTGCAGGTTGATCACACAGTCAATGCACACAAATTCTTGCTCATCAAGCAACCACCAAAGAATGAACACCTCGGTCTTCTTGATGAGTTCTTGGAGCTTTGGCACGTACTACAAGAGATCACAAATATGAAAAGAATCAATTAACTCGTTAGAATCACACAAGTCTCTGCAAAAATCAAATTCGCCTCTATATATAGTTTTTCACAAAACTGACACTCCTAAGTCGACTTTGCTATTAATTGAGTCAATTATACTCAGATAGTTATAACAGTTAATAGTAGTCAAACCAACTTAATTGATTACGCATTTAAAATAGTTGATTCACAATCAGTGCTTGGTCAAAGATATAAAATATAACGGTTAGACATCACAAGCATTAACAAAATTTCAAAACATACCTAACTAAGTCGAGTAGCTTGCGCATACAGTCGACTTCGTAACAATTCAATGCAGTTTTGAAAAACTTTGTTTCCAAAAATACTCACAGCACACTTTGGAAAAGTTTGTGTAAAACCACGAGTTTTAATCGATTTACTTCATAATGAAGTCGACTTAAAACTGTTGTTTTGCCACACAATTAAATTTCAATTACAGTGCATGTGGTATTCCTTTTTCAAAACATTTGTTATGCAATCACAAATAAGATCTCATGTAAAACATAGTAAATTTGCATGCTTTGACTAAAACAACACAAACATATTCTCAAATAATCATAAATATAAAAGTAATGAACATGTAACACATATAAACACACAACAACGCATGTTGTTATTAATAATGTGTTATCATCATAAAATACCAGAAATTTTGAGATTTAAGGTTGGCCTAAACTAATGTTCCCATATCAACAATCTCAACAAATTATATACATTTTTTTAGGTAATTTATTTTATCTTTTTTACCCACCATTAACTCTTCTTCTTTTATTTTTATTTTTTATAATTCTAAAAACTAGAATGGATTGGAAAAAGGTATAAGAAAGAAACGGAAATCTGAAACTCACTACATGTATTTCCTTTTAGCATGACTAGAATCTTAATCTTTTCTTTGTTTTTCAGATCTTTCTTTCTATATTTATCATTTTCATCTCTTTTTCTTCTTTTTTATTTTTCTCTTTTTAGAGTTTTGTTTTCTTCAATTTCACCTCCCGCGTTACTCTTTTCTACTTTCTGAATTTCAAATTTACTTCTCACAAATCTCTCAAGGATATATATATATATATATATATATATATATATATATATATATATATATATATATATAATAACATCTAATTTTACATATATACATTTTTTTAACGTTATTAAATTATATAAGTTTATAGAATTTATTTGTTTAAGTTTAAGTTTTAATTTTTTATTTTAGTTCAATTAGAAATATTGTTTTACATAATTATTTAAAATATGTTTTTTACGTAAATATATAAACAACTTAAATATAATTTTATTATTAAAATAATTAAATATTATGATTTGGTTTTTATAAAATAAAATAATTCTTTTAAACAATAATTATATTTTTATAAACTAAAATTAATATAAAAAATAAATTATAACGAATAATAAAAATAAAAAAAATAAAATTGATAAATAAATAAATAATGTTTAATAAACCAAAAATAAAATAAATAATAAAATATCAAAAATAATATTTAGATTGAAATTGTAATAGCCTTATTTTAAATTTAAATAATAATTTCAAAAATAATTGAAATAATTTTATTATTGAAAAAGTAACAATATAAATTTTTTGATATTTTAAAATATAAAAAATCACTATCTATTTCAACTTTAATCTTTTTCTAAAATTAATATTAGTATGGTTAAATTTAGAATCCTAAATTAAGTTTGAATTTAAAATTTGAAATCTAAAAAGTTATAAAAATATGGTAACAAATTTAAATTTTAAATTCAAAATGGAAAAAAGTTATAAAAAAAATGAAGCCTTTTTTATGGACCCTTTTAGTGTCTCTAAAATCTTTTATAATATTTCTAACTTATCAAAAGAGTTTGTATTTCTAACTCATTAAATATTTAGTAAAATATAATTTAACGACTAAAAAGGATAACATCATCTTTTTTATGATTTTGTAATTATAATTTTAAGTTTTCTTTTTTCCATTTTCTTTACTCTATTTATTATGTCTCTTCTTTATTCTTTCCCGAGTTGGCGCAAGGTTAAAGATTACTTGATGATTCAGAATATTTTTGTTCGTACTAAGCAAATCCTTCCAAGAATTAGATGTAAGAGATAATTTTAGCAATATTAATTGATAATGTTTATAATAAAGTATTGTCAACACTGACTAAATACTGAATAACTTCAAGTTTACTGAAATATAAACACAGTCTAATTAAAGAGGAAAACAAATAAAATATAAAATATAAAACGTGTTTAGGTAATTTATTTATTTATATATAAATGCTACATCAACACATTCAGATCGCAGTTCATCGGTTAGAAAGTAGCAGTAAAAATTGCTTCTTCCAATACATGCCCAGCTACTGCATCCAAGAGCTTCGTCTTCGTTACCTGCAAAATGTTATAAATGATAAGAAAATTACACTTAATCTATTGTTAAAAAATTAGAAAAAAATTGTCAAAAGATTATTAAAAAATTGTCAAAAAATTGCAAAAGAAAAAAGTTGATAAAATAATAAAAAAAATAATAAAAAATATTAAATTTTGTACCTGATTATCAAAGAGCATGTGATCATCGAGGGCATAGAGTCTGAATTCAAACCTATCCTCATAGTTAGGAAGTTTGGGTCCTCGCCAAACACGTACCTTCCAATCATTAACCCCTTCTTCAATATTCTCATACTCTCCACCCAGTTCCTCCTTCTTCCCGGAGAACCCTTCAGGAAGTCCGTTCACACTCACCGGAATGTTCACCACCACCCAGTGGGTGAGAGCCACCGGGTTACCCGTCGGATCCACCGCATCAATGTCCTGCACCACAAGTGCCATGCTCTTGGTTTCGGGAGGCAAGTTGTACCACTCCAGTGGGGGAGAAATGTCCCACTTTGAGCCAAGACCTTCTTGCGTGCAGTATCTGGGTAGTTTTCCCTTCCCTTCATTGTCAATTGCTGGTGAAACCAACCTGAATTCGGTGCTGGCCATGGATACGGAGTTAAACTCTTGCTAGGGTTTTGATCTGTGAAGTGTTTCTTATAAGTGTGTAGAAGGCATGGTGAAGTGTGATTGCGGTCGAACATGTGTCATGCCATGGAGAAGAGGAAGAGTATGGCTTTGACACGTTTCACAACATGAAGCGGTTTGGCTTAATCTCTATATTTTTGTCATGATAAAAGTATAAGCGAATTTATATTAATATTTGAGAAACTGGAAGGTAATAACCATTTAATATTAAATATAAACTTAAGTGACTTATTATCGGATGAAGAAAAATAATAATTTATTGAATTAAGATCTACATTATAGAAAGTGGCGACAACTATATATAGGTCTAATATAAATCATTTTTGTTTTTATTATTTGTTAAAATTACTTAATGTATTCTTTAATTTCTTTTGATTTCATGTAATTTTTATATTTGTTAAAAATTGTTAATATGTTTCTTTTTTCTATTAAATTGGTGTGAACTTCTTTTAGTAGATAATAATAACATGACATTTTAGATAATGATAGCTTCTCAGTATAAATGAATTACATTGTCCAAGTTGGGTTATTCAATGTGATACTAATAGTTCACTTTCATGTATCTATTATATTATTATCACAGTTACTTTCACGTTGTTAATTTATGTTTTTCTATACAATTGAGTAGGATAGAGAGATACACGTTTTACTATTGCCTTCCTTATCTTCTAACTTTTGAATCTCGCTTTTTTTGTCTTCTAATTTTTGAATCTTGTGTTTCAAAGTCTTCAAGTCCACTTCAAGGAGAAGTACATGTTAAAAGCACACTGACACTCAAGTTATATTTTCATCAATAAGCTTAATTGTACTTTAAGTATTGGAACTCAATAAACTTACGTTTGCAGCTTAGTCTTCTATTTATAAGTATCTTATGGACCCTAAATTGACATTGGTCCAACGAAACAAACTTACCTTAAATTCGGTTTATTACCAATGAACAGTTGATAATGAGTTATCAAAATCTTTAATCATTCTGTTACTAATTTATTAATTGTTTGTCTGTCCAAGCCCTTGGTCCAATAATAATAACCTAAGCGCTATTCCAATTATGGTCTAACGTCAATCACTTAAACGCTGATCCAATTATGATCTAACACTCATAAAGACATTTAACCTGCTTGACTGTTGACATAAAGGATAGACCGAACGACCATGATGTTAACCGCTCGGCCTATCCTCCGTATCATACACTTTATAAATGTTGTAAACATCAATTTAGTCAAATAGACCACATTAATTATTTTTAACAAATATTAGGACTATTATAACCAAATAAAGTAAACTACCTCATTTAACAATAATTTTCTTTGAAGATAAAAAAAGGCTTCCAGAAGAAAAGATGTAGAAAATCAAGAAGAAAAATATAGAAACACAAATGTGAAAAAGATAAAAAAAGAAAAAAGGAAGTACAAGAGATATAAAAAAGAAAAGAGATAAAGCTGAGTGCTTACAAGTCCAAGAGTAATTGTCAATAGTGTTGAGATATATTGTCTAATTAGTGCAAATAGTGGGAGAGTGAAAATATTTTTGTAATATTCTTTGGTTTATTAAGTTATTCCTTCTAAGCGTTCTCTTTATTAAGAGGGTTTCTTAGTTTTGTTCTTAATCTTAAGGAGGAGACAGAAAATATTATATTATCTGGAGAGATTTGTTTTTATGTAACTTAAAAGATGTTTGTGTACTTGTTATAATTTGGAGAAATTGATGTATTTGTTGCAATAAAAATTTATTTGATTAATATAACTTAAGTTGTGTTTTTAAGAGAGAATTGAAGATGTTTTTGTGTATAAAAACAAAACACATCAATCCAATTATATATTGGTAAAATTAACTCTTTATAAAACTTGTCATACATATTGTGTTTCTTGTAGTGTCATAATATTCAAAAAAAAAAAAAAAGTGAACCAATGATACAAATATAGAAACCAACATATGTATTGTTTTGGGTGTGGGATTTAAAGTCAATCGTTTATACCAGTTCTAATGTCCGTCCTTTGGTTACCATTCACCCTTGTTGTTTATTTATTATGTTTGGAGGTTATCTGCATAGGACACTCCAATATTAAAGTCAATAAAGATTCAACAGCTCAAACAATTAATACATATTAAATTTCATCACTGACCTCTTTAATTCAAATATGTATTTATAGATTTTAGAATGAGTTTTGGATTAGTAATGACCTAATTATGACCTAATTGGTAATAAACATGCTTTGTCTTAAATTCATCAGTGTTAGAGGTAATCGTTCTATAGACTAACCATTCGATCTGTTGATCATAGTCGTTCAGTCTCAGAAGTAATACATGGTTGTGTTTGTGATATAACTAATCATTTAATCATTTAGACTGATCAATCCAAAGTTGACCAGATAATCATACAATATATGTATGTAAAATTCATAGGCACTTCACTTCCCTTATATAATCATCCGAACTCATTGTATATTTAATCATCCATCTCAATCCAAAATTTATTACCCATCCACTCTAATGCCTATTAGTGAATTAACTATGTATCCAACTTGAAAATTTCTAAATATGTTTCGTTCCAATTTTGCAATTATTGTCTCTCCAATAAACTCGATTAGCGAACCAACCTAACATTCTATATACCATATTCATACTAATGCAACTCAATAAAGATATTGAGCATGGTTAACTTATTATCCTTTTACATATATAAGACTTCATTAATTAAATTCATTTATACAAAAATATTATATTTAGTATAGGCCTATACCATATCCATACTAATGCAACTCAATAAAGATATTGAGCATGGTTATATTATCCTTTGACATACCACCTCATTCATTAAATTCATTTATTATATCATATCCTAATGCGAAATGGGCTTTGAAAATAAAAAAGCCCAAAAGATGACTCTGGTCCAATACCTCGCTGATCAAGCAGTGAGTAAACAAAGCTTCGACTAGAAGCTTCAACACGTCAGAGGGTAGGTGAGGATATTTTCCTTGAGGTGTAGAAGCTCTTCGACAAGCATGAGAATGAAGAAGGAGATCGCCTTCCCAAAGGAGATCTGCAGCTGATCAAGAAGAACACTTTGCACGGATGAAGAGTAGAAGGAGAGACGAAAGAGATGATCGGTGAAGAAGATGAAAACGCAAGATCTAGAGATAACAGAGGTAAAACGAAAAACTGTAACTTGTATATTATCTATTATATCTAAAATACAAAAGACAAACTCTATTTATAGAGTTTGAAAAGGGTGGAGCTTTTAATACAAAGGATGGAGCGTAAAACAGAAACTGGGATGTGGTTACTGTGTTTAAAAACAGTAACCCACTCAAAAACTAACAGACTAACTGAATACACTCAAAAACTAACAAACTACTTGAATAATAAAGTCTAATAGCCTCCCCTCAAGCTGGATTGTGTATGGTTACCAATCCAAGCTTGCTAACAATGGTTTTGAATCGAACCTGGTGAGGACATTTGGTAAAAATGTCAGCTAGCTGTTCCTCTGAGCGAATAGGGAGAAGATGTAGGAGATTAGCCTGTATCTTCTCACGAACTACGTGACAATCAAGCTCTATGTGCTTGGTTCTCTCATGGAAGCTTTGATTATGAGCTATATGTCTGGCCGACTTGTTATCACAGTAGAGGGCTGAAATTCCAGCTTCTTGAACTTGTAGATCGTTTAGTAGGTAGTGAAGCCATTGTATCTCGCAAGTAGTGGCTGCTAGGGCTCTATACTCTGCCTCAGTGGAAGACCTTGACACTGTACTTTGCTTCTTTGCTTTCCATGAAATGAGTGATAACCCAAGAAAAATGCAGAAACCTGTGGTTGACCTCCTGGTGTTGGGACAGGTTGCCCAATCTGAATCACTGAAGGCCTTTAAATGCATAGGAGAATCTGCTGGAAAGAATAGTCCTTCTGAAGGTTTAGATTTGATGTACCTAAGCACATGTTGAATAGCCCGATAGTGATAGTCAGTAGGAGATTGAACAAATTGACTTAACAGATTAATGGAAAAACATAAATCAGGCCTAGTGTTTGTAAGATAAAGTAACTTCCCTATCAATCTTCGATATGAAGTTGGGTCTTTCAAATAACTGTCAGTTTTGTAGAGAAAACTTGTATCATTCATAAATGGAGTTGAACAAGGCTTGCAACCCAACATACCCGTTTCTTCAAGGATGTCTAAGGCATACTTCCTTTGGGACATATGAATTCCCTTCTTGGATCTTGCTATTTCCAACCCTAGGAAATATTTAAGATTCCCTAAATCTTTTACTTGGAACATATTGTGTAAGAGGCCCTTTACCCTGTCAATTTCTGTCATAGAATTCCCTGCTAAAATAATGTCATCAACATAGATTAGAAGAGCTGTGAATCCAGTAGTTGTTGTCTTTGTGAAGAGAGAATGATCACTTTTTGATTGAGTGTAGTTGATGGATATAAGGAAAGTGGATAACTTTTCAAACCATTGCCTGCTAGCTTGTTTGAGACCATATAGAGACTTAGTAAGTCTGCATACTTGGCCTTTCTCGGCACCATTAAGACCTGGAGGTGGTTCCATGTACACTTCCTCATTTAAGTCTCCATGTAGGAAGGCGTTGTTCACATCTAATTGTTGTAGAAACCAATTTTGAGATGCTGCTACTGCAATGAGCAGTCTAACCGTAGTTAACTTTGCAACGGGAGAAAATGTATCTAAGTAATCAATCCCTTCTTGTTGGGTATACCCTTTAGCCACGAGGCGAGCTTTATGCCTTTCTATAGTCCCATCTGCTTTATATTTAGTCTTGTATACCCATCTGCAGCCAATAGCTGTCTTTCCTTGTGGAAGCTTCGTTAGAAACCAAGTGTTGTTGTCCTGTAAAGCCTTTATTTCTTTCTGCATTGCCTCAGCCCACACTCCTATGTCTTTGGCTTCTTTGTATGAATGAGGCTCACGATTAGCAGTGATGGCCATGGTATATCTTAAATGTCTCTCTGTCAAAGATTCACAGGATAACAAATCAGATATGGGATAAGGGGTTTTAAGTTTGCTTTTAACAGATATGGATTGGTTCACCTGGTGAACATAATCATTCAAATATGTTGGAGGCTTCCTGGTTCTCTCAGATCTCCTCTGTCTATCATTCCCTTCACTGTTATCAGGTGCAATATCAGTGTCATCTGTTTCTGTTTCATTTCCCTGTACCTCATGCTCTTCAATCCTTTCACCATCATCGTAGACAGGGCTGCCTGCAGGGCTGTGGAAAAGGGTTGTTGTGTCTCCTCCTTCACTGTCTAACTCTGTATTGCTTTGTTGGTGTTTACAAGGAAAAGTATTCTCATAAAAAATAACATTTCTGCTTATAAAAAGCTCTCTAGTATTGATATCTAAGACTATATAACCTTTAACACCATGTTTGTATCCTAGGAAAATTCCTTTCCTAGCTCTAGGATCAAGTTTATTTCTTCCAGCCTCAAGTGTGGAGGCAAAACAGAGGCATCCGAAGGTTTTCAAGTCTAAATAATTGGGAAGAGCATTGTAGACTCTGGTGTGAGGAGTCTCATTGTTAATAATGGGAGTAGGTAGTCTGTTTATGAGATAAATAGTATGACTAACAGCATATGACCAATAAGTATTTGGTATATTAGATTGGAACATGAGCCCACGGGTCACATTAAGGATGTGCTGGTGCTTGCGCTCTACAACAGAGTTTTGCTCAGGGGTTTCAACACAGCTAGTTTGATGGTCAATACCATGTAAATCATATAGACTAGTGCAGCTAAATTCTGGTCCATTATCAGACCTAATGGTTTTAATTTCTTTGCCAAACTGATTTTTGATTTTGACAATAAAATTTTCAAGCAGACCCCTGGTTTGACCTTTGTTAGTCATTAAAAAAATCCATGTGTGTCTACTAAAATCATCTACAATAGTAAGAAAATATTTATGACCATGTATGGAAGGTACAGAGAAGGGTCCCCAGATATCACAATGCATAAGGTCAAAACATGCAGTAGATACAGATTTACTTATAGGAAAAGAAAGTTTATGCTGCTTAGCATAGTGGCAGACATCACAAATGGTATTATCGTTTATTTGAACATAAGGAAAATTCTCACAAATCTGTTTCACAACTTTGTGGCCAGGGTGGCCTAATCTATAGTGCCATATATTTACATCAACTTGCTTAAAAGTAAAAACAGACTTTGATGCAAAATCTGGCTCATGAGTAGGAAAAGCTTGCAAGTAGTATAGGCCCTTGTGAGGATTAGCATACCCAATCATCTTCAATGTAGTGTTTTCCCTTATCTGACAAAGCTCAGAAGAAAAGGTAAGACTGCAGTTCATGTCTTTTGTAAGACTTTGAACAGAAATTAAGTTGAAAGAGAAAGTAGGTATATACAACACATTGAAAATAACAAAATCTTTGGAAAATTAGATAGTTCCTGCATGTTCAGCCGTAACAATAGAGTTGTTTGGTAGTTTAATAGTGATTGGTTTTATTTTATGAAAAGTAACATAATATTTTCTTTCATGAGTCACATGATCAGTGGCTCCAGTATCAATAATCCAGGAGGAAATACCTGGTTTGTCTTCCTGGTCTTTTCTCTGCATCTGATTAATGTTGTGTATGGGTTCTTCAACCTTCTCAATCATCTTGAGGAGTTTCTCAACTTGTTCTAGAGTCAGTTTGTTAAGATTAGTGTTACTGCCTCCTTGGTTAGCTGTTTCTGATCCAATGTTGCTTTGGCAGACATTAGTGGAATTCCATCCACTCTTTCTTTCTTGATTACCCTCATTCTTCTTGTACCAGGGTGGAAACCCATGTTTAGAGTAACACTCATCTATAGTATGGTTCATTTTATTGCAATAGGAGCACTGTTTTCCATGATTGGGATTCCTTCCTCTCCCCCTTCCCGGATTATATGGTCCAGCACCCCTACCTTGACCCTTCCAGGGCTGTTCTGTCTTCCAATTGCTGTTTCTGTCCGTAGTGTTGGCTAAGACTCTGGTGGTCTCACCTGCAGTATGTTGGGTAAAAGTACCAGCATCAGACTTTTCTTGCCTCTCTTGTTGCATAATAAGAGAGAAAACCCGATTAATATTAGGTAAAGGCTCCATCAATAGGATCTGGGTTCGGACAGTGTTATATGTCTCATTTAGCCCTTTTAAAAAACATATGACGTGCTCTATTTCTCTGTACTTCATAGAAACTTTTGACAGTTCACAGCTGCAAGGAGTCTTGCATGTGCATTTGGGTACTGGTCTCAAAAATTCAAGTTCTTCCCATAAGATCTTTAAATCAGTAAAGAACTGACTAACGCTTCTTTCCCCTTGTTTTATCGAATGAATGTCTTGAAGAAGATCCGAAATTTTAAAATAGTCACCTTTAGAGAATCTCTCCTTCAATTCATCCCATAATTCCTTAGCTTCTTCTACGTATATTACACTCTCTGCAATCTGTGGGGAGAGTGTCTTCGTAATCCATGAAAGAACCATAACATTGCATCTTTCCCATGCATCAAACAAAGGATCTTTGTTGCTTTGAGGTTTTTTAATAGACCCATCAATAAACTTGATCTTGTTCTTTGAAAGGAGAGCCCTTCTCATGCAGCGGCTCCAAGAGGGATAATTGGACTCGTTTAAGACCTGAGAAATGAGGGTGAGGCCTGGATTCTCTCCAGGATGTAGGTAAAAAGGGCTTCCTGGGTTAGTAGATTGATCTTTGTCTTCCATGGCAGTAGAAAAGCAAGAAAGAGTCCAAGAAAATAATCAAGAAATCTTAATATCCGAAAAACTGGGCAGAGAAGCAAGGTGGGTATGAACCTGCTCTTGATACCATAATGCGAAATGGGCTTTGAAAATAAAAAAGCCCAAAAGATGACTCTGGTCCAATACCTCGCTGATCAAGCAGTGAGTAAACAAAGCTTCGACTAGAAGCTTCAACACGTCAGAGGGTAGGTGAGGATATTTTCCTTGAGGTGTAGAAGCTCTTCGACAAGCATGAGAATGAACAAGGAGATCGCCTTCCCAAAGGAGATCTGCAGCTGATCAAGAAGAACACTTTGCACGGATGAAGAGTAGAAGGAGAGACGAAAGAGATGATCGGTGAAGAAGATGAAAACGCAAGATCTAGAGATAACAGAGGTAAAACGAAAAACTGTAACTTGTATATTATCTATTATATCTAAAATACAAAAGACAAACTCTATTTATAGAGTTTGAAAAGGGTGGAGCGTTTAATAGAAAGGATGGAGCGTAAAACAGAAACTGGGATGTGGTTACTGTGTTTAAAAACAGTAACCCACTCAAAAACTAACAGACTAACTGAATACACTGAAAAACTAACAAACTACTTGAATAATAAAGTCTAATATATCCCTTATATATTCTTCTTTCAAAAAAAATATCATGTCTTTGTAATATCATTTGTTTAACCTAATCTATTATAATGTATCTCATCTAAATCTCCTTCTTCATAGTCTTGTACAAGAGCTCTTGCCATTAGAAAAATTAATGAAACAATTGACTGAAGGTTTGTAGTTAGAAAAATTAATGAAACAATTGACTGAAGGTTTGTAGTTTAATCCAGCATGCAGTTTTGAAATATTTTTCATTTTGACAAAAAATTGGAACATCAACCATCCATAAGTGATATAAAAAGGAAAGTTTCACATATAATCAAATAAATTATTTATTTTTAAATAAATAAGATATAGGAGCATTTAAATTAACTTTTGAAATACGACAATGTAAAGACTGAATCTTGTCACTTTTCACTTCTTTCGTATATAATCAAATAGGTTTTTGTACGGATATGGGTAAATTTGACCCACTAATTATGGAAATAGACAAATTTGCAAAAAATTACAGAAATGGAGAAGTCGTATTACCCCATGACGACTTCCTAAAGAGAAGTCGTGCCACCATTGCACGACTTCACACTGTTCATATGAACAATGATGAACTCGTGCCACCCAAAAACGACTTCAGTGCGTGGTAATCGATTACTGTGAGCTGTAATCGATTACCAAAGACTTAAAAAACAATTTTTAATGGTTTAGAATGAAATAAAAAGAAATTAAAAATAGAAAAAGTGAAGTCGTGTGGGGGTGGCACGACTTCAATGGATGAAGTCGTGCAACCCCCACACGACTTCACCTTTTCTATTTTTAATTTTTTTTATTTCATTCTAAAATTAAAAAAAAACTATGTTTTTAATGTAAAAAATATTATACAAATTAACTTAAACAACAAAAAATTAGTATAAAATTTACAATAAACCTAAAACCTTAATAATGAATTTCTTTAAATTTTTCCACAATTATTTCTATTTTGTCATATTTTTTATTTAATTTAAATTAGTTTTAATTAAGAAAAATTGCAGCAGAATAAGTTTATTAAGAAAAAATTTATACAATAATTTTAGAACTTCTAAAGCATAAAACTAATAATTTCTAACCATTTTTTAAATTTTTTTTGGAATTTTAAACATTTAAAAATCAATTTTTAATGCTTTAAAATGAAATAAAAAAAATTAAAAATAGAAAAGTGAAGTTGTGTGGGGGTTGCACGACTTCAATAGATGAAGTCGTGCTACCCCCACACAACTTCACTTTCTCTATTTTTAATTTTTTTTTATTTCATTCTAAAATTAAAAAAAAACAATGTTTTTAATGTAAAAAATATTCTACAAATTAATTTAAACAACAAAAAATTAGTATAAAATTTACAATAAACCTAAAACCTTAATAATAAATTTCTTTAATTTTTTCCACAATTATTTCAATTTTGTCATATTCTTTATTTAATTTAAATTAGTTTTAATTAAGAAAAATTGCAACAGAATAAGTTTGTTAAGAAAAAATTTATACAATAATTTTAGAACTTCTAAACCATAAAACTAATAATTTCTAACCATTTTTTAATTTTTTTTTGGAATTTTACACATTTAAAAATCAATTTTTAATGCTTTAAAATGAAATAAAAAAATTAAAAATAGAAAAAGTGAAGTTGTGTGGGGGTAGCACGACTTCAATAGATGAAGTCGTGCAACCCCCACACAACTTCACTTTTTCTATTTTTAATTTTTTTTATTTCATTCTAAAATTAAAAAAAAAACTATGCTTTTAATGTAAAAAATATTATACAAATTAATTTAAACAACAAAAAATTAGTATAAAATTTACAATAAACCTAAAACCTTAATAATGAATTTCTTTAATTTTTTCCACAGTTATTTCTATTTTGTCATATTTTTTATTTAATTTAAATTAGTTTTAATTAAAAAAAATTGCAACAGAATAAGTTTATTAAGAAAAAAATTATACAATAATTTTAGAACTTCTAAACCATAAAACTAATAATTTCTAACCATTTTTTAAAATTTTTTTGAATTTTAAACATTTAAAAATCAATTTTTAATGCTTTAAAATGAAATAAAAAAAATTAAAAATAGAAAAAGTGAAGTTGTATGGGGGTAGCACGACTTTAATAGATGAAGTCGTGCAACCCCATACAACTTCACTTTTTCTATTTTTAATTTTTTTATTTCATTCTAAAATTAAAAAAAAAACTATGTTTTTAATGTAAAAAATATTATACAAATTAATTTAAACAACAAAAAATTAGTATAAAATTTACAATAAACCTAAACCCTTAATAATGAATTTCTTTAATTTTTTCCACAATTATTTCTATTTTGTCATATTTTTTATTTAATTTAAATTAGTTTTAATTAAGAAAAATTGCAACAGAATAAGTTTATTAAGAAAAAAATTTATACAATAATTTTAGAACTTCTAAACCATAAAACTAATAATTTCTAACCATTTTTTAAATTTTTTTTGGAATTTTAAACATTTAAAAATCAATTTTTAATGCTTTAAAATGAAAAAAAAAAAAAATTAAAAATAGAAAAGTGAAGTTGTGTGGGGGTATTTTAATTTTTTTATTTCATTCTAAAATTAAAAAAAACTATGTTTTTAATGTAAAAAATAATATACGAATTAATTTAAACAACAAAAAATTAGTATAAAATTTACAATAAACCTAAAACCTTAATAATGAATTTCTTTAATTTTTTACACAATTATTTCTATTTTGTCATATTTTTTATTTAATTTAAATTAGTTTTAATTAAAAAAATTGCAACAGAATAAGTTTATTAAGAAAAAATTTATACAATAATTTTAGAACTTCTAAACCATAAAACTAATAATTTCTAACCATTTTTTAAATTAGTTTTGGAATTTTAAACACTTAAAAATCAATTTTTAATGCTTTAAAATGAAATAAAAAAAATTAAAAGTAGAAAAAGTGAAGTCGTGTGGGGGTGACACGACTTCAATAGATGAAGTTGTGCAACCCCCCACACGACTTCACTTTTTCTATTTTTAATTTTTTTTTATTTTGTTCTAAATCATTAAAAAAAAATTTAAGTCTTTGGTAATCGATTACAGCTCAAAGTAATCGATTACTATGCCTAGAAGTCGTTTTTGGGTAGCACAACTTCATCACTGTTGATGTGAACAATGTGAAGTCGTGCAGGGATGGCACGACTTCTCCTTTGGAAGTCGTATGGAGGTGACACGACTTCCCCTTGACTTTGAATTTGCCCATATTGGTAATATAGGAGGAAAATTTGCCTAAGGGGTTAAAAAACCAATCAAATAACTTATTTATTTTAAAATAAATAGATACTTTAAATAACTTTATTATTGAAGTTATAAAATTTCGTAGTCAATATATTTTAAATAATCTTATTTAAATTATAGAAATTTATAATTTTACATGATCACTTAAATTAACTTATCAAATATGACCGTGTAAAGGTGGTATCTTTTGTATTTAATTGAAACAGAGACATCTAATTGTTTTTGGAATGTAAAGGAGAAGTTACTTCATACGATTCTAGGCATAAGTATTGAAGTTACTTCACAATATTTTACATGTTTTTATATATGTGTATATTTTTAAAATTGAATAAACTTTTTTGTAGTTTTTACTTTGTATTATTTGTGTTATTATTGTTTCTTGTGTTTTAGTTAGTATATATTTGGTTTACTTTTAATCTTTCTTTGTGTGAAATAAAGTTATATGAAACAATTATGGTGGAAAAAAATAAGTGGATTGAGGAAAACATGATTAGTTTATAAAAAAATGTTGAGTTTATACCCATTTTAGGGGTACTACAATTGCACCAAGCACCACAAACATGAAGAAAAGATTTGCCTATAGGATTATATGGCAATGCACTACTTTCGGAAGACCAAAAAATCACTATTAGGCACCAAACTGACTCACTAAGCGAAAATGATAGCCTAAACTTGTAGCTTTTGAGTCGTTGGGAAAAAAATGGCTCGCCCAACGAGTTACAAGTTAGAGAGCATTATTTTTAGGCCTTACTGGGCGAAAATGAAGTCGTTGGATGAGTCTGTCAACCATGGTATGCAAAAGTGAGTATTTAATCATGTTTTCACGAAGGTTTTAGGCATTCTTCATTTTTACACGAATAGAATCACCTAGGGTGCTTGGGAGAGACTCTTGGAGGCTGTTTGGAGTGCTAGGAAGCTCTCCTGTTTTTTGGGTTTCCTCTTTCATCCATGGTGGTTTTTCTCTTTTGGGGTTGAGGAGGAAAATGGGTCACCAATTGGAGATGAAAATGCGAAGAGAAAACGCAATTGGTGCATGGAGTAGAGGCAAAGAACCTTGGGGAAGGGCGTGCATATTTCTTTAGTTTCAATTTTGTCCTTATCTCTTCAATTTGTAGAACCATAAGTTCTCCACCTTGGAGGGCTTTTCCTATTTGTTGAGATTAGTTGTAAAACATATAACTTTTATGTGATTTTGTGCTATTAATGATATATGCCTTTTCAATTCATGTTAGCATTCAATTTTCATGCTTATTGCTTGATGTGGATTGTTCTCATGCTTGAGTTGTGATTCTTGAGGTTTTGAAAATATCTTTAGAATCTAAAGTTGAAATTGAATGTCTAATGGAGGTGTGTATCTAGGAATAAAACTTGATTCATTAGTAATTTTAGACTCTTGAACTTAGTGCATGGTTACTTATTGATGATTCAAGGGATTGAAATTTGATAAGTTATCATAGGCTCAAAGTCACTAGGGATATGATTGAGTATTTGTGAGTTGATTTTTACATGAATATGGAATTGAGATGTTTGTCAATGCATGATAATGAAGTGGTTGAACTCTAGTCTCAATAGTTTATAAACAATCTATGTTAAATTTCTTGTTGCACACTAACTTTTTGATAAAATTACAAAAAAAGTTTACTTTGCGTTTTTGTGAACTTTATGGTCTAATTCAGTTACTAAGTGCAGGAGTTGTCAAGTATTGCATAAGTCTCTTCGGAGAGAGAACAATATTTATAACTTGTTACGTGCAACCGATACAGTTACCGTGTAATTAGGTTTCCACTAACATTACTTAATATATATGGTAGAACTGACTTATACAACACCTTATTAGATACAAGATACAAGGTTGATAGAAGTTTCAATAATAACAAACATTATTATTAATATGTTTAATACCTATTTTGGTCCTTAGGTTTGGTAGGATTGTTCAAAGTGGTCCTATCTTTTTTCAGATGTTCACAGTTGTCTCATATTTTGTAAATCGGTTCAAGTTGGTCATTTTTTCTTACGGCATTAAAAACGATAATAGTGTAATTGCCCCTTGGCCAAAATTGAATGAGCTGTCCAATTATTGATTGCGTGGCACACTAAGGTCAATTGACATGGCAACGTATGTGAAATGTTAAAAGTTGAAGTGATTAGGTAAAAGGAAAGGGTTAGGGTTTGTGCAAGTTCTTCCCTTAATTGAGCAAAGTGGTTATAGCGAGATATGAATGACTTCTTCCCAAGGTTGTTCTTCTTTTTCCATTCCCTATTTGCAATTGTGGTGATATCGCTGTTGAAGACGAACATGGTGGATTGATTTGGGTTTTTGCATATTAAGGATTTTCTTATTTGGGATTTTAGGGTTTTCTGATTTAGGATTGGGGGTTTTCTGATTTGGGATTTTAGGATTTTCTGATTTGGGATTTTAAGGTTTTTTGTGCAGGTTGCGTGATTGAGGATGAAGAAGAAGGAGATTGAGGTCGCGATTTCTTATTCATAACGAAGGTGAAGAGGAATAAGACATTTCACGTTGGTGGCGTTGTTGTGGCTTAGTTGTTGTTCGCGAGAAGAGAATGATCATAATTAGGGTTTTGAATTCTCAATTTGGGGTTTGTGGTGGTTTCTTGTACGTGGAATCGTGGTCTTAGAGGTTTGAACGAAAATTTCTCTCGTTCTTGCAGATTATGAGGAAAAGGGAATTTGCGATGGTGGTTTTGAAACGAGCTTACTGGTGGTTATGATTTGGGCATGGTTTGTTGTTTCAGATTCGTGGTTGCACAAGAGAGAAGAATAAGGAAGCTTTCGCGGTGCCCGACGTGGTGGTGGCCCAATTGACATTGATTAATCATGATTTCAAATTTAACTATCAACTGTTGTGCTATTGATCCTTGTAAAAACACCCAATCTAATGACTTCGCTTTGCTTTAGTACTCTTCATTCTTAAGTAACATAGTTTCCAACTACGCTATCTCGTTACCAAGGTATCATTCTCATCCCTTGCATCGACAAAGTTGAACTCTTCATTTTCACTTCTTTAACTCACCGTCTGAACTATTTACATTTCTTAGCCCTCTTACCTGTAATTATGCTTGAATTTGTCTCATTCTCAACTTGAAATTATTAGCTTGATTAATACCTAACCATCTTATGATACATCTCTAACATCTCTAACTTGTAGTACTAAGATTTATTCAACAACCCTTTTTTAACCACTTTGAGATCTTTTTACGGTACTTCCACTATACTAAGATCTCTTAACCACTTTACTTCAGACTCCCGTCTTACGCCACTTAAAAATAAATATAAATAAAGACATGCTACTCTAATTTCATATTTCCTTGGTTTCTTAAGAACAACTATAACCAGAAAACTAACACCAATTTATTGAGAAAAACGTTATCTTCATATCATCTTTAACTAACATTTGAATAACATTCTTCAAACTTCTTCTATGCGTTTTATGTGATATTGAAAATTACAAAAACCTTGATAACATAACTCTTCTCTTCCATTATTTGTTTCCTCAACACTATTTATACTCCTTAAAAGCATTACCCACGTTTATCTTCATATCATCTTTAACATCACCTTTAAATAACATTCTTCAAAATATGATATTGAAAATTGCAAAAACCTTGAAACTTCTTCTATGCCTTTCATATGATATTGAAAATTGCAAAAACCTTGGAACTCAACGTTTATCTTCATATCATCTTTAATTAACACCTTTGAATAACATTCTTCAAACTTCTTCTATGCGTTATGCGTTTCGTATGATATTGAAATTGCAAAAACTTTGAGAACTCTTACTTTGAGAACTCTTCTCTTCCATAATTTGTTTCCTCAACACTATTTGTACTCCTTAAAAACATTACCATAATTATATATCACTATCATTCTGTCATATATCTAAATTAAATTATATATTAAAATTGTCAAAATATTTAAAAATATTGTTATTATAAAAATCCAAATTATTAATAAATATTGCCAAACTATTTTAATTATAAAAATATTATTATTTTATAAATTAAATACTTCATCAACAAATATCATCAAAGTATTCTAGCTATAAAAATACTTCTATAAATTAAATATCATCAAAATATTAAATTCTAAAATATCGGATACTTATAAATTATTAATAAATAAAGTATTCTAAAATTATTAGTAAATAAAATATTCTAAAATTATTAATAAATAAAGTATTCTAAAATTATTAATAAAAAAGTATTCTAATATTATTAATAAGAAATATTATAAAATTATTAATAAAGAAATATTCTAAAATTATTAATAAAAAATTTCTAAAATTATTAATAAAAAAATTCTAAAATTTCACGATATTTTAAAATAATTATTTTATTTATTAATAATTTTTAAATACTTTATTATTAATAAAGCTTTTAAAATATTTAATAAGTAAAATATTTTAAAATATCGAACACCATCAAAAGTTTAGACATTTTATTAATCAATAAAATATTTTAAAATTATTAAAATATTATATATTTTTAATCAATAAAATATTTTAAAATTGTTAATGATTAAAGTATTTTAAAATATCGGTCACGTGACCTTTTAAGAAGATCCTAAAAAGGTCTATATGTTTTTCTGGTAAAGAATATATTTTTCTCCGGTTTTCTTCTTACGTATACCATTAGGAACATGTTATATTTTTAAAATATTCTGTGTAGTTTTATAGAATCAGGTACAACACCTAATACCTACTCTTAACTTGGGTGTTTTTAATTTAAGTTATTTAAATTTTTAAATCTGACTCAGGTTTTCCAAATCTAAGTTAAGTTCTTTATAGGTTGACACTTGTATACATACAAACACTTGTCTAAATGTGTTCTTCATAGGTTGACACTTGTATACATACAAACACTTGTCTAAATCTGTAATAGCATTTTTAATTTCAAGTGTCAGAAATGCCATAACGAAATTTTCAGGTCTAGAAAGAATAGTTATCTTGTAACTGAATGAGATGAAGCTGAAAGATATGAAACATAGGAAGGGAGCCTCAGATTTGAGAAAATGTTTATCTCGCTAAAGTCACATTTCAAAATGGTACACATATTAGCTAAAGACAGTTCACCCACAAATTACATATTAGAATATAGCCATCAAAGTTGCTTCTCCCAGAACATGTCCTTGTATAGCATCTTCCAATAGCTTCTCCTTCGTCACCTGCAAAGAATAATGAATAAAATTGCAAGAAATCAAAATTGGGTTTAACCCAAAAGAATTGTGAAATAAGTCTTTACTTTTTTCTAGAATTTCTAAGAACATGATATTACCTTGTTCCCAAGGTGAAGCTCTGTATCCAAAGCGTAAAGCTTAAACTGGATTCTGTGACCATGGGTGGGCAACTTAGGGCAACACCAACCTGGCACCTTCAAGTCATTGTTCCCTTCTTTGATCCTTGCGTACTCCCCACCCATCTCCTTCCCGGAGAACCCTTCCGGCAGCCCCTTCACCGTCGCCGGAATGTTCGCCACTACCCAGTGAGTCCACGGCACAATGGGTCCCCCGGGGTCAGGCGCGTCAATGTCCTCCACGACCACCGCCAGGGTCTGCGTTCCCGGCGGCAGGTTGTACCACTCCAACGGTGGGGATATATTCTTCTTTGCCCCCTGCCCCTCCTCCGTGTAGTTCCGCGGTAGCTTCCCCTCGTTGCTGAACGCCGGTGACACTAGCCTGAACTCCTCGCTCCCGTCGCTAGCCATAGTCGTCACAATCTTAAAGAAAACAAATAGAAAGCTGTCTTTTTCTTTTCTTCGTTTGTGTTCTTGGTTGTTTATGTAACATGTTATACTTATGTTATTTATAGATGATGAGTTTCCGGAAGCGGTGGGTATGTAAGATGAACGTGTTGCGACGTCGATAGAAAATGGAGAAGAATCGTTGAGAAGACGACGCGTGGTTGAATTCGTGGAAGGTGCTCCAGCGTTCTTCAAGGATCTAACTCGTCATAGAAGAATAGAATCCCAGAGTATTTTGTTTCGTCTTTATCTGTCCTTAATTAATTGTCAATAATTTGAAGATAAATATTTGTTTATAAAATCAAAATAGGAAGAAAAAACAAAAATAAAAATGAAGTTGTCGTAGTGTGGGCGACAAATAGAAGTATTTAACATCTTTGTGTAAGGGCTACAATACACAACACTATGTAGTACACCAAGAACGTTTGTTTAGAAAATACTCAGTTTAACAGAACAAAGTGATACATTTTTTTTCCTTAAAAGAATTATTTTACATATTATACATCGATTATCATACAAATTTTATTAATATATAAAGTGGGACATTGATATTAACTAATGACTAATGTAAAAAGTGCCACGTATGTATATTTTTATCAAAATTATCAAGTTAGTTTTGTGCTACAATCATGAAATCTGAAGCGTATCGTAACAATTAATGTGGAAGGTCAGGCCTCTTCAAGGATGTTTTGGAGTCAAAATACATTTAAAACTTGAATAACATAAGAGAGTTATGGCGATGAAACGATTTACGTAAGTGAAGATAGAAAAGAAGGGAGTTGGTTTGACGAGGAAGTGGTATACGAAGAACAGGAGATGGTAGTAGAATAAATCTTTTTTTGGAGGATAACTGGTTGGAAGAACTACAGCGTGCATAAATATCCGACACTCTATGCCAATGTAATTAAGAAGGAAGAATGAGCATGGGGATATGGGCTGGTAATACGTGGGAGTGGTGTAAAGAGTGGAGATGAGGCTGATTTGAATGTGAAGAAAAAAGCATAGTATCATATGGAGAAATTACTGCATCAATTACACTTTAGAAAGAATTTTTTTAATACATAAATAGATGGATTTTAAGTTAAACTTAATTTTATAAAATTAGTCTGTAAGATGTGGTTTACTTACTTTTATATATATATATATATATATATATATGTGTCGTGTGTAGGACTAGACATTAATGAGTGATTCAATAGTAGTTTAATAGTAGATGAAACAATAGAGTTAATAAATAACAAAATTTCTTAAGATCACTAGTGAAAAATGGTGATATTAAAACATAATATAAAATTGATTATAACGGAACGAATTTAATTCAAAACGTGTCAATTTTGTAAATACTAAGAAGTATTTTAAATTGGTTATAGGGAAAACCAATCTAATATTTATATATTAGATCGATTATATAAGGAACTTATCTAATATGTACATATATTAGATTGGATAGAGAAAAAACCAATCTAATATGTCTTTTCTCTCACGTCTCCATTGTTTCTTCTTCTCTTCCTATGAAAATACAACAAAACTTTATTCTCTTCCAATCCACTCACCACTACCATTGTTGTGTCCTACTACTGTCACTCGCGTTTCAACAAACTTCTTCTTCTCTTCCAGGTCACTCCAAATCCTTGTTGTGGCACCTCTATCAAACAGGTTGTGTTCTCTCTTTTTCCAAATTCCAATTTCTTAATCTTCCTCTCTACACTTGCCAACTTCCATGAGCTCAATTTCGATTCGATAGTTTTATGAAGGTAGGATTTCGTTCACAATTTATTTTCCCTAATTTTCTCGTATATGGTTGATTCCATGCATTTGCTTATTCACTTCAACCATTTCTTACTCTTTAATTAGGATTTATGTTTTGTTGTTAGAATGTTTGTGATTTGTTAGGGTTTTTCCTGTTGTAAGATATATTGGGTTTTGGAGATTTTTTGTTGAATAAGTGTTAAGCCCTTAGCAAGTGTACCAGATCGTTATCAAGTAATATATAAACGGTAAGTCCGAGTATTGTCTCCCAAAGGACTCTTAGGCCTTATCTTTCATGTAAATTGATCTTATAAGACTTGAAAAGAATTGATTTTAAGTGTTTAATGCAAAGAACGAAAATAAACATGCAAATGCAAGTGATTCAATTGGAAAAGAAAAGATATGAATGAATGGAGTTGTTGGGATTTACAATTTCATCTTATCCGTCCTCTTATATCTACTTTTCTTATTAAATTTGCTTTATTATCTAATTGTCATGCAAACTTTGCATACCCTAAACCCGATCTCTCGGCGAAAAGAGCCTATTACTAACTACTAGTTTACTATCTCTAGTCTCCCTAAGTAATTAGCAATGCATTTATCACAGAAGCAAAATACAATTGATCGTCCTACTCCTATCTCTAGGTAGTATTGCTTAATCAAGGAATTTCCTATCAGTTCATGACTTCCCCGTACGTCTCCGTATCAACAAAGGCAAATATCTTTTTACCAAATGAGTTAAACGATAAATGCATTAAGCATAGATAAGAAACCCAACAATTGATAATATAAGCATATGAAACATATGAATAAAATAAGAATTTCAATATAAGAAAGTTTCAAAAGATTACATTGTTCCCTAACAACAAAGGGTTTAGTTCACCATGGACATGCTGAAACTAGATGGAATTAAATGAACGAATGGAAAAGCAAACCCTAGATTTGATAAATTGGAGCCTAAGCATCCAAGAAACCGTCTCCAAGGAGTGTAGAAGTGGTCTGGACGTCTCTGCTTGCCAAAATAATACTCTAAAGGTCACATTAGGGCTATTTATAACGCATAAAAATAACAGAATTTAAGCCCAAGCCCAGCACTGCACCGCTCAACGCCTAATTTGACCGCTCAGCGGTTTCCCTCTAATCGCAGGACCATTCAGCGGTCCATCTCACCGCTCAGCGATTTACCTCTAATCGCTTGGACGCTCAGCGGTACCGCTTGAGCGAGAGACAGTGGCTGCTCCCTCAAATATGGCACCCAGTGCTGGAAAATAACACTGAGCGGTGACTTTGACTCTTCTTTTCTTCCTTTTTCTCCTTCTTTCTTGAGTCTAAGTCCTTCCTACTTCACTTCCATCTTTAATTCTCATCAAAACCCTGCAAAACAAGCATAATATCTCTAAAAACAACTTTTGACTCTCATGTGACTCAACTAAGTGTTTTACTTGATTCTAAGCTCATTCTAAGTCATAAAGGGTGTGTTTTGATATCAAATTTAAGTATAAAAATAACGGTTTTTAGACCGTTATCAATAAGTATCTGTGTGTAGGTGTGATTCTTGGTTTTCGACTTAAATGTATTATATCTGTTGTTTCAGAATCGATCTAATATGTTTTCAACATATTACACAAGTGCATATTAGATCAGTTATGAAACCAATCTAATAAGTGCTCTAGAACTGATCTAATATACATATTTTGAACTAGTAGATAGGCTTAACTCATGGCTCTAATACCATGTTAAGAAGTGAATTTTAAGCCTAAATCAACCATATAAAACAAACTTGTAAGGTGAGGTTTATTCCCACTTATGTATTTTGAATTGACTTTATATATCATCGATGTGAGACTTCCAACAATATCGATCGTAATCCACCTGCTATAATAAGTGATGCCATGACAACATTGTAAATAAGACTTCTATGCAGTTCTAGTTATAAGTGGTATGGAAAATGGTACGATGGTTTTCTTTGTATTAAAGAATAAAACTTTCTATAATGATTCTACTTGTAATCTACAAAGAAAGTGGAATGGTGAAAATTTTGTAATAGATTACAAAGAGTTTCTATATCGATTGGTCCTAAAATTGGTATAGAAAATGGCGTAGTTATACAGTTTTGTAATAAATTGCAAAGACTTTCTATATCGGTTAGACCTAGAACTGAGATAATATGTTTAATTTTCTCGTTTCCTCTCAAGCTTCACGCACGCTTCCTTCTCTCTACAACTTTCCTCCTTCCTCGCGTTCTCTCCTTCCTGCACTCCCTTGCCTTTGTCTCTTCCCTCTGTCGCTTTTGGTCATCACTGTCCCTTAAACTCTCGTCGTTGTTATTGCTCTCATTCGCACTCCCTCGAGTTCCAATGATGTGTGAAGCCTTCAATGAAAAGAACATTGTATTATGAAAACTAAAGGCCATGTTTAAAAATAAGGTTTTATTCCTAAATTATTATTTTTATTCTTTATTTAATTTTATCGTTCATTTCTTGATTTCACTTCGTGTACTCTAAATTTTCATTTCAGCTTTTTGATTTACGAGATATGGTTTCCGATATGCCTTTATCGTTGCTCTCTTGTGTTTGATTTTTTAATTTTAATGCCTTGTTTTTTTATGTGTTTCGATTGCAATGCGAAGAATTGTGCTTAGGTCTCCACAATATATATAGGATGTAAATTTCTTGATTTCTCTATGTACTCTAAATTTTCATTTCTACTTTCTGATTTACGAGATCTGGTTTTCGATATGCCTTTCTCATTCCTCTCTTGTGTTTGATTTTAATTTTAATGCCTTGTTTTTTTTCCGATGTGTTTTCATTGCAATGCGAAGAATTATGCTTGGGTGTCCTCAACATACGGGATGTTCCTCTTCTTCGATTTGTTCAAAGTTTAGACTAATACAAAATGACATAAAAAAGACTAAAGAAGACTCTAAACAACATGAATGAATTTAAAAATTAAAAAGATTCAACTTAACATGTGTGATCAAATGAAAATATGAAAAGAGAATTACAAAAATATAAAAGCACACAAGCAACACAAAAAATATGGAACTTAAGGAAAATAGTTAAATGGTCCAAAGATGCCAAGAACTAGAACCATGAAAATGTAAAAGATGAAATTATGGAAAAGCAAGACAAGTAAGGAACAACATATAACAAAACTGAAAGTCAATAAAGATTATTAAGGACCAAGAACTTAACTATTGTAGAACCAAAACTCTTGATGATGACAGGCTCCTCTTCAAAGTTATATGACTTAAGCAAGGTAGGTGAGCCTAATGTGAGATGGTGAGCGCATGTTATGGGTATGGTTGGGTATTGACTCAGTTTTGGTGAGCTTATGGTGTAGATGGTGTGGTGTTTGGGTGCTCTCAAGAGAGGTTGGGTCAACTCTCACGGAAGGGTGGCTAGAGGAAACCTAGAAGAAGTGATCTAACCTTTAGTGACCTAAGTGAGTAGTATGACGCAAAATTGACAGCATAACTCTACTCAAATCAAAGGAGAATTTACATAGGGGAGATACATTCATTTGTAAGCTTAGATAACCCTAAAGGTTTCTCAAATTGTAGAAACAAATTTAACTTCGAGATCAAGGTAAAAATCTTGTCCATTAAGAGAAGGACACATGGTCACTACTAAGGTAAAATCCTCTCCATTAGTAGAGTGACACATGGCCATTAGTCCTTTTCATTAGGAGCATGCAACGTTGCCACTATTCTCCCAAGGATGAATGACCAAGAAGTCCTCAACCTGGGAGAGCAAGCCTTCTCTCATCAACGTGTATTTACTTGGTAGTCAACCACGAAATGTGCCCCACCTCTTGGTTCTCTCCAAGCCCAAAAACCCTACACTACTTGGACCAAATGAAAACCTAGAGTACTTCGCCCTTTATACAAGGCCAAAATTAAAACCTTATACTACTAGGCTTAAAAAGAAACCTAATTTTTTGAGAACTCACTGATGACTTATGAGGATAAGAGCTTAGGCCCACCTTTTACATATGAAGCCAACTCTTCTTGTTTCTTCTTAGTCATGGTTAAGGGGTATGCTGTCAAACACTACATTGCACCTTGGGCATAATGCTACATGTTCATCTTTTTCTTTCTTTCGAGTCAAGTATTTTACAAATGACTCTCTAGCTTCCGATTAAATATCCTTCTTGAGTTCAAATTTGTTCAACTCAAATTTGAAATTATCTTCAGATTTAGATACCCTTACATGTCTTAGGTTAACATCCTTAGTAATGTCAACCATCATCATAATCACTTCACATTCATCCTAAAACCATCAGTAGTGTCGAGTGTTTGGTCCACATAACCAATTTGGTTTTGGAAGGGGTCATTATCCATTTTTGTGAATTTTTCTTCAAATTTCAACCAACCTTATTCGATAGCATCTTGTATAGTATTCTTGAAAAGTACACAACTAGTAATGATATGCTCATAAGCCTTATGAAATTTTGCAATATTTATTTCCTCATACGAAGGAAATCTATGACAATTGCTTAATTTAAGTTTTTTAGCTTTTAACAAAATATCTAATATTTTATTAACTTTTTTAACATATATAATTTCTTTTTATTTTTTATTTATTTTATCATCTACCTCACCTTTTCCATTAACTTGCATATATATATATATAGTCGTTTGACTTTAAGTTTGGCTAAGTGAACTTCCTCATCATCACTCATATTCTTTTCATCTGAATTATTTGGAAAAGTATCCACATAAAATATTTCTTCTTTTCTTATTGTTTTATCAATTTTTTTTATGTTTCTCTTTCTCATATTTAATTTTCCCAATTCTCCTTACTCGATTTGCTAATTGAACCATGCATCTTAAAGGTATATTTATTAATCTTTTCCTTATCAAGAATTCTAGAATTGATGTAGCCATTCTTACCAACTCATTTGTTGGAATCGATTCAAATAATCGTCTATAACTTCATTATTATACCTAGTGCTGTCAAAATGGGTTAGAACCTGTGGCTAACTTGGCCTACCACGGGTTTGGGCCGAGTTGAGTTTGAAAAAAATGAATTTTTTTTTATACGGTTCAATTTTCAACCCGACTCACTTAGAACACCGCTCATCCAGGTTGAACCCGTGGTGAGTCGAGTTGGCTCACCAACCCACCTAGTTTAATTTAATTAATTATTATTTTGTGTTTTAATATTATTAGTTAACATTTTTTTATTGTTTTGTAAATGGGAATAAAGAAAAAGATGTTTTAAGAGAACATAATATTATAAATTTATCCATTCAAGACTCTAATCTTATAAATAAATAAATAACACAAAACTTATCAATATTATAAACTTATTTATTTGTTTTTTGGGTTTGCTTTTGGATTATATTTGAGTTGTATGTTAATTTTTTTATTTTGAATTGTCTTCGGAGTTTAACATCATTTTAAAGTGAAATTATTTAAATTTGAATTACACAAAAAATTGTACTTTTTTTGGATTAAAAAAAACTTATAATTAAGAGAGACAGTGAGTCAACCCGTTTAACCCACCAACCTGTGGTGGACTGGGCCGGGTTCAAATTTTTTCGGCTCGTTAATAAATGAGCTAGGTTGGGCTGCCTCACTAAGTGGTCAGCCAGTGGTGGGCCGGACCGAGTTAGGTCGGGTGACCCCTTTTGACAACACTAATTATACCTTTAACATTCATTAAATCAATTAGCCTCACTTTGGTTTCTCCCCTGAAAATTTTTTCACGGAAATTCCATTCCAACTGATACTAATTATGAATTGAATTTGGGGATAAAGTTGTGAACCAAGTGAACACATTCTTTATTAGAGAACTAGGAAAGTATTTCATTTTCAAACTCTCGCTCATGGCCGAATCAGCATACTTGATTTGGCACATTGCAACATGTTCTACAATCGATTCACCTATCTCTCCATTGAATTTAAAGAATTTAGGTATATATCTCCTTGATAACTCAATCTCAAGAATAAAATTTATGAATAGGGATGCAAAATAGGGTTGATTATAAATTTCAAGATTTATTACTCTTGATAACAATATTGATTTTCAATATTATTCTAATTATAGTTATAACTAAAGTCATCCCTTATATCATCGACATTCCTCTTTCAAAGTCTCAAGTTGTTTAATAAATGATAGACATTTTGACCTCACCTAAGCAATTGAAAATCCCTACCTAGATTTTGATGAAAAATATTTTGACAAAAATTGTCAAATATTATTGTTGTTTGGCTATTGTATCCTTCGGTTAGCAATCTACTGTCGATGTATATAATTTTGATTAACATTCTACTTCTCAACATTATTTTCTCGTGGGATTTCCAAGCCACCCTCTATTCGAGCCATTTGACCGACCAACCTTTGAAAAATATCGACTATTATTTGAACCAAAGGATTTAGGATAGTAGTCATGTGACTTGATAACACATTCACCATATCATAATTGCTATTGTATATCTACTTCCTCAATAATTACAACGAGGCATCATATATTCTTGTCCCTATACGATCAAAATCATTGTTTCCACCCAGTTTAAGCATCCTACTAGATCTCAACACTAGTGATGATGTCAACATACCCCAAGGATACCGTTCATTAGGTAAACACATAGTAATTCCTGCTCCATTAAAATTTCCCCCTAAGGGTACATGTTCTCCTCTTGTACTTACATATGGCTCGACTTAAGTGATGAGAGGACTTCTTCGCATTGGCATTGAAAATGTATTCTATTAAACTGTTTGACTTGCTACAACACTTGTAGCCTATACTTTAGTATTCGAGTTCGCAATGTTAGCAACAACGATGAATTGAAGTCAAAGAAGTTTTGATGATGAAGTGTTTGAAGATTAGAAGAATCTATTGCTCAACATATTGATCAAATTAAAACTTTTGTAATAAGTCAATTGTAGTAGTTTACTAGACTTAGCATAAAATGATGTACTACAAGTTTAAGAGACTTCAAAGAAAAGGTATATTTCAGAAATGCATTGGAATAATCGATTTTCACAACTAAATCAACTTGATGTCTTTTTCACATAGGTAGCAAACACTCTTTTTCAATCTAACTAAGGTGTTTTTGCATCTCATTGTCAATGAAAAGGATTGTTGATTTTGTGAACCTATTTCACCTACACGCTTAATAAAATCTTTCTTACTTGGATTTAAAGGAGAATCTCATGCATAACTAGTTTACATTTTTGTTTCTTTTTGTTTTCTTGATAAATATGGAAATGGAAATACAACAACAATGGATGAAGTGTAATGTAAAGTGGTGAAACTCAAAGTGGCAGGGGTGGTGATAGAAGAAGTTGCAATAAAATGAAAGAATAATAAAGTAAATTGCACAAAATAAATTATCATGGAAAGTAAAGAAACTTGTAACATAAATCGGCAAAAGTGGTGGCCCAAATTACAATAATCAACACTACATTAACCATTTATTTCGTTTGCAATGTTTTAGAATATATGTATTGTTCCATTATCTGTCCCCTTTGTAAAATACAAAATAAACATATTTATATTTTCTAAAACTCTCCCTAGACATTATAACCACACCATCCATGTAAGATTTTATGTGCTATGACCCTTCATTCGTCATTCTTCCTAAGGCTTGATTCTCAATCGATTGAGCGACACAAGGCTTTACCTTCTAACTGATTTTACTAACCTTTTTTCCCACCACACTCTCAATATCTTGTATAATTTCTTCCTACTTAGCTATGTTCATTACAAATTTTGGATTCCTTTATCAAATTTATTCAGAAACACTCATGAAATTTAGCCACCCTTTTCGTCAGAAGCAAAATTACAAAATCCGAACCAAAAGCACATATCACGCGTTTTAGTACAGAGCAATAATAAAGCTTTACAAAACCGAAGCTATCATTTCGAAGTTCTCATTATTCATTAAAAAAACATTATACGAGTTAAAAAAGATTATAACAGTGAAATTCTAGCACTTAATACAACTTTACATATAATAATCCAAAATATTAACAAAGCATGTCAGATATTATTATTATATTGGTACTTGCCAAAACAACACAGACCCATAAGAAATAAGATATTGTAATCGTAAAATAAATTTGCTATAAACAATTGCAACAGAAACAGAAGAGGAAATTAGAAAGAAAAAAGTGAGTATGTATACTGAAGAGAGGTAGAAAGAAAATCGATTGTTACTTAAAGTATTAAAAAAATTATATTCATACCACAAGCAAGAACCCTATTCTCAAAAAAAGAGTTCTACATAGTCAAATAGTGAAACAGCCACAACCATTTCACATAAATGCATCAAGAACAAAGTGTTTGTTACATATATACCCCAACATTAATTAAGAATTCAACACGCAACATTACACATTACATTAAATGTAATGTCTACACTAAGCTTTCCCAAGTTGTCATATATATATATATATATAGAGAGAGAGAGAGAGAGGGAGAGAGAGAGAGAGAGAGAGAGAGAGAGAGAGAGAGAGAGAGAGAGAGAGAGAGAGAGAGAGAGAGAGAGAGTTGTCATAAACGTATTAAAAATTATAAGAACTTGATAATTTCATACTATCAACTATGGGCATAGCCCATATAAAAGTAGAACACATAGAAGAAAAGAGGGTTGAGAAAGTAAGAGACTAATTAAGCTGGCCAATATTAGAAAGAGGCATCGAAGTAGGTGGTGTCTTCACCATGGAAGGTGCATTGTGGTGGTGGCAGATGAGGAAAGTTGTGCATGTTATGATCAAGTGGTGGATTTTGCTGAGGGAAAATGAACTGTTCAGAAGGGTCAGAAGGGAAGTAGAAATCAGTAAGGTACATAGGGGAGATTGAGTCGTTATCATCTAAGAAATTGATCATGGTTTGGTGGAGCCAAATCTGAGTTTTGAGGTACTTCACATACTGAATGGCTTCCTCCAACATGGACACTGTGTCCATCTTGCTTCCACCAGGGACCATGCTCTGCAATATCTTGAATCTGTCACTGATTCTGTGCCTTCGTTCTCTTGCTGCCACGCTCTGAGGATCGGTGGAGAGCCTCACACCTTTGCATTTCTTAGCACCCTTTTTCTCCTTGCTTCTTTTTGTCTTTGAAGAGGATGCTGCATCAGATGAAGCTGGATGAGTGTAATCCATTGTTTCTGCTACAAGGGTGTTGCAGTGGTGAGGTGAGAGGTAGTGGAACTTGACTTGGATTTGGTAGGGAACTTTGTCACTTTTAACACGTTGTTTTATAGAGAGAAGAAATATGAACTTTGTTTGTTCAATGATTTTGATTTTGATTTTTGAATGAATGAAAAAGGAGAGATGTGGACGTGTGAGTCTGCCAAATTTTGCTTTGGGTATGGATAACGCATGGAGTATTCTTGTTTGTAGGTGTAATCAATCAACAATTTTAAATGATAAAAGTTCTAAAATTTATAATTTAACCCTTAAAATCTCATCACTATATGATAGGAAAAGATATGTTAAATATATAACTCGAATATAGCTTTTTATTAATTGCTATCTTTTAATCCTATTCAAGTGGAAAATATATGTAAGGATTAAATCTTTTAAACTATTTAAATTTATCTAAGAGTGTGATATATCTCACAAGTATTATTTCATATACAGAAATATAATTAAATAAATGTTCTAACCCGGATATATAAAAATATAGTTAATTTTGAATTATGTCATACTACTTTATCTATCAATAGGTATGTGAATTTGAATCAATAATAAACATTGAGTCAAAATGTTTGTATTTCGGTGGAAATTATAATTTCGTATTATTTGAGGGTTTTTTTAGGCTTATGGATAAGTTGGACAAAAGCAATAATTATCAGATTTATGCTTTGACCCACCCAAGAGTTTTTGTTTTTTAATTTCACACTAAGTCTTCTTTTGGATATGCTGCTCCTCAGTTTCGTGTCTTTATGATTTGTTACCTTTGATTAGGTATAGTACATATATCTCTTCAAAATGTGACCCACTTGCATTGCAAGAGGACTGGAAAAAGAACAAAATCACAAAGCTCTTTAGTAAGTAATTAATTATGCCATCTGTTCATCTTTTGATTCTAAAGCTCAGAGGTGATCAAAGATAAAGTTGATATATAGAATGAGGAGGTTTATAGAAGAAACACAAACAATAATGAGATATGAGTCCATCTTGACAACACTCTTTATCCAAAACTTTAAAATAATGAATTAATGCGTCTTTCATCTTTATATAGTGTTTTACTTTCTTATTTTATCTAATATGAGACTTAGATTCACAATTGGATTCTCAATATCTCTTTTCCCTCAAATCGAAGCAAAAATGTTATATGGTTGCAGCATGTCCAAATCCAGAGCGAAATAGTCCATTAGTTTCTCTCTTTATTGTGTACGGTTTGTGCTTTTCACCCTTAAGTTGAACCCAGTTAAAGAAAACAACACCTCTATCAAAAAATGGCTTAATTATGTTATTTTACTCTCTAAGTTTTCATCTTATTTCGTCTTTCTCATAAATTTTGTATTAATTTTATCCTTTATAAATGAATGTATAATGTCATCAACAGAATAGTTTGTGACAAACATTTTTGCATTATATATTAAAATCGAATGTCCTCGCAGTTGTGGGAGCTGATATTTAATTTTAATCCATTAAGATCATTTATTATATTATAAATTATTTAATGCCATCTACAGTAAGAAAATAACATTAGTATAAATGAAATGCAATTTTAATTAAAAGTTTAAAGATTAAAAATATAATTAATTCTAAAATCATTTAACATTGGACTATCTCATGAAATAAAAACAGGTTTTGTTTTTTCTGGGTGTCTTTCATGTTACTACTATTCATGTTTTTTGTTTCATCTGGGTAATGCTGTTTATATGATGAGATCGGGAAAGAGCTTAAGGTGGAATCAACAATCAGCACATCTTTTCAAGAAAAACAATCAAAGTAGTATTCCACTTGAATAATAAAGCTTTAAAGCTTCAATTTTAAAATCCCACACATCCCGAAGAAAACAAAGTTCTGTTTTTTCATCTGTATCTTTGTTGGGGCATTAAGAAAATTTCATATCACTTTTGTATCATGAAAGGGTCCAACATGCACCATAAATCTGAACAAAGTGACCTCATCTAAAATTGCTTCTTTTTATTTATCTCCTTTTTAACACTACTTGGAATACTCTACGTTTTGTGAGAATACAAAATGATGAAGCAAAGCAGGAGCAGAATTTGTTCTGCTACATAAATGATGAGATAGAAGCTTCCTGAGAACACAAAGTAAAAACATTGGTAGTAATATAAGTAACTTACAGGAGATGGAAAAATTAATGAAGTCAGAGACAAAGCGGAATACAAGTACGAAGTCGACAACTACAGCCCCATGTGGTTCTGGCTTTCATGACAGAGGACGGAAACAAGTGTGTATGTACTATTTAGACGAGCAAATATAAATTTAGTTTAAAGAATATATAAAATATATATATATTTAATTCCTCTATTATACATCATTTTTCTAAATTTTCTTTTCTTTTTCTCATCACATCATTCATTTATCACGTGACTTTTTTTCCAACTTGATTTGGCAAGATCCTTAAAAAAAATAAGAGTAATAGTGATTTTAAAAAAAATTAAATATTATAATATTTTTAATAATAAACAGTTTAAACAATTTAAATAATGATTTTAAAAGAGTAGAATATTATAATATTTTTAATAATAAAAAGTTTAAACTATAAATAGATTTTAATAAAGAAAGTTTATTTTTATAAAATAATTTATCTAAATTTTCTCTCTAGATTTTTTCTTTGCTCTCTCTCCTTAATTTTGATCTAATATTCATCTTATTAAAGAACAATAATCATAGAATTGTTTCCAATGAGAAACTTTACAAAATTAAATGATAAAAGAGTTTAATAAAGTAAGTTCTCATTTTGTTTATTTTAAGTGTTTTAGCTTTTGAGTTCCATGTACTAATACATAAACAACTTATTACTTCATTGAATTTATGTTTGACATGTAGATAAGAGATGTAAAAAATCATTATAACTAAAAGGTTAATATTTATGTCTAATTTGTAAGTGTCAGACTAAAAAAAATTACATTTACATTTATATATTAGATGTAAATTTATAGTTGATGCATATATAATAGATGTAAACTTACAGTTGACGCATATACAATATTTAATAAAATATTAATTTTAATAACAATATTTGTATAATATTTATATAACATTAAATTTCATTTCAATTTGAAAAAACTGAAATTGTTTAATTTAAAACAAAACAAGACCAAATTGAGACAAAATAAAAATAAAAATATCAAATTTAATTTAAAATAATGCTAGGTGGCTTGACAGTGACATGTGACACTATCATTGTCACATCACACTACTATTGTTACGTGACATAAATTCAACTTGATACTTGACAAAAATTAATTTTTTTAAAAAAACTAAAATTAAAATTAAAAGTAAAATTAAAGATAATTAAAAAAATATTAAACAAACAAAAAAAAGTATGAATTGAAATATAACATCTCTTAACGTTGTAAGTATAGTATTAACGAAAAGAAGCATCAAATTTTCTAAAATAAAAATCAAATTGAGACATTAAAAAAATAATCAATTTGATATTTTCTATAAAAAATAGGACTAATAACATTATTTAACTTTTTTTATGGTTAATACACTACTCATTTAATTTTGATGTATAGAATTGTAAAACATTTTCCTTTTTATCTTTATTTAATTTGTTAAGTTTTTTAAAGGAAAAACTAGAATTCTTCTCTTATAAACTAACTATGATGAATAACAATTTTAATATTACTTATCAAATTTTTTTAACAAAACATATTATACATATTCAATATTGGTCATACTAAAAATATTATATAAGAAAATAAAATATTATTTTTAACTAATAATGTAAGAGTGATTATAAATTTTATTGCGTATAAAATCTAAAATCATTTTAAGTAGATCATATTCATTTGGATTTGTCAAATCCAATTTAAATTAGATTAAATCTAAATTAAATCTATTTTTATAAATTACCATAATTTTGATCAACCTAATTAACCTAATGTTAAACATGGTTTTAATGTTATATAGGCTTAATGTATTGACTGAATATGGGTCTGACCTAGGATGGACCAATCTAGCTTAATTTGTCTTGATCCATATGAGTTAAACTCAATCTGGACTAGTCATACTTAGCTTAATCTAAGTTCGGATTGACTCGGCTTAAATGATACGCATGCCAACTCAATTTGACCTCATCCTAGACTAACTTAACTCTACCTAGGCTCATATGGATTTGACTCAACATTGGTCCATCGTGGTCTTGATTGAGCTAAGACCAACTTGTTGGTCTTGGTTGAACAATGAAAATGACATAGGCCTGGTCTAACTCGATTGAATGTGAGTTGGCCCCAACTATAATGAACATGGGGCCACCCCAACTTGATTGAATAAGGGCTTGCCTTAACTTGGGCTAGGACATACTAGACTTAGCCTAGGCTCGTGTCGACGGTGCTTTACCTGAGCCTAGGCTAAGTCTCACTATTGCAAAATAAGCCTTTCAAGTCTAGTGTTCAACATTAGCATTGAAAAAGGCCAACATTAAAAATGATGGGTGGAATTGTTGTAAATAATTCTCCTATTTAGACGTCAAAAACTCTCACATTCCGACTTCATATGCCTAATTGACATTTGAAAAAAAGGATTTTCAACTCAATTAACATTGGAATTTCTCTTTTTGGGACGTTACATGGTTGTATGAATCATGTTAACCTGCACAAAAATGACCTTTGGGTTGTCTAGGAAGCAATTAGACGTTTGAAAATGAGAATTCTGATGTCAATTAATGTTGTAATTTCACCTTTTAGACGTTATATGGTTGCATGAACCATGTCAACCTCCACAGAAATTAACTTTGGGCTATCCAGGAAGCAATTAGTCATTTGAAAAATGGGAATTTTGACATTAATTAACAATGGAGTTTCACCTTTTAGACGTCACATATCCTTTAAATTTTGTAAATTCATTAAAATGTTTGGCGGGCAATTGTAAAAATTTACAACCATAAGACATGGGAAGTCCTAGATTCTGAGATCAATTACTTATAAGACATCAGAATTACTCTCTTTCTGACGTCATATGTCCTGTAAAAACTTGTAAGAACATCCCACACATATTGTTTCTTCGCGCTTCCATTCTACTTGAACTTGTGTTTTCAAAGATGAGTGCGAGGAAGAAGAAATGTTAGTTTTTATTTTCAGTTACCTCTTGTGAAAGTGTTTCTCTTACCTTTGTTGGGATAGTTTTTTTAGTTTTGACTGATTTATATCGTTTTTTGTTTAGTATTGACGTCCTTATGCAACTTGAAACTCCATCACCCTAAATGAACCAACTTGTTCATTCACGAGTGCAAGGAAAAAAAAGGTCAATTTTGTATTATTTACCATAGATGTATGTGTTCTCGCAAGTGGATGTTATGATTTTGTTTTTTTTTTTGGATTCATTTCATGTTTTCCTTCTCCATTGAAGGTCCACCACAATGAACAACAACGTAGGGAAGTTCTCCACTCTTCATTGCTACCAACGACTATCTTCTATCAAGGTTAATTTTTTTGGTTTGGATAGACATTTCAATGTAGTTATATATTATTCGATACGTGATTATTAGTTTCCTTATTGTACTTTGTGTGTTATTTCTTATATTTGTCTTTGATATTTTTATGTTTCTTGTAAGTTAGATAAATTTTTAATGTGATTTTTGACATTTTTTTATACATATTTTAAAAATAGTATGAATCGAAGTTGGATGAATGAAAGTTGTATCAGTCAAGACTATGAAAAAGGAGTTTTTGAGAATATGTTCAAGAACACAAAAACCTTGTGAATGAGACATATTTATGTCATTGTGTTCATTGTCTTAATCAAATATGTCAAGACTTGGACAACATGCATGATCATAGATTCAACTATGGTATAATGAGGAGTACTAAAGTTTGGACTTCCATGGAGAAGTACTACACAAGCCTACAACGTCAATAGGAACAAATTATGTAGACGAATAGATGAATGATCATTTAGAGGACATGGTATATGATGTTGGTGAAGAAAATTTTGGAAGAGCTCATTTATATGGTTCTCTTAAGAGCGATTCATAGGAAGAGTTGTATGTAGGATGCACCAACTTTATACGATAGTCAACAACTTTGAAATTATTTAGTTTAAAAGCAAAGAATGGATGGACCGATAAAATTTTTACAGAATTTTTGGAGTTGCTGAAGGAAATGCTTCTACAAAATAACACGTTACCTATTCATAATTACGAGGTGAAGAAAATTCTATGTCCAATGGGTTTGGAATACCAAAAGATACATGCATGCCCAAATGATTGTGTATTGTATAGAGATGAGTATGTTTCACTGAAGGTGTGCCCAACATGTGGTTTATCACGGTTTAATAAGAAAGTTGATGGAAATAATGGTGATAAAGACAATTATGGTCCACTTGCTAAGGTGGTGTGGTACTTGCCTATTGATAGAAGGAGCTACGTGGAAACTAAACCCAAACCCTTGTGTGTTTTTTATGATGACAACAATAGAAAATGTTTTAATAGTTTCTTGCACACATTAAGCAAAACTAATGTTTAAATGTTTGTTTGTGCAAAAGTGTGTTTATGCATATTCGTTTTAATTATATCAGTGATATGCATATTCATTGTTTAAGAATGAATCTTTGAATATCTTGTTTTTTATGATGTCCATGATGATGAACATTGTATAGTGGAAATTTTTGTTGATGGGCATTAAGGATCAGTTGTATTGTTATCTTGCACAAAATGGCATAACAAATGTTTGATATTATTGATTTGTGTGCTTGATACATGTATTAATGATTGGGAAAATGTTTACATGTTTAAACAGATTGAAAATGTATTTATGGTATGATTTAATCTGTTAAGCGACGCCATTGGAAAACCAGACCACCCAGGTCATGTGCATGGCATTGAAAGAGTTATTGGGATTAAAGACTATTTTGTCCTTAAATAAAAAAGCACAAAATCCTTGAGTCAAGAGGCACTAAGGAAGTTAGAGCTCCAAATGGAGGAAAGACTAAAAGAGCGCATGATTGTTATGAAGCAACACTTCATGGAACGCCTCTAACAACAACAAGAAATATAAAGGGCACTTGAAGAAAGACTTCAGACCATGACCCAACAGAAGGACGATCCCCCCCACTGAAGATCCAATAAGACGTTATGTGAGCATTAAAGGATCATGCTCTGTTGTAGATCATACTGACTACACTTGTTAGTATGAGTTATTAGTTGATGGAGATCCCCCGTGCGTAGTGGCCATGAGATGACAGCTTTGAAGCTAGGGTAAAACACTAGAAGGGGATGTTGAATAGTGTTTTGAAAGTATTTTCACAAGATAGAGTCTGAAGAATAATTAGAGTTGAGTGGTTAAAGGAAATGCTTAGACACTGGAGTTTATAAGAAAGGTTTAGAAGGTTTTTACAAGAGATAACAAATATAAGCTTAGACATGAAAAAGTAAATGAACGTATGTGTTTCAAAGTAAACGTTTGATTAACACGATTAAATAGAAGATGTATTAACACTTATGCTTTGGTTCACAAATTGGCATCTAGCAAATATAAGAAAATAGATAGGTTAAATGATATGATTAGAGGCTAGATTTTTATGATAAAACATTAAAGAAAACATTTAAGGAGGTAAAGCAATAGACCAAGATTTTTGTTAAGAAAGAATGACTTAGTTTCTCACACCAACAGGGGGTGAATTGGTGATGTGTAAAATATATAAGCTTTCAAAATCATTTTTCACAAAAAAAGATGTCTTTAAACTTTCCTTGAATTGTAAGGTAAAATATATGCAATGCGGCAGTAACCTTAATCGAATATGAAAACAGGTAAATTGACTAAATTTAAAAGTGTAGGGATCAGAGAAATTAAACGCTGATTTTTATAATGGTTCGGCCAACCTGCCTACATCCAATGTCCTTCCAACCATGGGAAGAAAATGCACTATAAAGATCAAGTTTTTTACACCAAGGTTTTTACAGAGACCTCATGTCAAAATGTAAAACACCTCTCTAACCCTCTAATCTAATATAGGCAGTAAATAATTCAGACACAAAGCAAGAACACCCTCTTCTACTGTCAAACCCTTTGAGGCACCCTCAAAGTCAAGAACACAGTTCTTCTTCCTACAAACAATGCAGGGAATCCAAGCCAATCTTCAGAGATTGCAAATTCCTGATCACGCAGATAACACCTTTCTATGAAAATGGATCAGACGTTCAAACCAGCAAACCTTGCTTCACAAGAAACCTTTAAGTCTTGATCACCATGGTCAATCTTTGGTTCTTGGAGCTTTTCTTTCCTCTGTAAGATCACACGACATTTTCTGAAAGATATGAAAGTTCTTACAGAGTTCAAATTAGCGTCAATTTATAGTATTATACACATTAGACACATTTTAATCAATTTAACTACTAATGTAGTCGAATACATCTTGCAGTTATAACAGTCTAACATTAGTCAAGCTCATTAATTGAAAGCTCACTTAATGTAATCGATTCATCATTAATGCTTGGTCGAAATATATTAAGACAGTTACGTCAAGCATTTTACCAGTTTTCAAAACAACAACTAACTTAGTCGAATCGCATGCAATCGATTAAGTAACATCACTTAGAACATTTTTGAAAACTTTTCTTCTTAAAATATTTCACAGCACATTTGAAAAGAGTTTGTGCAAACACACAAGTTTTAATCGATTCATCCCATAATGTAATTAAATTAAAAATGTTGTTTTGCCACAAATTTAAAGTTCAACCAAAGTGCTTGTGGTTTTTCTTTTCCGAAAACATATGTTATGCATCCAAAGATCAAATCACATATTAAACACAATGGTATGCAATGAACAACACAATCATGTTCACAAATATGCTTATACAGATATAACACAGTAAGCAAAAGCATATTACATGTAATCATAGAACATGTAAACACATAATACACATGTATTATTAATTATGTGTTGCCATCATTAAAAACACAGTTATAACTGAGATTGTGGGTTAAGCTAAACGTGTGTTTCCCTATCAACAATCTCAATAATTTTTATACGGGTTCACTCCAACTAAACTACATTCAATCTCTCTCAAGAATATTGAGAGGCTCCATTATTATTTTTCAAAGATTACAAATGAGTTTAACCCGCTCTTGGTTGTGAAGTATTCTTCACCACTCTTGGTTGTGAAGTATTCTTCACCACTCTTGGTATCCCTAGACTCTCATTTAGTTGAGTTTAACCCAGTCTTAGTTGTGTAGTATTACTCATAACTCCTAGTATCCCTAGACTCCCGTTTAGTTGAGTTTAACCCATTCTTGGTTGTGTAGTATTATTCACCAGTCCTGGTATCCCTATACAATCCTGGTATCTCATTAATACACTACCTAATTGAGTTTCACCCACTCGTGGTTCCCCTAGACAACGCGTCTAGTTTGAGTATTCTAAATCACTTCTGGTTTTCAAGTATTCTAGCCACTTTTGGCACCTGAGTATTCTAACCACTCTTGACATCCCTAAACAATTTAGGTATCTATCTGACACATTGCCTAGTTGAGTATCACCCACACCTACTTGAATATTCTAGCCCCTCCTAGCATCCTTAGACAATTATGATATCTACCTAATACGTTGCTTAGTTGAGCATCACCCACTCCTAGTTGAGTATTCTAACCACTCTTGACACCTGAGTATTCTAGCCACTTCTGACATCCCTAAACAATTCTAGTATCCACTTGATACATTGCCTAGTTGAGTATCACCCACTTTTGGTTACAAGTATTTTAGTTCACTCTAGAACCTACAACAAATCCACTACAAGATAAGTTACAAGGTACAAATGTTTAACTCTCAATGAAAGGATATGTTTACAATTACAATCTAACTCTTGCATAGTTATAGACTCAATTTACTCTCCTAGAGAGGATAAATATAACGAAATGCAGTCTTGTAACTCTTAAGGTTGCTTCTGTTGTACGAAGGGCTTTAAGCAACATAAGCATTGAGTAATAGTACACTTGAACACTTTATCACTTTCCTTGCATATGCTCTCTCTCTCTTCTTTGCTTGAAGAGCTTCAAATGATGTAGGCGTGAAGAGCGACAAAGTGATTGTTCAATCTTCTTCCTTTCATATGATTTCTTCTCTTCTATGTTCCTTTTTGGATGGAAGGGCATCAAATTATATATGAGCTTGATGAGTAGTGGAATGAATACACATTCATTTTCTTTTGTGCATGCTCTCTTTCTTTTCTTCTCTTCTTTTCAATAAGCTCTCAACTTCATATCATTTCAACCTCAACTTTTTTAACCTCATTTCTTTTCTCTTTTCTTCTTTCATACTCTCATCCTTTGGATGCTTACTTCGTGAATTGTCATCTTTTCGTCAGTCTTTATCTCATCTTTAAATCTTCTTTATATACCCTTCTTGATAAATGACCGTTAGTGTAGAGTTGACTTTTGTGTAGGCTTCATATCACTTTATGGTAGTTGGTCACACTCATGTCTTGTCATGAAGAGGTACAATATTTTATTAGATCTTGATTGATGTGTAACTTGTACGACATGTGAGAGCAGAAGTCTTCAATAGAAACATTCCTAAAAAAAATTTCACTTCTCTCAACATCATTATCTACGCATGCAAGCATAATAGCACTTTACAGTACATGCCTTAAATGACATTAAATGTTTTGATCGTTTATGAACGTTATCTTGTACTACATGTTCAAAACATTTTGTCTACGTCCTTTCAATAATAAATATATCATTTGAGCGTGGCGTTCAAATATTGTTAGATGTGTAAAGCACATTGATAGACAATGTGAAGCGTTATACACTTATGAAAAGAAATTTGATATACAAAGATTAACGCGTTTTTCATTAGACGATATCCTTTCATAAAACATTTTCATACACGACACTAATTGGATATAAAATATTAGGCTTAAATGTTTTATCTTTTATCAATAATAGATATGTCTATTTTAGAGCTTAAGAACTTATCTTAATGTCTTGCACATCTTTCTTAAACGATATCTTTTATAAGACATTTTTCCTTTATAACAAGTTTAGGACCATATCATATTGTTTAGAGCTAATATTCATTAGACAATGTCTTTAGTGAAACTTTTCCTTTTATAACACTGAATGAATGAATAGGATGTTAAGCTATAGTGTTTTCTCTCTTCTAAAAAATAGATATGTCAAGCTTAGATTCTGAAGGCTTATCTTCTTGTTTCACACACATATCTTTTAGACGATATCTTCATAAAACGTGTTTCTTCTTTGATGTAGATTTCCGTGCATATTGTTTTACAAGATTCACTCTCTATCTCAACAATACATGGAAAAATATTTTAAGCATATTCATGTAGACTTTTCTTTGTTAATCAAAAATTTCTTTTAAGCCTCATGTTAGGTGATGTAGTTTCTAGGGAAAACACTATTTTCAAGACCTCTTATGATAAGACTTTTAGGTTAGCACTTAGACGTTTTTGAGCATAAGTCTTTTAGGCCTTTGCTCTTGATTCTAAGCTCATTCTAAGCAGTAAAGGGTGTAATTTAGTCCAAAATAGCATATGAAAATAAAGGTTTTTCAACCGTTATCATCTACTTAATTAGGCCTAGGTCAACTTAAGTTGACATAATCTTAGGTCAAGTCACCTTTACTTAGGCTTGAATAAATTCAACTCCACCTGGATTTGGGTCAACTTCATTCCATGAGAGCTCAATCCAACTCGTCTCGAATTAGGCTTATACCATCTCAACTCAAATTAGGTCCAACCCAACTTGGCTCCACTTGTGTCGAGGCCAACTCAACTTAGGCTTGAGTCAATTTAGTTCAACATAGGCCCAAACCTATTTAGCTTCTTTTATGCCTCTACTTTGTTGGACCTGGGTTCAAGTCGTCTCGACTCAACTCAGGTTCGGCTTATTTGACTCTACCCTAGCTTGATTCAACTCTAATCATTTGGGTTTAAGTCCTCTAAATTTGACCTAGGTTAGGGTCAACTTGCCTCAACCATGGCTTGGGCCAAATTAGCCAAACCTAGGTTCTTGATAACTTAGCTCGACTTGACTCGGGTTTGAGCTTACATAGTTTCACTTGTGCTTGATTCAACCCAATCTTAATTAAGTTAGGCTTGACATAATCTTGATTATGTTGGGCTTCACTTGGTTTTGATGGGACAAGGCTTATCTTGGTCTTGATGGGGTGAGGCTTGACTTGGCTCTAGTCCAACTCAACTTAACATAGGTCAACCTTGAATCAGATGAACTTGTACCCTTCTTGACTTGATTGAATGTAGACTCGTCCCAAATAGGCTAGATTTGGACATAAGGAAACTTGACTTGATTTGGGCTTTCGCCAAATTGACTCGACTTAGGTTGGGCCAACTTAGCTCAAACTAAGCTTGGGTTAACTTAGGTCAATTTTATAACTCGAAATGAATTAGATGCATCTTGATTATGGATTTTCAAAATAAAAAAAAAATATTCAATCTATATCAGATCTAAATCCAAATAATGGAATGGATTTAAAATAAAAAATTATTGATTTCTATTCTTACTAGAATCTTGAATGTGGACCTTCCAACAAGTGGCATGATTTGATTGAACTGAGGAATCTTGACGTATTCTTCTAAGGACTCGAACACATGGGGAGATTCACCTGCAAAAGACTCTTTGACACTCAAGTCAGTGAGAAAGTTTGGATCTTTGGATAAAAGAGAAGGTGTACGAGTGTGTTTTTCTTAGTGACCATATGTATTTATAGGGTTTTTGAGCCTTATGTCTTATGTGATAAAATAGTTAATACCAATATGATATCAAATAGTATCAAATAAATAAAAAGTTATTGTATATATAAAAATTAGTGAAATAATTATGATAATGTGTCACTTTACTCAACATAAATATAAGGTATTAAGAAATATCATGATGTAATTAAACTACTGAGATTTATTCACAATTACTATATATGAATATTTGCATCAACAAATATATCTTAGGATATCTTCTAACCTTTTAGCTAAATTGGATGGGTCTTATTGAGATTTATTACTTAATATATTTGTTGGGCCGGGTTTACACAATTTCAATTCAAGATAAATTCATTTAAATAGATTGGATTTAACAATTGATTTTTTTTTGTCCACCCTTACTTTAAGCAATGAATATACTAGTTTTTCTCTTGTATATTGGTCATCTTGTTTATTTCTACATATGAGACTCTAATAATAAATGAATTTGTTTAATACGTGAGTTAATTAAAAATAAAAATAAAATCTCATCTAACTTCTGAATAAATAAATATAGATTTACCTACAAACATTATTATCAAACTATTAAAGGTTATTTGTAAGCTTAAGAGTGAGAAATGAATGGGTATTTTAATTTTTTTTTCTCTATTAACAATTTTAGAAAAAAAAATTCTTAAAACAATAGAGTTAGAAGATCGATCTTAATAAAGAAAAGCTTATTCAAGAAATATGTAAAGAATAAGGCAAAAAAAAGTTATTACATAGTTATTTTTAGTCCATATTAACTTAGTTTATTTAAGTGTTAGTCTTATTTCAAATTCATATTAATAATCCTTAAAAGTTGTAATGAAAGACCTAACATAGAATTAATAAAAGTTTAAAATGAGATCACATCGAATGGTGAATGTCAAAAGATGGAAATTAAAGAGTAATGAGAACAAATTTACAAAAATGTCTTGATGAAAATTATTATAAAAATATATTTAATTATAGTATTTTTCAAGTTTTTAACGTGTTTTTTGAAAAAAAGTATGATTAATAATATCAAAATAAATGCTGTAAATCAAGAGGATATTGAAAAATAATTAGAAAAAACAAATACAAGAGAACTTAATTAATTATGGTTCACGATATGAATTATTTTGTTCTTTAACTTAATTGACTAAATGGGCATTGAAAACATTAGGCAATACATTGTATAACGTATAATTAGTTATGTGTATATTAGATGTGTCAAATAAGTCAACCCAGTTCATATGAATTGGCTAATTATGGATTAAGTTAAAAATAATTAGTTCAACCAACTATACTTTCGCAAGTTGAAAATTTTGTAATATAACTCAATTTACTATGAATTAATAAGTTTGTAGGTTGAATCACTTAAAGATGTTCTCTTATTTTGATTTATTGTATATATTTATTACAATATAATTAAAGTGTATTGGTTTGATTCATTATTTTTTTACAAGAATACAACTAAAGTGTTCACTATTTTACAATAATAGTTAAAAAAAGCTAAATTATCAACCTTTGAAGAAAAATAAATTAAACATTCAAACTATTTAAAATTATTAAACAACATTCTAATATTTAAAAAACCAAATTATTATTAATTCACATAATTCTAAGTAATAAATAATTATAATAAAAAATCATAATAATAAAAAAAATAATAAAAAGTTGTTGTTGATGGGATATGAATCAACCTACTTTTAACTTATTTCGAATTCATTTAAGTTGTATTAAGTGAGTTGAATTCAATCCACATTTAAAAAAACTGAACATTTTCCAATTTATTTTGATTCTCAGAAAATTCATTTTTACATCTCTAATGTATATACATGTTGTAAAATTAATGATATTTAATTATTTAAGTAATATAATTTGTTTTGTTAAGTAATGCATTAATATGTTTTAAAAACTTATTTAAAATACTTTTGAAAAACCTTTAAGTATAAATGAAAGTTTTAAGATGCGTGTGTTTTTTTATTCTAGGATAAATGCATGTTCACATTTCCTGAATCATAAAAGCTATAAACATTCAATATATACAGTGTTTCACCATCTAAGTATGAAATCGTTAATAAACTTTCCACCCTTGTTTATATTATGGAAGGAAACGTGAGAGAGTAAAAGGGAAAAGAGAAGAAAAGAAATAAAATGAAAAATAATATTGTATCAATTTTAAGAAAAAATAAAATAAAAAAGGAAGAAAATAATATGAAATTTATGAATGATATGGATATTATGATAGAATATTTTTTTATAAATTAACATATTTAAAAATGACTAAAATACCGTTATATCAAAAATAAAATATTATTAAATGTTAAAAAATGTTTAAATACGATTACCAGTCTTATAATAAAAAAAATGTTTAAAAGAATATTTAAAACTATAAACAAAATTATTAAAAAAAAAATTCCCATATAAAATTCACCACCATCAGAGACATCAATCTCTGCTACCAAAAACAAAGAACAAAATCTAATAAAATATTTCCAAGAACAAAACCTAATAAGACATCACACACATCAATCAGTCCACCATTTCTTTTCCTTGCAGGTACAAATGGTGATGAAGATCATTGAAGTGAAGAATTATGTGTTTTGGTGAATTTAGTGAACTGGTGCAGCTATTGATTGGACCTGATAAATGGTAACAAAATGAGAAGTGAAGGAGTAGGTGAACCTTGGGATAACTGATTTGATGGTGAAGATCTGTTGCATGATTAGGTTTGGGTCCCACTCTTGTAGCAGAGAGTGAGTGTGGTAAAACTCTGCTACCAATTTGCTAATAATGGTGAGACATTGGCCGTAACAAGCTCTGAATTTGGTTCTGAAGAATTGGTACAGTGTGATTATTTCGGAGAGACATACGTGGTTATGGTTACCAATTACCAATGCTTGTGTTGTGGTAAAGAAAAAACAGAAACAGTTCACAATATTTTGAGTAATGGAAACGTTACCCAAAGGTAGGTTATTGACCACTCGATACATATTTTACCTTTCAAGTGGAGCAAAACGCTTGCTTCTTCTTCTTCTTCAATATTTTTAAGTAAACATAATTGGAAAATATGTTTAAAATTGTAGATTGTATATTAAAAAACATAATTGAATGATTATATTAATATATGTAGTTTTTTTTTCTAAGGCTTTGTTTAGTTTAAAGAATGAATTTGGGAGAGAGTACGTGAATGAATTTGAGAAAATTTGTGAGTTGATTGTTATTGTTTTTGAAGGAATTTTGAGGTGAGACTGAATTTGAAGTAAAATTTATAAAAAATAATCTAGGATTTGACCGATGTGATAAATAAAAAAAAATGGTTTAATTGGTAGAAATGGAAAATTATCAAAATATCCTTAATACTAAAAGTAATATAAAAAATTGTTAATATTATATATAATTATAAAAATTATTCAAGTAAAAAAAATTAACTTTCAAAATGAAAAAAAATGTATTTAAGTAAAGTGAATTTGCACTTGGTGGAACTGAATTCACGTCTGGTTGAATTGAATGTAGTAGCAGTTGAGTGGAACCAAATTCACTATCCTGAGAATCGATTACACCATCCTTTTGATTTGTGCTTTGGAGTGAAACTAAATAAGGCTTAGTTGGAACCAAATATGCCATCCTTTTGATTTGTGTTTTGGAGTGGGACCTAATATGATTCAGCAGGAACCGAATACAGGGGTTGAAGGAAAAAAAATAAGGTTTAGCTGGAATCGAATACATGATCTTCTTCAACCTCCTTCAAGCTCTCTTCTTGATCTCTTCTTCTTCAAGCTCTTTGCTCTTCATATTCAATATGGTAGTATAAGCCATCAACCTCGACACATTAGATAACGCCAACCTCCATCCTTCGTCTTCATATCCAAACAACATTTGTGCAAGCTACAAAAGAAGAAAAGCCTTCAGACAAAAGAACTTGTCTCAACATATCTCATCTGAGTTTTGTCTTCACTACACCTTCATATGCATGGATTGTGGTCATTTTAGAAAAATTTAAGGACAAAGCTAACATTTTAAAACAAAATACTCTAAATCTGAACATTTTCGTAGGTGACCAAAGAAGATAAGATCTTACAAATCCATCATCACACATCTGCTCAAACGAACAAAGGACATCTAAAAATTTGTCCTCGTTATTCTTCTTCAACGGTGTTATCAACATATACGAGCAATGTAAAGGACCATGTGTTTAATCTAACATTACTAAATATTTTAAAGAATATAAAAGGAATATGTTGGCGCAACGTGGTGTGTGAGCAAGTGATGCAGAGAATGAAATCAGAGAGATAAAGAGGGGGCAGAGGGTGTAAAACAGCGAGAGAGAAAACGAGAGTTATTTTCTCGTTAACCTGAATGGGGTATATATGCATACCAGATACACTTTACCATTACAGACTTAGGGGTTTAATTTTATTTCCAACACACCCCTCTAAAACTAAACCTCCTAGAAATCTAATTCCAAAAATTTTTACAGGATTGATTACAACAGACTTTCTAGAGTGCTCCATCCTCTGGCCTCTGTTTCGTTCTTTGACTACTGCTTTTGCTTTCAAATTTTTGCTTCTCCTTCTTCCGATGCCTAGATCTCCTCTTCTTCCATCTAACATTTCTAACATCAGTTACAACTATTGTGGTCTGCAGATTCACTTTAAAAGTTCTGTCTCGTCCAAGAGGGGCTTCAAACATCAGCCACTGCCTTTCATCAAACACTTTGATGTGTCTTTGCTGCATCGTCACAATGTACCCTTTCTCAAGTAGCTGTCCCAAGCTAAGCAAGTTATACTTCACTGATGGAACATATAACACATCATCAATATACACAACTCCACCATTTCTGCACCTGATTCGGATTCTCCCTATTCCTTCCACCATTACTGTGTTGTCATCTGCAAATTTCACACCGCTTCTCACTCTTTGATCAAGATTCATCAACCATTCTCTTCTTCCAGTAATGTGGTTTGAACACCCTGTGTCCAAGTACCAAGGTGACTCATCTTCTGCATGACTCATCTCAGTGGAAAGCAACACGTGGTCAACGAATTTTCCGAATTTTCCACACCTGTCCAGTGCATGGTTCCCACTTTCACCTGATGGTAATGCCCGTTCGGCCATCACCACTTCTTCAACACCCGTTTGTTCTGAAGGTAACACTTCTTCATCAACTGTCCAGTTTTGCCCAATTCTCGTTCTGTCAAAACACAACAGTCGTCCGGTTTCTTCACTGACACCCGCTTAGGTTAAGAACAACACCTCTTCTCCGGCCACCGTGCGGCCTGAAGACAACCCATCTTCTCCAGCAACCGTTCGGTCTGGAGACAACATCCGCTCGATTTCTTCTTCTGCAACATTTGAGGACGACACCCATTCAGTTTCTTCATCCTTCTCTGCATGATCTTCATCGTGTCTTGCTACGCTCATCAACAAGACAAGATAGGACTCTAAATCACATGCATCTTGTGCAAGATTCGCTGCTTCATCAATCTTGGTCTTCTTCGCGTCTTCATTATGCCAGCGTTCTGCAGAGTAGTGCCCGAACTTGTTACAGGTGTAGCATTGAACACTTCTTTTGTCTTTTCTTCCTCTGCCTCGAAACTTTCTTCCTTCTTTGTTGTTTCCCTCCTTCTGCTCACTGTCATCGTCTTCGTCAATTTGTTCGGAGAGTTTCGTACCTTTATCACCCGTTCGGCCACCGCGTGTCCATCTTTTTCCTCTTCCAACTCCTCGACCTCTGAAGCTTTGATTACTTATAGCCTGCAGCGCCTGAATCGAGTCTTGCATCACACAATTCTCAGCATTTTTCCTCTCAATTAATCGTTGCTCATACACTTCAAGGGAGTTCTGCAGCTCTTCCACCTTCATCATCTCAAGGTCTTTGCTTTCTTCTATGGCTACCGTATTGTGGTCATACTAGGGTGTCAACGTCCTGAGAATTTTTGCCACAATCTTCTTGTCTTTCACAATCTTACCGCACGATCTCATGGCATTCACCAAGAGTTGCATCCTCCCGATGTACACCACCACCGTTTCTTGCTCCCCCATGCATAAAAGTTCATATTGCCTCTGTAGGGACTGCAGACGAACCTTCTTCACCTTTCCAGAATTACCATAACCATCTTGCAAAATGTCCCAGACTTCTTTGGCCGTGGCAACTTTTGATACCCTCTGAAAAATTGATGCAGAGATGCATTGATGCAGTAACATTCCGCTTTGCAGTCAAGTCGCATGTTCTCCTTGTATTGCTTCTTCGTTTCTTCAGAGGCACCTTTCGAAGGTTCTTGAAAGTCTTTCTTTACTGTAGTGGAGGGGGGTCGGTCGGGCCGGTCGGACCTAGTGCAGTGGAGGGAGGGGTCGGTCGGGCCGGTCGGACCTAGTGTAGTGGAGGGAGTTCGGTAGGGCTGACTGGCAAAGTTTTGGGGAATGAGGACAACTGAGGGCCGAACGGTGTGGGGCAGGTAGAAGTGAGGTTGTAGGAGCATTGATGGGCCTTGATGGAGATGTAACGGAAGGTGTAGCAAATCAATGAAATTAATGGTCATTTACGAATGTGCAGCCTATAAATAAGAATAGCAGGACAGGTAAAGCGATCTTGAATCTAATCTAAATTGGCCTAGCTAATTGATCTATTATCTGACTTGGGCGTCAGAGCGTTCTCTTTGCAGGACCTCCCGGTTGATTCCCAAAGGACATCGACAAGACGAACAGGTCGGACGGTCGGAAGCTGGTCCAAGGGGTCGGTTTGGTCTCGAGCTCTAACACCGAAACATTTGGCGCCCACCGTGGGGCCCGAAATTGTGATCTACCCAGAAATGAACACAATGGTTGAGCAGTTACAGTTGCAGGTTCTACAAGAGATGCATAGGCAGATGCAAGAGATGAGGAAGGACATAGCGGCTCTACGAGCGGAGCGAGAGAACGAGGTAGGTGGACCCTCGGTATAATCAGTGAATGTGCAGACAGTCCAGTCGGGGGATGGGGAGGCAAGTCGGCGGCCATCGGTGGAGGAGGTGGGGGAAGCCGATGGAGGGGGAATTGTAGGGAGGGGTCGAGGAGGAGGGATTGGCCGGGGGGAGGGGCCAACAGGAAGAGGGATTGGTCGGGGGGATGGGCCGAACGGAAGAGGGATCGGCAGAGGAGAGGGGTTGAACGGGAGAGGGAGAGGGAGAGACGTTCGGGGAAGGGGAAGGGGAAGGGGGGAGGAAAATATAGGGCGTGACCAGGAAAACCCAGAGGGGCATAGGGAGTTTGTGGGGCAGAATCAACAATTCGAAGAAGTTCTGGAGGGTGAGGACCAGTTTGATCAGGCTGAAGGGTTGCACCCATTTACTAATAATGTTATGGGGGCAGTAATGCCGGAGAATAAGGTTTTCCCATGGGTTGAGAAGTATGGGGGTACGTCGGATCCGGTGAAACACCTACGATCGTTCGTGGATGCTATGGCAGTCTATTCATCCGACGAGCTAGTTTGGTGCAGGGTGTTCTCCTTATCCTTAAAGGATGAAGCTTTGGATTGGTTTCATTCACTGCCACCACGAAACATTGATGGATTTGTTACTTTGAGGCAATTGTTTAGCCAGCAGTATGCTTCAAACCGTTCGCGAGGGTTGACTTATACGACCCTTGTCAGGATGAAGCAAGGGCGTGAAGAGTCATTGAAAGGGTTCATGGAACGCTTCAACCGGACCGCTCGGCAAGTGAGGAATGTAGACCAACGGCTGATAGTAAGTGCGCTCACGACGGCGCTGAGACCAGGACCCTTTGTGGATTATCTGTACGAGGAGGAACCCCAGTCTATGGGTGAACTGCAGCATAAGTTGGCCGGGTTTATACGAATAGAAGAGGGGAGGTCGTATAGCAGTGACCAGGGGGAAGAGGGGGTGGCGAGAGAGAAATCAGGGCGGGACAGAAGAGGAGAGAAACGACCGATCTGAGGGGAACATAGGATGACAGTGAAACGAGGGGCAGAAGTGCAAAGAGCGCAACAATACTTCCATCACACTCCATTGAGTGCCCCGAGGGTGAGAGTCCTGGAGGAAGCCTTAAGGGCTAATCTGCTGACGGTGGCACGGTCCCCGACCCCACGGGGAGCGGATGAAAGTAAACATTGCCGATATCATCAGAACATGGGGCATTCTACGGAGGATTGTGTCGCGTTGAGAGATAAGTTGGAGAGCCTGGTACAGGCGGGGCACCTGCGAGAGTTTGTTCGAAGGGAGAAACCTAACCCGAAGGAGACCACGGAAAGACACGGAGGTCGACTGCCGGTCGGGCAGAGGGTTCAGCCGACTGCTGAACGAACGGAGGGCGGCGGAAGTGGAGAAAGGCCTCTCAAAGGGGTGATAAATACCATATCGGGCGGTTTTGCTGGAGGAGGGGCGTCCTCAGCCGCCCGAAAGCGGCATTTGAGAAATTTGCATAATGTGAATAAGGTGGGGATTGCTAGAAGAACCATGCCTACCATAACGTTTTCAGACGAGGATTTCCATGCACCGGATCCGGACCAAGACGACCCCATGGTCATAACTGCTATCATCGCTCGGCACAGCGTGGGAAAGGTGTTGATTGACCAGGGAAGTTCGGCCAACATCCTATACTGGAAAACTTTTCAGCAGATGGACATACCGGACGAGTCAATAATGCCTTTTAATGAACAAATCTTGGGGTTCGCAGGAGAACGGGTAGATACAAGGGGATATGTGGACTTAAAGATCTCCTTAGGGGCAGAGGTGGGAGCAAAGGAGTTGAGGGTGCGTTTCCTATTGGTAGAGGCAGAAACTTCGTACAACGTGTTGTTGGGACGGCCTTGTCTTAATGCGTTCGGAGCAATAGTGTCCACCCCTCACTTGACGATGAAGTATCCCGCAGACGATGGTACGATCTGGACGGTTAGGGCCGATCAGAGGGTGGCAAGAGAGTGTTACGCGGCGGGCCTGAAGGTGCAACCCCCGGGGCATAGGGTATGTGAAACCCGCTCGGCAGTGTCGGCTGCAGAGTTGGACCCAATGGGGGAAATCCAGCCATGTCTCCTAGGAGGCGAAGACCGGGTGACAATGGTCGGCAAGGATCTTCAGGATGGCGAAAGGCAAAGGTTGGAGGGTATGCTGGTGGAGAATAAGGATTTGTTCGCCTGGACTGCATCGGACATGCCAGGTATCCATCCTGACGTTATCTCGCATAGGTTGTCTGTATTTCGAGATGCTCGACCGGTATCTCAGAAAAAGAGGAGGCTAGGTGTGGAAAAGAGAAGGGCGGTAGGTGAAGAGGTGGGGAAGTTGATCGAGGCCGGGTTCATAAGAGAAGTCAAGTACACTACTTGGCTGGCCAACGTAGTCATGGTAAAAAAATCCAGTGGTAAGTGGAGGATGTGCATTGACTTCACGGATCTAAACAAAACCTGCCCGAAGGATACGTACCCCCTACCGAACATTGACGCGTTGGTAGACGGGGTGTCCGGGTATGAGGTAATGAGTTTTCTGGACGCCTATTTAGGGTATAATCAGATACCTATGTACCGTCCGGACAGCGACAAAACCGCTTTTATTACCGAGCGAGGAACTTTTTGCTACGAGGTCATGCCGTTCGGTTTGAAGAACGCAGGGGCTACATACCAAAGACTAATGGACAAGGTCTTCCAAGGGCAGATAGGAAGACGCATGGAGGTATATGTCGATGATATGGTGGTGAGGAGTCGGTCGGTTGAGGAACATCTGGCGGATTTAAAGGAGGTTATGGGGCAGCTTCGAAAGTTTGACATGCGTCTCAATCCCGCTAAGCGTACCTTTGGGGTAAGGGCGGGGAAATTTTTGGGTTTCATGTTAACCACGCGGGGAATTGAGGCAAACCCCGACAAGTGTAAGGCGGTGTTGGAAATGAGAAGCCCCCAAACGATGAAGGAGGTTCAGAGGCTGGTAGGGCGGCTAACGTCGTTCTCACGGTTCATCCCCCATCTGGCTGGACAGGGGAAACCGATCATCAAGGCCATGAAGAAGAGGGGGAATTCTGTTGGAAACTTTCGGTTGATGGGTCGTCTAGCCGAAGGGGAGGAGGAGCGGGGGTGGTCTTAGAGGGACCGAACGGGATACTGATTGAGCAGTCGTTGGTGTTCCAGTTCAAGGTTAGCAACAACCAAGCCGAATATGAGGCTTTGCTGGCCGGGATGGAGTTGGCAAGGGACCTAGCAGTAGGTCGGCTGGAGTGTCAAACGGATTCCCAGCTGGTCGAGGGGCAGATAAATGGGAGCTTCCAGGTGAAGGACGATCTCCTGTTGCAATATTTTCACAAGGCCAAGCAATTGGCCACAAGCTTCAAAAAATTCACATTGCGACATGTTCCCCGATCGGAGAACAGCCGTGCCGATACGTTGTCGAACAATTGGTAACCATTGGAGGGCCACAAGCTTCAAAAAATTCACATTCACATTGGAGGGGGGTTGGTCGGGCCGGTCGGACCTAGTGCAGTGGAGGGAGGGGTCGGTCGGGCCGGTCGGACCTAGTGCAGTGGAGGGAGTTCGGTCGGGCTGACTAGCAAAGTTTTGGGGAATGAGGACAACTGAGGGCCGAACGGTGTGGGGCAGGTAGAAGTGAGGTTGTAAGAGCATTGATGGGCCTTGATGAAGATGTAACGGAAGGTGTAGCAAATCAATGAAATTAATGGTCAGTTACGAATGTGCAACCTATAAATAAGAATAGCAGGACAGGTAAAGCGATCTTGAATCTAATCTAAATTGGCCTAGCTAATTGATCTATTATCTGACTTGAGCGTCGGAGCGTTCTCTTTGCAGGACCTCCCGGTTGATTCCCAAAGGACATCGACAAGACGAACAGGTCGGACGGTCGGAAGCTGGTCCAAGGGGTCGGTTCGGTCTCGGGCTCTAACACCGAAACATTTACTATTTCATCAATTTCTTGAAACCCCAAAATGACATCCATCTTCACACACCAGCCATCATAATCTTTGCCATCGAACACCGGAAGGTTGCTTTGGAATAATCCTGCCATGAGTTCTTCTCGGAAACTCTTCTTGAGACGTCTTCTTGAACGTCACTAGACTCCACCAGGTTTCGCCACCTGTAGCTCTTGATACCACTGTTGGCGCAACGTGGTGTGTGAACAAGTGATGCAGAGAATGAAAACAGAGAGATAAAAGGGGGCAGATGGTGTAAAACAGCGAGAGAGAAAATGAGAGTTATTTTCTCATTAACCTGAATGGGGTATATATGCATACCAGATACACTGTCATTTTACCGTTACAGACTTAGGGGTTTAGTTTTATTTCCAACAGAATATTGAATAAAAAGTAAATAAAAGAAAAATATTATATTATTATCCACTAATTAAACCATTAACATTTTATTTTATATATGTTATTGATATATCAAATATTTAGCACGTCATTGATGTCAAAAGATCTGACAAAAAAAAGTAAAAGGACTTCGTTTAACTAAAATTGGTGAGAAACAACACTCCTTATCTTTTTTTCCTAACTTTCTGTACCTATTCTTACTGTGCTAAGAGTTTAATAGATAAATAAAATATGCTAAATTAAAATTTTTAATAATATGTGATGATAAAAGTTACTAAGTGTTAATTACATGGTAAAATAAGTTGTTAACTTAGGATGAAAAATTAATTAAAAGTTAAAAATTGGAGAGTCAATTAACTTCATTTTCATTTTTATTTTTGAAGCAACTATTCACAACCAAATGAAGTGGGTCTCAGTTTTTGTGTACAGTTGAAAATGGATGGGGGAAACGTGAAGAAAAACACCTAGAAAACACACAAGGAAGATCATTTAGTGTCATTTGATGTATTTTATCAATAACGATGTAAAAGTATTTGATATAATTAGTTATTTTAGTAATTAAACATTTAATTGTATAAAAATATATTTATGTATTTTTTCTAATAAACTCATGTTAGGCATTAATGTCTTTTTCATAAATATATTTTTTATACATATAAAATAGAAATTTAGGTAGTTATAATTTTAATTAATTTGTAAAAATATTATTGTTTTTATTTAAAGATTGCATATTTTGGTAAAAAAGTTATAGAAAAAATAACCAAAATACGTGTAATACTATGATAATAAGTCAAAAGAAACTATGACCGTTAAACTAAGAAATAAAATCATCAGGTTATTCAATCAATCTTATGTTTTGTTTACAATGTAGGGATTGAAAAGAAGTAAGAAAAAAAAATTAAAAGTAGAAGATAAAATTATTTAATTAAATATAAAGAAAAACTAAATGATTTTATTTATTATTGTTCTTACAAGGCTGAGTATACATTGTGAAGACTCATCAAACTTCTTTTAGCAAAGATTTATGCTCTTTAAACCAAGTTGTTCCAGGACTTGGAGGTAGTTTCAACCAAGAAAGGGTGTGCTTCCAACTTTGCACCGTCAAGACGAGATGCTCTAGGTTCTTATTTCTCTAAGGACGATAGGAATGTGTCTATAGAAAACACTTTAATGCCCAAGTTACTCGAGTGCGTTAGATAATGGATAATGTTGCAATCATGAACATACATTATTTATTAATGACTCCATTAGAGATGCTTGGACAGTCCAACACAAGCAGAGATCTCGAACCATAGTGTTAGCATAAAGCTAAAGAGCAAAAATTTTGATGATGTCTCAAAGTCAAGTCTTAAGTGCACTTATTGTAGGAAGATCTTCATGAAGACTTGTTCTTATATTAAAGCTTTTGTATTTTAGCAGATTGATGTATAAGATGTGGTTTATATTTGATTTTGTATATTGTTTGCCTTAGGGTGCATTAAAAATTATTTTGAATAAAAAAACCTCATTTTATACTCAAGATAATCGATTACCACTTATGATAAATGATTATCAATAATCTATTATGACTTGCCATAATCGATTATCACGAGCAATTATGAGAATTTTTAAGCAAGTTTTCGACCGTTGTGCATTCAATGATGCATAATCGATTACCATATTAGGATAATCGATTATTACACGTTAAACAGCTGACAACGGATTTTTGGAGGTACCATTGAGTGAGATCTCTATTTATTAGCTTGGGACTCTCATTCTAAAATACAAAGAATACAAAATAAGTGTATTTTCGAAATTCTTATATGTAGTGTGTGGTTATAAGTGTTCTAGGGTTTATGGAATCCTTGTGCTTTGACTTTGAGAACTTGGCGTGGCATAGAGCGAGAAATTTCACTAGGAAACTGATTGAGTGTTGTTGCTATTGCTGAGTTGAAAGCTTGTCATCCTTTGTGAAGATTCAAAGGAGGTGTTTGTCCCTGTGGGTTACATGGGAAGTGAGTTTCATCTCTTGGGATAACAATAGAGGTGTTTTAACCTTAAACTTGCTTATTTTCTTTGTGATTGTAACTGTTTGTTGGTTTATGCTAGTGAAACGTTAATTCTCGGTTGAGATTAATAACTGGATGTAGGATCTATGATTTGAACTAGTATAAAAATTACCTGTCAAATTTTCTCTCTTTCTTACTCTTTAAATTTGTTTAAATTGTTTTAAGGAAATTTTATATTTACGAGAAAATTATTAAAAGAACAATTTGTTATAAGAAACCATCCCTCTTGGTTTGTTGAATGCGTTAACCATTTTGTTGCACCGCTCTGACACATAGAAGCAGAACTTGGATGCAAGCTCACGGATGCAATGGTTGGAATGAAGGTAAGGTGTTTGATGAAAGGTTTATGATGGAGTATGGGTGAAATCCAACTTAGACGGCCTTCCACTTGAGGAAGGAAGTTGGAGATGAAGGAGAAAGTGAAGTCAAAGGTGAATCAAGAGCAAAATATGGTGTTGGATCCAAACCAACAACATAACAATGAATTGCTTCAAAAGTGAATACAAATGGATGGAGAAGGTGGATTTATAGATCCATTACAGCCTTCCCACGGTGTTATCAATTAATGTTGATGATCAGCCACATATTATGGATCAATAGACTTGTATACAACACGTTTACAATGTGTAAGAAGTGGCAAACTCGTGTTGCACTCATTGCTGGATGGACGAGAAGGGTCTTGGGTTGAGTGCGACCTAAATCCGGCAGTCATTCTACACTTGGCTCCAAATGAAGTAATTCTTCAGTGCTTCTTGCTTGAGAGTGTCTTCTAAGCCCTCATGAAGTCTTCTAGCCATACCTCTAGTGATGGGGCCTTGATTGCAAGGTGGCCTTGGCCCTTGAATAATAGATAGTCTTGGGCCCAAGTCATCATCTCCTCCCTCTTGAAAAGGATTTGTCCTCAAATCCATAGAGTCTTCATTACTTGCCAAATACGCTACAAAGGGTCGAAGGTCAGCAACAATAAACGTTGAATGAACACCATATTCTTGAGGAATGTTTAACTGATAAGCATTATTATTGACCTTCCTTATGACCTTGGAAGGATCATCTCCTCTAGGAGTTAGGTTGGACTTCCTTTGAGTGGGAAATCTCTCTTTTCTAAGATGAAACCAAACTAAGTTTCCTTCATCGAAGATCATTTCTTTCTTCCCCTTATTGTTATATTTTGTGTATTTCTCACTTTGTTGGTGAAATTGGTTCCTAATCCTCTCATGCAATTCTTTTATAAACTTAGATTTAGATACCCCTTCCTGATGAATAAAATCAAAAGAAGAAGGAAGAGGTGTTAAAGCCATTGGTGTAAGAGGATTGAATCCATAAACAACTTCAAAAGGAGAGCTTTTAGTAGTCCTATGAACTACTTATATCTCCACATGGGAAAGATACTCATCCCAAGATTTATGGTTTCCTTCCAAGATTACTCTTAACAAGGTTGATAGAGATCTATTTACTACTTTAGTTTGTCCATCTGTATGGAGATAACAAGTAGTAGAAAAAGATAGCTTAGTCCCTAATTTAGACTATAAGGTCCTCCAAAAGTGACTAAGAAATTTTGTATCTCTATCTGAAATGATAGTGTGAGGTAGGTCATGAAGTCTTATCACATCTCTAAAAAATAATTTAGCAACATTGCTTGCATCATCTACTTTATTGCATTGTATAAAACGAGTCATTTTACTAAAAGGATCCACTACAAAAAACATAGAATCAAAACACCTTGCTGTTTTTGGAAGTCCTAAAACAAAATCTATGCTAATATCCTCCCAATGGGTTGAAGTAATTGGCAAAGAAGTTGGGCTCCCGAGGTGTCTAACAAGTTACTTCTTTTTGACAAAGCATTAGCCATAGTATTAGATTTCCCTTTATTGTATTTGACAACATAGGAGATTTGTTCTATAAATTCCAACTACTTGGCATGCCTCTTTTACAACTTATATTGACTCTTCAAGTATTTTAGTGATTCATGAACACTATGATTGATGAACTCCTTCGAAACAAGGTAATGTTCCTAAGTTTCAAGAGCTCTCACAAGAGCATGGAGTTCTCTCTCATAAGTGGGGTAATTACAAGTAGCCTTATGAAGTTTTTCAACAAAGTAAGCAATAGGGTGGCCAATGATGGAAACCTCCTTACCAAGGTTGAGCCAAAGCTTAGAAGGATGCAAGGAGATGGTTCCTAAGGTGAAAATGGTTGTGGAAATGAGGTGGGAAAGGTGTGTTGGTCAGGCAAATGATGGTGGTGAGATGGTAATGTTGAGATTGTTGACAACACAAAACTCTATATCAAACTGGTTTTTGATGATGACAACAAATTGCTTAATAACAGTACATAAGTTCCAGTATTACATGTTCAGCTGATCTGCTATACTGTTTTGAAGAATGATTTTGTTGAACATGTTTTGTTGTTTTGCATGTATGTTCCATTGATTGATTATGTGTTATATGTTTGGAACATGCTTGTATTGAAATGTGTGATAAAATGATTTTGATTATCTTCTGCACATTTCTAAAGAAAAGATTACAAGCACTTTTATGAACTTATATTTGCTGTGACAAAGATCTGGTTCAGTCGAATACACTTGTATTGGATTCGACAAAGCTAAAATCTTAGTACAGATTTTGTGAACATGTGCTTGATGAAATTTTGAGTTGAAAAGAATTTCAAAGTGTTTTTCAAGTGTCAGTCGACATGGTGGAACACCTATTCGACTGTGTTGTTGTTATTTTTGGAATTTTGTTATACCTACTTGCTCCAACGGCTAGTTTTTCAAAAGTTAGTTAAGATTGACTGACTAAGTCAACTGTCATGAATGTGCATTGAATTGGTTGAATGAGGAGCCTCTATGTTGAATGTCAGTTATAACTGTTTTAATACAGTCGACTGGATTAGTAGGGTATTCGACTGAGAATGACAAGAAACCTATAAATAGAACAGAGCACGATCTGTTCTAAAAGAAGAAGAGAACTTTGTGATCTAACATTTTCATTGTCCTGTTTCAGAGTTATTTCTCAGTTTTGGACGCTCCAAGAATTCTCCAAGAAGACGGTGGTGATTGTTCTTGAGAGAGATTTAGATTGAGGAGGCAATTGTGCTTACTGTGTGATCAACATCTGCATAGAGAAGGTGCTTCTGTTTTGATCTTGAAGGCTTGGCATCCTGTAAAGACTGCTGCATTTGATTGAAGGCTTGACAACCTGGGAACTGTGTTGTGATAGGCTTGGCAACCTGTGAAGCGTGCTGTTATAGGCTTGACATCCTGTGAAGAGTGCTGGTAACACGTTGAGGATTGTTCAACATGGGTGTATATTGCAGAATAGGGGATTCTTGCTGCAATTCTGGTTTTTTGTGCAGCTATATTTGGTTTTGGGTTAGAGAGGAGATTTATATTTTTGCGTGGTGCTTCTATAAATTCCTTGCTGTAAAAACCACAACCATTTTAGTGGATTTGCTTCCAAGGTTGGAAGGACACTGAATGTAGGCATTGTTGGCCGAACTACTATAAAAACCAGTGTTTGATTTTCTCTATCCCAGCACTCTTTATTTCAGTCGACTTTATATTTAAAGCAGTCAACTACGTTTATCCGCTGCATTGAAATTTTTATTACTTGCATTTCAAGGAAAGGTCAAAAGCTTTGAATTTTCATACCAAGATTGCGAAAAGATTTTGTTTTTGAACTAACACCAATTCACCCCCCCCCTCTTGGTGTAAATTGAAGCCAACCTGTTTCCTAACAGGTAAGCTCACGGTTTTAAGCTAGGAAGTGAAGATGGAAGGCAGTTTGATGTTTCAAGGAGAGGTTAGGCCAACTCCATGAGGTAGGTGACTAGAAAAGCTTCTAAGGTTTTTCTAGTCTTGATCAAGGATGTATATGGCTACAATTTGACAGCATAACATTACATTATTCCAAGATGAAATACATAGGTGGAGACACCTCTATTTATAGGTCAAGGGTGTCTCCTTCTAACCCTAAAAGTCTGATCTCCCAGCTTTGCTCTCATTGGCAAAAAATGAGGTCTTCTAGGGAGTGGAAAAGTGTCCCCAAATCCTCTTCAATGATGGGAGGATATATGGCCACTCATAAAACACAATCCTCTTCATTCTTCTAAGGAGTGGAAAAGTGTCCACAAATTCTCAAAGTCACTAATTCTTGGAGAATGATGTCTAGACATTTTGTGATTTTAAAAGTTTTCTTGTTTTAAAGATTCTTAGTTTTCACCAAAGAATAAATTCCAAGTAAGAGAGGTGGCCCACAATGATTACTTAAATACGAAGTCTTGCCTTGCTAAAGATTTTCGAGGTTACTTACTTAGCTTCCTTAACTCAAAATTACCTTTAAGATCACAAGAAGTTGACTCAAAGATAACACAAACAAGCAAAAACAAGAATAAAAGCTAGACTCCTAATTCAAACCCCTAGGTTGTGAGAAGACTTAGAGTTTAATCTCTTATAGTCTTACTCACTTTAGACAAATAAGCAAAAACATAAGGAAATAAGGTGAAGTCTCCTAAGTGAGACTTGAAACTTTGGTTTCAAGACACATTCACTCTCTAACCAAATTTTAAAATGAACAATTACGAGCAAATGGAAAGTAAAAGGAAGAAAATTTATGAATTCTTCCAAATCACTTGGCTTAAAGGCCTTTCAATACAAGAAATTAAAAAAAAGGGCTAACTAAAAATTACTGCAATTTTAGATGGAGTTGCACTTTTTTCTCTCTCTCAAGTGAATTTCTAGGCCAAGAATTCTCATTCGCCAATCCCATGAATATGATTGTAACCTTTAGTCTATATTAGTTTATACTAATTTCAAAATGAGTTATGGATATATGAAATGTCAAAATTGGGTTGCATTTGCTAGTTTTTTAGTTTTTAGGTTTGGTAAAACTCTAAAAATGAATTATTTATTAAAAAAAACAAAGGAAAGCAATTTGGAAGTGAACTTTTGAACGTCATTTGACTCATTTGATGTTAAAAATGGTCATTTCCAATGTTAAATAATGTTTGAAAATAGTCATTTTCAATGTCAATTAATATTTTTTTTTCTCTTTCCATGTTTATTAACGTATCTTGCTATGACGTTGGTGTTTTAATAGACATTAAAAATAAAAAATAATATATGTCAGCTTTTTAGTTGTATTAGTGCAACAAATTGAATATTCTAAAAGTTAAATATGAAAAATATAAACTTAAATATATTTCCTTTAGTATATAATTAACATTATATATATATATATATATATATATATATATATATATATATATATATATATATATATATATATATATATATATATTATTTAGGTAATTAAATATAATTTTTTTAGATAAAGAAATATTTTATTATTTCATGTATAGAAACATTATATGCAAGGATTAAATATCTAAATGTATGAGATGATATGAAGTGTGCACTAATTTCTTATCTTCATAAATAGATTTTGAAATGATTATTAAAATAAATTAAATTATGATTTCTAAGTATATCATGTCCTATGTTTTATCATGAATAGATAGATTTTTTTTTTGTAAGAACTCGTGTTATCTATTGTAAAACCAAAAGATTTCAGTTAAATTAAATTATCAATCATTTTTATCTATGCATAAAGGCTATTTCATCTCTAATTATGTTTTCATATGATTTGTAGCGAGTCAACCATATAGCAAAATAGGATGGCCCAATATCTTATGTTATGAAAATTTGTTTTAAAATGTATCTATAACTTATGATGTATCCAAAATATATGAATATTGTGTTGATTTTGTGATTAATTGTTTTATTAAAAGGGTCTTTGATTAGTTCTCATATATTTTTTATAATCATAATTAAAATTTAGTTTTCATTATTAATTTAGTTAACTGTTACGAAAATTTTTAAATGCTTGTATTTATTAAAATTATGAATATTTTTATTTTAAAAAATGGGGATAAAAAAAATTATATTTCAACTAATTTAATTAAATAAGAATAACATTACCATTCATAAGAAGGAATAACTAATTAATGGATGGTTTCAATGTAACATCTTGTACTAAATATTACCGTACCAAAATTCATTATGAAACTCGCACACGCCACACAATATAATTTTTTAATATTTAACATTATTTAGTCAGCTCTTCTACAGTAAATATTCACATTAAAGGTTGTATAGTTCAGATTAATTTTTAATTTAATCACTACATTTTATAAGTATATATGAGAAATTATATAAACTATCTACTAATAATAGAAAATACATATATTACACTATATAAATGTCAACTCTTAGATAAACAGAGAAGTGATATTTTCTTAAATAGTACTTTTACAATTAATTCATTTTACAACTAATTGGTTGGTATTTAAAAATTTTCTTGTATATTAAGATGCCTAACAACCTTATATTACACTCAACTCATACGATAAACAGAGAGTATATTTTAATATTTACTAATAAGAAAATAATATATTTTTTAATATTTTTATTATTTTTATTTTAAATGCTAATATATATATATATATATATATATATATATATATATCATATTATTAAAACTAATTGCAAAATGAATATCTTTTTGTTAAATACTATTTTGAGTCTCACATTTTTTTAAATAACACCCGAAAAGGACTAATTTGAGCTCTAAATAGCCCTTGGTCTTGCGTTGTGATGGAAATTAGGGTTTGGTGTGTGAAATGGGTTGCAGTAGTTATGTTACGCTACTCCTCTTCCTGAATCTGCTATCATTCTCAATGGTAAGCTCTCAAAATGACGAATGTCCAATGAGTCGTATATTTGAGTTGAGTGCATGTGCGGGAGTGTTGAATGTGGTAAATTTTACAATAGGATCTTTCATCTCTCACATCACTTCATCTTATGCTTCTTTATTTCTTGTTTAAGGTTCCATAGGATGAATTTAAGAAAACATGAATGAATAAATTTAATTGAATTTAGAAGTAAAGTGGATATTGTTTCTTTGAAAAAAAAAAAGTGAGGATGAAAGCGTGTCAATGATTTAAGTGATGCAATAAATAAAAAGTAGTTTAATAGATAGATTGTTTTCAATGTTAAATAATAGGTTTAATAGCCAATTTAGTCCTCATTTTGGTTGAAAAATCTCAATTTAGTATTTCGTTATAAAAGTGTTTTAGATTAGTCATAACTTTTAAAAATAGTGGGTCAGATTAGTCCCTTCTGTTAAATATAAGTTAACGAAATTAATGGATGATGATGTGGCACAACTTAAAGCTAACGAGAGACCAATCTAACACATCAGCTTTAAGCTGTCTCACATCATCATCCATTAACTTCGTTAACTTATTTTTAACGAAAGGGACCAATCTCACCCACTATTTTAAAAGTTAGGACTAATGTAAAACACTTTTATAACGAGGGATTAAATTGAGATTTTTCAACCAAAGTGGGGACTAAATTGGCTATTAAACCTAAATAATAATATAAAATGATGATGTTAAAAATATTTATTTTAAAATTATTCAATAATTTTAAAAAAATAATAGAAATAAATAAATAATATATTTTAGTTTTTTATAGAAAAATAATATTTACTATTAATTATTACCGTAACATCCCATTTTAATATATAAAACTACTAAAATAAAGAAGATTCTACACTTGAAAACGAACCTATCTATGTTGTTGCTTGATCCTCCCCCTCTCGCCGAAACAACTAGAAGATGTCCACTTTATAAGTTCATACCAATTAAGGTAATTATTGCAAAAGAAATAAGCATACACATATACACAAGCATTTCACAATTTAATCAGGTTTAACATAATACAAACTAAATATTTTAACATGCAAAGACCTAGACTAGACTATCTTGATTTAGTATGAATGTCGAACTATGACGGGTTGTATACTTGTGGTATCTCTACTACTCTGTAGAGCCATTGCCAAAGGGTTTCAACCTACTACACTCACAAGGTTAGTCTGTACCGCGTCGTAGGCCACACTAGAAGTACATAGACTAAGACATCTTGCTACTCTCACCACATTTATCAATATTCTCTAAATAAGAATGAATGATCACTAGCGTTTCAGAATAACTCTCGAAGACTGAGCTTCTTGCATTCATACTAACAATCCTTGAAACATCCAACAAAAGGTTCCTTCTTAGAACCCATTTCCTTAACTTTCCATTCAATATATACATGAAAAAAATCCAAAACAGTGCACCAGAAAAATACTAAACAACTAAAACTAGAAAACCCAAAAACCTGAAAAGTGGCACCAAGAGGCACTCAGGGGGCACTTAGACATCAAACTCACTAGAATGGGGCTGTTAAGATTGTTGATAAGGGAAGCACTAGTTTAGCTAACCTTAATCTCACAATGCTTTATTCACTCTGGTTTTTTATGATGACAACACATTATTAATAACACATGTATTGTTGATGTGTTATATGTTCCAATCTTCAGTTTGATTTTAATCTTGTTCAACATGTTTTGTGTTGATCTGAATATATGAATGCATATTCACTGTTCTAATATATGTTACATCTATTGTGATTGCATTTCATATGCTTTGGAAAAGGAAAACCACATGCACTTTGATGAACTTATTGTCACGATGTTGTTGACATCTGTAACTAGAAAAATATTGCAAAAAAGAAAAATAATATAAAATTAGTTAATTAAATTTTTACTAGAAATTAATGTTGGAAAAATTAACAAGTCCTAGTATGTGACCAATACAAATTAAAATCAATCTGAAATGGTATAATAGACTGCAATGTTTAATTACTTCATTGGATGAATAGTAATGAAAACTTTAGCCCAAGCACCATGGCTCCAGCAATCACAGCAAGAAGAAGGTAGAAGCATAAGAATGCAAATGCAGGTGTACCAAGAAGACCTACTGAAAGAAGAAGACATCACGAAGAATAACATAATGGAAATTATAATATAATATATCTAAACTATATAACTTATGGTAATCAGATATTAAGGTAAGCGTATTCCAACATACCCCAGATATCATCCAGCTTGATGAAAACTTCATTCAAGAAAGGAGAAATAGGAGGATCAACTAATAGATAGATAATAATATGACCAACCCATGCCACAGAAACGATTAACCTGGAACAGTTTTCAAATCTTAAGTTAGATGATACATGGAAGTCATAAAACCTGTTTTAGATTAAGATAGCAAGAGTAATAATATCCCAGCAATAGTAATGCAGCACTGCCCCCATCGAAGGGGTGTCTATTGCCACCCTTATACGTCTAGTAGCACTTCAATTCAACTAATTTTGTCTATTTTCTCTAAAATACATTATTTTCTCCTAGTTAAATTATATTTTCTATAACCAAATATAATTTTACTTAAACTTCTTATCAGTCATTCCTTCATTAATTTAAATTCAATCAATTTTTAGTAATGAAAATAAACCATTTAATCTATTTATCTATCCATCTTTATGAAATTTATCAAGAGAGAACCTTCTAAAAATCATCACAGACAGTTTAGTGTATCCAGCATTCCAAGTAACTCAATCCTTATATGTCATTGCTTACCCTAAATTTCCCAAAACAAGTTTTGCCAGATACCCTAGAACTGTTAGTGCCCATGTTGCCTCAGCCTGCATTCATACAGGATCAGTAAGTGGGGGAACTATAGCACATTGTATATGTGTAGAAGTCCAGTATGGACAAGGAACTCACCTTTTCTCCTTATGGGTACATCTCTTCAAGAAGTTTGAAATCTTCTAATTGAAGCAACTCCTGGCAAATTATACAAGATAGGTAAATTTAAGAACATAAACACAAACAAATTAATCATAAACTGTGGACAAGTTTGAGCAGCCACTAGAAAAGCATACATCAACTTAATATATGGCATGTGAACAATGGTACACATAAAATATTTAACACGATGTTGGAAATATAAAGTACCACTAAAGCACTAATATTAGTTTACCTTTTTCCACTGATTTCACATTTTTCAAAATTTTCTATCCTTTGAACCAGCTTTTTCTTCCTGACGAAGTGACTCAGCTGCTTTCTTCAGATCTTTTACTTTTTAGCCCAATTTAGTAGGCTCCTACAACCATAACCAACAAACCACACAATAAATATAATACAACATATTCAATCAACATTTAGTAGTTTCCAGCTCTAAAAGGATATAACACCTTGATATATTGTGAATGAGTGATAACAGCCTTTGGACGCTGAATGAAAGAAAATATAAGTCCCAATGGAAGACAAGCAATACCAACACCACCAAATATCTGGATTGAACGGTGAGAAATCAATTGTTAACATCATTAATAGTAAATAAACTTACTTGCGACCTTGGATGCAAGGCATTACCAGAGTCATTATTATAAGTAATTGCTTTTGCTTGTATGCAATTTATAGGATCAAATTAAAATTTTTGGGGAGTCAACTAGCCCAATATCCTAATTCATACACACTTTCACAAGAAAAAAAATATGATAATTGGAAGAATGTATGATAATTTGAAAAGCAAAAAAAAATATATATATATATATATATATATATATATATATATATATATATATATATATATATATATATATATATATATATATATATATATATATATATATTGCTCAAAAATCCAACTACCAGGCAGCATACGAGATAGGATTAACTTATAGCAAAAAGCACAGATCCAACTATAGTGGCCAGAGCAACAACATATTCCGGAAAGGTGGTACGCATGGTCCAGGTTTTCTCTGATGAAGGATTGGCAGTGTATGCAGAACACTATTTTTCAGACAAAGGGGAAAATATCAGAATGAGCACTTGCAAAATAAAAATTACTTTCAAGAGAGAAAAAAAAATGGACTTTCGGTCAGAGAAAGAGAAACAACAGACCTGATGTGTGTTTCCAATACATTGTTGACTACTGCTGAACTCCCATGTGCTAGGAAATGAGTTTCTGGAAGAAGATAGATGCCTCCTTAATTAACTTGTACTGTAACCACTCTTTGTCATCTTCTTTAAAACTTTTCTTCTCCGTTCTTCATTCATCGTACTCTTAGCTCTCTAACCTCAATGTTTTCCTACCAAATTAACATTCCACTGCACTTTTTCCTTCAACTCTTGAAATTTTCATCTCAACCAATGATCCAATATTTCTTCTAAATGGACCACAAATCTTGGAACATCCTTCTAAATTTGAATATAACAAATCCACTTGTTGATAAGACCCATCCATCTTCTTTTTAATTATCCTTTAACTCGAATATCCTTACTATACTCAAGTTCTCTTCAAGGACTTCACGTTCTCTCAACTTGGAATTTCTAACTTCTAATGTACACTTCTTAATTCTGCTCTGAACCACTGGTCAACCTCATCTGGACTGCACTTCCCATTAAATTCATCCGGATGGGGTTGTAGAAAACCCTCTAAGCTTCATTCTTGCTGATGTGCGGTAGAAGAAGAGGACGATCTAATTGCAGTTCCACCCTTCGATATCAAATCCACGTACTGCTTCTGAGTTGTTTCTGCTGGAATCCTAGTGGTCTCCAAATGTTGAAGAGCTACTATGTTCTGTTGTGCTAAGGCGATGTTTTGTTATTGCATGGCCATGATTAATTACTACATCAATCTCGTAGAGTTAGGTGCATCCATACATGCAGGTGAGGGAGAAGGAGACCTAGATGTCATCTTCTAAATATTCATAGAGATAAAACCATTAGTCTAACTTAGGAAGCAAGGACACTATGGAACTGATCACTGATTACAACCAAAGGTCAAATCAATGTAGTCAATGTTAAAATGAGAGTTTGACAGTAATGACCAAATGGTAACAAATAAAAGAACGTTCGGTCATAAATAAACTACTATAAGATCAAACTGTTTACAAAAGAGGCCAAACATAAGTTGAGTACAATGAAGCTGAGACAACATGTTTAAAGACAAAATTTAATTTAATGGGCCGAACGGTAACCAATAAGGAACGTTCAGTTACAAAGAACCGGCATAAGACCGAACAGTTTCTATGAAACCGAACGATATGACCATAAGATTAATAGAAGAGTCTAATTACATTCAGTGTTGAGAAAAGAAGGTTGTCTTAAGTAAAAGTCATGAGTGTGCACCCTCATTACTTCTATCAAAACTTTTATTTATTTCTTAAAATTTGACCATCTAGGCTTGGAGGAAATGGTATAACATACCATTTAGACTCATCTTTCCACAGGAAAGACATGACAAACCTGTAACTCACAGGTCATCCTAAGGACAAACTGCTCTGATACATAATGCAACATCCCAAAAATTATATGCTAATATATATATATATATATATATATATATATATATATATATATATATATTCTTGAATGATAACATAATAATGTGATAAATCAGTTTAAAGATGTAAATAGAGTTATAATTTTACAGTCGTCCAAAATAGACCATAAATTTAAAACTTTATATACATGAGAGTATCTCAAAATAACTAAGACAACTAAGAAGGATCCTAAGAACTAGGGGCAGCTACATTTGTCTCCTCCAATGTCTGCTCCAGGGAAGCCTCATCTCCCTTTGCTCACATCCAAGTGGATGATCATCGCAAAGAAAAGAGCACACCACATACAACACACAAGAGTAAGGGTAAGCTAGGTTCCAAAAACATGTTAATTATCATTTAGCAGTTAAAAGGCAAGGCATATACATACACGTGATTAAATCAAACATCCTATCATGTTATGACACTACTAGACTATGACCAACTGCGTTATTAGGATACCAATGACCGACCACGCGATTTGACCATCCGGACTAGTATGAAATGTCAAGTTCCAGGGGTTTGTGCACCCGGGTGGTGTAGTAACTGAAAAACCATCAGCTGCCACCCGAGGTTAGTCCGTTATAACTCACCCAAGAACCTATGGGCTAGGACCTCCTGCTATTCTCACCACATGTCATCACTCTCTATTTGAGCATAGATGATCATTAGAATGTCAGGATAAACCCCATAAGGACACTCCGGCCACTCATACGGTCAATCACAACAAACTACAGTGGCACCACCATGTATCCTCCCTTGAGGATCATGGAATTACGTCCAATAACCATACTTTTACTTTGAAACTTAATTCAAGACATGAACCACCAAATACCATGACATTATCACCTTGAATCCATATAAATCCATGTACATGTAACTCTTCAACTTTACTTTGCATACAAACATATATAAAAGCCTAATTACATTTCAAAAGACCACAAACAACCCAACAAGTCATCAACAATTGTATGAAATCATTCAATGTACACTACCAAACAATAATAGTTTTAGAAGAACCACCAAACAACATAAAACCTCGTGAACTCATACTTAGATAAAGAAAATGACTCTTAAACCATCACCAACGGTTTCAGAAAGGTCTAAAACCCCCCAAAACGACCTAAAGAACGTCCAAAAATGATACCCGGAACCCCGAAAACCACCCAAAAATGTCCTGGATGATTTCCTGACAACAATAATCAATTATTACATATGATAATCGATTATTTACGTGAACTTTGAAGAAAACATGACATTCTGACTAGAATAATCGATTATCAAGTGAGATAATCGATTATTCTTATCAGTTTTTGGCAGCAACCTGATTTTTCTGGTTTTGGTGCATCTAAGACAGTTCAATGAGTTTCTAACACTCCCAGATTCAAATACATACTAAAATAAACTTACCTAATTGATTTTGAACCTTTCTAATCCCTCCTTTAGTGTTTGTGCCACAATTTCCACTCAAAACCTATTTATCACCAACTTAGAGATCAAATTCTAATTCTACCATTTTGCCACTGTTTCTAACCACTTTAATACTTCTAATAAGTCACAATTGACTTACCTAGAACATTCAAATTTACCAAATCAACTACCAACCCCAAATGCCCAATCTGAGTACCTCACTTCCTCCCAAAATACCTTACCAGTATATAACACAAGCTAGTTTAACCCATTTACGTTTAACACTGATCTTTCTAACACCTTACACTCATAACACAACAGTTACTAATCTTTTCAAACAACAATATAATCAATTCACATTCAGCAAGATTCATCCAAGCACAAACAGTCACAACATCAATTCAACATCTTCAGTACAACACATACCAAAACATATATCAATTTTCTCATGCATTTTACTTCATAAATTTAACAGAACCTAACTCATACAAATCCAATTTCATAATTCAGAAATTTAAAGACCTAGCTTCCCTTACCTTTGTTTCACAGCACAGTACGACAGAACCTTGCCCGCTCTCTTGCACCCCAAGAAAATACTAGGATTACCTATAGATCATAAATCGAAGATGGAAAACAATTTCTTAATCTTCAATTGAGCTAAGAAATTTGAAGAAGAGAACTGTTAAACACATGCAAGCAAAACTGTTGCATGATCACAATTCAGAAAATACAGAGAAAATAGGGAAACGCTTACCGAGAGAAAAACATCGAATTGATCGGTTGAATTCGAAGCCTATAATGCCAGGACTGCTTAGGTGCTTCCAGATTGTTGAACAATTGACTCAGTGAGAAGAAATCCTAGAGAGAGATTACAGAGAGAATGAAAGGGTTATGTTTCTAGAGAAGAAGAAGAGCACGTTTGAAGAGAAGTAGTGTTCTATCTAATAATGGTTTGAACTTAGAAAGTTTTTAAGTTAAAATTGTTTTACTAATAATGACTCAGCCCATTATGTGCTGCCACGAGTCCAACCCCAAATACTCTCTTTTTTCTCAGACTTTACGAAAGATAAACAAAAATAAAAATATAAAAAGCGTAAAAATAATTAAATGCGTGCTAAAAATTATATTCAAATGTTCCATGAACTATAATACACTTATTTGAAGAAAACTTCAGAAAATATATAATTAAAATTATGATAAAGAAAAAAAATATCTTTAAATTTAAGTGAACTTTACAAATATTAAACAAGTAAAATCAAAAGAAATAATTGAGTTAAAAAAGGAAAGGTTTTTTAAATAAAAATAAATAAAAAATGACTAAAGAGATTATAAAAAAATAAATTTTGAGTTATCTATTAAACAATAAGTGTTTTATTTTAATATTTAAAACATGGACAAGTATATGTGGATGAGACACGTAGATGGGTGGGATGAGAACGAAATAAACGAATACTTACATATACATTTTTATTTCGATACCTAATTTAAAAGAATTAAGTATACCTATGTTTATATATTTCCAATCAATCTTCAAATTTTCTATTAAAATCATATCAAATTCAAATGATGTTCGAAAGTAAGGTTAAAAGTCTAAATATAATTCTAATTTCTAAATTGAATAAATGTCAGAAAGTTAAACAAATAATATTATAAATTTATTGACTTACATTTTTGGATTGAAAGTACTTATATATAGATTAGACTTCTCTGTCATTATTGTTTTGATTACTTTCTCTAACAAATTCTTCCTCAAAAATCCTTCAAGACATATTTATTTGTTATCCTACCTTCTTCCCAAGAAAGAATATTAATATTGTCTAACCTAAATAAATTAGTGATATAAAATAAGTGAAGAATCATAATCATTTGGAATAAATAAACAAATGTCTTCGCCAGCCATTTTCGTTCTTTTAAGGTGGTCGATAATGCAGGAATATTTTTTTACATGCCAGCTAGGTACAACTACTAATATCTGAAAAGTCCAAGAAGTTTTTATATATTTTAGCATAATGTTCGAAAATGAAATTTCTTGTAGATCCGTTGCATAGCAGAATTAATTTAACAATAAATAAATCCACGTGACTCCCATGCAGCCATGTTCAGTTCGACTCTAGTAATAAGATATTTTGCCTTTGGCTTACGTTCATTCATATTAATAATACGTGATTTACATCAATCTACATCATCATCCATATATTTGCCATTCCGTGTGTTTGGTTGATGGAGCATTGCAAAACTAATTTTGGATAAAATTGATTGTGTGAAATTAAACCATTTTAATTCTAAATTAATTTTGGAGTCGTCAGTAAATTTTTTAATGCAAAACAAAATGTATAAATAATCCAATAAATTTAGGTTGGTAACGTCGCTTTTAGTTCAACAACAGAAGACAAAACAAGCACGGAAACAAGAAAAACGGTAATATTCATATATTTTATCTTCTTTTAGGTAAGGTTTGGTATCACAAATGTTTAAATATTTTTGTGAAAATCACTTAGAAATAGACGCATCTTATGTTTGATAAAAGAGATCATTAATATATTCTTAAGAATAAAATATTTTAATTAATGTTTAAAAAGCATCGTCCTAGACTACTTAGACAGAGAATTACGTGCAGAGGTTATCTAATACTCAACTTCCTACCTTAGATTTAATTATTATTTGAATTTTTTAATTATTTCAACACTCATCTTCAAGTTGAACCATACAGATTGTATGTACCAAGCATGAAACAAAAAAAATCAATATGAGGTCCCTTTAAAGACTTGGTAACCACATCTGCATGTTGGTCCTTGGATCCAACAAACTCAGAACATATTTCTTTTGTCAACAACTTTTCACGAACAGAATGACAATCAATTTTTATATGTTTAGTTCTTTCGTGAAATACTGGATTTGATGCAATGTTGGGAGCAGCTTGATTATTGCAATACATCTTCAAAGTCTGGATGTCACAGAAGTTAAGCTCTTGAAGGAACTACTTCACCCATATAAATTCACACAATAGTGACGCTATTGCCCTATATTTAGCTTTAGTTGTTGATCGGGCTACTATATTATGTTTCTTACTTTCCATGAAATAATGTTTTATCCAAGGAAAATATAATATCCAGTAATAGACCGTCTGCCAATAGGCCAACTTGTCCAATATGCATCACAATATCCAGAAACATGAATGCTTCCTTTATCTTCATATAACAACCCTTGCCCTGGAGTCTTTTTGATGTATCTTAGAATGTGAAAGAGAGGATCGTTTGGACAAAGAATGGAGAAAGGGAATTTATGATTGAGAGAGGAGGATGACATCCTAGTAATAAGAAAACATGAAGTTAAGATGACATCTCATAATGATGGGCACCAATCAAAAGGGTACAAGCAATTTCAATTGAGTGTCTATTTTTCCTTTTTGCTATACCATTGTGTTGTGGTGTATAAGGACAAGTGGGCCTTTTCTAATACCAACTTAAGATTAAAATAGAGAAAAATATATTCTAGAGGACATAAAAAACCCCTCTCATAGTTCTGTATTTATATTAGAAGATTAATATAATAGGAAAACTGACCATCAAAAGCATCGTCCTAGACTACTTAGACAGAGAATTAGGTGTAGAGGTTATCTAACACTCAACTTCCTACCTTAGATTTAATTATTACTTGGATTTTCTAATTATTTCAACAAATACATTACTTTATAAATTAAAAAAAAAATTAAGTATATTTTCAGTTTTGATGAATTTGGAGTAAATTTATTTTCCAACATTCAAAATTAATATTGTAATTATTACAATTTGAAAACTATTTCTTTTAATGTATCTATCATTTACAAATCGTATTTAATGAAGCAAATTATTTCAATTTTACATTCTTATTATCAAATACCTAATCTTGTATCTCAATGCAAGACAAATCCGTTAAGAGACTAAATCAAGTTTTTTTTTTTTTTTCAATTACTATGTACATAGTTAACTTAAATTTAAACAGCTTGAAACCATTTCTAAAACAATAACTATATACATTTATAATCTCTCTAAACAAAACGACTCAAAATGTTTAAAGATTAATCTCAAGAAAAGGTTAATTATAAATTAAATAATTTCCCGTAGATGAAAAGCTACCTCAACGGTAAAATTGCGCATAATGAAATAATACCTACCGTTGTGGCTGATCCACTGAATGAAAATCGTCGTCATAATAATGCTAACAAAAGTGCAATTATTTGTATGAGAATTCTATGAAGGGTAGGGTCATTATTTTGAATAATCCAAATTTGCATAATTTCACATCGGAAGCTACCAAAAAAAGTCAATACATGAATAGACATCAAAACGCGTAAAATGCAATAAAAAAAATCTTGGTCTTCACACTAACGTAGCCTGACTTTTCATCATTTGTAGCAAACCAGCATTTTACAAATCAACTTATAGTTCATGACTAAGTTTACTTTGAACGGTGCAAGCGTCTTTAAGCAGCTATCTCTGACCAATCTATTGTCTGCATTCTGTTTTCAAAATAGTTCATTCTAATCTATGTCACTTAACCTTCTTTGCACTCTACCCGTCTTCAACACAACTTACACACTTTTGGCCAAGATTCCTTGCAGAATTTAGAGGAGTTTAAGAAGATAAAGAGTGGGGAACACGGGGCACAAGGGTCTTGTTCATGGGTCTTAAACTTTATGAAAGAACCATACGTTCCTTCCCTTCTTCGGTATTGTTTTGGGTGACTGTCCCTCATAGTAGACACCAATGAGAATCACTTTAGTTTCATTGTTTTCTTTCTTTCTCTGCTACTTGATATATCTCAGTATCTACTTCTCTGCCGCCACTGGTAAATGTCTAGAGGATCAGCAATCATTACTGACTCAACTGAGGAACAACCTCACATTTGAGCCTGAAAATTCCAGCAAACTGAAATTGTGGAATCAAAGCATCGATTGCTGCAATTGGAGTGGTGTAACGTGTGACGAAGAGGGACGTGTCATTGGCATTGACCTGAGTGGAGAATTGATAAGTGGTGGATTTGATGATTCGAGTGTTGTTTTCAGTCTTCAACATCTCCGGAAATTGAATTTGGCTGGTAATAATTTCAGTTCTGCCATTCCATCTGGATTTAACAAGTTGGAAAATTTGACTTATCTGAATTTGTCATGTGCGGGCTTTGAGGGTCAGATTCCGAAAGAGATCTCTCAAATGACAAGGTTGGTTACTCTTGATCTCTCTTCTTCTGTTCTCTTTTACACTAGCAATGACCTGAAGCTTGAAAACTCAAATCTACAAAAGCTTGTCCAAAATCTCACCAGTATTAGGCAACTGTATTTGGATGGTCTAAGTATATCAGCTGCAGGACATGAATGGTGCAGCGCTTTGATGTCACTGCATTACCTGCAAGAAGTTCGCATGTCGCAGTGCAATCTCTCAGGACCCCTGGATCCTTCCCTAGCAAACCTTGAGAATCTATCAGTTATTGTTCTTGACGGGAATAATTTATCATCCACAGTGCCAGAAACATTTGCCTATTTGAAATTTCTGACCATCCTAAGTCTTTCTTCTTGTCAGTTGACTGGAACATTTCCTCAGAATATCTTCAAGATTGTAACATTGTCAGTTGTTGACTTATCTTTAAACAACAATCTCCAAGGTTTCTTTCCAGACTTCCCTCAAGGATCTCTTCAGACCTTAAGAGTAAGTAACACAAGCTTCTCTGGAGCATTTCCAAACTCTATTGGGAACATGAGGAACTTAACTGAATTGGATTTTTCTTATTGTCGATTTACCGGAACGCTTCCCAATTCATTGTCAAACCTCACAGAACTCAGTTACCTAGACTTGTCATATAACAACTTCACAGGTCGAATTCCATCATTTGACATGGCCAAAAAACTTGTCTACTTAGACCTTTCTAATAATGGTTTGAGTGGTGCAGTTCCGTCTTCTTCTCACTTTGCAGGACAGAAGAATCTCGTTAGCATTGACCTGGGTTATAACGCGATTGGTGGGAGCATTCCTTCATCCCTTTTTACACTCCCACAGCTGCAAAAAATTATGCTTTCCCATAATCAGTTTGGTCAACTAGATGAATTCACAAACGTGACTTCTTCTAAATTAATAACCCTCGATTTAAGTAGCAATAATCTATCAGGGTCTTTTCCAACATCTATATACCAACTGAGTAGACTCTCTATCCTCATACTTTCTTCAAACAAGTTAAATGGGACAATGAATCTAGATAAGCTTTCGGATCTCAGAAATTTAACTACATTAGATCTTTCATACAACAACTTATCAGTCGATGTGAATGTTACAAATGCTGAGCCATCTTGCTTTCCCAGCATTAGCAATCTAAAGTTGGCATCCTGCAACTTGAAAACTTTCCCTGGTTTCTTGAAAAATCACTCCAGAATCGCCTCTCTAGATCTTTCGGATAACCATATCCAAGGAATAGTACCCAGCTGGATTTGGGAACTACAAAATCTAAACTTGCTTAATATTTCTCATAATTTGTTGACTCATTCGGGAGGACCTTTGAAGAATTTTTCTTCCAAGTTGTTGGTCCTTGATGTTCATCATAATAAACTTCAGGGGCCAATACCTTTTTTTCCTGAAAATACGTTCTATTTGGATTTCTCAAGCAACAAATTTAACTCTGTTATCCCACAAGACATTGGTAATTACCTGCTTTTCACATTCTTTCTCTCTCTCTCAAATAATACTTTGAGTGGCAGTATTCCTGATTCCCTCTGCAACGCTGCATATCTTCAAGTGCTTGATCTTTCCAATAATAACATTTCTGGAACAATTCCCTCATGTTTAATGGCAATGAATGAGAGCCTTGGGGTATTAAATCTGAGAAAGAACAAACTCACGGGCACTGTCCCAGATACGTTTTCATCTGCTTGTTCTCTAAGGACTCTGGATCTCCATAAGAACAAATTAGATGGAAAGATTCCAAAATCTCTTTCAAATTGTACTTCATTAGAAGTGTTGGACCTTGGAAACAACAAGATTATGGATGGCTTTCCGTGTTTGTTGAAGAAGATATCCACACTCCGGGTCTTAGTCTTACGAAAAAATAATTTGTATGGTCACATTGGATGTCCAAAGACCAACGGCACATGGCATATGCTTCAAATAGTGGATCTGGCTATCAACAATTTCACTGGCAAGCTACCTGGAAACTGCTTCACAAGGTGGGAGGCAATGATGTCTGATGAAAACCAAGATGAATCCAAGGTAAAACATATCCAATATCAGTTTCTTCAATATGGTAACCAAATATATTACCATGATTCAGTGACAGTCACAATAAAAGGTCAACGGATGGATCTGATTAAGATTCTAACTGTCTTCACTTCGATCGACTTCTCATCGAACCATTTTGAAGGGGAAATACCAAATGAGCTATTTGACTTTAAGGCACTCTATACACTTAACTTGTCAAATAATGCTTTTTCTGGCAAAATTCCACAATCAATTAGAAATCTGAAGCAGCTTGAATCCTTAGACTTATCAAACAACTTGCTGGAAGGAAATATTCCCACAGAACTTGCAACTTTATCCTTCCTATCTTTCCTGGACCTCTCCTTTAATCATCTTGTTGGGAGAATCCCCACAGGCACTCAAATTCAATCATTTTCAGATTCTTCCTTTGAAGGTAACAAAGGATTGTGTGGCCCGCCTTTGATTACAATCTGCAGTGCAAATACAAGTCCTAAAACTACACAAACAGCCAAGGACTTTGATTGGCAGTACATAGTCACTGGAGTTGGTTTTGGGGTTGGAGCCGGAGTATTTCTTCCTATATTGATGATATGGGAGAGAGGAAGGAAATGGAGCAATAATACCATTGACAGTTTTCTTATACGAGTTTTTTCACTGTTCGGGTTAGCTTATATCCCCATTGAGGATGACGAAGGGGATGAAGATGCAGAAGAGATGGACGATGATTCTAGTGAAGAAGATGATTGGGACTATCCAAGCTTCAGAGGAAGGTATTGTGTGTTCTGTTCGAAACTAGACATATCTATGAAGAGGGTCATTCATGACCCCAGTTGCACATGTTACCCCTCATCATCAGCTTCAAATTCTACTCATTCATCAAAATCATATTCCCCTTAATTACACACAAGGTGATCATTTTCTGATTTGTTCTTTCCTTGTTGTCTTAATTTTTAAGTTTGAAAGCATGTATGTATATGCTGTACATAGTACACATCAAAATTACCTAGAGTGGTAAGCAATAATGAGAAAGAAATAACAATGACAGCTCTGATTTTTCAGAAGGAAACTTCTGCAGCAATCAGTGATAAGCAAGATAAATAGATAAATAAATAAACTTACAGAATATAGCCAATGCTCAATCAGGATTTTCAACGAACACTCGGGAGACAACTAATTCAGAGCTCAATCACTTCAATGTCTATGTTGCACACAATGCACAACAATAATTTCATTTTTAAGAATAGTTGGTATGAATTATTTAACACTGAATTACTGTTTACTTAAAGGAAAACTCGGGTTTACACTGCAGACTTGAATTTAGTAAATCAAAACCTAAGACGCAGGCACATTTTGTGTCGACGTTCGGTTTCTTTGGAAAGAGTGATTAATCCAGTGGCGAATGTTTACATGGACGTGATGGCTCCCTCAAAATTTATCCAATGTTGGTACAGACTAATAAATATCGAAATTTTGCTTAATCATCAACGTTTACTTAAACACAAAATTATCTTATGTCAAATCATATGGAATAGTAAAAATGAAAAATAAAGTAACGAGAAAACACACAAAGTCTAATATTAATTCTAATTTTAATGTTACTTTTAATTTTAACTTTACTAATGTTTATTATAATTATTCAACTTAAATTAATTTAAATCTTAATTGTAACGTTATTTTAATCTTAATCTAATTTTGATAAAAAAGTTTAATTAAAAATATTCCTAGTTCATATAAAAAAAGGGTAATGATACTTTGACACCCAATTTTGACAAATTTTTGACACTAGATATGTGTAGTTTCCTTATTGGTTCATGTGGTAAATGTTTAAAAAAAATTGAAAATGAGGTGGAATTAAAGGGCTGTAGGGGTTTGAAGTTTTTTTTGGTTTTCTTCCTTCTCACACTTCTTCTTTGTACCCAACTAAACTAAACTCCCTCTCTCTCTCCTTCTTCCGGTGTTCAGGGGATCGCGTCGGTGGTAATTCCCTCCACTGTTTACCCCTTCACCTTTCAATTTGACTCTCTCGCTTTCACTTTTTTTATTCCCATTTTGCAATTGATGACTTGGTCAATTGTGTTAAATGTGTTTTATTTTTGGTTGACTATATGCTACCAGTTTGACTGAACTGTTATAATTGTCATAATCTAGTCGAATGTATTAGTAGCATATTCGACTGTGAGACTATCTGTATAACAGAAATCTATAAATAGGCTTAACACGATTTTGTTTAGAGACTTTTGATGATCTAACATTTTCATTTCTGTTTCAGATTGAATTTTCCAGTTAGACAGCTCAAAGAATTCTCCAAGAAGACGGTGGTGATCTTTTTTGAAAGAGATTCAAAGGGAGGCTGACTGTGCACACATTGCTCGATCATAATCTGCACAAAGAAGGTGCTTTTGGTTTGATCACATTGAGGCTTGGCATCCTTGAAGACTGTTGCATTGATTCTGGCTTGGCATCCGTAAAGACTCCTAGGTTTGGACCTGTTGTGATTACAGGGGATAGTTCACTCTGAAGATTGTTCAGAGTGGTTGGCAGATTGCAGAAGAGGGGATATCTTGCTGCATTTCTTGTTGTTGTTATTGCCTATATTTTGGTTAAGGGTTAGAGAGGAGATTTATATTTTTGATGTGGAGGTCTTCTATAAATTCCTTGTTGTAAAAACCATAACCATTATAGTGCATTTGCTTCCTAGGTTGGAAGGACACTGGATGTAGGCATTGTTGGCTGCACCAGTATAAAGACCAATGTTTGCTTTTCTCTATCCCTGCACTTTTACTTTACAGTCGACCTTACATTTAATGCAGTCAACTACGTTTTTCTACTGCATACAAATTTTCATTACTTGCATTTCAAGAAAGTTTGAAAAGTTTCATACTTTGATTCCAAGATTGTGAAAAGATTTTTTTTTTATAAAACACCAATTCACCCCCCCCCCCCCCCCCCCCCGCTTTTGGTGTAAAAAAGAAGCCTACCTGTTTTCCAACAATTGGCACCAGAGCTGGTTTTCATAAAATATTTGAAAATGTAATCGACTTTGTTTTTCTTTGATTCGACTATAAACCTGGGGATGGCTTTGTTAAGTTCCTAGCAAGTGTACCAGATCGTTATCAAGTAATATATAAATGGTAAGACCGAGTATCGTCTCCCAAAGTACTCTTAGGCCTTATCTTTCATGTAAATTGATCTTATAAGACTTGAGAAAGAAATAATTTTGTGGATGTATGCAAAACAAAAATAAACATGCAAATGCAAGTGATTCAATTGGCAAAGAAAAGATATGAATAAATGCAGTTGTTGGGGTTTACAATTTCATCTTATCCACTCTCTTATATCTACTCTTCTTATTAAATTAGCTTAATTATCTAATTGTCATGCAAAGTTTCTTTGTCTACCTTAAACCCGATCTCTCGGCGAAAAAAGCCTATTACTAACTACTAGTTTACTATCTCTAGTCTCCCTAAGTAATTAGCAATGCATTTATCACAGAAGCAAAATACAATTGATCGTCCTACTCTTATCTGTAGGTAGTATTGCTTAATCAAGGAATTCCCTATCAGTTCATGACTTCCCCTTACGTCTCCGTATCGACAAAGGCAAATATCTTTTATCAAATGAGTTAAAAGATAAAAGCATTAAGCATAGATAAGAAACCCAACAACTGATAATATAAGCATATGAAACATATGAATAAAATAAGAATTTCAATATAAGAGAGTTTCAAAAGATTAGATTGTTCCCCAACAACAAAGGGTTTAGTTCACCATAGACATGGTGAAACTAGATGGAATTAATGGAAAAGATGAAAGAATAAACCTTATATTGGATAAATTGGAGCCTAAACATCCAAGAAAACGTCTCCAAGGAGTGTAGAAGTGCTCTGGACGTCTCTGCTTGCCAAAAGAATTGAAGTCCAAGCCCAGCAGACCACCACTCAGCGCTTAATTTGGCAGCTCAGCGATTTCCCTCTAATCGTAGGACCGCTCTGTGGTTTACCTCTAATCGCCTGGACGCTCAGTGGCACCGCCTGAGCGAGAGACAGTGGCTGCTCCCTCGAATATGGCGCTCAACATTGTAAAATAGCGCTAAGCGGTGTCTTTGAATCTACTTTTCTTCCTTTTTCTCCTTCTTTCTTGAGTCCTAGTCCTTCCTACTTCACTTCCATCTTCAATTCGCATCAAAACCCTGCAAAACAAGCATAATATCTCTAAAAACAACTTTTGACTCTCATGTGACGTAACTAAGTGTTTTTAATTGATTCTAAGCTCATATTAAGCCATAAAGGGTGTGTTTTGATATCAAATTTAAGTGTAAAAATAACAGTTTTTTGACCGTTATCAGGCTTCCTGTTTCCAAACTTTTGGTGAAAGTGCTTCAACAAACAGACCTCCTCTGTTTACTGGTGAAAATTATCCTTTTTGGAAAATCATAATGCAAATCTTTCTTGAATCACAAGATAAAGGAATTTTGGATGCCACTTTAAATGGTCCATTTGTGCCTACCAAAACTGTTGAAGAGAAAACTGTTTTAAAAAATTTTACTGAGTAGACTGCTGATGAAAATAGAAAAGCTCAGTATGATATTAAAACTAGAAATATTATTGCCTCTGCAGTGACTGTTGATGAATTTTTCAGGATATCTCAATGCAAAACTGCAAAGGAAATGTGGGATGTCTTAAAGGTAACTCATGAAGGCACAAATGAAGTAAAGAGAGCAAGAAAGAACTCCCTCATACAAGAGTATAAATTGTTCAGAATGAAAGTTGGAGAAACCATCTATGATGTCCAGAAACGATTCACTCATATTGTAAATCATCTCATGGCTCTCGGGAATATATTTGACAAAGAAGAAATTAATATCAAGATTATGAAAAGTCTGAACAGAAACTGGTAATCAAAAGTCACAACAATCTTTGAATCCAAAGATCTCACAAGGATGAACATGGCTACCTTGTTTGGCAAGTTATGTGAACATGAGTTCGAACTTGGTAGATTAAAGGATGAAGAGGAGATTGAAGAGAAGAAGTCCATTGCTCTGAAGGCTACAAGCAAGAACAACTCAGAAACAGACATGGACGAAAAAGAATTGATGACCTTGATGGTAAGAAAATTTAGTCGACTTATACAAAATGATAGTCAACTGACTAACCATGTAGGTCAAGGCAGAAAGAATAGCTCAACAAAAATGATGTCCAGTGTTACGAATGTGGAAAGGAAGGACACGTCAAGCCTGATTGTCCTGAATCAAAGCCTAAGCATAAAGGAAAGAAAAGATTCCCTCAAAGCAGAAATCTAAAAAGAAAAGGAGCATACATTGCTTGGGAGAACACAGATTCTGAAAGTTCAAGTGATGAAGATGTTGATCAAGAGGAGGAATCTAACTTGTGCTTTATGACCGGAGTAATATGGGACGATTACGACAGTGATGCAGACATCTCAAATGAACCAGTGGAAGTCTAGTATGATTTGCTGTAAGATGCCTTTAAAGAATTACATGTTGAAGCAATGCGACTACAATACAAGGTTAATCGACTAAACTCTGAGAGAAGAGATTATGAGTATAGGATTAACAACCTTGTTGCTGAAAATGAAAAATTAGAAAAAGAATTAAATGAAGCTTTGTTATCTGCTAAGGATGTTAAAATTAAAATTGTTACAGTAGAAAAAGCTTGTGAAAATTGTCCCGCTCATATTGAAAAGATACATTACTTGACTAGCACGTTAGCTAAGTTTACTCAAGGTAGAGATAATTTAAATGTTGTATTAAAATCATCTGGCAGAGCTATATACAGGCAAGGAATAGGTTACAAAGCTCAATCTAACAGAATCAATGCTAAGAGATTTACTGATTTAAGTAAACCTACTAGAAATGCATATTTCTATTGTAATTGTGTTGACCATATTGTTAGAAATTTTTATTATAGAAATATTGTTGTTCCTAAAGGATTGTGTGTATGGATACCAAAGGAACAAGTGAGAAAGATTGACAATAATGAACCCAAAGTTAAATGGGTACCAACAACCAAAACTTAAATTGTTTTGCACGATACAAAGCAGGTGCAACATGATCTCAAGGATGAATAAATCTGGATCAATCAAAATCTTGAGTATCTACAACTGGTAAAACTGTATCAATCTACTGCATATTGCTAAATTTGATTGGTTGTTGTTGTGTGTTAACATGAATATATTGTTTGTCTGCTTGATTGATTGTTTGAGTTTAAAACTCTGTTTTCATATGTCTTAGTCGACTACTTTAGTAATCCATTAAGCAAGAATAAGTAACGGATCTCCCTTCCATTAAGCAAGAATAAGTAAAGTTGCAAGCAAGAGAAGAAGAAAAATGTGATCTTGGTTCATTCCTTTGCTCAAAAACCTAAGACACCCATAAGCTCCCAAGAGATAGTTCATACAAGCCAAGCAAAATGAAAGTGAAGAGTGTGTAATGTGGAGTGTCGGCCTCCCCTCTCAAAAATGCCGAGAGTTCACTAAATGGGTGGGGTCCACCTCAAAAAGAAACCCTAGGGTTAGGCCAAGTGTCCCACAAAATTGGGCCTTTACATTTTTGCCATTAAAAGGGCCCATTGCACATAAGCTTAATTAAAGTTTCTAGACAACTAAGTTACAATTTAATTAAAAAATGAAATGCCTAATTGTAGAGTCTTTAATGACCATGCCTCCATCCTAATGCTTCAAAAGATATCTCCAAAATTTTCCTACAACTAAAAATGCAATTAACCAGCTCAGAAATTTCAAATTAACTAAAATAAGAATTTCCGATCAAATTAAGCATAATTAGGAAAAACGGTAAAATACCGCACAATTAAGCATAATTCCCTGATTTATTAAGTGCAATAAACCAAATAAAGTTAAGAAAATATCGACTCATCAAAATAGACCACACTTAGTCTTTTGCACTCCTGGGCAAAATCAAGATGCAAATCAACAAACAGTTCTACGGACATCAGGGAAGTGACAGACTCAACATACAGAAAACTCAGACTCACAAGGACAGAAACAGAATTACACAGTTCTCAAGAAATCTGGACAATGAAAGGAAGTGGACAGTATCCCACATAGAGTCAAGGAAAGCAGATACTCATGAAATCATCCAAGCAGTTCAAAGCATGACAAAATGATCAATCAGATCAAGAGGTGAATCAAAAGCACAGAACCTCACAGATGCACACTATCAGTGTTTCTCTCAAGTGTCTAGGGTAAACAATGTCAACTCAATGCACTCAAGAAAGCAAACACAAACAGACTTGGTAATCCTCAAATATCAACACTCAAACACATATGCATGTTCAAATCAAAAGGTCTTTTATGGATGCAATGGGACCAAGGACAAGGGAGGATAAATATGGATAAGAAGCTACAAACCAAAAGGAATAGAGGAACAATGGGGAACAAGTGTAAACACATTCAAACACACCCAAAACCTCTAATTCAATCCTCTTCTTAACTCCATTATTCACACAATTTTTTAATTTTTCTCATTTTTTTGTATTTTTTTCTCTTTTCTTTTTTTTCATCTAGTCTCTTTTCTTTTCTCTCTTTTCAGAACACAACTCTAAGAGACAAGATACACAACATATGTACAAAAACAACACAAGAAGAGAAGCCAACTAACCAATTCATCTGAATCTCCCAAGAGACCACACTTATTTCCAAACCAATTCTAAAGCTCCAAAATTCCCTAAGATTCAGGTAATCATGGTTTTTCACTTAGGGCTAGTGTATTAGCTTCAAAACAAAGAAATGGGGAAAGCATAGGCTCAAAGGGTCTATCAAATGATCAAAATAGGGTAGGCTCATCTGGCTAGAGAGGCTCAACAACAAAACTACCTTTATCACTTCCAAACATGCATATCAATCAAGAAACATCAAAAAGAGTCAAGCCAAGGCATATGCGCAAGCAATCAAGAGACATATCACACACAAGAAAAAACATAAAGTGGCTCAAATCTCACACAGGGTAATTCTGTCACAATCAATCAACCTCTCAAACATCATAATCATCTTCCAAACAGAGAAATAAGGATATCCAATAAATCAGAGTATCAATGAAGTGAAAGACAAGTCTACACCCTAAACAAAGTCTAGAAATCACGAAAAACATGCAAAACTGTACACAGGACACAACAAGGCTAACTAGAAAACATGACCTAAACAAAGAAAAATCTCCCCTAATATACCACACTTAAACTACACAATGTCCTCAGTAGTGTCACAATCATCAGATGATCAATCAGAACAATCAGAAGATATGGACAAGGTGCAATAAAAGTGAGAAGGGAAGGAGAAAAGAAACTCCCTGAGTCAAAGGGAAGGATAGGTGGGGTTGACCAAAGACGTCTCCTCCACCATTGCATCCAACAAAGAAGGATTGTTGAGGAAAGGCTTAAGTTTGTGCCCGTTCACCTTGAAGCTTTTAGCTGTTGAAAGACTTTGAATCTCAACTGCACCATAAGGATAAATATTAGTCACAACAAAAAGGTCCAATCCACTTTGATCTCAACTTACCACTCATGAGGTCGAGCCTAGAGTTGTACAATAAAACCTGTTGGCCAACCTCGAAGTCCTTTCTAACAATAGAATTATCATGGAACCTCTTTGTCCTCTCCTTGTAGAACTTCGAGTTCTCATAGGCCTCCAATCGGATCTCATCCAATTCATTTAGTTGCAAATTCCTTTCCTCTCCAGCTTGGTCAATGGAGAAGTTACAAGTCTTCACAGCCCAGTATGCCCGATGCTCAATCTCAATTGGTAGATGACATGCCTTTCCAAAGACAACCCGATAAGGAGACATCCCTATGGGTGCTTTGTAGGCAGTCCTGTGGGCCCAAAGAGCATCGTCCAACCTATTACTCCAATCTTTCCTATTAGGTTGGACAATCTTCTCCAAAATCCTCTTTATCTCCCTATTAGAGATCTCAGCTTGCCCATTTGTTTGGGGGTGGTATGGTGTAGAAACTCTATGCGTCACCCCATATTTCTTAAGCAAAGCTTGCATGGATCTGTTGCAAAAATGGGTTCCCTGATCATTAACAATTGCTCTAGGCACTCCAAACCTGCAAAAGAGGTGAGATCTAACAAAATCTACAACAACCCGAGCATCATTAGTCCTGGTGACTCTAGCTTCCACCCATTTTGAAACATAATCCACAACAAGGAGAATATAAGAGAAACCAAAAGAAACAGGAAAAAGACCCATAAAGTCTATACCCTAGACATCAAACACCTCACAGAACAACATAGGCTGTTGAGGCATCTCTTGTCTCCATGAAATTGATCCTCCTGCTCTCTGACAAGGCTCACAGGTGCTGCAAATCCTCTCCGCATCTTTGAGGATGGAAGACCAATAGAAACCACAGTCTAGCACCCTGCGAGCTGTTCTCTGAATCCCCAAATGACCATCAGGGGAGGAGGCATGGCAAAACTGCAGGACCGAGTCAATCTCATGGTCCAGAATGGATCTCCTAGTAACCTGGTCACTGCACAGCTTCCATAGATATGGGTCATCCCAAATATAATACTTAGCATCATTCTTAATTTTAGCAGTTTGAGCATGGGATGCTAAGGGAGGAAATACAGAAGCAACCAAATAATTTACAATGTGTGCAAACCAAGGAATGGGGTGAGAAAATGAAATCATCAACAAACTCTCATAAGGAAAGTCATCTTGGATAGGCAAAACATCAATTTCATCCTCAGCTCTCTCAATCCTGCTAAGGTGATCTACAACCAAATTTTGTGCTCCACTCCGGCCTTTGATTTAAATGTCAAACTCTTGGAGTAGTAGCATCCACTTGATCAATCTTGGTTTTGAGTCAGCCTCTTTCAAAAGAAACTTAAGAGCTGCATGGCCAGGTGTATACAATAACAGGTGATCCAAGCAAATAAGATTTAAACTTATCAAGAGCAAAAACAATTGCCAACAACTCTTTTTCAATTGTGGTATAGTTTGCTTGGGCAACATCTAAAGTCCTAGAAGCATAATATATAACTCTAGGAAATTTATCAACCTTTTGTGTCAAAACAGCCTCTAATGCATAGTTAGACGCATCACACATAAGTTCAAAAGGAGTCGTCCAATCTAGTGCCTGAATGATCGGGGTGGTGGTCAAAGCTTCCTTCAGGCAATCAAACGCCTGCTTGCATCTATCATTAAAATCAAAGTCAATATTCTTCTGTAATAGTCTGGACAAGGGAAGCGCCTTTTTGCTGAAATCTTTGATGAAGCGTCTGTAGAAGCCTGCATGTCCAAGAAAAGATCAAACCTCTCGCACGCAAGAGGGGTAAGTCAATTGCGAAATCACATATATTTTGGCAGGGTCTATCTCTATTCCCTTTCTAGAAATGATGTGCCTTAGAACCAAACCTTGTTCTACCATGAAATGACACTTCTCAAATTGAAAACAATATTTGTTTCTATGCATCTTTTCAAAAATTTCTCCAAACTATCTAAACATGCATCAAAAGAAGATCTATACACAGTGAAATCATCCATAAACACCTTTATCCAACTCTCAAGAAAGTCGCTAAAAATGCTAAGCATGCACCGCTGGAAGGTACCAGGGGCGTTACATAGGCCGAACGGCATCCTCCTATAGGCAAAAGTGCCAAAGGGGCAGGTGAATGTGGTTTTCTCTTGGTTCTCAGGAGCAATATTGATTTGGAAATAACCAGAAAAAACATTAAGAAAACAATAATGAGATTTACCTGTCAGGCACTCCAGTATCTGATCAATTAATGGCAGGGGGAAATGATCTTTCCTGGTTGCTTGGATGAGCCTCCTATAATCAATGAAGACTCTCCAACTGTTCTGCAATCTAGTGGGGATAAGCTCATCCCTCTCATTCTTTACCACAGTGAGGCCAATCTTTTTGGCTACAACATGGATGGGGCTCACCCATTGACTATCTAAAATTGGGTATATGATCCCAGCTTGCAAAAGCTTGGTCACCTCCTTCTTAATGACGTCCATGATCACCATGTTTTGCCTTCTCTGTGGCTGCCTAACTGGCTTTGCTCCATCCTCTAAAAGAATTCTATGCATGCATGTGGTTGGGCTAATACCAGGTATGTCAGCCAAACTCCAACCAATAGTCGTCTTGTGCTTCCTCAGCACACCAAGCAACTTCTCCTCTTGAACAGAATCAAGGGAAGTGGAAACTATCATCGGTTTCTTCTCATCATCCTCTAAGTACACATACTTGAGGTTTTCTGGGAGCTGTTTCAGCTCAAGAGTGGGCGCCTGCAAGTCAGATTCAAGTGTACTTCCTGCAACATGGTTAATCCATTCTAACTCTAAAGAATGTACAGGTAAAGGCAAAACACCCATCTCATCAGAATCCAAATCAATGTTCAACACAGATATATCAACAACATCATCAATATCAAGAATATCATCAACATCCTAGACATCACAATCCTCATCAAAATCCACAACAATATCCACATCATTTTCAATTCCTGATTCAAATCCAGATTCAATGCATGGATGTAAAGAAGATAGAAAAGAATGTGCTTTCTCATGCAAAGAAGTAAAGTCATCAACAACATACTCATCAATAATGTCATCCAATATGTAAATCCTAAAAACAGAATGGTCCTCAGATGGAAATTTCATTGCATCAAGGATATTAAAGTGAACAACAATATCAGCAAATTCCATAGACAAAGTTCCAGCATACAGATCAATCTTGGTTCGGCAATTTTCAAGAATGGCCTGCCTAGGATAATGGGAGCAGATCCATTAGAGAATCCCTCCTCCATCTCCAAAACGTAAAAATCTACAGGAAAAATCAGTTCACTTACCCTAACCAAGACATCCTCTATGTAACCTATTGGGTGGGTAACACTCTTATTGGCCAACTGAATGACCACACCCGTAGTTTGCAAAAGACCAAGAGACAAAGATGCATATATAGACGAAGGCATGACATTAATGGAAGCACCTAAATCAAGCATGGCATTCTCAAATTTATTGTTTCCAATCACACAAGGAATGCAAAATATACTTGGGTCCTTGCACTTTTCAGGGATGTGCAGGACCGACTTACCAATAAGCGCATATACATTCCTACCCATGTTAATCCTTTCATTACATTTCATCTTCCTCTTGTGTGTGCATAGCTCCTCCAAGAATTTGGCATACCTTTGGAATCTGTTTGATTGCATCAAGTAGAGGTATGTTCACCTCTACTTTCATGAAGGTCTCCAATATTTCCCTATCCACCCCTTCCATCTTTTTGCTAGGAATTTTCCTTGGAGGGAAGGGAAGAGGGATAGGTCGATCCGTCAAAGGAGGAAATGCACTGGTGGTAGTGGTGGGAGAAGGAGAAGGTCCACCTAGAGAATAGAAACAACCACCGGTAGAAGAAGATCCACCCACCTCAAATGTCCTGCGTGGACCAGACTAGTCCTTTATCCTATGAGAAACGACAGGCGTGGGTGTATGTGTAGGAGTTGGCTCTGAAGGCACAACAATTTGCCTCCCTAATCTGAGGGTTATGGCACTCACATTCTTCGGGTTCTGCATAGTTTGGCATGGTAACTTATCAGAATTCTGAGACTGCGCCTGGTTAAGCTGAGTAGCCATTTGACCCATCTGATTAGTGAGACTCTGTATGGAAGCTCTAGTCTCCTGCTGAAACTGTATGTTTTGCATAGTCATCTGTCTCACTAACTCTTCCAATGAAGGCTCAAAAGAAGTTGAAGGTTGGCCAGCTGCTTGGGCATGTGCCTTTTGTTGTTGTTGTTGTTGTTGCCTTTGATTTTGTTGCATAGGTGGAGGCACATATCTGTTAGGACCTCCAACATTCTGGAAAGGTGGTGTCTGCTGCTGATGTTGTGGCGCATTTTTCCATCTAAGATTGGGGTGATTCCTCCACCCTGGGTTGTACCTATTGCTGGACAAGTCATAATTCTGCAATTATAGTTGCCTGTTATTATATATGTTAGTAGCATAAGCTTGAGGCACATCAGGAGCAATAGGGTGCTGTAAAGAAGGACAAACATCTGTATAGTGGTCACTGGAAGGACATATGGCACACAGTCGTGCAACAGATGCAGATTGAGCTACAGGTCTTTGGTTGGTTTCCAAATGTGTCACCAACTTCACAAGAGAGTCAAGCTTTCCCTCCAATTTGCTTTCAGCAGATGATAAAGACTGGGCACCAACATCATGTACGCCTCTCACCATAATGGCATCATTCCTGGCGCTAAACTGCTGGGAGTTGGCAGCCATCTTCTCTATCAATTGCCTGGCCTCAGCAGGCATGGTGTCTCCAAGTGCTCCACCACTGGCAGCATCAATCATACCCCTATCCATGTTGTTGAGGCCTTCATAGAAATACTGAAGAAGGAGTTGGTCAGGTATCTGATGGTGAGGACAACTTGCACAAAGTTTCTTGAATCTCTCTCAGTACTCATATAAGCTCTCTCCACCAAGCTGTCTAACCCAGATATGTCTTTTCTGATAGCTGTGGTTCGGGATGCTGGAAAAAATTTCTCTAAGAAAAACCTCTTCAGATCATCCCAGCTAGTGACGAATCTAGGCGCCAAATAGTACAATCAATCCTTAGCAGCACTTTCCAATGAATGAGGGAATGCCTTGAAGAAGATGTGATCTTTATCATGTGGTTTCATAGTGGAACAGACAATGTGGAATTCCTTCAGATGCTTATGCGGACTCTCACCTGCAAGGCCATGAAACGTGGGCAACAAATGGATCAGTCCAGTCTTGAGAACATATGGAACGTCCTCATCAGGATATTGGATGCACAAGCTTTCAATATCAAAATCAGGTGCAGTCATCTCCCTAAAAGTCCTCTCACGAGGTGGAGGTTGTGCCATTTTGTTCTTAGTGTGAAAAATAACAGAATTAGAATCAGAATCAGGTGCAGATGCAACAGATGCAGTGGATGCAGTATGCACAAAGTACTCAGTAGTGGATTCAGATTCAGCAGTAGGATGCACAATATCTAATGGAATTGACTCAAAAACAAACTCTAAAGACAAATTCCTAGAATGCCTAGCTAACCTATGAAACGTCCTATCAATCTTAGGACAAAGGGTGGTATGGGTCCAGGATTTCCTCTAGACATGCACTGAGGCACAACACCCTATAATCATGAAACGATAGCACAAAAATTTCAAACCACAGAAAACAACCCAAGCAAAAAAAACAACACTCTCACAACACAAGATAACACAACTCACACAAACACAACACAAGACTTAAAACTAAACCGTTGGTCCCTGGCAGCGGCACCAAAATTTGATGGGTGTCGCACCCCATGCAAATTTTATGAGCATAAGAATGCAATATAGACTAGGAAGTGACTCCTAGGTCGTCTCTCAAGGACCAATTTTACGGTTCAGAAATTAAGTCAAACACGAAGGGGGGTTTGTGAAAATGTTGTGGTGAATACGGATAAATTAAATCAAAACACTTACGCAAACTGATAATTAAACACAGATCTAAAAACGGTTTCAAAGACAGACTGGAGACGGTAGGTCATTAACTTAATTACAATGCTTCCTATCACAGATCAACAAAATAAAGCGGTGACTCAAACCTCTAATCCAACTCAATTAACCAACTAAGCACAGGCTAATTATGTTTTCATAAAAGCGAACTAAACAAACGCAATGTTAACATCAAATCCAATTTACACCATGTAGTTTCATCAACTAAGAGAAGACTCAACACCAACTGGGCAACTAAGTGTATACCCAATTGCAAGTGCAAATACAGATTTCATATTAAGCAAGTTAGATTGACAAATACAATTACAGTCCAGAAATCTCAAGGAAACTTTATAATATCGCTAATGACCAACTCAGTTAATTTAAGCTATCATGACAATTAAATTATCTCTACCACAAATACTAGAAAACATTAAAACAAAATAAAATACTAGACCCTAACACTGTAACAAACAATTATCTAGCATAATTAAAATTATTAAAATGCAACACTAAATTAAAGAAATGAAAAGCAACTAATCCTACTATGTAAACTAATTCAAAACAAAGGAATAAACAAACATGACTTTTTCCTAGCAATTCACATGACCAATATTCAACTACCAAAGGAATTTAAAAGTGCAATGGCCTAAGAAAACCTCTTGGTCTTGAGGTTGCAACACCAACTTCATTTTGTTTTCTTTCTTCAACCAACAATTAAATGTGTTCTCTTTTTGTCCCATGTGCTTCATTCTCCAATAAAATGCTTTCTTCTACCTTTCTACCATAGAAAACTGTGCCTCTCTCTCTCTCTCCATCAAGCAAATTGTCGAGCCTCACTCTCCTCACTTGTTGCAAACGTTGCTTCCTAAACTCCACAAGTAAAAAAGGTGCTTAAATTGCTTCTACCAAGGTGCCACATAAGCAAAGTCAAAGGGAATAAACAACACAAGATATCCCCTTTCTCATTGCAATTCTCAGCCAAGCTAGCAAAGGGGTGAACACCAAAATGGAAAGATTCCTTCTATGGAAAATGTGCTTCTACATGTGCTTGCCCAAAAGTGGTAAAAATTAAATGTGCCTATTCTCTCTCCCTTTCAAACACCAACCGGTTTTCTTCACTTCTCATCACCGAGAATGCACCCAATAAACCAAGTTTCCATTCCCAAAGAATTACAAGAACAACAAAGCCAAATTCTAACTTCTACAAACCAACCCAACACTCACTTTTCTTCAAACTTTTGATAGAAACAAAATGAAATCCCTAACCCACTTTGCAGCACCGTCCAGCTCTCCAAAGGAAACACAATGTTCCATTTCATAGATTACTTCCATTACTCAAAGTGAAATATAAGAAGAAAAAGGGCTCAAGCTCCCAACAACTCAAGTTTTCTTCACTCCAATGCCCAATGGGAACCATATTCTTCTTCATTCAACAAGGGAAACTCAAATATAACACAAAAATGGTACAACAAAAGGAAACGAAAATGTAAAATGGGTCTTCATTCAACCAAAGGAACCACCATGAAAATGCAAAGAACCACCTCCAAGCTCAAGCTTTCAACATTCAAATGAGAAATGCAAGAAGAGAAGTAATGGATCTCCCTTCCATTAAGCAAGAATAAGTAAAGTTGCAAGCAAGAGAAGAAGAAAAACGTGATCTTGGTTCATTCCTTTGCTCAAAAACCTAAGACACCCATAAGCTCCCAAGAGAGAGTTCATACAAGCCAAGCAAAATGAAAGTGAATAGTGTGTAATGTGGAGTGTTGGCCTCCCCTCTCAAAAATTCCAAGAGTTCACTAAATGGGTGGGGTCCACCTCAAAAAGAAACCCTAGGGTTAGGCCAAGTGTCCCACAAAATTGGGCCTTTACATTTTTGCCACTAAAAGGGCCCAATGCACATAAGCTTAATTAAAGTTTATAGACAACTAAGTTACAATTTAATTAAAAAATGAAATGCCTAATTCTAGAGTCTTTAATGACCATGCCTCCATCCTAATGCTCCAAAAGATATCTCCAAAATTTCCCTGCAACTAAAAATGCAATTAATCAGCTTATTCTCCTGACAGAAGAGGGCGACCATACCTAATTTTCACTCCTTGGAGAAGATCTCTTGGATGCTTAGGCTCCTTTTATCCTATCTAGGGTTTGTTTTTCCATTCTTCCATTATTTTTCATCTAGCTTCACCATGACAATGGTGAACTAAACCTTTTGTTGTTGGGGGAGACAATGTAATCTTTTGAAACTCTCTTTTATTGAAATTCTTGTTTAATTATATGCTTGTCATATGCTTTGATTATCAATTTTTCGGTTATCATCTGTACTTAAAGCTTTTATCATTTAACTCATTCGATAACTGTTGTTTATCTTTATTGATACGGGAACGTACGGTAATGTCATGAACTGGTGAGTAATTCCTTGATTAAGCAATACCACCTAGGAATAGGGGGTAGGACGATCAATTTTTTTTGCTTCTGTTCAATAATGCGTTACTAGTTACTAGGGGAGGCTAGGGATAGCAAGACAGTAATTAGTAATAGTCTCTTTCTGCCGAGGGATCGGGTTAAGGGTAGGCCCAGAAAGTTTGCCTGACAATTGGATAACAAGCAATTTAAACTAGAAGAGTAGATAAGAGAGAGCGGATAAGATGAAATTGTTAACCCCCAACAACTACATTCATCCATAGTCTTTTCTCGTCAACTAAATCAACCGCATTTGCATGTTTATTTTGTGTCTTTGCATTCCCACCAATTAATTTTCTTTAGAAGTCTTACGATTTCGATTTTCATGAACGGTAAGGCCTTTGAGTCTCTTGGGAAGAACAATATTGGGTTTTACCAATTATATTACTTGGAACGATTTGGTACGCTTGCCAATTTGTTAACAAGTTTTTGGCGTCGTTGTCGGCGACTCGAGGTTTAACTTTTTCAAGTAGTGTGGATTGATTGAAATTTGACTTGTTTGTAATTATTGTTTATATTTTGTTTTGTTTAATTTTATTTTATTTTTCCGTAAAAGTGCTTTTAGGGGTGTTGCTTCTTGTGTATGCAGGAAGGAATACACACTAGGAGCAAGAAAGACCAACACCTCTACTCGAGGGGTTATCAGACAGGAGAAAGATGAAAGTTAGATATTCTGTTCGTGAAAAATTTCCTTCTTCTAAAGAACTTTTGCAATCTTCACTAGAGACTTCTGCACAGAATATAGAGGAGATGGCGGATCAACCTCCTCCAAAACGCACACTTGGGGACTCAGCAAACACTGTGGGTCCTTTGCACTTTAACAACATAACTTTGCCAGCTGATAATGCAACAAACATGGTGATGAACCCTGCATTCATCCAGTTAGTCCAAAGCAACCAATTTCACGGGTTGTCAAATGAGAGTCCCTATAATCATTTGACTATCTTTGGTGAAATTTGCAATACCGTCAAGATAAATGGAGTTTCGGATGATAGGGTCAGACTCAACTTGTTTCCTTTCTCTCTTGGAGGAAACGTTAAAGATTGGTTGCATTCATTCCCAGAAGGTACTTTCAGAAATTGGGAAGTTGTGGCAAAACAATGTCACTAAATTCTTTCCATTGACAAAGATTAATCAAGGGAAGCTGGAAATCTCTTCATTCAAGCAAGGAATGGAAGAAACCCTTGGATAGGCTTGGGACAAATTTAAAGGCCTATTGAGGAACACCCCAGTCCATGGGTTTGACAAGACTTCATATTTACTTGCTTTCCTTGGAGGCTTACGCACTCAGTCAAAGATGATGTTAGATGCTTCAGGTGAGGCAGTATAAATAGAAAGACTGAGGATGAAACTTATGAATTGATTGAAGACATGGCTATGAATGAAGTGACGCAAAGTGAAAGAGGTGCACAGAAAGGAGGACTTTTGCAGCTTCCTATTGAAGATGTTGCGACTGCACAGAATCATCTCCTTAATCAAAAATTAGATAAGCTAACAAAGGTCCTTTTTGAACTTCCAAAGGGAATCAGGAATATATCTCAGACGCAACAACTTTGTGATTTATGCGGTGGTGACCATATTAATGGTCAATGTGCTTTCACTGAAGAAATGCAGCAGGAAGTTAACTACATGGGAAATCAATTCCAGTACAGGCAAGGTAACACCAACCAAGGCAATTCTAGTTTAGGTTGGAAAAACCACCCTAATATTGGACAGAATCAGAATACTTCTTCTGGGCAAGGAGGAAACTTCCGGCAGCAACAACCATCACCTTTATGGCAGCAGGTGAGTAGTTTGACAGAGACTGTTAGAGGGTTAAGTGATAGATTTGATAAATTTTTCAAAGAATATGAGTCTCAGCTAAACAGGAAGCAAGCCAACTTTAGATCATTGGGGTCACAGATTGGCCAGCTGTCTCAAAGAGTAGAAATCACCGAAAAGAATCAGTTTAGGACTAACATTGATGTTAACCCTAAAGAAGAGTGCAAAGCTATCCTGAAAGGAGATAAAAGGAAGGCAGAACTTGAATTGATTAACTTTGAAAGCAATGAAGAAGAAGATGAAGAAATGAGGAGTGTTGATGAATTCAATGAGCAGAAAAATAGTGAAGATGAAAAAGAAGAAGGTCAGAAAGAAGAAAAGATCAGTGAGTTAGACACTAATGAAGGGAAAGAAGAAACGAGAAGAAAAAGCAGTCATAATGGGATGTTTAGAGAAACTTTTAACCAAATGACTGTTGTACCTTTAGTAAATCAACATATCCCTCCCTATTCTGAAAGAATTAAATACAATTTTGAAGATGAAATTGAACTCACTGATGAAGAAGAGGATCCTGCTATTCAACCTCAGAACAGGAATCATCCACCTAAGGTAGAAGATCCAGGATGTTTAACACTATCATGTGTTCTGAATGATTTTGAGGTAGAAGCCATGATAGATTCTAGATCTAGCATTAATATCATACCCAAGGATTTCTTGAAAAAAAATCAGAGGGCTAGTGTTGAAACCATCTGGTCTACTGTGACAATGGCGGATGGTTCCATAAAAATACCATTGGGAATGGTGGAAGATGTTATTGTGCGAATATAACAGCTAGAGTTCTTGGTAGATTTCATTATCATGAACATGGAAACTATAGATGAGATTCCTGTGATTTTGGGAAGACCATTCATGGCAACTTCAAATATGCTTATTAGTGTCCATGATAGAAGAATAATGATGAGGGATCATGATTATTTGCTTCTTTATACTGGCTATGAGGAGAATGAGGTTAGAATAATAAAAAGATCCAGACACGAGGAGCCAGGAGGAGGAGCTGAACATGAAGAAAGTACATCAAGTACTGAATATTCTGACAATTGTAATGTGTTGCAGGTACCTATGAATAAAGGAAGCAAAACCATACATCCAAGATCAAAAGAAGACCCATTCCGACTAGGAAATAAAGTGAAATACAAGAGGAGAGAGTGGGTATTAAAGTTGCTGAAAGAGAAAGGGGTGGTGGACATTGAATCACCATACAACAGACATACCAAAAGAGTGGACAGAAGAAAGCTGAGGATATGTGAATAAAGGAAGCAAAACCATACATCCAAGATCAAAAGAAGACCCATTCCGACCACGAAATAAAGTGAAATACAAGAGGAGAAAGTGGGTATTAAAGGAGCTGAAAGAGAAAGGGGTGGTGGACATTGAATCACCATACAACAGACATACCAAAAGAGTGGACAGAAGAAAACTGAGGATATGGTGTACTGGAGACACCGACACGAAGGATAACACGTGACACTGCTGGAGCAATTTATTTTGTTGTAAAATATTAGTCTTAGGCTTATTTCATTTTGAACTTGTAAAGTTTTTCTTTATGGTTTATGAAGAATTTTTGGGTAGCATCTACTGAGGGATGCTAAAATTTTATGAATCCATTGAAGGATACCAGGAAGGCATACCTACTGATCGGTGTTGGAAGGATTTGCACTTACTGACAAGTGCCAAACATGTTTGTGTCAAGCTCATGACGTTAAACAAGCGCTACTAGGAGGCAACCTGGATTTTTCTTTCTTTTGTTTTTGGATGATGAGCCTATTTGATGATGATTCGATGTGAATGATAATTGAGTTATGTTGCATGTTGATATCCAGTGAAACAGATGTGTGATGAATTATGATTGTGGTTATGATGCTAAGCAGGGTGTATGAATGAATGATGTGTGAGAAAGCATGTTGTGTAAGGTATTGAGCTCCAGAGTTTTCATTGGTGTATGTATTGTTCACTGCAAAACATGAATGGCATTGCCTTAATCTTGATGATTGATTGAATTGCATGTGAATGTCATATGATCAAGGCCATTTTTGAAAATCCTTCTCTAGCCAAATTTTCACCCAAAGTGCTTGCAATACTATACCCTTTTTTGAACCTTAGCCTTAAACAGGATGTAAACCCTTGATTTGAAATTCTTTACCTTGAGTGGGTTGAGCTTAAATGTATGTCTTGACAAGGTTCAAGTTTGGGGTTGTGTGGGGGAAATTGAAAGGTAATTGAAAAAGCATTGATCTCCAATATGAAAAAAGAAAAATGCATGAGAAAAAGAAAAGAAAAGAAGAAAAGCATGAAGATGAGCTCAATGTAAAAGAAAAGGGAAGAAGTTGGGAAATAAGTGAGATTGGTGAGGAAGAGAGTTGCGCTTAAATGTTGAATACTATGGTAGCTCTCTTAACTCAAGGATTTTGCTTTCCAGAAAAACCAATTTTTCTTATTAACCCGGCCTCATTACAAGCCTTGGAAAAGTCCTTTTGATGGCAATTGCATATGAGGATTTTGATTATTTGAGATGAATGGCAATTTTATTTCACGTGACTAGTGAACAATAGAGAGTTGGAGTGTTACCTTTAATACTTGAGTGATTAAGTGAAACACTTGCCTAGTGAGAAGTGCTAAAATTTTATGAGTGCATCTTTGCTTGGTGGATTTGTCATTCATAATGTGTAACATCTGTTGAGAAATCTGTGAACTGAACTGAATTGAAATCATGCATGCATCTTGATTTGATTTCACTGAAGGTCTGAAATTGAATAGCTCTTGTCATGTACTGTAGGAGTGTTGAACCATTGGATGAAATAGTAGAAAGCCAAGCTCTATTTTGTTTGCTGTTTTGTTTTGTTTGCTTGAGGACAAGCAAAGTTCTAAGTTTGGGGTTGTGATAACGGTTGAAAAACAGTTATTTTCATATTTCATTTTAGACCAAATTACTCCCTTTACAGCTTAGAATGAGCTTAGAATCAAACAAAACTCAATAAATGAGTCGAGAGTCAAAAGCTGTTTTTAGCGATATCATGATTGTTTTCCATTATTTTGCAGCAATTTTGCTGAAAGTGAAGATTGGAGTTGAAGGTGAAGGTCTTAGACTCAAGACAGAGGAAGAAACTGAAGAAAAGAAGAGTCTAGGAACCGCCCAGCGGCAAAATTCACCGTTGGGCAGTCATATGCGTGGAGGTGGCACCAGGCGGTGAGGCTGGGCAGATTTGCGATTAGAGGCAAACCGCCGGGCGATGGACCCCTAGCGCCGGCCGGTGGCGCGATTATGGGCAAATCGTCGGGCGACATAAGTGTGGCGCCGGGCGGTTGTCTGCTGCTGGGCTTGGGCCTGTTTTCTGTAACGCTCCTCAGCTATAAATAGCCCTATTACGACTTCATTCTCATTCTCTTGACAGAAGAGGGCGGCCAGACCTAATTTTCACTCCTTGGAGAAGATCTCTTGGATGCTTAGGCTCCTTTTTATCCTATCTAGGGTTTGTTTTTCCATTCTTCCATTATTTTTCATCTAGTTTCACCATGACAATGGTGAACTAAACCCTTTTGTTGTTGGGGGAAACAATGTAATCTTTTGAAACTCTCTTTTATTGAAATTCTTGTTTAATTATATGCTTGTCATATGCTTTGATTATCAATTTTTCGGTTCTCATTTGTACTTAAAGCTTTTATCGTTTAACTCATTCGATAATTGTTATTTGTCTTTATTGATATGGGAACGTACGGTAATGTCATGAACTGATGAGTAATTCCTTGATTAAGCAATACCACCTAGGGATAGGGGGTAGGACGATCATTTTTTTTGCTTCTGTTCAGTACTACTTACTAGGAGAGGCTAGGGATAGCAAGCCAGTAATTAGTAATAAGCTTTTTCCGCCGAGGGATCGGGTTAAGGGTAGGCCAAGAAAGTTTGCATGACAATTGGATAACAAAGCAATTTAAACAAGAAGAGTAGATAAGAGAGAGCGGATAAGATGAAATTGTTAACCCCCAACAACTACATTCATCCATAGTCTTTTCTCATCAACTGAATCAACCGCATTTGCATGTTTATTTTGTGTCTTTGCATTCCCACCAATTAATTTTCTTTACAAGTCTTACGATTTCGATTTGCATGAACGATAAGGCCTTTGAGTCTCTTGGGAAGAACGATATTGGGTTTTACCAATTATATTACTGGACGTTTGCCAATTTGTTGACAATATCAGAACAAGGAAAGCAAAACAACAAAACAAAACAGCAAAAGATGACATTCTAAGCCATTTAACCTAAGATTTTTAATTCTTCTTTTTCTTTTTGTTTACAAAATTCTGAAGTATCATGTTACTATCATCAGAACCAATGTCTTCTTCTTCAGTCTTCTCACTCTTATTTAATTCACCAGAATTACTTTCATCAGCAGTTTCAGAATCTTCAAGATCTCCTTCACGACTTTGTGTTGCTTTCTGCTCTTTCAAGAGCTTTATTACCATTTTTAATCCATTTAGCATGATTCTCTCAAACTCAGATTTTGCCCTGTAATTGTTGTTAAGGATAGATTTCAGCTCATTTTCTTCATTTCGAGTCTCATTTTTGTATGTCCATCCTTCATCAGTTTTTATCATTTGCATAAGATGTCAGTTAGTCTTATCGATCATGCTTGTTCTAGAGCAAGGTTTGCTTGACTCACTGATACAGTCAATTCCATAGTAAACAAGAACCTTTGATATGAAAGCGAAATATGGCATTTTTGCAGACTCTAGTTTGCTAACCTTTATCATGTTGTCGGATATAGCAGTCGGCTAGTTAACTTGAATGTTTTCCTTTAATGCTTTCAGCAGAAGCAAATCCTCAGTAGTAGCTTGTGCATGATTTCCTCCTCTTGGCATCAAAATCCATGAGATAACTAGTATAGCAAGTCGATCATCTACTTTCATTTCACCTGTTTTATAACGGGAATAATCTTTGACATCATCAGGGTTTCTCAGAGTATTTAGATACACAGTAAACTTGTGAAATCCTTCAATTCCCAGGTGGCAATTTTCACCTTCAGGCTTTTGTCCTGCAAGGTTTGTCCAAATGTCTTCAGTTATTCTTACATCCACTCCCTTAACCCTGGAGCACAGTATACCATATTCAACCTTTAGATTGCAATAGAAAACTTTGACAAGATCAAGATACCAAGGATCAGACATTTCCACAAATTTTCTCAAGCCTTGACGTTTAATCCATCTTTGAAACACGAAACCTTCATCTCTAAAGAATTTCACCTTTAAGAAATTTGTGAGGTATCAGACTTCTCATTTTCCAGCAATTTAGAAACTTAGTTTGTATATCATCATCACTTATCCATCCATTGAGTTCTGGAACCTGTCGAGATCACTTTTGTCCTAGTGTCTTGGTACGTTTCTTTTGTGCAGAGCTTGAATCTATTGGATATGTAGAGACAGCAGAAAAGACAGAGACCTTTGAGGAAGAGAGTGACGGTTCGAAGAATGTGGATATGATGCAATTCCAATAATACTTGAGAATTTGATGAAATGTGTATATTAGTATTTTGGAGGGAAATCTTAACTTTCATTTTTTGCACCAAAATGAATTTTTAATTTTCAAATTAGTCAGCATATTTAGACATTCGATTTCCTAAAGAGATTCATTGACAGAGTGAGCCGAAGATAGTCGATTGAATTAATATTGGAGTCGGCTTTGACTTGAAAAAATCATTTTCAAGTAGATTCAATCAATCAAACAGTTAAGCATACAGCACAAACAATCATACAACAACAACCAATCAATATGAGCATGATGCAGCAGATAGATACAGTTTTACCAGTTGTAGATACTCAAGATTTTTGATGTATTCCATAATTGATTCATCATTGAGATCACTCTGCATCAACTGTGTATCCTACAAAACAACTAAGTTTTGGTTGCTGGTACCCATTTGACTTTGGGTCCGTGATTTTTAATCCTTGTTACATGTTCCTTTGGTATCCAAACACATAATCCTTTAGGAACAACAACATTTCTGTAATAACAGTTTCTAATAGTATGACTAATACAATTGCAATAAAAACATGCATTTCTAGCAAGTTTATTTAAATCAGTGAATTTCCTAGCATTGGTTCTGTTAGATTGAGCTTTGCAACCAATTCCTTGTCTATTAATAATTCTTCCAGATGAGTTTAAAACAACATCTAAATTGTCTCTACCTTGAGTGAACTTAGCTAGCGTGCTAGTCAAGTAATTTATCTTTTCAATATGAGCAAGACAATTTTCACAAGCTTTTTCTACTGTAACAGTTTTAATTTCTACATCCTTAGCAGATAACAAGGCTTCATTCAATTCTTTTTCTAATTTCTCATTTTCTGCAACAAGGTTATTCTATTTTCAAAGTCTTTTCTTTCAGAGCTCAGTCGATTTAGCTTATATTGCAGTCGCGTAGCTTCAGCATGTAACTCTTTAAATGCATCTTGTAGCAGATCATACTTGACTTCCACTGGTTCATTTGAAATGTTTGCATCACTGTCATAGTCATCCCATGTTACACTTATCATATAGCATAAATTTGATTCCTCCTCTTGATCAGAATCTTCATCACTTGATTTCTTAGAATCTGAGTTCTCCCAAGCAATGTAGGCTCATCTTCTTCTCATATTTCTGCCTTGAGGGAATCGTTTCTTTCCTTTTTGCTTCGGCTTCCTTTCCACATTCATAGCACTGGACAACATTTGTACTGAAGCTCTTCTTTTTGCTTTGACCTGCATGGTTAGATAATTGACTATCATTTTGTATAAGTCGACTAAACTTTCTTACCATCAAGGTCATCAATTCTTTTTCGTCCATGTCTATTTCTGTGTTGTTCTTGCTTGCAGCTTTCAGAGCAATGGATTTCTTTTCTTCAATCTCCTCTTCATCCTTTAATCTACCAAGTTCCATCGTAACTTGCCACACAAGGTAGCCATGTTCACAGTTGTAAGATCTTTGGATTCAGAGATTGCAGTGACTTTTGGTTGCCAAGTCTTATTCAGACTTTTCAAAATCTTGATGTTGCTCTCCTCTTTATCAAACACCTTGCCAAGAGTCATTAGATGATTTACATTGTGAGTGAATCGTTTCTGCACTGTTTTCTCCAGCCTTCATTCTGAAAAATTCATACTCTTGTATCAATGAGTTCTTTCTAGCTCTCTTGATTTCATAGTACCTTCGTGAGTTACCTCTAAGACATCCCACATTTCCTTTGCAGATTTGCATTGAGATATCCTGAAAAATTCATCAATTGTCAGTGCAGAGGCAATTATATTTCTAGCTTTAACATCATACTGAGCTTTTCCATTTTCATCAACAGTCCACTCAGTAAAAGGTTTTAAAACAGTTTCTTTATCAACATTTTTTGTAGGCACATATGGACCATTCAAAGTGGCATCCAAAATTTCCTTATCTTGCGATTCAAGAAAGATTTGCATTCAAATTTTCCAAAAAGGATAATTTTCACCAATAAACAGAGGTGGTCTGTTTGTTGAAGCACCTTCACCAAAAGTTTGAAAACAGGAAGCCATCCCCAGGTCTTATAGTCGAATAAGATAAAAACAGGTTGACTAAATTTTAAAATATCTTATGAAAACCAGCTTTGGTGCCAATTGTTGGGAAACAGGTAGGCTTCGTTTTACACCAAGAGGGGGTGAGTTGGTGTTATTTCAAAAACAAAATCTTTTCGCAATCTTTAAACAAAAGTATAAAGCTTTTTTATCTTTCTTGAAATGCAAGTAATGAATATTTCTACAGCGGAAAAACGTAGTTAACTGCGTAACAGATATAGTCGACTGAAATAAAGAGTGCAGGGATAGAGAAAAGCAAACACTGGTTTTTATACTGGTTCGGCCAACAATGCCTACATCCAGTTTCCTTCCAACCTAGAAAGCAAATGCACTATATAGGTTGCGGTTTTTACAACAAGGATTTTAAAGAAGACCTCACGTAAAAAATATAAATCTCCTCTCTAACCCAAAACCAAAATATAGCTGCAATAACCAAAACCAGACTTGCAGCAAGAATCCCTCTTCTGCAATCTGAACCCACGTCGACCAATCCTCAACGTGTAACCCCTGTTTCACAACAGGTCAATTCCAACACTCTTCACAGGATGCCAAGCCTTCAAACAACGCAGTAGTCTTCACAAGATGCCAAACCTTCAATGATCAATCAAGAAGCACCTTCTTCGTGCAGTTTATGATCACCATCGTCTATCTTGGAGAATTCTTGGAGTTGTTAACATAGAGAATTCAATCTGAAACAAAAAATGAAAATGTTAGAGCGTCAAAAGTCTCTGAACAAATCATGTTCAGCCAATTTATAGTTTTCTGTCAGTCAGATTGTTTCTCAGTCGAATAGCCTACTAATTCAGTCGACTGTATTATTACAGTTGTAACAGACAGTCAACATAGAGGCTCTCAGTTAACCAAAATCAACACACACTTAATACAGTTGACCAAGTCATCAATGCTTAACTAACTTTTAAAAATATAGTTGTTGGAGCGTGTAAGCATAACTAAATTCCAAAACAGATCAAAGATACAGTCGAATGTACATTGGACAAAGTCGACTGACACATGTTAAAACATTTTGAAATTCTTTTCAATCCAAAACATCACAGAGCACTGATTCTCAAAATCTGTACAAAGGTTTTAGAATAGTCGAATCTATTACAAATGTATTCGACTGGACTAGAACTTTGTCACACAATTATAAGTTTATAAAAGTGCTTGTGATTTCTCACTTTCCAAAATGTGCAGTAAAATATCTTTGATAAAGCAGTTCACATTGCACATAATCATATAAGCATGTTCCACAAATATATCACATAATTAACATAGGAACATACATCACAGTACATCAAAACATGTTCAGCAGATATAACAATCAGTTCAAAATAAGAACATGTAATACAACAACATGTGTACTGTTATTAAGCATAGTGTTGTCATCATCAAAAACTAGATTGATATAGAGTTTGTGTTGTCAACAATCTCAACAATCTCCCCCTTTTTTGATGATGCACAACCATGATTAATAACTCAACAATGTTTGTACAATTCAACACATGAAAGAGTAATAGCAAATAGCAAATGATTTAATACAGTTCAATTACTCTGCATATACAACATAATATCAAGAAAATAAAGTATGAGACAGATTATTCTCCCCCTTTCACAAAGCATTTATACTTGCTCTCATACTCTCATATATCTCTCCCCTTTTGTGCATTAACAAAAAAGGAATGCTTCAGATATTTATGCAGATTTAAAAACAGAGATGCATCAGAAAGATATGCAATTTGTAAAATACAATGATGCTCTCATAATCACAATTTCATCACAAAACAATATTAACTCCCCCTGAAGCATAGACATGTGATGTGAAATGTGTAAAAATTGATATTCCCCCTGTCATTATGCATGAGTAACAAAATCAATTCAAGTGCACAATGTAGTATATCACAGATTTATCAGCAGTTTAAGCATAGAGTTGTATCAAAGTCAGAATATCAAACCATATAGATATGCAATGATACAAACTTCAACAATCTCACAATATTATCTCAATTCCGATATTTTCAACAGATAACAGCAGAGATAATAATTGATTATGTATGATTTAAGCAATCAGTAAAGATAGAACCAGATTCCAGATATGGAATTGTTAACCCATTTGTACGCAGTCGAATGCTTTAAATCATTAGTCGAATGCATTGCTTTTGCAAATGTTGAATTCCAGTTGTAGCTTCCAAAGCAATGTCCTTCCTGCAAAACCTTTCAACAACCTTTTCTAGATCAAGCATAATGGTTAAGCAAGAATTATAATCAAATAACAACAGAAGTCAATATGTAAAAATGTATGACAGAATAAGCATAGTTGAATCAATCAATCAATGTATCATATATTATTCAAACAAATTAAAAGTAGCTGGATTGATTCAAAATATCTAATTTCATTTCCTTGAAAAGGATGATATTATAATGATAAGATCAGAACAACAAAAAAAAAACAGTAAAAGATGGCATTCTAAGCCATTTAACCTAAGATTTTTAATTCTTCTTTTTCTTTTTGTTTACAAAATTCTGAAGTAGCATGTTACTGTCATCAGAACTAGTGTCTTCTTCTTCAGTCTTCTCACTCTCATTTAATTCACTAGAATTACTTTCATCAACAGTTTCAGAATCTTCAAGATCTCCTTCACGACTTTGTGTTGCTTTCTGCTCTTTCAAGAGCTTTATTACCATTTTTAATCCATTTAGCATGATTCTCTCAAACTCAGATTTTGCCCTGTAATTGCTGTTAAGGATAGATTTCAGCTCGTTTTCTTCATTTGGAGTCTCATTTTTGTATGTCCATCCTTCATCAATTTTTATCATTTGCATAAGATGCAATGTAGTCTTATCGATCATGCTTGTTCTGGAGCAAGGTTTGCTTGACTCACTGATACAGTGAATTCCATAGTAAACAAGAACCTTTGATATGAAAGCGAAATATGGCAGCTTTGCAGACTCTAGTTTGGTAACCTTTATCATGTTGCCGGATAAAGCAGCCGGCTAGTTAACTTGAATGTTTTCATTCAATGCTTTCAGCAGAAGCAAATCCTCAGTAGTAGCCTGTGCATGATTTCCTCCTCTTGGCATCAAAATCCATGAGATAACTAGTATAGCATGTCGATCATCTACTTTCATTTCACCTGTTTTATAACGGGAATAATCTTTGACATCATCAGGGTTTCTCAGAGTATTTAGATACACAGTAAACTTGTGAAATCCTTCAATCCTAGGTGGCAATTTTCAAGGATGTCAAACCTTCAATGATCAATCAAGAAGCACCTTCTTCGTGTAGTTTATGATCACGCAGTCAGCGCATAAGCCTTCTCCCTATGAATCTCTCTCAAGATAGATCATCACCGTCTTCTTGGAGAATTCTTGGAGTTGTTAATATAGAGAATTCAATCTGAAACAAGAAATGAAAGTGTTAGAGCGTCAAAAGTCTCTGAACAAATCGTATTCGACCAATTTATAGTTTTCTGTCAGTCAGATTGTTTCTCAGTCGAATAGCCTACTAATTCAGTCGACTGTATTATTACAGTTATAACAGACAATCAACATAGAGGCTCTCAGTCAACCAAAATCAACACACATTTAATACAGTTGACCAAGTCATCAATGCTTAACTAACTTTTAAAAATATAACTGTTGGAGCGTGTAAGCATAACTGAATTCCAAAACAGATCAAAGATACAGTCGAATGTACCCTGGGCAAAGTCGACTAATACATGTAAAAACATTTTGAAATTCTTTTCAATCCAAAACATCACAGAGCACTGATTCTCAAAATCTGTACAAAGGTTTTAGAATAATCGAATTCATGCAGTATAGCACTGAGTCTCAAAATCTGTACAAAGGTTTTGTCACACAATTATAAGTTTTTAAAAGTGCTTATGATTTCTCACTTTCCAAAATGTGCAGTAAAATATCTTCAATAAAGCAGTTCACATTACACATAATCATATAAGCATGTTCCATAAATATATCACACAATTCACATAGGAACATACATCACAGTACATCAAAACATGTTCAACAGATATAACAATCAGTTCAGAATAAGAACATGTAATACAACATGTGTACTGTTATTAAGCATAGTGTTGTCATCATAAAAAGCTAGATTGATATAGAGTTTGTGTTGTCAATAATCTCAACATTGATTACTTGGTCAATTGTGTTAAATGTATTTTATTTTCGGTTCACTATATGCTACTAGTTTGACTAAACTGTTATAACTGTCATAATCCAGTAGACTGTATTAGTAGCATATTCGACTGTGAGACTATCTGTTTAATAGAAATTTATAAATAGGCTTAACACGATTTTGTTCAGAGACTTTTGATCATCTAACATTTTCATTTTTATTTCAGATTGAATTCTCCAGTTAGACAGCTCCAAGAATTCTCCAAGAAGACGGTGGTGATCTTTCTTGAAAGAGATTCAAAGGGAGGCTGATTGCGCACACATTGCTCGATCATAATCTGCACAAAGAAGGTGCTTCTGGTTTGATCACATTGAGGCTTGGCATCCTTGAAGACTGTTGCATTGATTCTGGCTTGGCATCCGTAAAAACTCCTGGTTTTGGACCTGTTGTGATTACAGGGGATAGTTCACTCTGAGGATTATTCAGAGTGGTTGGTAGATTGCAGAAGAGGGGATATCTTGTTGCATTTCTTGTTGTTGTTATTGCTTATATTTTGGTTAAGGGTTGGAGAGGAGATTTATATTTTTGACGTGGAGGTCTTTTATAAATTCCTTGTTGTAAAAACCGCAACCATTATAGTGCATTTGCTTCCTGGGTTGGAAGGACACTGAATGTAGGCATTGTTGGCCGAACCAGTATAAAAACCAGTGTTTGCTTTTCTCTATCCCTCTACTTTTATGTTACAGTCGACATTACATTTAACGCAATCAACTACGTTTTTTCGCTGCATACAAATTTTCATTACTTGCATTTCAAGAAAGTTTGAAAAGTTTCATACTTTGATTCCAAGATTGCGAAAAGATTTTTTTTTTTTTTTGATAAAACACCAATTCACCCCCCGCCCCCTCTTGGTGTAAAAAAGAAGCCTACCTATTTTCCAATAAATACCAAGTTCAAGTATTTTAATCATTGAGCGTGTAGCTCAGTTCTCTCTTAGACACTTTTAGATAAGATATCGTCTAGTCAAGCGTTTGATTGTTCGAGCCTAAGTGTTTTTTCTACTTGTTAAGATCTAAGTGTTTTCCTATGATTTCTATGTTTGGGGTTCAGGTTTTAATTTATCATTTGAGTTTTCTATTCATGTTTTTGTCCTAATTTTCTTAACCTAATTTCATTGTTTTTTTAGTCTTTCTTTCTAACATGTTTGCTTCTTATCCTACCTATGTGAAGTTGTGATTTTATTGTCTTTTGGTTTTTTTTTCTTGTTCTCGCCGAGGTTTTCAAGTTTCTTCAGAGTGATTTTCTAGGATTTTTCTATTTTACTATTTAACTAGAGGGTTGGTTTTCTCTTTTGGGTTGAGGTGTTTCTTGTTTTATCATGATGTTGAACTAAGATTGTTGAGATGTGTTTCTACTTTTGTATCTTATGTTCAGGTTTGTCTAGCCTAGTGTTTTCTAACCTATGTTTTATCCTATCTTAAGGTTTGTCTTTAGTTTTATGGTTTCCTATTAGAGTGTTCTAAAGATTGATTTTCTATCCTAACAGTTTTTCTAATTAGAGTTAGTTTTTCATACATAAAGACTTCTTCGTTTATGTTATTTATTTAAACTTCAAAACCAAGATCAAGGTTTCTTCTAGAAGAATTTGTTTTGTAATACCTTGACAGTATTTCCCGGATTTCTACCTAGACGAGCTTCTCTTGTAACGAACTTGTCATACCTTGACATACTTGTTGTTGTATGAATTGATCACTCATATTTTCTATCTGACTTAAGATTGAGTGAAAGCTAGTCTTACATTGTGGTCCAATTAATTTTCATGTAGGCTTCTTTATGCTAGACATAGATTTGGGATGTGTAATAGAATAGGGTCTTAATCTTAATGCAGGTGAATCATACGCAGTCATTGACAAGTTTCAAGCTGGGTAGTAGGCAATAGACTAGGATTTAGGTGTCAGACATGGACATAGAGTTACATTCAAGAAAACTCATAGAACTTGATCATTTGAAGCTTCATCCTTAAAGGTAGAGTTGATGCACGAGAGGGAAAATCTATGAAGCCGAGCTTCAACACAGTTTAATCATATAAAGTTACTCTTTTACTAGTTTAAATTGATTTTCAAATTTAAGTTTACAACACTCTCACAAATCCAAACATATTTTCTAAACCTAAATTAGTTTACAACATATCAAACAAGTTAAAACATTGTAGTTTCTGCCACATCTCTAAGGATACAACACTTCTTTACTACAACAACCCAGTATGCTTGTAGTATATTTCGGGTTGCAATACCAACACGAATAGTTTACAAGCCAAGTCTAAAATAATGCCTCATGGACTTTATACTCCTTTTCCCATAACAATTACCCAAAGGGGCTATGATTTTATATTTGTGGTAGTGGATTATTTTAGTAAAATGGCCCACTTTATACCTTGCAAAAAGGTCGATGATGTTAGCTACATCTTAAGACTTTTCTTTAAAGTAGTGGTTAGGCTACATGGTCTACCCAAAACTATAATGTCTGATAGGGATGTTAAGTTCCATAGCCAATTTTGGAAAACTTTATCGGAAATTCTAGGAACTAAACTTTTATTTTGTACCACATGCCACCTTCAAACTGAATGCAAATTGTGGTTGTAAATATATCCCTATCAACTCTATTGAGGGTCATTCTTAGAGGCAATAAGAAGACTCGGGATGAACATCTTCCTCATGTAGAATTCAGTTATAACCGAGTAGTCCATAAGATTACCAATCTTTCTCTCTTTGAGGTTGTTTATGGTTTTAACCTTATCATACCTCTTGATTTACTGCCTCTTCTAGATACAACTTCTTTAGTACATAAACAAGGAGTATCTAAAGATGAGTTTATTAAGAAGTTTCATGAAAAGGTCAAAAACCAAATTGATTGAAACACGGTCAAGGAGAAAACTGATTAAAGTGTCACGAACTTGATTGAGGCTCCTCGAAGCTTCCTTAGATGCGTAAAACATAGTAGAACGAAAGAAAAACTCGAGATCGAGTTTGAAACAGAGAAGAATTGTAGAAAATCCTAGGCATGAAGTTATGTTCGGTTTATATTGAAGGATTGGTGAATGGAAATGCGATAAGCGGAAGAAAATGAGGATTGAATGATGAAAACCCTAGAAAAAGGGGAGAAACTCAAAATAAACCGATTAATCAGTTCAAGAGCAAGATTGGTCGGTGTAAAAGCGTTTAATTGGTGCAAAAGTAGGTTTAATCGGTTGAAAATGAAGAAAATGGTGAAATACGAAGAAAATCCTGATGGAAGGTGTAGATCAATAGATGAATAGGTGGAAAAGGGAGAATATGTAGTCGCATTGGTTGATGCAATGGGGTTATGTGAAGAATTGATAAATCTGTGATAAACTAAGGCTTGAGAATGAAGACTTCCCAAGAGGTACAATGATGCTAAAGCTCACTTGAGAGAAATGATATGTGTGGCTTGAGAGAAAACACAAGAAGATGTGGCTCTCATGAAGGAAGGTTCTCGAGATAATTGATGAAGACGTGGCGTACAGAGTGTTGATGCAAGCACTAGAATGTTGAAGCGGATTGGTGGAAAATGTCATGGAGGAGAGAGGATTTGTAATGGAGCACGAATGGAGAATGGAAAATGAGAGTGAAGGTAGTATGCTTGGAAGGTGGCTAGAAGATGATCCTTGGGATTCTCTAGGGGGGAATTATTTCTAGTTGTCAAAAAATCAATTCTAATTCATCTCCAAAGTGTCTAATACAAGGGGTGGATATGGGTATTTATAGGGACTCATACTCCTATGCAGACTGAAAACATATACAATAAAAAGTAAAATATATAAAAGGAGAACACTGAGAAAAGATTGTTGGTCAATATTTCACTAGTGTAAGGGCCTTAAAAATATGAGGCCATTGAGCCATATGTGGAGGTAGTCAAGCCCACTAAACTAAAGACAACATGGCCTTAGGAGGGACTTCTCAGAAAGTCTGATTCACTTTGCTGAAACTCTCTCTCTAAAACTCATTTTTCCTAAATTTTCCTCTGCCTTCTATCTAACTTTCTTACTGATCCAACTAGTACATATTTGATTGGGTGCGGCCAAATCATTCTCGACATAGAGAGCTTCATTTCGAACTGATTGGTTCCTTCATTCGGTCTTATAAGTGTTTCTTCCCCCTCTTCTCCACTGTTTGAACCTAGGGCATGTAACAATGTTAGGTGGATGTCGGGTTCCTCTTCAGTTTCTCTATTCATTCTAGTTCTAAAAGCAGTTTCTATCACGAATTTCGTGATCTGTAGGACTTTTTGAGTTTCGCTGTGAGAGGTATTGTTAGGGCATCATCAATCTGTTGTTTTGTTCAAACTCTAAGGTGAGGGGAGCTGGGGTTTTTATTCGTTGATTTAGTGAGTTAGAATATGCATGAGCTAGGGCCTGTTTAAATTTGTGAAATTTTGTATGTGTGAAACTGTCTCTGTATGTTGAAATTATTTGAGCTAAAATTGATAATTTTTATATGATAGGATATATGCCTTTAAATTAACCAAGTTCTGAAACTGTACTGTGATGCCATGAATTGAATGGGATGTGTTTGTTTGCTTTGATTTAAAGTGAGGAAACTGTTTGGTGGAGAATCTGTTGTAGAATTTGGATTAGTGAAAGGCAAGTGTTTGGACAAGGTTTTAGGTCAAAAAGAGAGGAAGTGTGGTAGTGAAATTTAGATTTAGGGGTCATTGACATAATTGGACTGTGGGGACATCTTAGACAAGTCAATTGTGACTTGTTAGGATCATAAAACTGACCCAAAACTTGTTAGAATTGGTAAAACCAAAATTGGTCCTTAATTGGTAGTAATTGATGTTTAAAAGATAAAACTTGATCTTAATCACTTTAGATTAATACTAGGGAGAATTAGGATCATCAGGCAAGTTTAATTAGGCTTTTACTACGATCTAGGATCATTAGAAGTTGGGGAAGAGGTCTAGAACAAGTTAGGGAGTGGTGATTGCTTGAAATCTGCATAATTTCGTTATGCATATTATGCAGAGTCGCATAGAGCACCCTGTGCGCCATGCGAATTTTAGCTGAAAGGCTCCCCCGTTAGGAAAATTCGCTCAGCGCACCATGGGTGGTGCGCTGTGCGAATTTTTGCTGTCAAGCCTTGCACCCTGGTGTGCTGTGCAACCTGGTTGAGTGAGTTTCACACTTTTCCTCTTTTGTTTGAGCTGTTTGATGTTGTTTGACTGTCAAGGTATATGTATGTCTATATAATTGATTTGGGTGGCTTGATTGTGCAACATGATTAAGGGTATGATGTATTGTGTTGTGAATTATAGTTTGAAAGTATGTATGTCCAAAGTATGTGATTTATGTAAGTGTAACAAAGTAGTTGTTGGTGTAAGTGTAACAAGTATGGTTGATGGACGTAATTCCATGATCCTCGAGGGAGGGTACATGGTGGTGTCTTGTGGTTTGTTGTGATTGACCGTATGAATGGCCGAAGTTTCTTATGGGGTTTATCCTGACATTCTAATGATCATCCATGCTCAAGTAGAGAGTGATGAGTCATATGGTGAGAATAGCAGAAGGTCCTAGCCCATAGGTTCTTGGGTGAGTTATAACGGACTAACCTCGGGTGGCAGCTGATGGTTTTCCAGTTACTACACCACCCGGGTGCGCAAACCCCTGGAACTTGACATTTCATACTAGTCCGGATGGTCAAATCACGTGGTCGGTCATTGGTACCAGGATAATGCATTTGGTCATAGTCTGTATTGTGTAAAAGTCTTTGCATGTTGTGTGTGACTGTATAACATGTTTTTTATACCTATCTCACCATTGCTTGTTTATGCTTGTTTGTGTATTTTTCTTTTGCGATGATCATCCACTTGAATGTGAGGAGACGATGAGGGGGTTCCCTTGAAGCAGAAGCTTGAGGATGCTGACGTTGCAGCCTAATCCCTTAAGAATTTTATTTAGTTTACGGTATTTTGAGATATTCTAATACTCAACTTATGTTAGATTGAAGTATTTCCTTGTCGTTAAAATTTAAAATTCTAGAGTTAATTTGAATAATTGTAATCTTAATACTCTAATTTATTGTCTTAAATATTTTTCAATATTATCTATGTTGACGTCCTTTATATATATATATATATATATATATATATATATATATATATATATTATATATTTGGGATGTCACAAATGCTACCATCTATTTTCTTGTTTCGATAGTTGTTATATTTGAATGAGCAACTCCTTTATTATTAGGACATACATATTTTTACTTTTGGGTCTCATGTTCATTAGAAAAAAAATAAAAATAACATGTCGAATAAAAGGGATTTTTAAAAGTTTATTTCACACCTTTTTAAGAGAAATTTACATCAGTTACTTTTGTTAGGAGTGAGAAGTTTGTTGGTTACATAACAGTTGATGATGTTAGATCACTATTTCTTAAAAATTAGTTATTTCTTTTTTAATTTATGTGTCATATTTAAGCGTTTCCACCTTCGTATTTTAATAGTTTTTAAAATTTATAAATAATTTGATATATTATTTAAATATTGTAATTTAAAAGTTATAAAATATATTTTCTTAAAAATATAAGATATTTTTATTTTGCAAATTTAATAAGTGCGATTATGACAAATCCTATTTAAATTAATATTTTAAACATAAAAATTCAATTAAAATTTAAATGAAGTATAAATATACATTCATTAAAGTAAAAAGATAAGGTGAAAAGAATAAGTGAGAAATCAAAATACTACCTATTTTAATTGCTATTTTAATTGGGGTTTGATAAAAGAATCTCAATACTTATTACGAATTTAGACAACCCGACAGTTACGTTTCTTCCTAGAGGTTATTAATTATAAACTCTTTCAAAATTAAAATTTACTGTAGGACCCACCCTCTAAGTAGGTTGGCTAATGAGTTTTCCCGGAAAATCAACTCAAGCAAAGTTGACGGACATGAAACAAATTTTATATAATTAATAATTGGCGTGGTCAACCGATGTCCTAGCCCTCCTTTATTATTATATTTTAAAATTAACTCTTATTGTTTTTCTTTTTCTTTTAATAAATATCATAGTTAGATATGAGCAATATTTTATTTACTTATTTTCTTTTAAATAAATCAATATCATAATTAGAGACTACATAATCCTTGTTAATTATTTTTTAAAATAAATATTATAGTTAAAAACCCTCTTAATTACGTCAGAAATAATATTTAAATAAACATAAAATATAAAAAAAACAATAACAATTTAAAATAAAATAAGAAATAACTAAATATCGTAAAAATAATAAATATAAAGATAATAATTTTATTTAGATATAAAAAAATAAATATAAAATATTAACTAAAAAAAGAAATAAATAACAAATTATAAATTAAAAACAAATCAAAATCAAAATAAAATTAAAAATAATAAACACAAAAAATCGGAAAAAACTAAAAATAAAAACACAACCTAAATTCAAATCAGGCAGGATCTATACAGCAATCAAAAGCTAGTAAGGTTTTAATCGTAGTTCAAAGTGCAGTTAAAGCTTCGAGTTTCCTCCCTCAGCGATCATCCAGAAATTCAAATATGCAGAATCAGTTATACAATACGCACAACTGAGACGAACATCCAACACTGCTGTCCTTACTCGTGAACCAGTGAGAAGAAACCGCACAGCATGGTGTTAATGTTGCCACCTTAGAGTTGCTAGGTTTGACCTCTATTGGTTACATATTCAAAATACAGTTGAGGGAAGATACAACAGAGAATTTTGTTAATAACTTTCCAATACCATATTCTCCATTGCCTCCAAAACAAGAGTGGACCAAACATCATACCATGGCCAAATATCAGTCCCACTTCCACACTAATAAAATTCCAGTCAATGGTAGAAACTGTTGTTTGGTTTTCTTGTAACACCCCTGGCTCTGGCTCTGTACCATCTAGTTCTTCTGTCAATGGAGGACCGTAGAGCCCATCATTTCCTTGAAAGGAAGAAGCTGTAAATGACTGAAGTTGGGTGCCTGTTGGGATCTTTCCCACCAAATGATTAGAGGAGAGGTCCAGGACTGATAGAAAAGATAAACTTGCGAGTTCTGTGGGAATGTTTCCTTCCAGTGAGTTCTTTGATAAGTCTAAGGACTCAACCTCCTTCAGATTTCTAATTGATTGTGGAATTTTGCCAGAAAACGCATTATTTGACAAGTTAAGCGTATAGAGTGCCTTAAAGTCAAATAACTCATTTGGTATTTCCCCTTCAAAATGGTTGGATGAGAAGTCGATCGAAGTGAAGAAAGTTAGAATCTTAATCAGATCCATCCGTTGACCTTTTATTGTAACTGTCACTGAGTCACGATAATATATTTGGTTACCATATTGAAGAAACTGATATTGGATATGTTTTACCTTGGATTCAGCTTGGTTTTCATCAGTCATCATTGCCTCCCACCTTGTGAAGTTTCCAGGTAGCTTGCCTGTGAAATTGTTGATTGCCAGATCCACTATTTGAAGCATATACCATGTACCGTTGGTCTTTGGACATCCAATGTGACCATGCAAATTATTTTGTCGTAAGACCAAGACCCGGAGTGTGGATATGTTCTTCAACAAACACGGAAACCCATCCATAATCTTGTTCTTTCCAAGGTCCAACACTTCTGATGAAGTACAATTTGAAAGAGATTTTGGAATCTTTCCATCTAACTTGTTGTTATGGAGATCCAGAGTCCTTAGAGAACTGTTGGGTTCTTGGGGCGTTTCAAGAAAACCTTAGAACCAGAGAATAATAAAAGAGAGAGAGCGGAGCGAGAGAATGAATACTGAATATTATTGAATTGAAAGTTGTGATTGAAGAGACGGGGTTGGTTACTATTTATAACCAACGTTAACACGCAACAGGGTTGGTTACTATATTTAACCAACGTAAACAAGCAACAGGGTTGGTTACTATATTTAACCAACGTAAATACGCAACAGGGTTGGTTACTATATTTAACCAACATAAACACGCAACAGGCAAAGCCTGTAAACAAAACAAGCCCAAAACAAAACAAGCCCAAAGCAAACAACCAGACCGGCCGGACTGACCGGTCCACACACACGGAAGCCAAGTCTAAATAACAATTCTCCACCTAGACTTGCTTCAAAAACAAAAACAAAAGTAAAACACGGACACGGCCGGTCAAACAATTAGTGACCGACCGGTAGACACCCAATCCTGGACAACAACAAGAGAAACCTCTCCTTAGCGAGCGGCTTTGTTAACATATCTGCAGGATTCTCTTCGGATGCAATTTTGCAGATTTGAACGTCACCGGATTCAACAATGCTTCTGTCAAAGTGCAGCTTGACGTCAATATGCTTGGTTCTGGAATGATAACTCTGATGATTGGCCAGATGAATAGCACTCTGGCTGTCGCAATGAACGCATACAGACTTCTGATCAAAACCAAGTTCCCGAACCAAACCTTTCAACCACAGTGCCTCCTTAACTCCTTCAGCAAGAGCATAATACTCAGCTTCCGTAGTTGACAAAGCCACAACCGACTGTAGTGTAGACCTCCAGCTAACAGCAGTCCCAAACAGTGTAAACACATATCCCGACCGGGATTTCCTAGTGTCCATGCATCCGGCAAAGTCGGAATCAACAAAACCTTCAATATAACCTCCACCTTGAAAGTTATTCTGAAAAGACAATCCAGTACCGAGAGACCCCCGTATGTATCTGAGCATCCATTTCAACGCTTCCCAGTGTGTTGGTCCAGGATTAACCATGAACTGACTGAGAACACTAACACCGTGCGCCACGTCCGGTCTTGTGCAGACCATGCCGTACATAATGCTCCCAATCCCATTTGAAAATGGAACCGATTCCATCTTCTTTCTTTCTTCCTCGGTCTTTGGGCATTGCTCCTTGGTAAGTTTCAAGTGTTGACCGACCGGCGTGCTGGCCATTTTAGAATCAGCCATCCGATACCTTGAAATTACCTTATGCAAATAGCATTCCTGAGACAGAAAAAGGTTACCGCCCGGTCTATCCCTTTTAATGTCTATGCCCAAAATCCGCCTTGCTTCCCCTAGCTCTTTCATTTCGAAAGCATCCGCCAACCTTGCTTTCGTCTCACCGATCATGCCCCTGTCACTGCTAGCAATTAGGATGTCATCCACATAAAGCAGGAGATATAACATTTCACCGCCATGATTCAGAGTGTAAACACAGTCATCGTAATTGCACCGCTTGAAGTTCAGCTTTATCAGGAAGTCATCAAATTTCCTGTACCACTGCCTTGGGCTTTGCTTCAAGCCATAAAGTGACTTCTGCAACAGACACACCCTATCATCCACAGCGAAACCGTCCGGTTGCTTCATATAGATGGTTTCCTCCAAATCGCCGTGCAGAAAAGCCGTCCGAACGTCCAACTGTTCAAGATGCAAATTGCAATGTGCAACTATTGCCATCAGAACTCTGACCGAACAATGCTTGATCACTGGAGCAAAGATCTCATGATAGTCTACGCCTTCAATCTGAGTAAAGCCTTTGGCAACAAGCCTAGCTTTGTACCTCGCTTTCTCACCGCCCGGTGTAGCTTCCTTTTTCTTGAAAATCCATTTCGAACCTATGACCTTCTTACCCTTCGGCAGCTCCACCAATCTCCAGGTGTTATTCTTTTTCAAAGCCTCCAACTCTTCTTCCATAGCACCCTGCCAAAGATGCCGGTCGCTGCTGTCAAGAGCCTCCTTATAACTTCTCGGTTCATCCGGTCGGTTAAGATCTTCAGCAGCATTCAGGGCGTAGCAGATTAGATCCGCCTCTCCAAGCCGTTTGGTTGGCTTGGAGATCCTTCTTTCTCTGTCACGAACAAGCTGATAGTTTCTCAAATCAACACCAGCAGCTTTTCCATGACTTCCCTCGCCAGACATACCATCTGTGTCATCACCAAGGTCTGTTCGAAATTCATCCGATCGGTTCTCAGCTATCGTCCGACCGGTTTCAACTTGCCCTTCACCTGTTTGGTTTTCCTCAGTCCCACCGGGCGTGCCAGCTCCATTAGTAGTATGCTCCACCTCCACGAGAATCTTCTTCTCACTTCCAGAGTTTTCCGGGTGCATCGCCATCCTTGTTTCATCAAAAATGACATCCCTACTAATGATTAGTTTTGAAGGTGAATCTAACCTCCATAACCTGTATCCCTTAACTCCGTCGGCGTATCCAAGAAAGATACATTTCGCCGCCCGGGAATCCAGCTTATCACCCCTGACATGAGCAAACGCCAAAGAACCAAACACTCTCAAGTGTGAATAGTCAGCCGGTCGTCCACTCCACACTTCCATTGGCGTTTTAAAATTGAGAGCTGAAGACGGACTCCTGTTAATCAGATAGACGGCCGTATTGACAGCCTCTCCCCAGAAAGCCTTTGACAACCCTGATCCCAGCAACATGCACCGGACCCTCTCCAGAATGGTTCTGTTCATCCGTTCGGCCAATCCATTCTGTTGAGGAGTTCCAACGACCGTTCTGTGCCTCCTGATCCCTTTCTCTTTGCAAAAACCATTAAACTCCTCTGAAACGAACTCAAGCCCATTATCGGTTCTTAGGCATTTCAGCCTACACCCCAATTGGTTCTCAATCTGTGTGTGCCACTCTTTGAACTTCTGAAACGTTTCAGACTTATTCTTTAGAACGTAAATCCACACTCTCCTTGAGAAATCATCAATTATACTTAAGAAATACGCTCCTCCACCATGAGTTAAGGTTCTTGCCGGTCCCCATAAGTCAGCATGGACATATTCAAAGGGCCGTTCGGTTGAGTGTTTCCCTTTTCCGAACGGTGTCCTGTGTGATTTCCCTAAGACACAATGGTCACAGAAATCCAGCTTCTGCAGTTTGTCTCCCAGAAGCAAGTCTTGCTTTTCCAATTCTTCAAGACCCTTCTCACTGATGTGTCCCATCCTCAAGTGCCATAACCGGGCGGTATTCTCGGTCCCACTTGCTACTGAGACATGACCAATGACAGTTGATCCCTCCAGAATGTACAAGCCGTTCCTCCTTCTGCCTTTGGCAACCACAGAATCTCCAGAACAAACCCTCATTACTCCATCTTCAACTTTAGTGGTGTAACCTCCAAGATCAAATGCGCTAATAGAAATCAAATTTCTCTTTAGTTCGGGCACATACCGGACGGCCTGCAGCACCATCTCACGATTGTCAAACATCTTCAGCCTCACCGACCCCACACCTTGCACTCGGCAAGCTTTGTTATTTCCGAGCAGTACATTACCATGCTCTTTCTGATCCAGATTCTCAAAAAACTCCTTTACCGGGCACATGTGATAGGAGCAGCCGGAATCCATGACCCAGCTCCTTTGAGAATCTTCAGACGAAGCCACCAGCACTCCAGCCGACTCATATCCCTCAGACGCCTCTGCCACATCAGCGGTTTCTTGTGGCCGACCGGCCTTTCCTTTCTCCGGGCAGAACTTCTTGATATGACCCATCTTCTGGCATTTGAAGCAACGCACCTGCTTCGTACCGTCCGGATTCAGCTTCTTCTCTTTTCCAGACTGCTTCTTCCCTTTCCCTTTCACCGCGATCAGTCCGGACGCTCCTTCCTCGGTTGTCTTCGAATCTTGGAGTTTTTGGAACTCCTTGGTTCGAATTGACGTCAGAACCTCCTCTAACGTGATCACTTGATCTTTCCCGTAGAGTAACGCATCCCTGAAGTGCTCGAAGGTTTTAGGAAGAGCATTTAACAGGATGACAGCTTTATCTTCATCCTCCAACTTCACTCCAATATTCTCCAGATCATCAACTATCTTGCTGAATTCTGCAATCTGCTCCTCTATCGTTCTTGATTCTGACATCTTGAACGAAAAGAGTTGCTGCTTCAGGCACAACCTATGAGCCAACGATCTCGTCATGTATAGAGACTCTAGTTTTACCCAGATTTCAGCGGCAGTCTTCTCCTTCGCAACCTCCCTCAGTACCTTATCACCAAGGCACAAGATGATTGCACTCCTTGCCTTATCTCCCATCTTCTTCTTCTCTTCTTGAGTCATGGTATCACTCATCTTCGACTCACCCTTCAACGCTTCAACACATCCCTGCTGTATCAAGATTGCCTCCATCTTGATCTTCCACAGCCCGAAGTCATTAGCGCCGTTGAACTTTTCTACGTCGAACTTGGTTGCCATCGCTCCTAGGGAATTCTTGAATCCTTGCCCCACGGTGGGCGCCAATTGTTGGGTTCTTGGGGCGTTTCAAGAAAACCTTAGAACCAGAGAATAATAAAAGAGAGAGAGCGGAGCGAGAGAATGAATACTGAATATTATTGAATTGAAAGTTGTGATTGAAGAGACGGGGTTGGTTACTATTTATAACCAACGTTAACACGCAACAGGGTTGGTTACTATATTTAACCAACGTAAACAAGCAACAGGGTTGGTTACTATATTTAACCAACGTAAATACGCAACAGGGTTGGTTACTATATTTAACCAACATAAACACGCAACAGGCAAAGCCTGTAAACAAAACAAGCCCAAAACAAAACAAGCCCAAAGCAAACAACCAGACCGGCCGGACTGACCGGTCCACACACACGGAAGCCAAGTCTAAATAACAAGAACAACCATCTGAAAACGTATCTGGGACAGGGCCCTGAGTTTGTTCTTTCTCAGATTTAATACCCCAAGGCTCTCATTCATTGCCATTAAACATGAGGGAATTGTTCCAGAAATGTTATTATTCGAAAGATCAAGCACTTGAAGATATGAAGCATTGCATAGGGAATGAGGGATACTGCCACTCAAAGTATTGTTTGAGAGAGAGAGAAAGAATGTGAAAAGCAGGTAATTACCAAAGTCTTGTGGAATAATAGAGTTAAATTTGTTGCTTGAGAAATCCAAATAAACCGCATTTTCAAGAACAGTAGGTATTGGCCCCTGAAGTTTATTATGATGAAGATCAAGGACAACAAACTTGGAAAAATTCTTCAAAGGTCCTCCCAAATGAGTCAACAAATTATGAGAAATATTAAGCCATTCAAGATTCTGTAGTTTCCAAATCCAGTTGGGCACTATTCCTTGAATATGATTATCCGAAAGATCTAGAGAGGCGATTAAGGAGTGATTTCTCAAGAAACCAGGGAAAGATTTCAAGTTGCAGGATGCCAACTTTAGATTGCTAATGCTGGGAAAGTAAGACGGCTCGGCATTTGTAACATTCATATCGACTAATAAGTTGTTGTATGAAAGATCTAATGTGGTTAAATTTCTGAGCTCTGAAAGCTTATCTAGATTCATTGTCCCATTTAACTTGTTTGAAGAAAGTATTAGGATATTGAGTCTACTGAGTTGGTATATAGATGTTGGAAAAGACCCTGATAGATTATTGCTACCTAAATCGAGTATTATTAATTTAGAAGAAGACACATTTGTTAATTCATCTAGTTGACCAAACTGATTATAGGAAAGCATAATTTTTTGCAGCTGTGGGAGTGTAAAAAGAGATGAAGGAATGCTCCCACTAATCGAGTTATAACCCAAATCAATGCTCACAAGATTGTTCAGTCCTTCAAAGTGAGAAGATGATGGAACTGCACCACTCAAACCATTATTAGAAAGGTCTAAGTAGGTAAGCTTGTCGACCTTTTCAAATGAAGGAATTCGACCTGTGAAGTTGTTATATGACAAGTCTAGGTAACTGAGTTCTGTGAGGTTTGACAGTGAATTGGGAAGCGCTCCGCTAAATCGACAATATGAAAAATCCAATTCAGTTAAGTTCTTCATGTTCCCAATAGAGTTTGGAAATGCTCCAGAGAAGCTTGTGTTACTTACTCTTAAGGTCTTAAGAGAACCTTGTGGGAAGTCTGGAAAGAAACCTTGGAGATTGTTGTTTAAAGATAAGTCAACAACTGACAATGTTACAATCTTGAAGATATTCTGAGGAAATGTTCCAGTCAACTGACAAGAAGAAAGACTTAGGATGGTCAGAAATTTCAAATAGGCAAATGTTTCTGGCACTGTGGATGATAAATTGTTCCCGTCAAGAACAATAACTGATAGATTCTCAAGGTTTGCTAGGGAAGGATCCAGGGGTCCTGAGAGATTGCACTGCGACATGCGAACTTCTTGCAGGTAATGCAGTGACATCAAAGCGCTGCACCATTCATGTCCTGCAGCTGATATACTTAGACCATCCAAATACAGTTGCCTAATACTGGTGAGATTTTGGACAAGCTTTTGTAGATTTGAGTTTTCAAGCTTCAGGTCATTGCTAGTGTAAAAGAGAACAGAAGAAGAGAGATCAAGAGTAACCAACCTTGTCATTTGAGAGATCTCTTTTGGAATCTGACCCTGAAAGCCCGCATATGATAAATTCAGATAAGTCAAATTTTCCAACTTGTTAAATCCAGATGGAATGACCGAACTGAAATTATTATAAGCCAAATTCAATTTGTGGAGATGTTGAAGACTGAAAAGGCTACTTGAATTGCCAAAACCACCGGTGATTAATTCTCCACTGAGGTCAAGAGAAGTAACGTGTCCGTCCTTGTCACAAGATACCCCTATCCAGCCGCAGCAATCATTAGATGGATTCCATGACTTCACTTTGGTGCTGCTTTCAAAGGAGAAGGTGAGGTTGTTTTTGAGTTGGAGCAGCAATGACCTCTGATCATCATGACAAAGGCCAGAAACCACAAAGAGGTCGTTACAGAGGCACAGCCAAAACAATGGCATCGCCAGAAGTGGTGAGACTAGCCCAGTTCTCATTGTAGATGATAATTAAGATGATGACACCTACGCCCACATTAAAGCTTGTTTGTTATGTTTAAAAAATCGCAACTTCCTTGAAAAGTCTATGGTCAATGTTGGCTTTCATTAGGGACCCACCATCCTCACTCAGACATGTCCCAGTTTCGCCGTTTGAATTTTCGCGTATGCAAATAACCCACTTCATAGAAAGATAAAAATAGGTTTAAATCTTTGGATCGTATTCATATTTGTAGGGTTCTGAAAACAGTTTCGATTACATCTTAACTTTTGAAAAATTAAGCCAATTAAACTTCTCCCTTAAGTCTTTGGGTTCCGTTATTTTGATACTCATTTCTTGATATAGTTTTGACAACCACAGTTGTCAAGCGTCCATTGGTTGTTTTTTTTTTTTCAAAAAACTGGCAGGGAAAATAAATAGAGTTTTAAAAAGTTTTTGTACCGATTATACCCTTCTCTATTTCATTAGGTTTTGTCTCTCAGATTTCGTTTTCTCTCTCACATTTTGTTCTCCCCGCGATTCCCTTCTCTTTCTCTGTCTGACATTTGTGATTTAGAATCTCTTATGTTGCACCTTGGTCGAAATGGGAAGTTCGGGACTGCAGCGTCGTTGGAGCAAGGTAAATGCTATCTCAGACCATTTTGTTGTAGGTTTGGGTATTGGGTTTTACGTTTGGGTATTGGGTTTGTTGTGGTTTCTTCGACCCCTTTTGGTTTTTTGGATTTTTCCTTTGGGGTTTTCCTTTAATTTTTTTTTTGAACAGTTGACCGTTCGTCATTCCTTTTCAACTATGTATGTTTCCACTTTGAACGAACGCTTGACAGATGAGCAACGATCATTCATTTCGAAGACTCCATTTTCTTGAACAGGATAAAAAATCTATAATTGAAGAGCTTAAAAGGAAGGTGAATGTCGTAGAAGCAGAGTTGGCGAAGGAGAAGGCAAGAAGAACACCTAAAAGGACAAGTACAAACACTTAGGACACCATACACCGCAAATGTAGTAGTTAGAAAGAAAAATGAATAATTATTGTATTAGACTTCACTCTTAGGACAAGAACAAGATGTTGTAATTAAACATATTTCGATCAATATATAGAACATCCATGTTTGGTTCAATTCATTTATGTAATTAATTTATTGTGTCTGTTATTGAAGTGGTTTATATTTTGATTTGCCAGTGATAATGCTTGTGAAAAAAAATTAAGTAATGGTTGTGATTTGTTGAATATAGCTGAATTGGTAAAGATAATGGTGGTAAATTGTTCAATGTAATCGTTTATTATAGCCTGTAAACGATTACGCGAGTCTAACTTAGATTATGAACAACCTGTTTAACTGAAGAAGCCACCAGTTAAAACATAGGGGACCACAGCTGAAGTTCTGGTACCTCTGCTGTGAAAATGTGCCTTGTAATCGTTTACAAGCAGGCTGTAAACGATTACGCGAGTCTGAACAAGATTTTGGACATCCTGTTGAACTGAAGGAGCTACCAATGATAACATGGGGGACCATAGTGTGTTTTTACCCAAATCCAGTGGTTTAAATTGTAATTTTAGGTTCTTGAGTGAGAAGAGGCTTGAACCTAATGTTCTGGGTCACCCATGATGTAGGGGGGACCACCCATGTTGAGAATCTTGAGTCAAGTGAAGTTCTGCTATCTATGCTGTCAAAATGTGCCTTGTAATCGTATACAAGCAGGCTGTAAACGATTATGCGAGTCTGAATAAGATTTTAGACAGCCTATTGAATTTGGAGAAGTAAAAAAAAGAAAAGAAAAATCATAACATTTATCATGATTAATAGCTAATGATATCACGTTAGAGTTGCATAGATTTGACTTGTCTTGGTTGCATATTCAAAATATAGTTGTGGAAAGATCCAACAGATAATTTTGTTAATGACTTTCCAATTCCATATCCTCCATTGTTTTAAACATAATAATATACTATGATTGTTTTCAAAATATGATGCTTGGAAAAGTTAGTTTTCTTTAAGACAAAACTCAAAGTAAACATGGAAAGAAATATAGCATTTATTATGACCTTACCTGCTCATTTCCTATTAATAGTTAATGCTGCCACCTTAGAGTTGCATAGGTTTGGCCTCTCTTGGTTGCATATTCAAAATACAATTGAGGGAAAATCAAACAGAGAATTTTGTTAATAACTTTCCAATACCATGTTCTCCATTGCTTCCAAAACAAGAGTGGGCCAAAAACCATACCATGGCCAAATATCAGTCCCACTTCCACACTAATAAAATTCCAGTCAATGGTAGAAACTGTTGTTTGGTGTTCTTGTAACACCCCTGGCTCTGTACCATCTAGCTCTTCTGTCAATGGAGGACCGTAGAGCCCATCATTTCCTTGAAAGGAAGAAGCTGGAAATGACTGAAGTTGGGTGCCTGTTGGGATCTTTCCCACCAAATGATTAAAGGAGAGGTCCAGGACTGAGAGGAAGGATAAAGTTGCGATTTCTGTGGGAATATTTCCTTCCAGTAAGTTGTTTGATAAGTCTAAGGACTCAAGCTCCTTCAGATTTCTAATTGATTGTGGAATTTTGCCAGAAAAAGCATTATTTGACAAGTTAAGTGTATGGAGTGCCTTAAAGTCAAATAACTCATTTGGTATTTCCCCTTCAAAATGGTTGGATGAGAAGTCGATCGAAGTGAAGAAAGTTAGAATCTTAATCAGATCCATCCGTTGACCTTTTATTGTAACTGTCACTGAATCCTCATAATATAGGTGGCCATATTGATAGATCTTATGGCGGATTTTTTTTTCCTCCGATTCATCTTGGTTTTCTTCAGACATCATTGCCTCCCAGCTTGTGAAAAAGGTTTCAGGTAGCTTGCCCCTGAAATTGTTAAAGGCTAGATCAACTATTTGAAGTACGCGCCATGTGGCAGTGGTGTTTGCACATCCAATGTGACCATGTAAATTATTTTCTCTCAAGACTAAGACCCGGAGTGTGGATATCTTCCTCAACAAGCACGGAAAGACATCCATAATTTTATTTTTTCCAAGGTCTAATACTTCCAATGATGTGCAATCAGAAAGAGATTTCGGAATCTTTCCATCTAATTTATTTTGACGTAGATTCAGAGTCCTTAGAGCACAGACAGCTGAAAACTTATCTGGGACGGGGCCCATGAGACTATTCTTTCTAAGATTTAATAACTCAAGGGTCTTACTCATTTTCATCAAACACGAAGGAATTGTTCCAGAAATGTTGTTATTGGAAAGATCGAGAAATCCAAGATTTGAAGAATTGCAGAGGGAATCAGGTATAGTGCCACTCAAAGTATTGTTTGAGAGAGAGAAAAAATATGTTATAGACAGGTAATTACCAATGTCTCGTGGGATAACAGAGTTAAATCTGTTGTCTGAAAAATCCAAATAGAATCCTTTTTCGGGAAAAAATGGTATTGGCCCCTGAAGTTTATTATGATGAAGGTCAAGCTCTTCCAACTCGGAAGAAAAATTCTGAAAAGGTCCTTCCAAATGAGTCAACAAATTATGAGAAATATTAAGTTTTGCAAGATTCGGTAGTTTCCAAATCCAGTTGGGTACTATTCCTTGGATATGGTTATCCGAAAGATCTAGAGAGGATATTGTTGAGTGATTTCTCAAGAAAGCAGGGAAAGTTTTCAAGTTGCATGATGCCAACCTTAGATCGAAAATGCTGGGAAAGCAAGATGGGTCAGCATTTGCAACATTCACATCGACTGATAAGTTGTTGTATGAAAGATCCAGAGTAGTTAAATTTCTGAGCTCCGAAAGCTTATTTAGATGCACTGTCCCATTTAACTTGTTTGAAGAAAGTTCGAGGACTGAGAGTCTACTGAGTTGGTATACAGATGTTGGAAAAGACCCTGATAGATTATTGCTACTTAAATGGAGGATGTCTAATTTCGAAAAAGAAACATTTGTGAATTCGTCTAGTTGAGCAAAGTGATTATGGGAAAATATAATACTTCTCAGGTGGGGGAGTGTAAAAAGGGATGAAGGAATGCTCCCACTAATGGAGTTATTACTGAGATCAATGGTAACAAGATTGTTCAGTCCTTCAAAGTGAGACGATGGAATTGAACCACTCAAACCATTATAAGAAAGGTCTAAGAGCGTAAGTTTCTTGGCCATATTAAATGATGGAATTCTACCTGTGAAGTTGTTGAATGACAAGTCCAGGTAACTGAGTTCTGTGAGGTTTGACAGTGAATTGGGAAGCGTTCCGTTAAATCGACAAGAACAAAAATTTAATTCAGTTAAGTTCCTCATGTTACCAATAGAGTGTGGAACTGCTCCAGAGAAGCTTGTGTTAGCCACTCTTAAGGTGTGAAGAGATCCTGGTGGAAATTCTGGGAACAAACCTTGGAGATTGATGTTGAAGGAAAGGTCAACAACTGACAATGTTCCGATGTTGAATATCTTCTGTGGAAATGTTCCAGTCAACTGACAAGCAGAAAGACTTAGGATGGTCAGCATTTTGAAATTGGCAAATGTTTCTGGCACTGCGGATGATAAATCGTTCCAATCAAGAACAATGATCGATAGATTGTCACGTCTTGCAAGGGAAGGATCCAGGGGTCCTGAGAGATTGCACAGTGACATGCGAACTTCTTGCAGGTCATGCAGTGACATCAAAGCGCTGGACCATTCATGTCCTGCAGCTGATATACTTACACCATCCAAACACAGTTGCCTAATACTGGTGAGATTTTGTACAAGCTTTCGTAGATTTGGGTTCCCCAGGTTCAGCTCTTGCCCAGATGAACAGAGAAGAGAAGAGAGATCAAGAGTAACCAACCTAGTCATTTGAGAAATCTCTATTGGAATCTGACCCAGAAAGCCCGCACATGATAGATTCAGATAAGTCAAATTTTCCAACCTCTTAAATGCAGATGGTATGACAGAATTGAAATCGTTATAAGCGAAATTCAATCTGTGGAGATGTTGAAGACTGAAAAGGCTACTTGAATTGCCAAAACCACCAGTGATTGATTCACCACTGAGGTCAAGAGCAATAACATGACCCTCCTTGTCACACTTTACCCCTATCCAACCGCAACAATCATTATTTGGATTCCATGACTTGAGTTTGCTACTTGTTTCAATGGTGAAAGTCAGGTTGTTCTTGAGTTGGAGCAGCAATGACCTCTGATCATGAAGACAAAGGCCAGAAACCAGAAAAAGGTTGTTACAGAGGCACAGCCAAAACAATGCCATGGCCAGAAGTTGTGAGACTAGCTCAGTTCTCATTGTTGATGGTAATTATGATAATGACACTACGACAGCATGTAGAAGTTTCAATTGTTGAAAACTGAAATAAAAAAAAAGTTGTTCCCTCTTCCAAAAGCTTGTTTGTCAGATTTAAAATCTCGCATCTTCCATGGTTGGTAACGTCTTTCGTCAACATTGGCTTCCATTAGGGACCCACATTTTTAATGCTATTAATTTCTCACTCCGACCTTTTTGTACTCTTCTAAATACTTTATCTATTTTTTTTTCTTAAATAAGTCATATTTAAGTATCCAGTTTTTATTTTTTGAATTGAGCGTGGTTGTAGTCAAGACTGAAAATGATTTATCTCTTGTATGTAATTTCTTATTTTTTTTTTGTCTCTTTTTGTTTTTAATTGATTATTTTGTCTTTTATATGTAATTTAATTATAAAAATGTTATCAATCATTTTTTAGGTTAGACTTCTAGTGAAACTAGTAATGTCATAAGAAATTTTTAATGAGAAACAATTAGTAATTCGAAAAAGAAAAGGTTAATTAATATATAAAATCAAACATAAAGTTTAAGACTAAGGTTTGGAATAACAGAATAATTTTTCAAATTTCAATGCACGATAATAAATTCCCAGAAAAATCACTATCCCATTCCGAGGGCAAAAGCTTTCTGCGTTAATTTGACCAAAGAAAACGAGACTTAATTTTCTATCCCGTTCCCTGGGCAGAAGAAATGCATTTTTCCATGGTATAAACCTTTATTGCGTGGACAATCCTTTTAGAATCAAATAAAAAATAATACGTTTTCCACCTTACACATTAGCAATTGTAATAGTGATTTAGATTTTCTCTTCTTTTTTTCTACCTTAGACATTCGGCATCTTTCGTGCTTCTAAAACCTCTGCTGAAACCAATCTAAAATTTCAAAAAATAGTACATAGATATTTACTATGTTTCATAAATTATTTAAAAAGTACTATTGTAGCAAAAAACAAAAAGTTTTTGGTGAACATTACTCAAAACAAGTAAAACTAATGAAAAATATATAGAAAAATTTATTACATTCTTATATAACCAAATATATTTTGAAAAAAACTCCAATAAACATTCCAAACACTTTAAATTACCATCTTCAAGGATACTCATCTTTTTCAAAGATATTTGTTTACTTCTAATAAGTAGATGTTGTATTTGTAGAAGATACTTTGACATAAGTAAGCCAAATATGATAGCAAGTGTAAATTCAGTAATTAATAATACTCTGACACTGGAAAGGGTAGAGAAGGTGTGTTTCCTTACTCTATTGATGTTGCATGGGAACCTTGCTTCTTTTCTCTTTTGTTGGGGTTGTGAACTTTGGAAAGGGTTGAATGTTGGAGGAGTGTAGTGAGTAGTATGGGAAGGTTGCAGGAAGCATGGAGTGTAGAGGATAATATTGGGGGATTAGAGAAGCAGAGAGGTAACCTAGGTAAGCCTCACTGGTGCAAAAACGCTGATTAACGTCGGTTATTTTGGACTTTTAAAGTCTATTCATCAACCGACGTCTAAACTAGTGACGTCAATGGGACGTCCGACATCCTAACCACAGACGTCTATAATGACATCAGTTAGTGCCCATGAACGACGTCAATAAACGTCGGTATTGGTTTGAATGGACGTCTAAAGGCACTAATTAGACGTCAGTTAAAGCAGTAACCGACGTCTAAGAGCACATAAAGACTTCGAACATGACAAAGACCGATGTCTAAGAGCACATATAGACATCGATTTTTGCATTAACCGACGTCTAATACAATGGTTGTGTTTTAGTGTAGTTTTGTTCCCGTCTTTGGATACCCTAGTAGCACAATCTCCTTTTGCTAGTTTCCCAAAAAAAAAAAAGCTTGCGTCTTTTGAATTTCTTATGGTCCCTTCAACCCAAAACCGAACCTGGGTGGTTGCTTAGTTCCATTTTTCATCCGCAAGAGGGAAAAATCACGGTGAAACGAAAACTAGACAACGACCCAGGGTTGTTTTTGGGTTGAAACGATCAAAAGAAATTCAAAAGACGCCGCTATTTCTGGGAGGCAGCTAGAAAATGGAGAATGTGTTACTACGTTACCCCAAGAAAGGAACAAAACTGCACTAAAAACACAACATAAAGAAAGCAAATTTTAATCAGTTGAACCAAAAGATATAATCGATGAAAGACTGACAAAGATTAAACGGTAACAATAAAAACCACGCACCTGGGATGTAATGCCATAAGAAAGAAAAAGGAGAGGAGGAAGACAATGATGTTATCAGAAACAACAATGCAATGCCGCAAGAGATGAAAAGAAGAGGTGCCGCAAGCGAGCAAAAGAAGAGGTGAAGCAAGAGAAAAAGGAGAAGAGGAAGACGCGATATCAGAAACTGAATGTCGCGAAGAGTCTGCGGTTTATTTAAAATGAAATGTAGCGTCGGTTGATCAGGAAACCGACGTCTATAGTCACATAGACGTCGGGTATCTAACAAATATGACGTTCAAGTTAACATTAAAACTGACTTTTTAAATACCCCTTAGACGTCAGTTTCGAGGGGATCCGACATCTAGGAAGCTGAAACGATTGACGTTTGATTTCCTGTCAGGGATGTTGAAGACATTTGTGTTGGGCCGCCGACGTCTATAATGATGACATAATTACTTACAGGCAAATAGACGTCGTGCCCTTGCTACCCGACGTCTATGGCCCTCGAGTTTGGTGAACCTAATTAATTACAGGAACATAGACGTCACTTCCCCTCATCCCCGACGTCTAAATTGAAGATTTTTTTGTCTTCCCACCTTCTATTCAGGCCGTAGACGTCGCCTTCTGACAACGCGACGTCTAAGCGCTTGGGAATTAGGTGAAGAACATTAATTGCAACCCCATAAACGTCAGCCCCCCGTGAACACCGATGTCAATGGACTGTCTTCTCACCTACCTCAGACCATTAGACGTCGGTTTGCGTTAGTGTGGACGTCTACAGTGTAATAGACGTCGCCTTAGCCTAAAACCGACGTCTAGGTTACCATGCTATTTACGATAATGCCACTGTCCACTCATATACGTCGGGTTACCAACAAACCGACGTCTATTGGGTGACGTTAAAAAGCATTTTTGCACTAGTGCCTAGGGTGAGTTGTGGGTTGTGAGAAAGAAGTGGAGAGATGTTAACGGAATGACAAGCGTACCATATCATTCCAAGTAATATAATTGGTAAAACCCAATATCGTTCTTCCTAAAAGAATCGAAAGGCCTTATCGTTCATGTGAATTAAAATCGTAAGACTTGTAGAGAAAAATTAATTGTGGGAATGCAAAATCACAAAATAAACATGCAATGCGTTTGATTCAATTGACGAAAAAGACTATGGATGAATGGAGTTGTTGGGGGTTTACAATTTCATCTTATTCGCCCTCTCTTATCTACTCCTCTTGTTTAAATTGCTTTGTTATCTAATTGTTATGCAAACTTTCTTGGCCTACCCTTAGCCCGTTCCCTCAACGAAAAAGCCTATTACTAATTATCGGCTTGCTATCCCTAACCTCCCCTAGCAACTAGCAATGCATTACTGAACAGAAGCAAAAACAATTGATCGTCCTACCTCCCTATCCCTAGGTGGTATTTCATTAATCAAGGAATTTCTCACCAGTTCATGACATTACTGTACATTCTCGTATCAATAGAGACAAACAACAATTATCGAATGAGTTAAACGATAAAAGCTTTAAGCGCATATGAGAACCCAACAATTGATAATCAAAGCATATGAAAATCATATAAATAAACAAGAGTTTCAATAAAAGAGAGTTTCAAAAGATTACATTGTTTCCCCCAACAACAAAAGGGTTTAGTTCACCATTGTCATGGTGAACCTAGATGAAAGTAATGGAAGAAAATGGAAAACAAACCCTAGATAGGATGGAAAGGAGCCTAAGCATCCAAGAGATCTTCTCCAGAGAGTGAAAGTTAGGGTTGGCCGCCCTCTTCTGTCAAAAGAATGAGAATGAAATCGTAACAGGGCTATTCCTTAACCCCTGTTGGAAATTCAGAAAGGACCTTTGTTAGCTTGTCCAGTTTTTGGTTAAGAAGATGATTTTCCGCAGCCATCACATCATTAGCAGGGAGATGCAAGAGTCCTCCTTTTTGTACTTCCCTCTCACTTTGAGATACTTCATTCAGAGTCATCTCTTCAATCAATTCGTAAGCCTTATCTTCAATCTTTCTATTGATACTGCCTCCAGCTGAAGCATCCAACATCATCTTAGACTAAGTATTTAGCCCTCCAAGGAAAGCAAGTAAACATGAGGTCTTATCAAATCCATGAACTGGAGTTTTTCTCAACAGGCCTTTAAATCTGTCCCAAGCCTGTTCGAGAGTTTCTTCCATTCCTTGCTTGAATGCAGAGATTTCCAACTTCCCTTGATTAATCTTTGTCACTGGAAAGAATTTAGTAACAAATTGTTTTGCCACAGCCTCCCAATTTCTGAAAGTACCTTTTGGGAATGAATGCAATCAGTCTTTAGCGTTTCCTCCAAGAGAGAAAGGAAATAAACTGAGTCTAACCCTGTCATCCGAAACTCCTTGTATCTTCACGGTATTGCAAATTTCACCAAAGATGGTCAAATGTTTATAGGGATTCTCATTTGACAACCCGTGAAATTGGTTGTTCTGAACTAACTAGATGAGTGCAGGGCTCATCACCATATTTGTTTCATTATCTGCTGGTATGGCTATGCTGTTAAGTTCAAAGGACCCACAGTGTTTGCTGAGTCCCCCAGTGTGCGTCTTGGAGGAGGTTGATCCGCCATCTCCTCTATATCCTGTGCCTCAAAAGAAGAGTGCAAAAGTTCCTCAGGAGAAGGAAAGTTTTCCCTTGCAGGTTGTCTGACTTTCCTCCTTCTCCTGTCCAAGAGTCATTCTAAAAGAGGTTGTTGGTCTTTTCTGCTTTTAGTATGTATTGCTTCCTGCATACACAAGAAACAAACCCTAAAAGTACTTTTTACAGAAAAAAAACGAAACAAAATAAAATAAGAAAAACAAATAATTACAAACAAGTCAAATTCAGTCAATCCACACTACTTGAAAAAGTTCAACCTCGAGTCCCCGACAGCGGTGCTAAAAACTTGTTAACGGAATGGCAAGCATACCATATCGTTACAAGTAATATAATTGGTAAAACCCAATATCGTTCTTCCCAAGAGACTTGAAAGACCTTATCGTTCGTGTGAATTAAAATTGTAAGACTTGTAGAGAAAAATTAATTGTGGGAATGCAAAAACACAAAATAAACATGCAATGCGTTTGATTCAATTGCCAAAAAAGACTATGGATGAATAGAGTTGTTGGGGGTTTACAATTTCATCTTATCTGCCCTCTCTTATCTACTCCTCTTGTTTAAATTGCTTTCTTATCTAATTGTTATGCAAACTTTATTGGCCTACCCTTAGCCCGATCCCTCGGCGAAAAGAGCCTATTACTAATTATCGGCTTGCTATCCCTAGCCTCCCCTAGCAACTAGCAATGCATTTCTGAACAGAAGCAAAAACAATTGATCGTCCTACCTCCCTATCCCTAGGTGGTATTTCATTAATCAAGGAATTTCTCACCAGTTCATGACATTACTGTACGTTCCCGTATCAATAGAGACAAACAACAGTTATCGAATGAGTTAAACGATAAAAAGCTTTAAGCGCAAATGAGAACCCAAAAATTGATAATCAAAGCATATGAAAATCATATAAATAAACAAGAGTTTCAATAAAAGAGAGTTTCAAAAGATTACATTGTTTCCCCTAACAACAAAAGGGTTTAGTTCACCATTGTCATGGTGAACCTAGATGAAAATAATGGAAGAAAATGAAAAAAAACCCTAAATAGGATGAAAAGGAGCCTAAGCATCCAAGAGATCTTCTCCAGAGAGTGAAAATTAGGTTTGGCTGCCCTCTTCTGTCAAAAGAATGAGAATGAAATCCTAACAGGGCTATTTATAGCTAAGGAGCGCCACAGAAAATTGGCCGAGGCCCATCTAACAACCGCCCGGCGTTGTACTTATGTCGCTCAGCGGTTTCCCCTATATCGCAAAACCGCTCGGCATCCACCGCTAGGTGTCTCCTCCTCGCATCTGACCGCCCGGCCGTGAATCCTTGCCGCCGGGCGGTTTCAAGACTTTTCTTTTCTTCAATTTTCTTCCTCTGCCTTGAGTCTAAGACCTTCATCTTCAACTCCAATCTTCACTCTCATCAGAATTGCTGCAAAACAATGCAAAACAAGCATAATATCGCTAAAAACAGCTTTTAACTCTCGACTGACTCATTTATTGAGTTTTACTTGATTCTAAGCTCATTCTAAGCAGTAAAGGGAGAAATTTAGTCTAAAATAGCATATGAAAATAACGGTTTTTCAACCGTTATCAAGAGAAGAAATATTGCATGAGAAATGTGAAGATGGTAAAATGTGAAATCTTAAATATATAGAGACTCTAAGATATAGAAGAAGAACTGGAAATGTTCACTTTTATTTATTAGCAAAGTTTATACGACTATATATAGTCGTTACAGTAAAGTAAAACTGAAACAGATCACATTGACATGCCTATATGTGATCCCTAAAATCAAGGAACTAATTGACTTATTCTCCCTAAATAATAGGAGTAGAGAAACTAAACAGAAACAAATAAGAATAACCATTGTAGACTTAACTTTCCCTCCCTTAAACCAATGCATCTATACTAGTTACACCAAGGAAGTTTCTCAACTCCTCAAACTGCTCCAGCTTTAGTGGTTTTGTCATGATATCTTGAATTTGATCCTGAGAGTTACAAAAACTGAGTTACACTTCCCCATTATTAACTAAATCCCGAAGAACATGAAATCTCACATCAATATGTTTGCTCTTTCCATGAAATACCGAATGTTTGGATAGTTGTATAGCAGAACTATTATCACACATAATTTTAATCCCAGATTCATCTTTAATTCCAATCTGCTTAAGTATTCTTCCAAGCCAAATACATTGGCAAGCACAGAGAGCTGCTGCCATGTATTCAGCCTCAGTTGTAGACAATGCTACCACAGTTTGTTTTTTTGAAGCCCAAGACACTACTCTTGTACCCATCATAAATATAAAACCAGATGTGCTCTGTCGATCAGCCAAATCACCCGCATAATCACTGTCCGTAAAGGCTAGTAATTTTGGATCACCACTCTTTTTTCTGTACCAAATCCCAAAATTGATTGTGCTTTTCACATACCTTAAAATTATTTTTGCAGCAAGCCAATGTGTTGAGGTGGGACTGGTCATAAATCTGCTAATCAAACTTACTGTATACATCAAATCAGGCCTTGTAACAGTTAAATACATCAAGTTGCCAACTAGTTGCTTATATAGAGTTTCTTCAACTTTCATTCCTTCTGTTTCTATTGACAGTTTTGTTCCTAACACCATTGGATTTTTTACTACGTTGTTGTCCAACATTCCAAACCTTGACAGTACCTCTCGTGCATATCTCCTCTAGCAGATAAATATGCTATTGGAGTTTTGTTGAACTTCAATGCCGAGAAAATGGCTCATCCTGCCCAAATCAATCATAGCAAACTGCTGCATCATAGAATGTTTAAACTGCTCACACATGAATCTATCATTACCAGTGAATATTAAGTCATCCACATAGAGACTAATTATTAGGATTTTGCTGCCTTGTGACTTAGTGAACAATGTGTGTTCACTAGAGCATTTTTCAAATTGTTCTTGGGTGAAGTAAGCTTCAATCTTATTATATCAGGCCCAGGGTGCCTGTTTGAGACCATATAATGCTTTCCTGAGCCGATAAACTTTCTCCTCTTGTCCTTTCTTCACAAAACCTTCTGGTTGCAGAACATAGACATTTTCCTTAAGCTCCCCATGTAGGAAAACACTCTTCACATCCAATTGAAACACTTCCCAACTATATTGAGTAGCTGTGGCCAAGATTACTCGAACTGTGTCAAGCCGAGCCACTGGTGCAAACACTTCAGTATAATCAATACCATGTTGTTGTGCATAACCTTTAGTGACAAGCCTTGCTTTGTATTTCTCCACTTGTCCCTTTGCGTTCAGTTTTGTCTTAAACACCCATTTAACTCTAATAGGTGTAACTCCGTGAGGTAATACAGTGAGTTCCCATGTGTGATTCTGTTCTATTGCCTCCATTTCACTTGTCATAGCCTCTCTCCAATGTTTACTAACCACAACCTCTGTGAAGGTGACTGGATCACTATCTGTCATTGCATTGAAGCAATCCTCTTCGGGAAGACCAGTTTCATAGACTTCTAACCATCTTGGTCATCTCCTTGTACGGACACCCCTCCCTGGAGAAATATCAAATGAAGTACTATTCTCTGTACCAATCTCAACCTCTGCACCAGTCTCAATGTTGTCTTCCGCCTCATTCCTACCATCGGCATCTCCATAGTGAAGATCAGGCTATTATGTCGTTGTCTCTAAATTACTCCAGTTCCAACCTTTTTCTTCTGCAAACACCACATCTCTACTGATAATAGTGGATTTGGAAATTAGGTCATATAGCTTCCAGGCCTTTGATTCATCACTGACTCCTAAGAAAATGCATGGTCTGCTTTGGACTCCATCACCCCTCCATTTGATCGCATTTTACTCACCACAGTCATAATGCGACCAAAAAAGCTGTCTACTTTGTCCCCATCTTTCATGGTGAGTAATTCAAATTCTCTTCGTAGTGCTTGGAGTTGTGCACGCTTCACCCGTGTAGAGCCTTGATATTTCTGGCGCATAGATGTCCAAATGGTTTTGGACGTGCTTTTGTCAAGGATAGTCTCCAAAATTTCGCGATCAATAGATTGTAAGAGAAAATTTTTCACTCTCAAATCTTTAAGTTTAGCCTCCTGAAGCATTTTCTGCTGGATCTCACTGTTGGGTCTTGTACTAAGAACAGGTGTTGGAATACCATCCTCCGCCAAGCTCCAAAGCTCCTTGCTCTGAAGGAAATTTTCAATCGTCATGGACCAAAAATCATAATGTCCCTTGAACCTTGGGATAGAAGGTTGGAAGAACTTTTCAGGGGTTGTCATTTTGAAGTAATCACAGGTATTCAACACTCTGCCTCTCTTAATGGTGCTCTCGGTCATTGGATTATCAAGCCCCTTACGGAGCTCTGATACCAAATGTGAAATCTTAAATATATAGAGACTCTAAGATATAGAAGAAGAACTGGAAATTTTCAATCTTATTTATTAGCAAAGTTTATACGACTATATATAGTCGTTACAGTAAAGTAAAACTGAAACAGATCACATTTACATGCCTAGATGTGATCCCTAAAATCAAGGAACTAATTGACTTATTCTCCCTAGGAGTAGAGAAACTAAACAGAAACAAATAAGAATAATCTTTACAGACTTAACAAAAAAGAGGAGATAAATGGAGTAGAAAACAATCTTTTTATTTATCATGTGTTGAAGTTTCTTCTATGAGGAAGTGCGGAAGAGAGATTATTTTCTGTAATATGGATTGTTTAAAGGTTATGAGAGAAAGAATTATTGAATTAAAATATGGGGGAAAAGGGTGGTGGTTGTTTAGTGGTGTGATGTGGGTTTTCTTCTATGGCAGAGAGCGTAGTGGTGTTTCAGGTTGAGTTTCAATGGTTAAAATAAAAGAAAAAAAAATGATAGGTTGGTGAAGAAAAAGAAGAGGAGTTAGATTAGTCTTGCATGATAGCTATTGGGTGTTTTTGTTTTGCAATTTTGGGTCATTAAAGTTAGGCTAGAATGATTCACGTTGTTGTGCATGCAAGGCAAAATGGGAGAAGGCATTGTTTTAGTAATTTGATACATTTGTGGGGGCCGCAACATTAAGTGGTGGAAAGTAACAGAGAGATACTTTGTTATTTTTTTATTGTACAGATGTTTAATTGTTTTTTTTAAATAAAAAAGGTTTAATTGTTTTATTTGGAAAGGAATCATTTCACGAAGCAAACATTGACAAAGAGACTGTATTGCACAGAAAAACAGAAGAAAGAGAAGAAAAAAGTTAACGTTGTTTCCTTCTATTTAACGGAGGGACTTGATTGAGGCAAATTTTTCTACGTTTGAATGCAATTAACACTTTTAAACCATATGTGGACGAAATTGCAACTTTTTTAAAACGGTGGACGAACTTGACACACTTCAGCCAAACTGGGGACAAAGCAAGCAATTAAACCATATTAATTCATATATTTAAAATGGACCGATCACAAGTTTCCACATAAACAGTTGTAAAAAAGTTGTCAGTGCTAAAAAATATCACATTCACATTTGCGAAAATTCATCTATAATATTCCTGAATAATTTTATCCACAAATATGTAAATACCAAACTTTTTACCATTCTTTGTCTAACATGTTTATCCTTTAAGAAAGAACTTGCTTTTTATTTCAAAAGTATTGTTTGGTTTTCTCAAAGTAATATGAAAGCCAAGACTTCCGAAAAGTTATATAGATTTTTGCTCAGGAAATGCTTCCTATAATCATTCAAAAGGTTTGTTGACTAGACTATTACGTAAAATACCAGAGAAAATGGTAACTGATTATTTCAGTAGGGATTTTGTGGGACCGAGAAACTAACTTGCTTGACGTTGCTTTATCGTTTTTTGATGCTTGGATTGCCTGTCTCCCTTCAATATGGGCCGCTTGTGTCCTTATGACCGCTCGACGTCCTACTCTTGACCGTTTGGCAATGGCACAAACTGCTCGATCTCCTTCTCCTCAGAGGGGGGAGGTACCTACATAAGGCACTCTGAGCCTCATCTCACAGTTGAATATTTAGTGATTTCTTTATCACTATAAAGTATTTCTGAGCATGATTGAAGCTTACCTAGCTTGTGGCCCTAAAAATATAGTTGGTTGTTTATAACCTTGTTATCAATATCTTTAATTATATATTCTTGATTATCCTTTGATTACTTTATCTTCTGTTGGATTATTGGCTCAATAATAAAATAAGTGTTGGCCCAATTGTGGTCTCTACTAGGTATAATACATATGCCCCACAAGTCTGAGTTAAGCATTTTGCTTTAGTCATGCTTAACTATAAGACTTTTGAGTTTGAGGGAGGTTGTTTTTAGTCATTGCTTATATATGACTGAACGACTGAACACATGTGAGTGTTTCAGTTTAGGACAAGGGTGGACGTTCACGAACGTTTCCCACCGCTTGGTTTAGGACGAGAGTGAATCCGTATAAAATCTCACTGCTCGGTTTAGGACGAGAGTGAATCCGTATAGAATCTCACTGCTCGGTTTAGGACGAGAGTGAATCCGTATAGATTCTCACCGCTCGGTTCAAGACGAGAGTGAATCCGTATAGAATCTCACCGCTCGGTTCAGGACGAGAGTGAGTCCGTATAGAACCTCAACGCTCGGTTTAGGATGAGAGTGAGTCTATATAGAACCTCACCGCTCGGTTTAGGACCAGGGGTTCTTGGAGAGCGTTCCCTGGGTTTTGTGGATGAGAGTGAGCGTTCATGGAGAACGTTCCTCACTGCTCGATTTAGGACGAAAGTGAGTCCGTATAGAACCTCATCGCTCGGTTTAGGACGAGAGTGAGTCCGTATAGAACCTCATTGCTCGGTTTAGGACCAGAGGTTCTCAGAGAGCGTTCCCTGGGTTTTGTGGACGAGAGTGAGCGTTCACGGAGAACGTTTCCCACCGCTCGGTTTTGGACGAGGGTGAGTCCATAAAGAACCTCACCGCTCAGTTTAGGACGAGAGTGAGTCCATATAGAACCTCACCACTCGGTTTAGGACTAGGGGTTCTCAGAGAGCGTTCCCTGAGTTTTGTTGACGAGACTTTATTGCTCGGTTTGGACCAGGAGTTTTTCAGATAAAGTCCTGGGTTTTGTGAGGTGGTCTGAACGGTAAGTTCCCGATTGGCCAAGTGATTTGTCATCTACAAATTAATATCGAAAAAGGTTATGCTATAAGGTCGATCGACCAAGTAAGTAAGGCCAATTGGTCTTCGATTGACTGTTTGGGGACCAAAATTTGAAATTTATATTAGGATGAACTTGTAACTAATTTAGCGTCTTGTGACCAAGAAAAGTGCGCAGAAACCGAGGACGTTCCTTTTGATTCCATGTGCTCTGTGACCTGAATCTACCATTATCCAATAGGATGTGGTGAGCTTTGATGTGGTGCGCCAGTGGACTCTTTTTCCTGAATAAAACTTTTGTCTTCTAATGTAATCATTTAAGATATTAAATGGTTCAATAAAAGAATAAGATAAATGTATGATGGTTTTATAAAAAATAATTATCAAGTATGTTTGATATGTCATACGTTAAATGATGATGGAATTATGCAATGTTGTTATATGTAACATAAAGATTTTGAAAAGGAAACTCTTTTTTGTTAGGTAACGTGCGTCGGTACATATTATATTATTATTATATTATATTATATTATATTATATTATATTATATATATATATATATATATATATATATATATATATAAATAATGTTTGTATAAAGATTATAGATCTTTATAAATATATTCCAAAAGTACTTTATGAGACTTCATGTAGAGATGATGATTCATATCGTGTAGTTTTAGCTTTACTAAAAGTTCCTAGTGTTGATTTAAAGTAGTGATGTCGAGATTGGACATTAGTCTTGGTTACTTGCGGTTTCAATGGGATGCCCCCGACTCCACGGTGGGCGCGAAAATTTTTCGGTAGGGATTTTGTGAGACCGACAAACTAACCTAGCTGACGTGACTTTATCGTTTTTCGATGCTTGGATTGCCTGTCTCCCTTCAGTCTGGGCCGCTTGCTTCCTTATGACCGCTCGACTTCCTACTCTTGACCGTTCGGCAGTGGCACGAACCACTCGGTCTCCTTCTTCTCAGAGTGGAGAGGTACCTACAAAAGGCACTCCGACACTCAAGTTAGGAGTGGTTTGATGAGACTCAACTCAGTTGAATATTTAGTGATTTGTTTATCAGTGTAGCGTATTTCTGAGCATGATTGAAGCGTACCTAACTTGTGACCCTAAAAATCTGATTGATTGTTTATAACCTGCTTATCAATATCTTTAATTAGATATTCTTGATTATCCTTTGATTATTTTATCTTTTGCGGGATTATTAGTCCAATAATAAAATAAGTGTTGATCTTTACAAGTATAATACACTGACTAAGGTTATTTGAATTCTAAACACAATTGATTCATGCTCTTATTTTTCCACTGGATGGATGATGACCTATATTTCTAAATAAAACGACACTTCTAAATTGATTAAAGAAAACTTCCATAGAAAATATATATCAGTGGGACGCGCTCTTGTATTCAAAGGAAGTAGCTCTACATTCTTCTCACAGTGCCGAGAATAACGGGAAGAAAATAATTATTATTTTAGCTTTGAGGTGCTAAGTTAAGTACACTCACTTAAAATTTTCAATGTGTTATTTGTTAATTTATATATTCTGGCCAAAGAAATATTTAACTATCCTTTTATAATTTTAAAACTATGATAAATAAAACTAAATAAAAATTCAACATCTTATTTTTTTATTAATTTTTCAAAAATATTTTCTTAATTAAAAAAACAAAAGTTGTTAAACTCGTAATTTTTTTGTGATTAGTGAAATTGCTTAAAAATATTTAGGGTTAAATATGTTTTTAGTCCCTGAACTATCACTCGATTTTGGTTTTAGACCCTACTCGAAACATCAACCGTTTTTAGTCCTCCTTGTCTTGAAACTCTCACTTTTAGTCCTTAAAATTGGACGGCGTTAAATTTTTTATGATGTGGCAAACGGCGATGATTCGTTCAATGCCAGCTTCCCTCTTCACTGACTGCTACGTAGGTTTTGAATTAAAAAATTAAATTAAAAGAGTGAAAATTCAATTATAGAAAGGGCAAAACTGGGAATTCTTATTATCAGAAAGCCCTATTTTCTCAACAATTGTGAAAATGAAATTGGGGAAATATGAGTTTTAGGGTTCATTCTTCGTCAGTCATGGCTACCAAAATCGAGTGATAGTGTAGAGACTAGCATTGGGTGAGAGCCTCCTATGGTTCCTGGATGCAGTGCTTTGCATCGGCGTCATACTTCATGGAATCTGCAACTCGAAGCCCGAGTTCAATTCCTTCTTTGTGTCCTTTGCTGGGATCCCCATCCGAAACGTTAGACTCTATTTTATCTACCTTATAGTTGGATACTGGTCCTATTTTTCTGGCCTTACTCTGGCTCCGTATAGAGTGTTTTATGCTATGAGTGTTGTGGGGGCCATTTCCTTCGGTTTAAGAATGTGACGTAGTTGGTACTGCGAAAAGAGAGAGGTTACTTATAGCAGCCGAAAGCATTCTCACAGGCACTGAAAATTTCCACAACTTTCTTATAACCAGACAGTGGAGTTCCACGTGTATGTATGTAAAATGTGTAATTGTTTCGATGATTGTTACAGTAGGACATTGCTATTAGATATTTCATTTGAAGTAGAACGAGCAGGGTCTACCCAATGGTAGCCATGACTGACGAAGAATGAACCCTAAAACTCGTATTTCCCCAATTTCATTTTCACAATTGTTGAGAGAATAGGGCTTTGATAATAAGAATTCCCAGTTTTGTCCTTTCTATAATTGATTTTTCATTCTTTTAATTTAATTTTTTAATTCAAAACCTACGTGGCAGTCAGTGAAGAGGGAAGTTGACAAACCATCATCGTTTGTCACATCATAAAAAATTTAACGCCGTCCAATTTTAAGGATTAAAAGTGAGTTTTAAAACAAGGAGGACTAAAAACCGTTGATGTTTCGAGGACGGACTAAAACCAAAATCGAGTGATAGTTCAGGGACTAAAAACATATTTAACCTTTATTTTTGTTTTTCAAAGGTTTTCCTAAAATGTTATTTTATAAACTTATTTAACAACTCATGCAAACCTTCTAATATCTGTAAAAGAAATTAAACAGGCAAAAAGTTTTAAAACTCTATTTAATCTATCTCTTTCTTATGACAAACATTATTTATTGTCAGTTAATTATTTAGATGAAGTTAAAAAAAATAAATTAAATAAAATTGATGAAAATCAAAATCAAATTAAAAAAATATTATTAAAATTAAATTTAACAAAAATAGAAAATAAATTAATATTTAAGTCTTATTTGAAACGGATGTTATGATAATAAAAATACTATAGATAACATGGTGGTTTAAATTGTTATCTAAGAATATGTATGTTTGCCCTTTTATCTGTAGGTCCTGTACCAAATCATATTGCTTTCATCATGGATGGGAATCGAAGGTATGCAAAGAAAGGATAATATTGCTTTCATCATGGATGGGAATCGACACTGAAGCGGAAATGACATTATATAATGGGCTGGTTGAATTGACTGAAGAGAGAAAAGAGATATAGGATGAGATTCATGTTAGAAAATTGGCGGATATTGAGAAGAACATATACATGGCAGTTCACTTGACCCAGACATCTTGATCCGATCTTCTGGAGAAGCTCGCCTAAGAAATTTTCTACTTTGGCAGACTACTACATTTTCTTTGTATGCACCGACTGCACTTTCGTGTGAAATTGGTCTAAGACATTTGATTTTGGTAGTATTGAACTTTCAGAGACACTATTTTTATTTGGAAAATAAAAAGAAACAGTTTTAAGTGGATTCTTGTTGGCCAAAATTTTAAGGAATCCAATTTATCCTCTCTCTCAATCTTTCTTATTTCCCAACTACCCCCTCTCTACAACTTTTGAACAGAAAAGAGAAGAGGGAATAAATTCCTCCTTGCAATGCGAAACAGTACAAATAAAGAGAGAAAAAAGAACAAAAGCTTTTTCACTCTCCTAGGGTAAGAGGAGAAGACAACGTGAGATTTAGTTTCGAGATCGAGAAACGTGTCAATGGTCGCATAATGACAATGCTGAAATATGTTGAGAAGAGGAAGGAGAAAGGATTCAATTTTTCCATGTCATAATTTTTTAAGTTAAATAAAATTTCCACCTAATCAAATAATACATATCAGCGTAAAGATGTCAGCACCACTTAACGCCATCTGGTAGCACTTAACGGTTGAAGTAAAATGTGTGCATTTTTACAAATATTATGACCCAATTGAGACAGTTCAAAACTTGAAGACCAAACTGAGATTTTCACACAAATATAAGGATCAAGGAAGGGATTAAGCCATATTTTTTTGGCTCTGTGGGCTTTTTTGACCCCAATCCACATGGGTTAAGGCTATAACCTATTAAATGGGCTAATTTGACAACTCTAATGATTTGGTACAGGACCTACAGATAAAAGGACAAACATACATCTTCTTAGATAACAATTTAAACCACCAAAGAATTTGCCCATAATATTTCCAATAGTTTTTTGCATTGAACTATTAGGTTATGAAACCTGAAGAGTCTAAGATAAACCTGTTTAAAAAGAATTTCATTATAAGGTAGAAATAAGAAATAAAGAAACAACAATTGAACATCTTAAAAGAAGAATGTATAACTATATTGTAAATTGCAAAAACAGAGTCAATTTTATCATCTTTAAAAACGAGCTCCCCAAAAAAGCATCAAACCAACAGTATAAAACTTATCAGAAAAGTAAATCACATTTATACATTCACACTTCGTCAAATTATATGTTATTGAGTAGAGCTGAACCCTTCCTTCAATCTTCATTCCAAAGTTACATCCACAACTGTAATAAGACAGATTGAAAAATTGCAAATGTCGGACAGCCAGAATATCCAAAACTGCCATCCAAAACTTTCTTTCCCTTTTCCGTTCCAGCATTGCCGATTGCCGCCCAGGCTGTGGATGTATGTGCAGTTTCAGATTATACAATTGTACAAGCCTGTTAAACTGATCAATACAAGATATTGAAACAAAAGTCTCACAAAACAAGTCAGAATTTTCAACTATGAAACTGATATCGATTTCAATAAATCATCCACGTACACATTATAAGTTTACTTTTTGTAATTGCACCTTCCCTTCTGCTTTGTGGAACTTCTTCCCCATTCTTAAAGAGTATTAATGTTGGTAATCCATAAACTTTATACTCTTCAATTAGCCGTGGGTTGGCATCATGATCAATCTTCACAACAATTAATTTGTCTTCATATTCCTGCAATTTATTATATACAAAAATTTAGGGGCAAATTTTTTACCCTAAAGAACACTTTCAAACTGGTTTAGAGGAAAATCTTGATATATGTTTCACATTCAGAGAAAATTTTGTTCCTTCGATCATGAATAAGAATGATCCAACCATTGCCGCCCAGGCTCGTCAGCCGCCTCCGCAGCCATTAGCGTTCTGACGATGGCGTGTTGAAGTTGGAGCTGCTCGAAGAACAGCACCTGAACAACCGCGCGCAACGGAAGCCTCTCGTTTTGCGTCGCGTGAGGGATGAATCCCTAGAAGGCGAGGAAAGGGACGATTGAACCGAAGAGGACGACGAGCTTAGGGTACTGCGTCAAGATGTAACGACCGTATTGAAGGGAGTTAAAGAAAGGGAGAGTGAAAGCGGCAATGGAGATGAGAGACTCCGTCGACGGAGGAGAACGGGTGTTCGACAACAGCGACATCTTGTAGTAGTTTGAGAGGGAGAAAAGGTGTGAGTCAGAGGGTGTGAGGGGGGAGAAATGAGTGAAATGTGATCAGTGATTGGAAGGAAAAAGAAAGATCATAGCCACATGGATTTAATGATTTTAAAATATAAAAAAAAATTACAGCTCAGTTCAAAGTTAACGCCCTCTCAATATATTTAACACTTAGGATAAAATGTGTGCATTTTTACAAAAATTATAATCCAATGGAGACAGTTCAAGACTTGAGAACCGAACTGAAATTTTCACACAAATATGAGAACCAAGAGAGCGATTAAGCCAAAAAATATTTTATTAAAAAAACCCACAAAGCTAAAAAGCTCCAAAGCCCTATGGGTCACGGTCAGTTGAGAGCCTCTCCTTTTACCAAATTTCTAAAAGAATTAAATGCTGATAATATCTAATACCACTCAATCAAATGCAGTTGGTTAACCAATTCGGTGTTACATTAGAATGTCATATACTCCGCGTAACAGTAGAAACTAATAGGATTTAGAATTTCACTAGACGCTCTCAATACATTATTCAAAGGGCGTGGAGCTTCCTCTGACTTTGCAACAAGAAAAAGAGCAGCAGTAGCAATCAACTCCAGCACAAATTAATGTTAATAGAAAATCAGTTTGGCCACAGAGATGCAAGTTGAAGGAAAAAATTAAAAGTAACATTACACAATTTCAATAAAATAGCAAGCACTAACTACATACAAATCCATAACAAAATTTCTAAGAATTTATAGATTATAATTGTAGAAAAATGCATAACAATTTTTATTACCAAAAAGATAGATGCAACTTACCAAGATTAATTCGGTCTATAAGCTCAAGTAAAAAATGCATTAATGTTGTTTGGTTACATCTTGATGTAAATGCAAGCATAGCCCTATTGAGAAAAAGCTTGATGTGAATGAAAAACATAGAGAAAGAATCAAGCCAGTCTGCAGAATAGACCACTGATCTTCTTAAAACGCAAAACTCGTTCAAATATACAGCTTGGAAGACAGAACAGAATGACAACTTCATAAATATCCATACACAGTATCAAACAAGCACACTTCCAACTTAAGAATGAAAATTGTCTACACTGTTCAAAAAGAGAAAATATCAGCATTCAACCGTAAGAAATAAGAATATACAATAATTTGATCAAAATGCATTTTCAAATAGTTGAAAAGTTGAAACTTCTTCTGAGATCACAATAGCCCAACAAAGAGAAAAACAAAAACCTTATATTACAAATGAAATCAGCTACATGTATAACTGGATGTCATTGGAAACATGACACCATTGAGCCCAATGTCCCAAAACTAAATATAATACTTCCTTAAAGATAGAAACGCTACATCAGAGGTATGTTTCAATCAATTGTGGAGAAGTATAAAGAGGCCAACAAGTGCAGAAGGAAGGACGATCATTACCTAGGATTTGGATTTCCTTTGACAACCTTCTGTCCATACTTACGCCAGCGATAACCATCATCAAGTATGTCCACATCACTCTCAATTTGGACTACCACTCTTGGCTCACGAACAGACCTAGGGGGCAAATTTGATTCAGCTGCATAGTTCTCTTTCTTTCTGCAATGAAAAATTAATGTAGAAAGATTTCAGTTCTTTCCACTTGAGATGGGGCCATAAAGACACTATCAGATAGAATATAATACCTTCTTTTAGGTTCCGATTCATCATTCTCAACTTCATCTTCAACAATTGCTTGAGTGGCTCCATCTTCTTCCATATCATGACTAGCAAGTGTAGAAGAAAGCTCTGGAGTCTCCTCCGATTCAAACATGGATAGAGATTTAGCTTTTCTGGTTGATATAAGATCTAAAATCTCAGTCACACCAGAAGTTGGTGATGTCCTTTCCTGACCATCAGCCTTCCAATCTAAACTGTATTTTGAATCTTTTATTCCTGACTGAATATTTCTCCACATGAACCCACCATCAACTTTAGCCAATGCACCTTCTTCAGCCATGTCTGAAACCTCATCTGTAGAAAGTGCAGATCCTCTATGACTAGAGTGTGGTTTTACATGGTTATGATTACCCTTGTAGATGATTTCTGTAATTTGACCATCATGGGATCGTTCCACCTTTTTCTTGACCAGAAAATTAGGTTGTGTACATTTATAATAGCTTCTGGGATACTCACTACCTTTTACCTGTTTTTGTCCATATTTTCTCCAATTATAACCATCCTCTGATGTCCTTACCACTCGTGTTGCATGAGATGCTTCTTTTAGTTCTCCTTCTGAAGCAGGTTGCCCTACAATATCCTCACTATTGATACCGTTTTTCGGCACAACACTTTCATCGCTTACTTCTTCAGAGCCAGGGATTGGCTTCTCAACATTATTGCCATTAACAATCTTATCATTTACCAAGATCAATTCGGTCTAAACAGGTATAATAGCAAAACAGATACATATGTTACACCTAGTTCCAGATTTATCACATTCAATCTTACAAAATACCCTTATCATTCAACACTCTTATGCAACACCTAACTTACTGTTTTGGTAAGAAAATATTGCCATGGATCTCATTGCAACCGTGTGGATCCTCATACACCCTCTTCACACTTGGTTTCCTAATATCCATGCACCAAAGTTGCAAATGTAGAGTGCTATGCATACAAAAAAAAATTTACATACTTTCCTTCAACAAATAAACCCTTAACCTTTGTCTAAGAATACATTGGATAGCATTTTCTACAGGGGTCTCGAGAAGTGATTTGGTAGCTTATGAATCATTGATGAACTGGGTCACAACAATCTATAGAAAAAACACGAAAAGTATTTGAAAGAAGCTAACCTTGATTCTTCTTCCTCGCCTGTACCATCGTTGTCGTCAAGTGTCGTTGACTCTACTTTGTGTTGTCGTTCACTGTGTGCTGTCGTCCACCATGCATCGTCGTCTGTCGTCGACTCTGTACTGTCGTCTGCCGTCGACCTATGTTGCGGTTGCTAGCTCTTAAGCAAGTGTTTGATCAGAGGGTTGAAAAAAAAATACCTTGTTCGGGGCTACGGGGCTTTAGAGTAAATTGAAATATTCATTCTTCGGGTTGTGGGACAGGAGGAGCTTTAGAAAAGTCCCCTCTAACGTGGGTAAAAAATAATGGACTAATTGAAAAAGAGGTCAGAGTTGGTCTTGGAGCAAAATAAACGTTGACAGCTCTATTTGGGGAGTTGTTCCCTGCACCTCCCCAAATCCACCCTGCACCTCTCCAAATAATTCTTAATTTCAAAATTATCCTTTTTAACTTTAATTATTTTACCTTTTTACCCTTTTAATTTATGAAAACCCTAATCTTTATTTTCCTTTTTCACTCTCATGCGCAGCCGTACACCCCCCGTCCAAACATTCATTTTATTTCTTTCTCTCTTTCTCTCAAGATCTGTGTTTTATCAATCCTTTCTTCACATCCGTTTTCAATTTTTTCCATTTTGTGCCTTGGTCGTGTGTTACTTGTGCGGTGGTGGTGTGGTGTTGGTCCGGTGGTACTCCGGTGATGTTGTGGTGGAGTAGTGGTGGTTCGTTAGTGGTGCTTTGGTGGTGCTTCGGTGCATGCAGTTTCCTCTCAGACTCAACGGATATGGCAGATCGTTTCTCCTTCAACGGATGTCGATATCCGTTTACGGATGTTGACATTCGTTTAATATTTCTTCGCATACTCACATCCGTTACCTTCAACCACCACCACCAGACAAAGCTTTCTCAGCAAACAAAAATTACAGGGAGAAGAAGATTGAGCAAAAGCATCAACAATGGCATCAGCGGCAAGGGGTCAACGGAGACTGTTGGTTCAATATGGGTAGAGTGGTTTGGGTCAATGTTTTGTTGCAATGTTTTTTTTGAATCCTAGCTCACTCTTTTAAACGAAAAAACACTTGGGCTGAGTACCATTGGGAAAATAAGAAAAGAAAGAAGATCAAGTTTTCACTCTCTCGGTTTGGATCACACAGACCAAAGTCTTATTCTCATTAATGCTACTAGATGGTTTCATATGTGCACCATTGTTACTCCTTCATTTCGCGTAGGTGGACTACTGCTCTTTCGATTCACACGGGTGCTATAGTGGCACTGTTTGCAACTTCTTCCATGATTGAAGCGGAAGCAGTGGAACTTTGGAGAAGTGCATTGACAGTGGTAGGACTATTAATGAAAGTAAGGAGTGGTGGTGGAGTAAGGGATAAAATAGGAATACAAACATGGAATGAAGGGTAAAAGAGGAAAGGGGAGGTGGAGGGAGCAGTCGGGGAGGTGGAGGAAGCAACACCCCTCTATTTGTGACTCAAGATCAATATATCTTATCTAGGTCCCTTTTACTTTTACTGAAAGTAGATGTCATTTAATAAAAAGCCCAAATAGCATTCATACCAAACTAGTTTCCAGTTTCAACAGTTACAAGGACCCACATAAATTTTTTTCCAAATTTCTCTACGTTTTTCCAACCCAATATTTGACCAAATTCGATGAGCACCCAAAACACAAGCTACAACCCAATAATGGAAAAAGAGAAGTTTAGAAGTCAAGACTTTTAAGAGGTATGCTAATTCACATAAAAGTATTTTTCACGGACCTAAATTTTTTTGGAAAATGTTTCTTCAACAACGCCATTTTCACAACAATTTGACAATGACACGTGTCATTCTGTCATTTGTTGTTTTAAATGATTTTTTTAAAAAGTTAAAATTTGTTTTGGTGGGCATTTTTGGAAAGGAAATTGCTAAAACCCTATTCGAGCCTTCATCTCTAATGAAAAACTCTCTCAATCTCTTACGAAACTCTCGTCTTCATCTCTATCAAAACTCTCTCCCTTACGAAACTCTCTCACTCTCTCATAGTTTTCCATTTGAAACGCTCGCACCACCAAAGTCCCCTTTCTTCACCGTTGTTCGTTGGTACTTGGGTTTTCCATTCGAAACTCTCGCTCCATCATTTCAAATTCTCGCTCCACCACCGAAGTCCTTTTTCTTCACTGTTGTTCGTTGGTGGTTGGGTCCATCTATTCTTTGTAGGAAGTCCTTTGTCTTTGTCCGGCATTGAAGTCGTGCGAGGAAGTCTCGCTTGGGGTCACTGTTGGCGTGTTTTCTCGAAAGGAGAGGTTTTTTTCTCTGTCACCGTTGTGCCTTCGGGCTTGGGTGCGCTGATGACTTTTTCTGCAGTGTGTTTTTCATTTTTAATCCAAAGGTATTTTGTATTCACACACTTTGTAGGTGGTTTTTTATTGGCACTCTGCGTTGGTCACGATTACTTGAATATGCTGGATGTGTTCATGACTTTAGGGTTAGGAGTAAGAGGTTTGGATGTTCCTTTTGATGAATCAGTTGTGGGAACAAAGAAGACTAGGAGGAAACAGAGCTACACTTTTTGTATACGGTAACAGCTTAAACCCTTTCATTTTTTCTGTGTAAACCAATAGATCATTTGGTCTAGAACTAAAAAATAATTTCTTGATTCATTTGAAGAGTTTGCATCTCCTAATAGATGTTCTTTCGTTATCAAAGTTCTTACCGAATACTCAAAGAACATGATTGTTGGTAAACCACACACAATTTGTTCTAATAAACATGAAATATTCCACTTTGTCTGTATGCAGCTATGGAAGGGCTAGAGAGCATGGCTTTCGACCTAGAGATAAGAAAACTTGCTAGTGGAATAAGAGTTTAAGAAAAGAAGCAACAGGAAGGCCTTAAAAAGGTTGAAAATTAAGCAAGGTGAGGGGTTTTTTTTGGCTGTTCAGGAAAAATGGCTAATGTACCTTTTGTGGGTTTTATTTTTTTTAATTGGTTGGGTCACTTATGGGATAAAGCCTGGACATAAAGTGATGGGCAGGAGTTGTGTTACAATTTGATTAATAAGCAAATTAGAAAATTTGATGCCTTTAATCTCATTCAGTTTTCTTTTCATTGGATAAATATTTCATGCGGTATTGTTGTCATGCCTATTGTATTCTATGCAGTGCATTATAATTATATTTTGTTAGGCCATTAAACTTATGTTAAAAAACAATTGGGTACATATAGTTGATACTAATGTCATGAACATGATATTTTTTCCATTAAGATCCTTGTTTTGGACTTGTTTTAAAGGAAAATTGTTGCATGTTCTTTGTTGAGGTTGGAACCAATTTTTTTGGTGTATGGTTTTATTCTGAAAATAAATCTGATGTTGTTTTCCTTTTATGAAAGCTAACACATGTTTTTAGGTAGATTAATTTCTTCTTGTGGCTGTAGAATTTTTGGATAATTGGCTAGTTGAAAGTAGCGTTATAGTATTATATATATATATATATATATTGGTGCAAAATTTTGTTAATTGACTATATTTAAATTATTATAGTGTTATATATATAACATGAATTGGTGCAACATTTTTGTTAATTGGCTATGTGAAAATAGTGTTCTAATATTATATATATTACGTGAAATTGGTGCATAATTGGTTATGTGCAAGTAGTTTTATAGTATTATATAAGTTGGTAAGTTTGAAAGTTTTGGGTGGTGAATTAGATCCTAATGCATTTGGATATTTTTTATGATTAAAAAGAGTCATTAAATTGTCTTTTTTTTTGTGAAAATTAGTATGTATGATTTAGATACAATTTCAGTGCAGTCGTATGATTTTTATCGTGATTAATTTGATAGTGACCTATACCTTGTTGCATTAGGAACTGGTGGTATTAAGGTTGCTTTATCTACGTTGGGGGCTGATCAGTTTGATGAAAAAGATCCCAAGGAGGCATGTCAACTATCAAGCTTTTTCAACTGGTTCTTGTTCGGTAATTAGAGCTTTATCATATGCACCATAGGATCAATAATTGGTGTTACTTTCATTGTTTGGATCGGTGCCAACCAAGGATGGGATTGGAGCTTTATCATATGCACCATAACAATTCTTCATTGTTTTGTGGTGTTTTTTTTTTCTTAGGAAGGCAAGATATGTTTCCAACATGCCTTAGAAATGTTTCCTTGGTTTAGATTCTTCTTTTATAGGAAATGAATATACATTGTAAAAAATTATACTATTCAAAGTCTATTGTTTGGTTTTATGTACATGTCAACCTCTGAGACTAATAATCAATACAGCTAAACTATTCCTCATATTCATTTTCGTTGTGTGTGTTTTTGTTGGAGTGAGTTTATTGATTACCTTGTTGGATCTGTTTTTGAGAATTGATGTGTCGTTGGACTGATAAGGACTATGAATGAAACAATTGGTTTACTAAATTGGTTGTTGTTGATTGCATGGAAGTTTTGTTGGAAAATAAACAGGGGTTTCTATTAATGTGCTGTTGTAATCGATTACAGGCACTCTGTAATCGATTACCAGTGCAACAATAAGAAAATGTACCGAAAGTGTAGGGTTGCTCCCCTGCTATGATTGAAAAGCTCCCCATTTAGGGGTTGGTACTAATTTGTGGCATATGATTCACAGTTCATCACTTGGTAGGTTGGTTTTTATGAGCAAGGACGTGTGGTTGTACTTATAAGCCCTTGAACAAAATTAGGATGTCTAGAAAATTGTGTGTTCTTGATTGCTTCCAAGTGGTTTTGCTTGGCAGGGGAGGAAAGACAATAATGTGTTGTTGTAATCGATTACAGGCACTCTGTAATCAATTACCAGTGCAGAAGCAGGGATATGTACCGAAAGTGTAGCGATGCTCCCTTGCTATGATTGAAGAACTCCCCATTTAGGGGTTAAATTTTTATATTAATGTAATTGCCTTTTATTAATGTTATCATATTTTATTAGTTAATATCCTTCATTATTCATTTTAAGTTTGTTTAATATTGAAATATTTCAACTTGAAGTACTGGGAAGTGCAAAACATTGAAAACACAGTCTTGAAAAACCTGGGGAGCACTTAAGCCATGCTTGGGGAGCACTCACCAACTTTCAGTACAAAAGTGGAATTTTCCACTGGTAAGCGATTACAAGGCCTTTGTAATCGATTACACGTGCATAAGACATGTGTCCATGGTGTAGGACCTCCCCTCTCAACCTAGGTACTCCTTTACTTGGCAATCCATCACATAGGGGTGATAGAACTGGAAATTTCTTGTTGTGGACACATTCAACAATGGCTAATAGGGTTAATCAATCCTCAAAACATTGAAAATACAGCCTTGAACAACCTGGGAGCGCTTCAGCCAAGCTTGGGGAGCACTACCCAACTTTCGGTACAAAAGTCAAATTTTCCACTTGTAAGCGATTACAGGGCCTCTGTAATCGATTACACGTGCGTCAGATTTGGTTCAATGGTGTAGCAACTCCCCTCTCAACCTAGGATCACCTATACTTGGTCTTCCATCCACATAGGGGTGACATAACTTGAAATTTCTTGTTGTGGACACATTCAACCATGACCAAAGTTCAATGCTGCTCCCATGCTTTGGTAAAGGCGCTCCCAGTGTGTGCTTGGTCCTAAGTTGGTGAGATTTTTTGAAGGATGTTGAGTTAAAAGGTTGATTTTCATGACCAAGGCCCTGTTGCTTTATTATAGACATGGTTGGTTATTATTTGATACAAGTGTTGTTGTGAGGAAGAGTCAGATTGGCACTTATGTGCCCGTGTAATCGATTACAGAGTGTCTGTAATCGCTTACCAGTGAAAACACAGAAATATGTACTAAAAGTTCAACACTGCTCCCATGCTTTGGTAGAGGCGCTCCCTAGTGTGTGCTTGGTTCTAAGTTGGTGAGATTTTTTGAAGGATGTTGAGTTAAAAGGTTGATTTTCATGACCAAGGACCTGTTGCTTTAGTATAGACATGGTTGGTTATTATTTGATACAAGTGTTGCCGTGAGGAAGAGTCAGACTGGCACTTATGTGCCCGTGTAACCGATTACAGAGTCGTTGTAATCGCTTACCAGTGGAAAAACATAAATCCGTACTAAAAGTTCAACGCTGCTCCCATGCTTTGGTAGAGGCGCTCCCCAGTGTGTGCTTGGTCCTAAGTTGGTGAGATCTTTTGAAGGATGTTGAGTTAAAAGGTTGATTTTCATGACCAAGGACCTGTTGGTTTAGTATAGACATTGTTGGTTATTATTTGATACAAGTGTTGTTGTGAGGACGAGTCAGACTGGCACTTATGTGCCCGTGTAATCGATTACAGAGTGGCTGTAATCGCTTACCCGTGAATAAACAGAAATGTGTACTAAAAGTTCAACGCTGCTCCCATGCTTTGGTAGAGGCTCTCCCTAGTGTGTGCTTGGTCCTAAGTTTGTGAGATTTTTTGAAGGATGTTGAGTTAAAAGGTTGATTTTCATGACCAAGGACCTGTTGCTTTAGTATAGACATGGTTGGTTAGTATTTGATACAAGTGTTGTTGTGAGGAAGAGTCAGACTGGCACTTATGTGCCCGTGTAATCGATTACAGAGTGGTTGTAATCGCTTACCAGTGAATAAACAGAAATGTGTACTAAAAGTTCAACGCTGCTCCCATGCTTTGGTAGAGGCGCTCCCTAGTGTGTGCTTGGTCCTAAGTTGGTGAGTTTTTTTGAAGGATGTTGAGTTAAAAGGTTGATTTTCATGACCAAGGCCCTGTTGCTTTATTATAGACATGGTTAGTTATTATTTGATACAAGTGTTGTTGTGTGGAAGAGTCAGATTGACACTTATGTGCCCGTGTAATCGATTACAAAGTGGTGGTAATCGCTTACCAGTGAAAAAACAGAAATCTGTAAGGATGCCAATATTAATGTTGAGTGTATGGAAAACCTGGTTGACAGTGATATAGAAGAGGAGGAAGAAGATGGAGAATATGATGGTGATATAGAAGTTGATGTGGCTGATTGTGGTAATGATACAGAAGAGGAGGATGGCGATGGAGAATATGATGGAGCATCATGGAGTGAGATGTCTGATAGTGATTTTGATGATGGCATAAATATTGATGATGATAAAGGTTTGTCTGATGATGAATGGGAATCCGAAGAATTATATAGTGGAGCAGAAAGTGATGGAAAAAAAGATGAAGAAGAGAGTTATGGGAAGTTTGTAACATTCACTATGCCTAAATCAATGGTTGATTACAAGTGGGATTTGGGCACTTATTTTGCTGAGAAACAAGATTTTTTGGATGCCATAGAAACCTATGCAGAAGAAAATGGTAGAAATATAAGATATGTTTAAAATGATAAGAAGAGAATCAAGGCAAAATGTATGGGTGCTAAAGGAAAGTGCCCTTGGATGGCATATTGTGCTTATATGGAAGCAATACATACATGGCAATTAAGGACTATTGTGGATAACCACAGTTGTAGTAGAGAGCATAGAGTGAGATTACTTAATGCAAAATGGCTGAGTAAGAGATTGGAAAAACTGTGAGAGAAAATCCCAATGTTAAGGGCGTGGAAATTGTTGACAAAATAAATAGGAAGTGGAATGTAGGTGTATCGAGATCCATGACTTATAGAGCAAAAGTGATTGCTTCAGACCATGTTGATGGATCTTTCAAAGAGCAATATAAAAGGATCTATGATTATGCAAATGAGGTCCTAAGTCGTAATCCTGGATCCACAGTGAAGGTGAAAGTTGAAGAAAATGATGGTAGACATATATTCAAGAGGATTTATGTTTGTTTGAAGGCCTGCAAGGACAGTTTCGTGTCCTGCAGGCCTATTATAGGGTTGGATGGTGCATTCTTGAAAGGGAAATATGGTGGTGAAATGTTAACTGCTATCGGAAGAGACGCAAACGATCAAATGCTACCTATTGCATATGCTATTGTGGAAGTAGAGAACAAGGCCACCTGGAAATGGTTTATGGAGCTTCTGGTTAAAGATCTAGGTGGGAATTCAGTATGTGCATCATGTACATTCATGTCAGGTCAACAAAAGGTAATTCAAGTAACCCCTCTAACAATGCATATGCCTTTTTCCCCAATCATAAGACATCTAACAACATTCAATAATACCAAATAACAGGGCCTATTACAAGCTCTTCAGGAAGTGGTTCCTAGAGTTGATCAACGCTTTTGTGTTAGGCACCTATACGCTAATTTCAGAAAACAATTCCCTGGAAAGCATCTTAAGCGTTTGATGTGGAAGGCAGCTACAACAACCATTCCACAAGTTTGGGAAAATGAAATGAGAAATATAAAAGAGGTCAACAATGAAGTTTTAAGTACTTGATGAAAATACCTCCCAGGTATGTGTTTCATTTTTTGTTCTGTTTGATGCAATGCTTACTTGGAAGTTATCATTAACTGATACTAATACATTATAACCTGTTGCCATGTAGACATTGGTCCCGATCAAGGTTTACCACCACATCCAAGTGTGATACATTGGTAAACAACATGTCAGAGGCCTTCAACAGTGTTATGGTCCATACACGGTCAAAGCCAATAACAATCATGCTAGAGGAGATTCGACTTTACTTGATGAAGAGATGGGCAAGTAACAGGACTAAAAGTCAATCAATTTCTGGGGTCATTTGTCTTAAAATCAAGACTAGACTTAATAAAGAGTCTCAGTTAACTAAGTTTTAGATTCCTAGGTATGGTTAATGTTTTAATTTTTTTTCTTTTGTATTAAAATATGAACCTATAGAGTCTCAGTTAACTAAGTTTCTGGTTTTGTAGCTGGTCAGCCCAAAAAATGTTTGAAGTTCGTCATGCGTCCCAAGTTGGAGACAAGTTTGTAGTTGATATGGACAAGTATGAATGTACATGCAGGAAATGGCCTCTGACAGGCATTCCATGTTGCCATGTGTTGGCTACTATGAAGTTTCTCAATTTAGAGCCTGAGAACTTCATACCTTCTTGGTTTAGGACTACAACATATCAAGAGATATACTCTTCAGTTGTGTATCCAATAAATGGAAAAAACATGTGGCAGAACACAACCTATAATGATGTCTTCCCTCCAAGAAAGAGAACATTACCAGGGAGACCAAAGAAGGAAAGGAGGTTGCAAGAATGAGAGTTGATCAAGGATGACACAAGGATGAGGAAGGGTGGTCGACAGAAAAGTTGTGGCATTTGTAGGCAGCTGGGTCACAATAGAAATTCTTGCCAGAATTCAACCCAACCACCAGTTCTCAACACTGAACAAGCAAATCACCCAATACCGCCATCAACAAATGAGGGTCAAGCATAGGAGGGGATTACTTAATGTTTAATTAACTGTAGTGAACAATTGTAAAAAAGGATTAGTCATATTTTGCAACCTTTTACAATTATGAACAAGTATCAACACTTTGTTATTTTCTGATGTCAACCTTTTATAATTGGCATGAACAATTATCGGCACTTTATTATGGAATGCATTTCAATGTTTGAGACAAATTTTTCCTTCTGTGTGTTATTTCTGTGTGTTATTTCAAGTACTGGAATCTGGTTTGAGACAATGGCACTAATAGGAACAATGGAAGTGTTTAATGAGATAGCTCACAGTTGATGTTTTCTTTTTCTGTCATAGCAGTAAACAACTTTCTGACGCATGTGTTTGTATTTCTCTGTGTAGAAACACTTATCTTCTAATCACAGTGCTTGGATTTCCCTTTTCTACATAGCAAATTATTGAATGAAATGGTTAGAATATTCGTTGTGCTGCATTGCTTGTAGGTGGCAAGGGGGACAAAAATAGTTGTTGATCGCAATTTTTTCTATTTCCATTGATTTGGCAATTGCACATGCAAGTGAACTTAGCTTACTAATTATTTTAGTAAGAATTGCTTATTGCTTGATTTTTATCAACTATAAGACCTTTATGATAATGTTTGTGAAAGCACTATAAATCTTCTACATCTTATAACACTTTAAAGTAAAAATCGTTAAATTATGACCAAGAAATTGGTTTGCACTTTCTATGTTCTTCTCTTCATTTCTAAAACGTGATGAATATGAAATATTATAATATAAGTCAGGAAAAACACACTTGGATTGTTAAAACATATGCAAGTGGTGTTAAGAAAATATTTTCTTTTATGGAATACGAAGTCACCTACAATTGGTGTTAAGAAAATAAAGTAATCTGTTATATAACATCAAATGGTGTTAATCAAGACAGATCCTGATCATAAGACTGAAATTTGACCTTTTGAAAAAGGAAAACTAGTCCTGTATTCAATATTCTATTTCTTTTTCATGCCAGACTTGCTTAGTTGTAACAACGCCAAATATGAATAGTTCAAACCAGAAATTGGTAGCTCTGGTTTCAGATATTCAATGGAAGGCAAATAACAATTAAAAGCGTCCAAAATATAAAGAAACAGAGACATAATAAACCCAGATGAACAAACTTTGAACTTCAATAAATTAAACCATTCTGTTCACATAACAAAACTAAAACAAACTTACAACAAATCATCCCATTCCGATCAACATTGCAACTAAAATAATCTCTATCACACATAACACAAAAACCAACAATATTAAACCCTTCATCCACTTCTGAACACTGAAAACTGAGATATGTAATTTAACTATCATTTTCCTAATACTCTCCATTTCTTCATTCATCACCAAACTTTCTTTCTTTCCTTCGGTCTTCATGTAGCTACCACTTTCTTCAATTCCAACATCTGTGCACCATTTGAAGAAGTTACAACCACCTTCTTCAACACCATTCTGTATAGACAACTGTCAATGAAAATTCCAAGGTTCTAAAAAACACTAAAACTAGGTTCAATCTAACATACCTCATACTTGGAGCATCCCCAAAATTGTTTGCCTCGATTCTTCATCGTTTTTGCAGTTCTCATCACAGATCTCTTTCCGTAGTGACAAATGGGTGAAGAAACAATAGGGTTTTCCTTCCGCCTACATGTCGACGAACAAGAGTGCTCCTTCGACATCTCTTCGAAGAACAACGACTTCAAGCTTGATCAACACCACACCCACCCACCGTCGCAAATAATACTGGAAGAAGAAGACCTAAATTGGCACCCTTTTCAGTTAGGGATTTTGACCTTCAGCTAAAGGATTTTGAGCTAAAATCCAAAGGTTTACATTATTTTATTTTAAACACGTTTATTAAGTTTACAGTATTTTATTTCAAGCACGTTTTAAATTAAAAAAAAAATTCACCCATGTGCCTCGTCCCTATTGCAATATTATATTAAGTATGTGCCACGTCTCTGTAAAGTTACACGTCCCATTGCCACAGGTAAGGGATTTAACACCGTCTGAAGAAAATTAACGGTAAGTACTTGACTATTTTAATTTTTCATGAATAGGGACTCAATTGAATCATTTCACAATATAGGGACCTAATTGAGACAAATCAGCATAAATAGGGACCATTGAACCTATTAAACCAAAATCAAAAGCATCTTTCAATTTTGTTAATCAAATAGTTGGACTTGGTCACTTTTGTCTTTTCTACAACTGCGGAGGAACATAAAATTTTTGTAGAAAGTGGAAGTAGCAAACAGATTTGGAAGACAACAACGTGGAAAGAATTTTTTACGAAGTTGGGAGAATCACATTTAAATTTCTATATACAAATAAAAATTGTCCTCCTAGGAGCTATATGTGAAATATATTGTCCATGTTTTTTGTAACACTAGTAAAAAAAAGACGATTTTAACTCGCACATTTAGATAAACTGAAGTGTGTCGAAGCGTGTAAAAACATGGTGGCAATCTCGTAATTTTATCGAACATATATGCCTCAGTTAAAAAAGAACCGATGTCTAAAGCATGTACTACCTCGGTTACCGGGGGAACCAAGGTATATAACCTTGCAAAAAGCATAAAGGTTTGATTTATCAGTTGACACCTTTTTGGGAAAGCGAATATTGTCTCGGTTTGCAACAATAGCCGAGGCATATAACTCTACCAAATCCTCTACAATCCCTACTATTCACTATTATCACTAACTTGGGTTTAGCAGAAGGCATACTGCCTCAGTTTTGTTGAGAACCGAAGTAGTATGTCTGACCATGTAGCTACTGATCTGAAACTGAAGTTCTAAATTATTGAAGGCATCATTGTTGACTATGTTTAGCTCTGAAGAGTGGAAGACAAACAAGTTTGAAACTTCAGAAGAGGGCAGAAAAGTAGAATATGTGGTATTAGATAGCCGGTTCTGGAAGAATGTCTCCACATGCCTGAAAGTTGCTGCCCCTCTAATGGCGATCTTAAGATTAGTAGACTAAGATGTAAAACTCGCAATAGGTTTCATTTATGAAGAGATGGATTATGCAAAAGAGAAGATTAGGTCTAACTTTAACAATATCAGAAAGAGGTAAATTTTCAAACTTTTACTCATTCAATGTTTAATTACTTATGTGTGAAATTATTTTTTATATAGCATAATTGGTGTAGTTATGAAAGGTTTCGAGAATAATTGATGCTCGATGGGATATTCAACTTCATAGGCCTTTCCTTGCAACTGCTTATTTTCTGAACCCCCATTTCCACTATGAACCAAACTTTAGATGTGATGATGGTGGAGAGGTGAAAGAAGGATTGTATTTTTGCAGGAGTAGATTGATACCAGATATGGCAGAAAGAAGAAAAGTTAATTCGCAAATGGTTGAATTTCATTATGCTAGAGGACTTTTTGGAATGGAAGATGCAAATGAGTGTAGCAAAGAGTTAAATTTTGGGGAATGGTGGGACATGTTTGGTGATGGAACTCCGGAGTTGAAGAGATTTGATATTTGAATTCTAAGCTTGACTTGTAGTTCTTCTGGATGGTAGCGTAATTGGAGCTCATTTGAAATGGTAATTTAAATTATTTTGAATTTATAAATTTCTTATTATGTTTATATCTTCACTAAAAATATTATATTTCATTTTAGGTTCATACAAAGAGAAGGAATCATTTGCATAAAAAAAAGATGAATGATTTAGTTTATGTGATGTATAACTCCAAGTTGAAAAGTACACAAATTCGAAAAATTGTAGCTCTTCCATTTGATGACATTGAATCAGATGACGAATGGATAACTGAAGAGGCAAATAATGTTGTTGAGATTGATCAAGTTGAAGGTGAAAATGATGGTGAAAATGTTCAATTAGATGATGCAATAACAGATTCTGCTCTAGATGCTCTTGATCTTGATAACATAACATTTGGAAACAATGAGAATGCACAACATGCTTAAGAGGAAGAGTTAGATGAGGATGATGATGTCATTATTAGAGGATTAAAGGATTAGGCATACAGACTTTAACATTTCAATTTATGTTTTACATTATATTTTTATGAACAATATTTCTATGAACTTATGTATTTCAATTTATATAATTTTGTTATCTTATTTGAATTAGGATATTATTTATATATATTTTTTTAATGTAAAATAAACTCTTACAAATTTACGAATTAAGATTACTTATCTCTCACAAGTTAATATATATAAACTCTCGAGTTTGACAACCATGATTTAAGCCCTTCTAATGAGGAATCTATGGGACGAGAAAGGTTGCATCTATGAAGCTCCCACACGGCTCAAAATCCTTGTTGTCTTGTTGAACATAAATACTTGTAACTTTCAAATTAGATTTCTCACTTTTTATTACTACTTAAAAACAACTCGATTTTAATTAATAATTATAATTTTAATTTTATTTATTTTAAATTTTGGCCCCGTTATTCTGAGAGAAGTTTTATTACTAGAAGAGTAATACTATAATGCTTCTAAAATTTTCAAATTCAGGGTAAATCCATTTTAAGGTCCTAAATTTAAAAAAAATAATAAAAAATCATTCCAATCCGAGTTTAAAATATACGATTTCAGTTCCTATTAAATTTAAAAATAATTCTTTTGAAATTCAAGAAACCCAAATGATATTTAATCCAAATTTCAAAAAGACAGAAAATTTATTTAAATTTAAATTCTTAAGAGTTTTCTAATGATGATTATCAACACATTTTTTTAAGAGAACATATTTAATATGTTAATTAACATGGTTACAAGATTATCAAAATAATTAATCATTTTATTTGTTGAGAAAGAAATGTTATAAATAATTTGCCATAAAATTTAATTAAAAAATTGTTACTAAAAAAATAGAAAAAAAAAGTATTAATAATTTACATTACATTGAAATCCTTGGTGTTAGGGCTAAGGTTCGCATAGAATAAGAAGGATAGAAAGAAGAAAAAGAAAAATATATGTTATTTAAAAGAAAAAATATACATTATTTTTAAAATTATATGTGCAGTAATGTGTCAGTGACGTGTGCAGATTTTTAACTCATTGAGCATTGCCATTATCTACATAATTTGCTCATCCAAATGTTTTTTTCTTAGTGAAACTCCATTCACTCAGTGAAAGTAGATTTATTCAAAAATAAGGAGCCCTACAAATAAAGCTCTTGGGTAGAAATCTACTCAACAAATCATGATTAACCTAATGAATTTAATGAATTTAAGTAGTTTCTAACCCTACTTTTGAGAAACTATAAATAAGGGAGGAGGTATTTGTCAGAGGCAAGATTTTCAACAATAATGTTTCCTTATTAAGAGGTTTTTGTTGGAACAACAACCGGTATCGATTTTGCGTAGCGGAAATATAATTCAGAGTATGATACAAATTGTTAAAAGCAATGAGCTTGTTCGATCAATTTTAAAAATGATTCTTTTAATTTTCTTACAAACGTTGTAACAAACAGTTGATGTGCAGAAAATATAAAGAGTGTATAGAGTAGAAAAATTCACACAAGAGATTTTTATACTGGTTTGAATCAAAAGATTTTACGTCCAGTTGTTAATCACTATAACGTTTTCACTAAAAAAAGTTTTACAGGTTACAAAATAATGAATAAACAATAAAACAAAAACTTTCCTTTGACGAACGAACCGGAAGAGAGCTTTCTTCGACAAACGAATCGGAAGTAGACAGTGAGCACTTTCCTTCGACAGACGAACCAGAATAGTGCAGCAAAATTCTTCCTTCGACCAACGAACCGAAAGAGAATTGCTCAGCTAACATGAAGAGAACCGCTCCAACCTTTGAAACACAAAACGCGAGCTTTTCCTATTCACAAGACTTGACAATGAGCACATTAACACTTTGAGAACTTCCTCAAACAAACTGTATTCTCAAAATGACTTAGATCCTTTTCACTCACAGAGAGCTTCCCTTAGGCACAAAGCTCTAATACTCTCAAATGAAAAGTTAAAGTTTAAGAATTGTGGAAAAACCTATTTATAAGCCCAGGGTCAGAAACTGAAAACACATCTCCCAACTACCAGAAATAATCTATTATCATAAGTGATAATTGATTATTTGTGTCCGTTATGGGGTTTTCAAAATGTGATAATCGATTATTCTGAGGGATAATTGATTATTTGCGCGAGCAACTCTTTTCTAAATTGGCTCGTGATAATTGATTATCACCCTTGATAATCGATTATTTGCGCAATGACTCACTAAATATGAAAACTTCTAAGAGTTTTTACACCATTACAATTTATCCTATGCATTTGTTTCTACAAAATGTATTTAACAAAGATGCACTTAGAGTCTTCAATTCTTTAGCTTTTATTATCATCAAAACTTCACAGTAGCTCCAAGATATTAATGCTCCTCATTGGTAACAGTTTTATGGCTCTTCAAACTCTTCTTTAGTCCTTTCTAACCCTACTTTTTAGAAATTATGAATAAGGGAGGAGGTATTTGTTAGAGGCATGATTTTCAACAATAATGTTTCCTTATTAAGAGATTTTTTGGATCTTCAAACTCTTCTTAAAGAAAACCACTTCATTAACCTCTTCTACTTAATATTTGTCTTTTGTTTAAAGGATTTTATTGAAGAAATAAGGTTACTGGGTTGTATAACTCAACCCCTACTTTCAAAGAATTGTTCTCCATTATAGATTTGTGTGAAATATATTAAGACTTATTATTCCTTTCTATTGATGGATGATTTTTTAGTATTGATACATTTTATTAGTTTTGAGAATTATTTGTTTGCATATAATATGTTTAAGCATATCCTATTTGTAATGTAAGTATTGCATATGCTTATTGTTGTAGAAATAACTCTAACAAGCGCAACACTATGAATAGAGATTACAACTCAAAGTTTCTCTTTCACTGAACTCTTGCTTAACTTAGTTTTTTTTTCACAATTGAACAACTCTTAGTTGTCAATACTTGTTGACTCATGTTCTTATTTATACAACATTGTCATTATAACTAACTTTTGTGAAATACACCTCAATGTATAAAGAAAAAATTTGTCAATATGATTATAATTATCATAATGTTTGCTTGAGGAGCCAAAATGTGTTTAACATGGTTTGAAATATACTGAACACATGTTTTCATTTTCTTCTGAAAAACTCATGTTCACATGTAAGTAAACTGAGTTTTACCTTAATGTCTCCCTATATGTAATTATAGGAGTGTCCCACATTTTTATGAATGGTTGAGCCATTTTGTTCTATATTAATCCTAAGAAGTTAGTTATAATATCAACTCCAAAGAATATGTTAGCTCTAGAGTAGTAGTTCAATTAAGCTTAAAAATACTTTGAAACAACTTTTAAGAATGTTTTAACAAACAACTTGTGAAACATGGTATAAATAGTTTATGTAAAGAGACATTGAGCTTTTATTCTAGCTTATTCCATCTAATCTATGTCAAATTTTTCTTTAAGAACTATTGAAAGGCTTGAACAATCAAATTGTTTATAAGTATTCTTTATGCTACTTCTGACTCACAATGAGTATGCAAAATCATTCCAATTTATCTCTTTTATCTTCCCTAGATATGAAGAGCAAAAGTATTGATTAACAATAAGTTGCTTTGGGCTTTCAACAATTATACTTTTAGTGTCACACTTTGCTACAACAAATAAAGATGTTGTTTAAAATACAAGGAAAACTCTCAAGAAAAGGATATACAAATAAACATTCCTTGCCTAGAACAACTTATCAAAGTGAACCATTTATAAAGACAATGCACTTTTGTTTATCTATAAGATTATATAATGATCTAGCAATCGTTAACATTAACATCTAAAGCAAAAGCTCGTGGAATGCAAGTTATAATTCTAATTAAATTAAGACCATTAGTTGGTTCTATTACTTCAGTTTTAATAGGTGTATTGAATAAGACCATTGAAACTTGCATTCAAATATTTTGTTAAAATTGTTACAGTCGTAAGAGAGGTTGATAACCTTTTAACTAAATAAACCTTTACTACACTAAAATTGATATGCTTAAAGTGTCTTTCATTCCCAATATCTCTTTCTAATACCAATAACACCGAGTCTAGCATACAAATTTTGGAAAATTAGCCTTACGATGTCAAGTTTTATTAGTATGAGTGAGTTAACTACAAACAACTTCAAAAATACCCGACAAATTCAAACTTAAAATTCAAATTTTAATTTTCATCTTGGTTTCATCTTCATCATTATATATTCTTTTAAATGAGTTTATAACGAGTGACATAAGAAATAGTTTATATATTAAACAATAATTTTTTTACAAAGATATATTGAACATATCACATTAATACAATTATAACAAAATATTAATTCATCAAAATATTATTTATTATGATCAGATGTCTTATGAAAACTATTTTAATTAATAAAGATTAAATTGTCAAATAGATAAGACCATGTTATTTAAATGGCATTTTATCCTATCATATATATACATACTCGTAACATTGTCATGATTGTTGGAAAATAATCACAATAATATTGTAATTAAAAATATTTAAAAAGTTAATAAAATTTTAAAAGTTAAAAATAAAGAAAATTTTTATTTTCATTTAATTGAATAATAAAAATTATAGTAATAATTGACAATTAAAAAAAATATAGAATTGTGTATTGTTGTTTCTCTTTTAAAATTAAAAAGGGTTGGAATGAAAAAAAAACCACTCATTTACTTAATGAGATTTTCTTCATACAAAAATATTTATTCAAATAAATAAAAAGTTATACAAAATTTGTAACCATTCATTTACAAAATAATTTATTACAATTTGTACACTTTTAAATACTAATTAATGTTTTTGGCATTTTAAAATCTCAATGTAGTGAAATTTCTTTCTCTCAAAAAGAAAATATCTCAGTAATCTTATAATAAAAAAAATTATTTTAAAAATCATTTCAATAACCCCTAAATTAAATATAACCAGTGAAAATAAAGAATTAAAAATATAATCTAGTCCTTCTCGTACTCTAAACTTTTTAATTAAGATTGAAGTTTTTCTCTTTAAAAACACGAGATATATTAAAACCCGAACTTCACAGACAATATCACATAATTACATTGCTTGTGATCTAAATTCGCAATGGCAATTTGACGAACAAGGTTCGAACTCGAAGATGGACATGATGGACGTGGATGAAACTTCTGCACCGAGAGGTTTCCTTCTACAACCTTCACTTCATACACGAAATGAATCACGGAATTGAAACCCTTTTGGTGATTTTGTGTGTCGATGTCTTGAATGCAGATGGCAAGCCCGTTTTGGTGATCCTGGTAGGAGCACCCGGGAGTGGCAAATCCACCTTTGGCGAAGATGTAATGGGTTCATCTACTCGTCACTGGGTTCGGGTTTGCCAGGTTTAGTTCACTCCCTTCTACCTGTTCGATGAAATGTCTCAATAGGTTTTACTTTTTCCGCTGGACGTTTGTTTTACTAGGTTAACTGATCGGATAACCATGAAAGGGAAACAAAGAAAGTTTTATTTTTACGTTGTTGTTCACGACCACAATCATATCATAGTCGTAATCTGAATGTTTTTTATGATTTGCCACGGTTCTGGTATTGGCAATGCAGTTGCAACTACGCTTCAAAGCCATTAAAACAGGCTTGTGGGTGTTGGTTCGTCGTGGGAAATTAATGGGAAATGGTTGATTTTGACAGCGTTGATAAGTTTGAGTTGAATCAGGGTAGCTTTTTATGCCTTGGGCATTTGCGTATATGTGAAAGGGTGTTGACATTTGACATGTTTTTATTGCATGTGCCCGTTCATGCCTGGGTAGGGGACTTAGGGATATGTTTGGGTGGAAAGGGTAAAAGATGAAGGATTTGGAAGTGATATCTTATTATATATTTCATTGTTAAAATACATTTTTGGCGAAGTATATCCATTCTATAAAAGAAACTTCAACAGTAGAACAAAATAAATAAAAATTGTCATTTACCTCCCCTAACGAAATATACTTGTATAAAATGATGCAATCAATATATTTTGTGAGAGCAAATTTTATGTCTGTCATTGTAATGATTGATTTGTTTGGCCTTATATAAACACCATTTGAATAATTTGATGCATCCCTTGATAAATCCGTTAGTTACTACCATAGGCGGAGCGATTGTGCGGTTCTGTGTGGGTTCGATGTACAAAATCTTATCTTTGAGTGCACAAGGATACTGTTATTGCTAAAATTAATGATTATCAAGTCTGAAGACAGTAAATTTACTGTTTTGCCAAGGCTCAACATTTGCTTCAACTCTGTTGAGAGAGAGAGAGAGAGAACACGTTCACCCAAATGCCTCTGATCTTATCTAACACTAGTTATACTGTTTATTAAATTGTTTTAGGATACTATTGGAAATGGAAAAGCAGGGACTAAAGCTCAGTGCCTAAGCAGTGCAACTAGTGCATTGAAGGATGGAAAGAGTGTATTTATTGATAGGTGCAATCTTGACAGAGAACAGCGGTCAGAATTCATAAAGCTTGGTGGTGGACTCCAAATAGACGTCCATGCAGTTGTACTTGATCTTCCTGCGAAGCTTTGTATTTCTCGATCAGTCAAACGAACTGGGCATGAAGGAAATTTGCAGGGTGGAAGAGCGGCTGCAGTTGTGAATAGAATGCTTCAACATAAAGAGCTTCCCAAATTAAGTGAAGGCTTTAACCGGATAACATTTTGTCTGAACGAGAATGACGTAAAAAATGCGATTAATACATACAGCTCACTTGGGCCACTGGATAATCTTCCACATGGCTGCTTTGGCCAGAAGAATACGGATTCCAAAATTCAAGTCGGCATAATGAAGTTCCTAAAAAGAGCAGAGGTCCCACTTGCTGCTGCATCCACAACGAGTGGCACTGAAGAGCCTACTTCCCAGACTCCGAGAAATAATTTGTACTGCAAAGATAAGGAAGCACTTTCCTCAATTTCAGATACTGACAACTTAGAGACAAAGGAAGTAGAAACGCAAGAAGTTGGTTCTGCTGGTTCGCATGCCAATCAAGTTTGTCCGGATGATATTCCAACTCTGGCATTTCCCTCTATTTCAACATCTGATTTCCAATTCAATCTTGAGAAGGCAGCTGATATTATCGTTGAGCAGGTTGCAGAGTTCTTAAATAAGTTTAGGAATGCCAGACTTGTTCTTGTTGACTTATCTCATAAGTCAAAGATTTTGTCCTTAGTTAAAGCCAGAATTGCAGAAAAAAACATGGACACCCAAAAGTTTTTTACCCATGTTGGGGACATTACTCATCTTTATTCCAGGGGAGGTTTGCGATGCAATGCCATTGCTAATGCTGCCAACTGGTAAGTTCTATTTCTATGATTGCAATATATATAAGTAAATGTGTTTAACAGTAATCCATAATTATGATTTAAAAACTTGATAAACAGAAGACGACCCTCACCCATGTACATGTGTGATTACAGACCGTTATGACACTTAGATGACATGCCATTTTGTAAATTAGTATTGCCCCGATCCCTCTACTTATCTGAAGTCACCTAAGCAAGTTTTTGTCAACTTTAATTTTAGGAGCAAATGCTAAATCTAGCAATTAGAGTATGCCATGTACAATCAGCTGCTAATCAATCAACTGAACTTCCTTTGATTTTGGCATCCATTCTAATTATTTCAGTTCACACCAACACCTGTTTGTTGATTGATGTGGATCTTGTTATCTTTTACTTGTTTCGCAGGCCCCACTTTAGCACTTTAAACCTGTAATAAACTATATTTCAGTCAGATCTGCCACTTTCAAATTTTCTCTTGGTTAAGTGAAAAATCCTTTGCAGGAGGTTGAAACCTGGAGGTGGAGGTGTTAATGCAGCAATTTTTAATGCTGCAGGTCCAGAACTGGAGTCTGCAACAAAAGATAAAGTAAAATCTCTGTCACCTGGGAATGCTGCTCTTGTCCCTCTGCCTTCATCTTCTCCTTTGTTCACCAGAGAGGGTGTAACCCATGTAATACATGTTCTTGGACCTAATATGAACCCACAAAGACCAAATTATCTAAATAATGATTATAATAAAGGCTGCAAAATTCTCCAAGATGCTTATACTTCACTCTTTGATGGTTTTGCGTCTATTTTGCGGAACCACCCAAGGATACCAGAGGGAAAAAGTGAAAAGCTTGAAAGGAAGTCATTGGAGTTGCCGGTTCAGTCTGATTGTTCTTCCAGAAAATATTTTACAGGTACTGATCAAAAGAGTAAGAGAAGTGATGATCATGGATCAGAGAAAAGCAAGAAATGCAAGGGAACTCAGGATGACATAGGATTGCCCTTTACTGATTCTAAGGGTGAAAAGGTAGATTCAAAGCATAGAAGAATAGAGAGGAGCAGGAGTAAGGCTTGGGGATCATGGGCTCAAGCTCTTCACCAAATAGCTATGCATCCTGAAAAGCATAAGGGTGATTTGCTTGAAATTTCCGATGATGTTGTTGTATTGAATGATATCTATCCAAAGGTTGAATTTTCAGTTTTCTTTTTGTCCCCTTTTTTATTGTTATGAATTACTCTGCTGCTAATGTATCAAACTGAATTTACTGGTGTTTTGCAGGCGCAGAAGCATGTTCTGGTGTTGGCACGAACTGGGGGTCTTGACTGCCTCGCTGATGTCCAAAAGGAGCACCTTCAGTTATTGAACATGATGCACGATGTGGGTTTAAAGTGGGCTGAGAAGTTCTTAAGCGATAATGCTTCTCTGGTATTTCGACTTGGGTATCACTCGGTATGCAGAATGTATATTATTGAAGAGCTATTTTTCCTCTATCCTGCCCAGAAAACAGGAAAATAATGTTCTCTTTTTGTTAATGAGTGACTTTAGTACATATGTTTTCTGTGAAATCGCATTTGAGTTAGGTGATGACTAAATTGGATTCACATTAAAAATTGAGTTTAAAGATAGCTTCTTTTTATGGTTAAATGTATCAATCAATTAAAGGTTATTACTGATAAACACTATCAGTGATGTTCAACAAGGAATATATTTAAAATTGTGAAAGAAATAAGTTACTAAAATAATTACTTGTCCTGTTAGTGCAAGGTTCAGTTGTGAGAAGGTTAACCATCGAGTTACTGCATGTGCAACACTATGGCTGTGCTATTTTCATTTGTTGGTCATGGTTGAGTGTCTCATTTGTAAACTGAAATCTTCAGTAACTGCTAAAGTATTTTCGTTCTGTACTATCTGCAGGCACCATCGATGCGACAACTACATTTACATGTTATTAGCCAGGACTTTGAATCAACACAATTAAAGAATAAGAAGCACTGGAACTCATTTAACACTGCTTTCTTTCGTGACTCGGTTGATGTAATAGATGAGGTCTCTAGTGATGGGAAGGCAACGTTGAAAGATGATGACAAGCTACTCTCTATGGAGTTGAGGTGCCACAGATGTAGAAGTGCCCATCCAAACATACCCCGTTTAAAATCTCATATAAGCAGCTGCCAATCCCCATTTCCTGCATACCTACTTCAGAATGGACGTTTAGTGCATGCTCCGGGGGAACCTCGCAACAGTGTACAGTAGTACTAGTTTCTCTGCCTCCAATGCTTTCAAGCAACACTAGTTTTGGTGCTGTCTTTTGAGTACACGAGATAAAACCATTAATGTGTAGTGAAAAATTGACGTATTTTTGCAATCTAGAGCAAGGAAAAGAAAAGAGAGTTTCTTTTCAGCTTACCTTGCATATACGAGTGGTAATATTAGATGGTTTAATTTTAAATCCTGTAGAAGGAATATTTCTCCTTGAACTTTGTCGTTCCTTGACTAACAAACTATTCTTCCAGGCTTTGAGATCATTTTAAGTCACAAAATCTAAAGTTTAACAAATAAATGTCGCCCGAAACTAATTCTTCAAGTACATGGACTGACTATATTTGCACCGCTTCCATGGTTTAAGTCACGTAAGGCTCTCCTTAACCTAAAAGCGCATATATATTCAGCGTTAAACACAATGTAATAATGAGTTTCACGCAATCAGATTCCTTTAAAACAAACACCGCCGTGGATAGGTAAAAAAATTTAAATCAACATAAAACGGGAGTAAATTGAAACCATTGGGGCACAAAGTGATTGGTTGAAATAAACACAACTTGTATTAAAATCGAAAGATTGATTACAGAGTTTAGCCAGAGTGGGAAACTCTAAGAACAGCAAAGAAAAACTAGTCGACAGAAATCATAGAACCAAACTCGGGAGTCGGTCTTTTTTTCACCAACAGTAGACTGACATAGAATTTGTGGCTAGGGTTATCTCATGTAATGAAGTCTTCATCACAACATGCATCAGTTATGCTATCAATATCAGTTTTCTTTTTCACATGAAAGAAAATAACATCATTTCAAAGCCCTTGATAGATTTTATATGTAATAATTCAAATGCATCAGCACAACTAAACAGGTTTTGAAACAAGAATCCTTTGGGAATGCAACGCAAGTACTTCCAAAGCAAATTCAAGCAATATGTTCAGCTGACTCGTTAACTTTCACCGGCCCTTGAATGAGGAAATGGTTAATTCATCATTTGAAGTCTCTTGTTTTATATTTAAGTTTAACCTTCCTTGGTCCGAAATCCTTGTGGGAAAGAAACCAGGCTCTTTTGGGTTAACCAGTTCCATTTCACTCCCTAACATTTGAATAACCGATGTCATGGTTGGCCTATCATCCGGGTATTGTTGCACGCACAACAGACTAACATGGATGCATCGTAGTACTTCTGAGACCACACATGAGTCTTTTATACTTGAGTCAATAAGCTGTAAAGCATTTTGCTCTTTCCAAAGTGTCCATGCCTGAAACATGAAAGAGAACAAAGTTAGTTATTCCTTTTCAAACTCTACCACTACCAACAAGTTCTTGGTATGTTGTGGTACTGTACTTGATTCCTTTAAATGAAGTCTCAAATTGTCTTATGGAACAAAAGAAAGAACTAACCAAAGATTATCAGTTAATTAGTTATTCGTAAAAAAATACTCCACCATAGAGAAATAATAAGTTTGTTGAGTGCTTACATAGCCAACAAGGTTCAGAGTTTGGTTTCCGTGGCAGAGAGCTCTATTTTTGGTGCCACATACAATCTCCAACAACAAAATACCAAAGCTGAAAACGTCCGATTTGATGGAATATAGTCCATCAACAGCATATTCTGGAGCCATGTATCCACTGCATGAAACATTTAGATTAAAAAATTCATAACATCCAAAACTAAACCAAGTGTGATGTTGTATAGTTAGAGAAACACTCACTAAGTCCCAACAACTCTATTTGTGTTTCCTTCTATTTGGTCTCCTCCAAAAGCTTTGGCCATTCCAAAATCTGATATTTTTGGATTTAACTTTTGGTCAAGTAAAACATTACTTGCTTTGAGATCTCTGTGAATAATCCTCAACTGGGAATCTTGGTGTAGATACAAAAGCCCTCTGGCAATCCCAACTATTATGTGGAAGCGTTGGGGCCATTGCAGCAATTTACCTTTTACTTTATCTGTGTTTTTTTTCACAAAAATATGTTGCTCAGTATTAGATATACAAGAGGAATAAGCTGCAAAATATGACTGATATAGCGATATTCAGTAAATGTATTTTGTAGCCACTTCTGGAAGAAGAAAATAAGAAAAAGAAATGTAACTAAAACTAACTTATACAAGTTAACTTATAATTTTTGATAAATTAAATGAGAGAATATATATAAATTAGTTTCTACATAAGCTAATTTTAACTTCTGTAGAATGTTTGTTTTCTCTCCAAAAAGTGCTCGTGGGAAAGGTGTCTATATGCATTTTTCAAATTACATACCAAACAGGAAGATGTCTAGGCTGCCATTGATCAGGTATTCATAAACTAGTAACTTTTCTTTTCCTTGAAAGCAACAACCAAGGAGCTTTACAAGATTTCGGTGTTGAAGCTTTGCTATCACATTCACTTCTGTCATGAACTCAGTGATTCCTTGTCCAGAGCTTTGTGAAAGTCTCTTGACAGCAATTTCTCGATCATCCACTAATTTTCCCTGCATAAGTGCATTCATATAATTTCAAAAGATGTTTTCCTAACAATACATTTCTTGACTCTAGTTGTTTCTTCTATGTTAAGTGGTTAAATATTGAAGTACCTTATATACAGGTCCAAAACCACCCTGTCCAATCTTATTGTTCAATGAAAAATTGTTAGTGGCGGTTCTGATTGAAGAAAGATCAAACAAAGTCACATCCAGAACACGTAGCTGTCTTTCAATGTTCTCTTTTGTCTTTGATTTATCTGAAAAAGGAAGAAAGGAACAAACTATTCAATAATGAACTGATCTAAATTGTCTGTGTGTGTAGCAGCAATGTTCCTTAGGACTCTGTATATGACAAAATGCAAAATAAAAGCATTCCACTAATTGCACCAACTGTGATAGATATTAGCTTTAGTTGTATCTGTGATGAGGCAGAGGTCCTCATGGTTGACATTGATCAAACTCATAAATAATCAGGGGCTGCAATAATTATTGATAATTCACATAGCTTTCAAAAATTTTGAGATTGTTTTTATGTTCATTATCAATAAATTCTACTACCATGAAATTATGTCAAAGAGACACTGAATAGAACCCTGCTATAAGGTAATTTAACCAAGATTCCAAAGGATTTCAACAAGATCAATAACAGCAGAATTTCCGTTTAGACTATAATATATAGAAATGTTCACCTATAATTGCAGTGAAATGTGAGAGAATAGAAGAATAATTTTACCTGAAATGTTCCTTCTGTAGACAGAATAAATAGCTAGCATCACTCCAAAAGTTGCAGCAATGGTTACAAATATTATTGTAGAGTTCTTCTTGTGACTGATAGACTCTTCACAGTTGAATTGGATCAAATAAAACAACATTGGTTCAATTCCATATTGAAGGACCAACCTTAAACTATCCCACAAAAGATTGAAACTCGGAAGACACAAATAATTAAAAAATAAAACTGCAAAAGTATTTACCTAATTTTGTAGGATTGAACCTTAGATATAGGCGCTGCCCCATTTCTGGATTTGAATAGAGTTTGATGTCAAATAAATCACCCAACCACAAGACACAGCCACTGCCAGCTCCACTTATATTTGAATTGGTATATGCCATGCAGGAACAATTATTCAAGCACTTGGCTCTGCATTGTTTTAAATCAATAGTCTCATCCACAAACGTATATTCAGTATCCGGCACTTTTAAACCATCCATGAAGAAAAAACCATCACCCAATTTGTCTTCACAGTTAAGTGGATGTTGGAGGACACATCCTTGGGACCATTCCACTGAGTTCCACTTCTCAGGCGACTTAGGCTTGAACCCTTTTAAACAATCACACATTGCTGACGCAGAAGTGGTGCAATAAGTATTGGCTCCACAAACTCTATAATGATCACAGTAATCTTTTGGCATTGTTGAATACAAAGTCCATGTTTTCTCTGACCATACATAATATTGATGTTCTTGAGAAGTTTGATTTAGTTCCACTTTTGTTACTAAACTAGTTTTCTTGAGGCTCCATCTGAAATAAACCTCTTCCTGGTTAGAGACAAATTCATAATGGTAAATGGTATTAAGTGGCCTTCCACTGAAACGCAAACCATTCCACGGCCCATGTCTATAGTGCTTTTTTGGTCCCTTCATCATATACATCTCAGGATAAGGATGAAGAACAATGCCCCAAGATAAGTCTCCAGGTGTCGGATCATCATAACTCTTCCAAGCTTTAAGGAAAACACTGAAATTTCTTTTGAGGTCCCATCCAAGCTTCATTCCTGGCAGCATTGTATTAGATGGATGATCAAAGCTTTGCCACAGATATGCTTCTGCCTCCGCTTCATTTTCATCTCTTATCACAAGATTGCCAGAGTCCAAGAGCTCTGCTACTGGATTCTGCGCCTTTTCTTCAGAACTTGTGCACCAAACAACCGTGTTGTTTTGTGTGAGGAACAAATTTCCAGAGCTGTTTAGTTTCAAGATGGTTGAAGAGTCGTTGATTGAGATGGCACTGTTTGCAACCCATACTATGTTTTGTAGAGGGATATTCTTGTACCAGATCCCGAGGTAGGTTTTGTTGGGATGTCCTAGGTTGAAGAAACCGAGTTCAAACATTCCACCGGGGGAAACTAAGGTCTCTCTGTTACTGAGGAACTGGGATTGTGTAAGGGATGAAGTTTCTGCAGCCATGAAGACTGTTTCGGAATCTAAAAACAGTTTATGAACAATGCAACTTATTAGGAAAGTAATAAACTTCATTGAGTACTAAGCTTGCCAGTTAGAGCTTAACACAGCGTTCTGGAGGACTAAGAACACCGAAACCACTGAATATTTTTAGAGGGCTTAACAAAATTTATAATGCACAAGCTATAATAATGACGTCAAAATTTTTGGGTATTCTCTATCTCTTTATGAAAACCAATAAGATGGCATCATCAGTGGTGAGACTAGCACAATTTTCTTTAACTCCAACGCGTACATTTCATACATGTAAATAGATATTTGTTGGTGATATGATAAACATCCAATAAAGGTCATACGCGAGATTAGATATTTGTTGATGATCTAATACAAGTTCAATAATGGATAATGCGATAAGTCCATCAAAGACTCTGATATATACAACTAGTTTAAACCTTGTAAATCAAGGTATTCCTTGATGCCGTTTTCCATCTTTGACTTTGATAATTTAAAGTTGAGACTTAGTCTTTAATTCGGCTATTATTTTCCCTTTTTTCACAGTTTTATTTTTCTTTTAAGTATTAATGTGAATGTAAAAGTGAACAAGTTGAAAACAATAGAAATATAATGCCACTTTCAAGATCAAGTGTACTCATATGTTTGAAAAACTCACTAATTCATAAAGACGTTTTCTCGGACCCTATATAAACTTTTCCATGAAACCATTTTGGTTGCTCAAAATAACAAAATTTCTTTCTTTCCTAGAGCATTCAACACGTCCAAAACCAGTTGAGTAGTTGTTATAAATAGACCACAATAAATGATAGCTTGTGAGTGATGGTTAATGCCTATACGAAAAATTTTAGTGAAACTAAGCTAAGGAGCATGCATTAGTTTTTCTAATGAATGGATTATAATCAGGTCTTGTCAATAGACTATTCTTAAACGTTTTGCTGTGGGCATGGAACAGGGAAGATCTTTCAACACTTGTTAAAGCTCATTTTCTTTTGAGTAACCAATGCGCCAAGCCTATCTTTGACATGTTGAGATTTTGAAAGACTTTTTGTACTGTATATATGGCTGAAGACCCTTGTTCCTACTAATAAAGACTTATAACTTAGATATGCATAGTATCGGTTACTGGATAACTGGTATTGAACAACCTACGACTAACACGACGATCCTCACATACTTCAAGGACCATGAGGTGGGAAACCGGGTACCACCAATGGACATCTCCAAATGCCGGCTGAGGGCATTCGAATGTCACAAGACTTAGAAAAAACTAGCTAGCTTCATAGGTAAGTTGGTCAATTAGCCTTAGGGCTAATGAGCCCATAATTGTGGTCCATTTGAATAGGACTTATGATCAACAAGGTACACCTCTAAATATTATTTTAATGATAGTTTGACTCATTTTTGCATTTAATACACATTTGACCAAGTGCTGACTTGAGCATCGGAGAATTTTTTGCAGACATCCCCCATTCTGTGATAGAAGGAGGAGACTTGGAAAACGAATACTAGTAGTGGTGTTGTTCGGTTTCTGGATATGAAACCCAACCCAGACAGCTACTCACACACTCACAACAATGAATTCAATTGTAAAAGAATGGTATACTGGTATTCAGTGTAACAGAGTTCAATGTACAAACAATATACGGGAGCCTAATCCCCCTCCACAGGACAAAGTTCCTGTCTATACAACTAACATCCAAAAGCCCCTAAAACAAGGTACAAAACTACAAAACTCTATTTATACAATACCTAACTTCTTACCACTCCTAACTGCTAAAACAGTTAGGAGATTAACTCTTCCTCCTCTCATAAACTCTCTACTCCCTAAAATTACCCGTCGCCTGATCATCAACCTTGTCCTCAAGGTTGAAGTCTAGGTATTGGTCTTTGATAGTTAGGACATCTTCCCAAGTCGCTCCATCTCTACCTCTTTCTTGCCATTCAACTAATATTTGTTGCACCTCTTCTTCCCCCTGTTGTATCTGCCTTCTCTCCAAAATTTTGATTGGCCAAAAAGTTGGCCCCTCCACCTAAGTGTCCGAGTGAGAAAAAGACAGTGAGAGAGAGATTACTAGCTTAGCAAACAATATGTCTCTGCCTCAGTTGATAAAGAAAGTCAACTTTGCAATTGGATCCCAAAACATTTAGGGTGTTGTATCAAATGGTTACGAAGAGCTCGCAGAAGATGTAGAGTAGACAGTGGCCCAACTTTCCACATGAAGAAAATCACGGGGTAAAGGATCAATCAGCCCTGTCCATACTGTACCGAGCCGTTGACGAGTCTGGCTTTGAGAAGATAGTGAATGCTAAATCTTCAAGAACAACATGGCATATTCTAGAAAAAGTTTACATAGGCGATAACCATGTAAAGTAAGTTAGACTTCAAACTCTCAAAGGCGAGTCTGAGAGTCTAAGAATGGAGAGTAAAGAACGAGTGGCCGAGTATATATCTCGAGTGGAAGTAGTAGCGAATCAACTCAAAAGAAATGGAGAGTAGTTGCATGACAGTTGTATTGTGGAGAAGATCTTAAGGTCACTGGCTAAGGACTTTAAGAATATGGTGTGCGAAATTGAAGAATCCAAGGACTTAATCATGCTTTAGGTTGAAGAGCTTGCTGGGCTTTTGGAGGCTCACAAGTAGCGGAGGAGAATGTTGTTTGAACCACTTGATTAGGTACTGCACGTAAAACTTGACCTAAAGGAAAGTTCTAGGAACACCCAAGACTGAGGTGGTCCTGGGGAAAGAGGTTGTGGATGAGGACATGAGTTGAGGGCATCTACTGATGGATGTCAAAGCTTAGGACATAGATTTTTCTTTCACTTTTGTATTTTGATTTTTTTTAGAATAGGTTGAATTTTGATTGTCGGTGTCTATGCTTGGCTTGGACACTGTTTCTGAAAATGGTTTGATTGAATGAAATGCATGATGAGTCTATTTGATTATGATTGGATGTGGATGATGATTGAGTTGTGTTGCATGTTGATATCCAGGTGAATGGTTCACTAGCTTATGTGAACAGAAGTGTGGTGATTTATGATTGTGGTTATGATACTAAGCAGGGTGTATGAATGAATGATGTGTGAGAAAGCATTTTGTCTGAGGTATTGAGCTCCAGAGTATTCATTGATGTATGTACTGTTCATATGGAAGCATGAATGATATTGCCTGAGTCTTGATAATTGATTTAATTGCATGTTTATGTCATATGATCAAGGCCATGTTTGGAAGCCCTTACTAAGCCAAATTTTCGCCCAAAATGATTAGAACCATGTGTTCTACCCTTTTTGAACCTTGGCCTTAAACAGGATGAAAACCCTTGATTAGAAATATTTACCTTGAGTTGGGTTGAGAATAATTGCATGGTATTGAAAAGGTTCAAGTTTGGGGTTGTTGGGGAAAATTGAAAAACAAAAGAAAGGCATTGAGCTCAAGTGTTGAATGAAAGAAAAGCATGAGAATAAGAAAGAAGAAAAGAAAAAGCATGAAAGATGAGCTCAATGTAAAACAAAAGAAAAGGGAAGAAGTAGGGAATGAGAGAGATTGGTGAAAAAGAGAGTTTGTACTTGAACTTTGAATGTTAAAATAGCTCTCTTAACTCAAGGATTTTGTGCTCCAGAAAAACCCATTTTTCTTGTCAGCCTAGCCTCATTATAAGCCTTGAAAAGTCCTTGTGATGGCATGTGAATAGTAGAGAGTTGGAGTATCCTCTTAAACACTTGAGTGATTGAGTGATTGAGTGATTGAGTGATTGAGTGAAACACTTGCTTGGAAAGAATTGATAAATCCCATGCTTACATCTATGCTTAGTTTATTGATCATTCATAAAGTATAATATCTGTTGGAAAATATGTGATCATGTGAACTGAATTGAATTAAAAGCATGCATGCATCTTGATTAGATTCCACTGAAAATCTGAATTGAGTAGTTCTTGTCATAAGGAAAATGAATTTTTGGATTGTTGAACTATTTTGATAAAAAGTGGAAAGCCAAGTTTTGTCTTGTTTGCTTGAGGACAAGCAAAGTTCTAAGTTTGGGGTTGTGATAACGGTCTAAAAACCGTTATTTTCATGCTTGAATTTGATATCAAAACACACCCTTTGTGGCTTAGAATGAGCTTAGAATCAAGTAAAAACAATTAGTTGAGTCACATGAGAGTCAAAAGCTGTTTTTAGAGATATTATGCTTGTTTTGCATTGTTTTGCAGGGTTTGATGGGAATTGAAGATGGAAGTGAAGTAGAAAGGTCTTAGACTCAAGAAAGAAAGAGAAAAAGGAAGAAAAGAAAAGTCTATGCACCGCTTAGCGTCAAAAAGCACTGTTAAGCGTCCTATTCAAGGGGCAAGTCACTGTCTAGCGCCCAGGCGTTGAAGCTGAGCGGTTCTGCGATTAGAGGCAAACCGCTCAACGATGAAATAGACCACTGAGCGGTGGTGCGATTAAGGGGAAACCGCTCAGCGGCCAAATTAGGCGCTGAGCGGTTGTCTGTTGGGCTTAGGCTTAAATTCTGTTACTTTTCTGTATTATAAATAGCCCCAGTGCGACCTTCAGAGTATTCTTTTGGCAGAGAGACGTCCAGAGCTATTCTACACTCCTTGGAGGCGGTTCCTTGGATACTTAGGCTCCAATCTACCAAATTTAGGGTTTATTCTTCTATTATTTCATTTAATTCCATCTAGTTTCACCATGTCTATGGTGAACTAAACTCTTTGTTGTTGGGGAACAATGTAATCTTTTGAAACTCTCTTTTATTGAAATTCTTATTTTATTTATATGCTTGCATATGCTTTAATTATCAATTATTGTTGGGTTTCTTATCTATGCTCAAAGCTTTTATCGTTTAACTCATTCGATATAAAGATGTTTGCCTTTGTCGATACGGGGACGTACGGGGAAGTCATGAACTGATAGGGAATTCCTTGATTAAGAAATACCACCTAGGGATAGGGGTAGGACGATCAATTGTATTTTGCTTATGTGATACATGCATTGCTAATTGCTAAGGGAGACTAGGGATAGTAAGCCAGTAATTAGTAGTAGGCTCTTCTCACCGAGGGATCGGGTTTAAGGTAGACTAAGAAAGTTTGCATGACAATTAGATAATAAAGCAAATTTAATAAGAAGAGTAGATAAAAGAGAGTGGATAAGATGAAATTGTAAACCCCAACAACTCCATTCATCCATATCTTTTTCTTGCCAATTGAATCACTTGCATTTGCATGTTTATTTTTGTTCCTTGCATTCAACCCACAAGATTTATTTCTCTAGAAGTCTTATAAGATTAATTTACATGAAAGTTAAGGCCTAAGAGTCCTTTGGGAAAATGATACTCGGACTTACCCGTTTTATATTACTTGATAACGATCTGGTACACTTGCTAGGGACTTAACACCTATAAACTTAAATTTTTCATCTTTTATTCGACTTTGCATGTGCATCATCCCACATCAAGCTTCTTTCAACTAGATTTGGATTCTTCATTTTCTTCATGATGGCCATGTTGTCTTTCACCTTAACTAAACTTTCTAATGCTTTGGTTGACTTGTTCTTTGTTCTGCCTAACTTCTCAGTAATCTTGACTAACTTATTTCTGACCTTAAGCCACTTATAAAAAATCTTGACCGACCCCTAAACAACATTGGCCGACTTCTTGTTTGAAATTTTACTCATAAGAGTTTTTGCTATCTCAATATTCGAGCTTCTCATACCCTGGTTCTTCTCGACATCTTCATTTTCCTCTTTTTCGTTTTCATCTAGTTCAAGATTACTAGATGTTTCCTCCTCCTTATCAACAACCGTCTTCTTCAGCTCCTCAAGCTTAACCCTTTGTTTATTCATAATCTCATTAGCTTCATCCAAAAGCCTTTATATCCACTAAATCTCTTCATCTTTTTGTCTGAGTTTCTTCTCCAAGGTTGTCTTCTCCATATTTGTCGCACCATTTTCTGAGATAAATTCATCCATTGTTGGGATCGAGCTCTCTAAGTCCATACTCTACATCCAAGCTCTTTGGCATCAACAAGATTCCACATACTTCCTTTGTATCTTCAGTAAGGATATTTGTCTACCTTTTTGTCTCAGCCTGGCAATACTTTGCAATGTGGTCAACCTCACCACAATTGTAGCATTTACCTTATCAACACTCATTTAATGTCCATGCTTCCCACACTTGAAGCATTCCACTTTCGACTTAGACTGATCTCCTCAGCCACGTTCACCTTATCATCGACCTCTGCCTCCAGGACCTTTGCTCTAAGTATTTTGAGTTCCATTCGAGTCAAACTATGCTTGTAGTGCTTGATTATCGGGTTCCTTCTTTTTCTTTTTCTTTCTCAATTTGTGGGCCTTTAATGACCCAACTAACTCCTTCAGAGTGAGAGTTGATAAATCCTTTGTCTCTTAAATATTGATCACGATACTTTCAAAATCATTTGTGAGATTTCTTAAGATCTTTTCCATAACCCAGTTAGGAGGCATTTCTTCCCTATTTATCTCTCTCATAAAATCCTCCAGCACTCACTGTTTTCCTCATGGGTTTTGACTCTTTTTCCTCTTGGTAATCAGAGCATAAAGTTTTGATACCAATTTGTAGAAAATAAACGTGACACACACTATTTACTCTTTAATAAACGTTATCCTTATACCATTTGAGAAATTTATTGAAAATAATAGAGTCATTGATAATATCAGATGAAGGAGAATCCTAGTAGGTGATTGTGAGGGAGGAGCAGTTTGAACAACAACAACAAATCTAAGAGAATGACCATGTAACGCATAACACCTTCCAATCTTGTGGCCTAGCCTGTCACAATGGTCACACTTGTGATGTCTTTTCCCAGCTTGTGAGAGTGATGATGTTGACATGCTAATGCATATGAATAATCAACATAAAGAGGTGTATCATCGATGAGTCAACAAAAAGTGTATCATCGATGAGTTTATTAGGTACACACAAAATAATGGAACAAGTAGAAGTCAAAGTGGGTACACTAGGTGAATCCAAAATTTGATAACGGATATAGGAATATTTATGAGCAAGGCCATGTAATGCCATTATCATGAAGAACTTTGATTATTGCTCTATTTCTTAAATAGGAGTAAAGGAAATAAGCAATAATATATTAAATTTATGAAAAAGAGTATGAATTTTACCTATACAATCAACCATAGAATCCTAATGTCGATGAGCAACAACATTGAAAAGATATGATAGACACCATAAATACGTTGAGCATCATGGGTGTATATGGTGTGTTCCCATATTTCAAAGCACATGTTTAATAGGAATGAAAATTTTATTTTAAAGAAGAGTGAAGGGATTTAAACAAAATTAAATATTAAGTTTATTTTAAATATAATGAGAAAAAATTATCGTCTTAATATAAAATTTTTAATTTCCTTAATTTTAATTCATCATAATAATTAAGATAATTAAACAAATATTTGATTTTTGGTAATGATCTGTCAAATTTATGAAACAAAATAGTAAAAGTTCTTTCAAGATTAATTATATAAACCTTAAATTTATTTTAATAAAAACATGTAAAAATACAGTGAGTTATTTTAATTGTTAAAAATGTAGGAACAAAACTAACAAAAATTAAAACCTTTTATATTAAGAATATAATTTCTTACTTATTTTACTAAAAATAAAATAAACATTTATTACACTAACTACTAATTAGACTCTATGTACAATAAAAGCGAATACTATTTAAGAAAAGAATTAGTTGATATACTGTTTAAGCCAAGTTTTATTCCCCAGTTTTCGCCAACAGACAACCGGAATCAATTCCAGTGGCTACGGATCATTCGTCACTCATTCCCTCCCAAATAGTATCATCCTCACTGTATGGAAATCTGTTTCTAGAACTTAAGTACGACCTGTTACAAACAAACTTAACTTTGTTTTTCACTTTATTTTAATGTTTTGGAAGGTTTATGACGTGAAACACCTGTCATTGTCTTCACAAAGAAGGAGGTTGACCCTTTGACTCATATCTATTACATTTTATTTCAACAAAATAAATATCAATTTTAAAATGTCATTTCATCATCATCTTGCAATAAAATATGCCTCGTTATCCAAAGTGGTTGATATAATTGTAATTTTAAGGAATATAGCAGTATAACTAGAATAAAATAAATAAAGATGATTTTATTGAACAATTTTCATGCTATTTATCATTTTAAACACGAAATTGTTAGTATTCTTCTGTAAAAATTTTAATAAACATTCTAAGCTTTTAACTTGAAGGTATTAGTCGTCTTTAAGGGTATTTTTTCTTTCTAACAAAATAAGGGTTTTTCCTACCTAAGACACACATTTAAATCATAAATGCGTTAATAAATAATAAATACGGTAACTAATGAATGTAACTAGTTATCTCATAAACTGTGATATTTATATCATTTGTGGACTTCTTATTTAGATAGGTTTAACTCATGTGACTATTTATCCTAACCAATTGTTAGTTAATTAAATGGGTTAATCATACTTTAACCGTAGGGTTAAGTATTCTACTTTGCTATCACATATGCGGACACTTAGATGCTGGATTATAACATGCGGATTGATTACACCTAAGCATAAATAGTCCACGTGTACTTAACCAGGTGTATTCACACATGTAAGAAATATTTCTTAGTTGACTGATATGTGAACACATGGCTATATAAAGACTAGTACACCATATGTCTTCATATACATATGATATAGTCACAAAATAATTTTTCATCTAGTTTAAATTAAATAAATATTTTATACATAAAGGAAATAAAAAAAATCTAATACATTGGAATAACCATAAAATATAATCATTATGAAAACACAAATTTAGTTATAAACAACTAAGAGATGCATCACATTTTAAGTAAAATATTAATATGTAGAGAGAGATAGATATCACATAGGAATAAAGAGAACTTGTAAATTAAAAAGAAATGTAGGGAATGTAGTTTGAAATAAAATGATTTATGATTTTCAACTTATAATTTTATAATTTAATATGAATGTTACTTTGATCTATTTCATTAAAAAGAAATTCTTAAACAGGAAGAAATCAAAAATATGTTTAGTTATCAATTTTTTTTTAAAAAAAAAAAACTTGATAACTAATTTTAGGAACCAATTTAAAAATCAATTTATAATAATTATAAACTTTTTGAAATAATTTTAGTTATCAATAATTTTTAATTTATATATTAATATCTAACTTGATCATTATAATGATTATTTATCTTTGTCATTGGATCATTATTCACAAATTTTCTTATATATATTGGATATAATATAGTATTATATTGTTTTTTTATTTACATATTTACATATATAGCTGAACGTTAGTATAATTTGAAATTAATTAACCATGGTAGGTAAACTGATTCTATTATGTAAAGGTGATATAAAGTAATAAAATTTCCGAACTCAATTCCTATCTCCATAAAAAGGTGCACATATAAACATCAAGGTAATAGAGAATAGCATCAATTTATAAAAGAAATGTGAAAGATTAATTTTTGTCCCCGAAGAATAAATTTCCGTAAAATGCACTACTCCTAAACATTAAATGCAAAAGCACAGACACAGAAAAATTTCTCTCGTACACAAGCATCTCGAAGGAATTAATCTCAACTCAGATAAAGCCAAACTCCAATATTGATTCCATCAGCTTTGTAATGGCTCATGGTAGGTAATTCACTGAGGATTAGGAGGACGACTATTTGCAGCACAGACCCTAGAGCCCCACTCAAGCAATTCTTTGCTCGTATCATCCTTGTGAACAATCACCTCAATGAAACATAAGCAATCTTTCTTCTCTCCTGTTGCTGTCTGAATTGCTTCAATAAGTTCTTCCTCGCATGTCACCTGAAATAAGTGAGTACAAACAAAGTCTCACATAAGATAAAATAAGAGATAAATATGAGTTTATATACATTGCTAAAAGACCTTTTGGAGTATCAAAAGCAAAACCGTGATAGCTTAATCCAAAATGTACAATATCATGGAGATTTATGTGCATGCATAATGAACTAAGAATTTAAAGTCACTTGAGAATCTCACCTTACTTGTCCAGCATTTCCCGTCACCATTGTGGATTGCATCAATCAAGGCAGTGTAGTTCCAGTTCTTAATCACATTGTATGGCCCGTCATGAATTTCAACTTCAATGGTGTATCCACCGTTGTTTATCAGGAAGATGATGGGATTCTGCTCATTTCGTATCATTGTGGAGACATCCTGAGCTGTCACCTGCAAACAAGTTTAACAAAATGCATTATAATTAGCTCAAGAATTGTTGAGTAAGGATAAAAAATTTTGACTTCTTATAGCAGACCATGAGGGAGTGAAAATTGTAAATTTATCGGAGTGTAACCAAGAAAAAACAATTTCCTTTTGATTGAAGTGTGCTTAGATAGTTACGAAAGGCAAACCTGAAAGCTTCCATCACCAATGCAAGAAATCACACGCTTTGGACGAACAGCCTGAGCATAACCAAGAGTTGCACCAACAGACCATCCAATTGAACCATATTGCATTTGGAACTCGTACCTGTCAACAAACCTTCTCTTCAAAACTGAAAACAAACGCTAGAATGAAAACTAAAATGGCAAACACCAATCACACTGGACGTGCTACTCACCCACATCCTTTTGGCAACTTCAGCTTTTGGCAGTTAAACCATGAGTCCCCTGTCTCAGCAATCACAGCAGTCTCACCAGACAGCATTTCTTGAACATGCTTAAACAGTATATTAACCCTTAAAGGCTCTGCTGGTTCAGCCTTCAGAGGCTTTCCATCAGGGACAAATATCCTGGCATAGTTTTCATATGCAGTGTTGTTATGCTCAAGACGCTTTGCAAGTGCTGTGAGGAAGTCCTTCATGAGGATACACCCAAATGCAGGTCCATTTGAGATCACAACCCGGTCAGGCTGCACAATGATGGCCTTCTCCTTCTTGAGAAGGAGAGAGTACCCTACTGAACTGTAGTCATTGAAAATGGGGCCAGCAAACAAGTATGCATCTGCAGATTCCACAATCTCAGCACAGAAAGCAGTGCTCACAGCTCCCCAGAATGTGCCAATGAAGTGCGGGTGGTACTCAGGTACTAGTCCTTTGGCTGATGGCATCACAGCAAATGGATAGCCACATGCATCTGCAAGATCAACAAAAGCCTCACATGCCTTAGCCACCCTCAGTTTTGGACCACCCACCATTACAGGCTTCACTGCCTTGTTTAGAAACCCTGCTGCTGCCTCCACTGCTGCCTCCAACCCTAGCTTGTTACTCAATCTGTAACAGTATAACACCCATCAATAAAGAAAACCACTGAGAAAGAAACATATACATCTATTATCATCATCTCCCCTTTCTAAAAGAACTTACAACAAACATTAGCCCTTCAAGAATAAGAACAACCTCATGCTATCAATTTAAACCTTCAATCTAACTAAAGTGACTGGTAAATTTCCCTTTAAGGAATCAGTGTCTCACAAACCAAGTTGAGTATTCAATCAAAAGAATATGAAAAATCAAACCTGGGAGAGAGAGAAAATGGAACTGGTTCACGACTGAAAGTGGGGTGAGGAATGCCAGGCAAGTTACAGCTTATGCTTATGTAGACGGGCTTGCTTTCTTTCAAACAGGTTGAGATTGCAGTATCAATCATTTCATGAGCATCCTCTATGTTATTCACCACAGCCTATCAAACCATACACTAAAATCATTTAGCACAATCAGACATCAAGAAAGTTAAGAAATAAAACTTCATTTTCTTTACTTCAGTTATATTAAAAGAATATTTTTACTTTTAAATGTAAAATAAACTGATATACATTAAATAAAAAAATTAAAAATATTAATACTTTATTATGTTAGAAAGTTGAATACAATATGTCTAATCACACACTAACGTAGTATATGTTTCTTCCTTTCTAGCATAAGTAAAATATTTCTTTAAATCATATTTATGATGATGTCTGATTGGCTGAAAATAGAAAGCAGGCAAATTAAGAAAATGAATGTTCTCTTTAATTAAATGCTAAAGACGCTATTATGATTATTGCATGTGTCACGGATCTAAATAATTTTATTCAAATACCCCAACTTTTCTGATAAATCAATCGTATTTATGTAAAAAAATATATATATATACAAAAACACTGTAATTTAAATAGAGTCACTAGACCAGAATAAAAAAAATATATTGTCTGATAAATTTCAAGCAAAATTTTGAAAAAACAGCCAACTTTATTATGATGGTCGTAATAAAATTCAGACTTTTATGCAGAATTTCGAGGTCATGCGTAGTACATAATAATTAAACAAAAGATTTTATTAAAAGAACCGGTTTTTTCCACAGTAACTAATAAAATTAAATAATGAAACATTAGGATGACTGTTAATAAAATTGTGATAATGAATAATGAAACAAAATTATCTCTACATAACAAATTATATATTGTGATACACTAAAAAAGCGATGATATGAAAACGTTATAATAAATAGAAAAAACTTACATTATAATTCAAAATAAAAAATATTTATTCTATATTCGAATATTTATTATTTTTTTATTAAAACCATGATAATTGTAATGAAATAACATGCTAAATATGGAGATAGAAACAAAATGAGGCTGAGATTTTGACCTGGTAGCAGGTAACAGTTTGGAAGCACCTGAGTTCCTGGCTGAAATCCGGCAATCCAATGGTGTGATGCAAGATCCTGTTGGTGCCGAAGTCGTTCGTGTTGGGTCCACCGACGATGCAAATCACGGGAAGGTTCTCACTGTACGCGCCGGCGATTGCGTTGATCACACTCAGGCCGCCCACTGTGAACGTCACCACGCACGCGCCGACGCCCCGGCACCGTGCGTAGCCGTCGGCGGCGTAACCAGCATTGAGTTCGTTGCAACATCCGATGTTGGTGAGTTTGGGCTCGGCGATGAGGTGGTCGAGGAGGGTGAGGTTAAAGTCACCGGGGACGGAGAAAACGTCTGTGACCCCGACCTGGACGAGGCGGCGCGCGAGGTGGCGGCCGAGGGTGGCCTCGGTGGAGGTGATGGCTGTGGCGGGGAGGGAGTTCTTGATGGCTGAAGCGGTGCCGTTGGGGACATTGCCGACGTCGTTGTTGGCGGGCTTAGTAGAGTCGAGGGAGCCGATGCTGTCCATGGGTTTGTTTGAGTTTGATGAGGTTAAGGTTGTGTGTGTTGATGGTGTGAGAGAGAAAGAAGAGGGTGTGGGAATTTATAAGGTGGTGTAATAGTGAGAGGAAGAGAAGATGGTGGGTTGCATTACAAGGGGCGGTTTTCGGGTTTTGCATGTTGGAATGATATTACTGCTCTCTCCTATTTTTGCTTTGCACCATGTGATGTCATGTGTGTCTCACTGATTCCAAATTCAACTTCCGACACATAATTACGGGACTGTTTTTGCTCCCGGTCACTTTTTTTTTTTTTTCTCTTTTTCTTTATGTGAAATTTTTGTTTAATAATTGAAAAGATAAGACTAGAACGATATTTGACCTATTTAATAAGGATAAAATGATTTAAAAAAAATAAATTTTAAAAATAAAATAAAGAAGAATAATATCAACAAAAATTATATAGATTAGTAAAATTACTTTGAATTGAGAAAAAAGTTTCTTTGATTAAAAAGTTATGGTTTTCAGTGGTAATATAATAGCAGAGTTAATAAATGTATGAAGTTTATAAAACTACAAATACATGTGTTTAGTATTTTATGATTGTATTATTTTTATTGTAAGCTAATCAATTTGTCTCCTAACTGAAATTAAATCATAATTAAATGTTAGTGTTTGAATGATTGTGTTTCTCAAATAAAGGGAAACTTGCACGTTAACTACTAATGGTAATATTTATTAATAAAATATTTGTATCAATTATAATTTTTAGTCTAACATTGATTAATGTATATCTAATAAAATATAATTGCAAAAGATCTCATCTAGAAAAAAAATTTATAATGTTTTTATGTTCCAAATCAATATTTTTAGGCTCAATCATTATGCATCTAAGGTATTATTTGTTTTGACACATGAAACTCTGTTATTGTTTTGTCTTTAAAAAGTATCTAAGAAGGGAAAAAGGAATAAGTATTTAAATTCTTTAAGACTTCGACTCTTAAGTAATTTGGAACTATTATGTGTGATAAAAAGATAAGCCCCTCAGTGGAGGTCTAAAAGAAATGATTGTTTATCTCAATGGAGGACTTAAGAGACCAATGCTTTGTTTAAGAATCTAATTATCAGCTCCACGGTAGGTACCAAATGTGATCTTACCACAATCTTGAGCATGGATCTACAGACAAGTGACAAGATTTTAGTGATGGTTTGAATGCTATTGATGATCCGAATTCAATCCCTTGTTTTTTAAAAGGGGATCCACCAACAAAAACCTCTTCGATGCTTAAGTCAAGAAGTGAGTTTAAATCTTTATGAATATAGTAATGAATATGATTTATTATTAAGTATTCCTCAGAGAATATTAATTGTATTTATAGGATCAACACCCTCCTGCACCTATGTTATCATTAGAATAATATTGACCTCGAGTATATAATATCAGAGTAGTTAATAACAACATAATGATACCTCATTATAAATAAACCATAATACCAAATTATCGAGATTAATGTAAGTATTGTCTCACTATACATAAACTTGGTCTGTTCGAGAATAAAAAGACTTAATGAACCTTATTGGGTCGTGCTATTTAGTATGTCTGTTAGATAAGTATGAACATAATGGATTATATTAATATTAAACAATCAAATTAGTCTACTAAACAAATAAAATGAGCTAATTTGATTATGAAATTATCTAAATGTACATGTTTTAAACAAATTGAGGTTTGACAAATTATATCATGTTGGCACGAATTCGTAATAAAGAAGACATGTCATACTGAAGCGAAGTGGTATTAACTTTAGACGATTCTTTTTTTTTTTTTGCAAATTTAAAACGACTTTGTTAATTATCTTTATGAGTTAAAAACAAAGTCTCAAGACATGTTTATCTTATGAAATATATTATAGTTGCCGATGTTGTAACAAATTCTATAATGTACTGAAGTCAAATGAATTTTATATTATACACTCATGCCAACGTTACAAGATTTGTCCAACATCAACTTTTTTTTCTAAAACGTGCACAATTTTAATAATTTTGGATCAAATATTTTCTAATAAAAAATGCCAAAAAAAAAAATCAAGACATAAATTACTGGAATTTTCATTACTTTTAATTTATTTTTTTTATTGATTTCATATCAGAAAATTGATATATTTTTTATTTTGTTTTGTTATTTTTTATGAAAAGTTGTGTTAAGTAAGTAATGGATGGCTTTCCTTCAATGGCAAAACCAGAGTTGAACCCAACGTTGACAATGGTATCGTGTTTCATATGGATCCTCTGAATGTGATTCCCGTTTGTTTAATTTCAATCGAAAAATTGGGAAACAGAAACATGTCATTTTATTTAAGTTGCTTTTTTTATTAATGTGTGACGAGAAAAAAACATGAAATAATTAATTTATTATAGTGTGTCTATATTATATATATATATATATATATATATATATATATATATATATATATATAAATTGTCCTTAAATATTTAAATAATTCTAGATATGAATATTTAAATCAAAAGAAAGTATTTCAAAATATCTATACATATAAATTCGATTATTAAAACAACATCTTTTATTCATCCCTTCGTTACAAATCCTTTAGTTAAATTACTCTTATTATTTGCACGTGGATAACAGGTATTTTATACTCATTTATAATCGGTAAGATGCATAGTTAAAATTAAAATTTAATTTATATTTTATTAAGTTAAATTTAATTAAAATTATATTTTAATTTGTATTTAATTTAATTTATATTATATTTTATATTCTTTTATAATTTTATTTTGAAAATTTATAAAATATGTATTTTTAAATATTTGTAGATATTCAGAGATACCTATATATATTTTAAAGTATTCATGAATATTTTTAAATGAGTATCTAACGAATAACAAGTAGGCATTATCTGTGTTCGTATTCGACCCAACCTATTGTCATCCATATTCATAATATATTTAACTCATCAAGTAAATGTTAAACCATCAATATAAATATTTAGATAACTTTGAAATTATTGCATTAATTGGGTATTCACTACTGCAAAAAAGACTTTCCACAATATTGATTGAAGACGTTAATAAGTCACTATAGTAAAAAAAAACATACAGCGACAAAATTGTAATTTCTATGAACTTTTTAATAAATGTTGTCTAATTAAAAGTAGAAATATGACCAATTATATAGAGAACCGTTGTGAAAAGTGGGAGAGACAATAGGGAATCATCATTAAAACTTTTAAAAACAATGACAAATATATAGAGAACCATCATCAAATGTGCAATATTTTTAATAAAAAAAGATACGATTTTTCTCCCACACGAGTTTAATATCAGTGTTTTCGTCTTCTCTCTGCACTTTCATTTTCTACTCCCCTCATACTTTCATCTTCTCTTCCCATTACCTTTTTAATTTCTCTTCCCCTTGCATCTCACAATCGTCATTAAAACTAGTGGTGAACCTCCGTAAGCCTTTATGAGTCGCGAACAACTCTACAAACATCCTTCAATCATGAAGAGCCTAAGGAAGGAAACATTCATTGCACTGGATATCTTTCTTGCACTTGTAAGTCTTTATTGTGATTGTGATAATGCTAATTCTTACCATTATTTAAGCATCATTTTAGTAGAAAAATCAACTCCTTTCTAGCTTATAACTTGCTTAATCCTCTATTTTCTCATAGTTTTCTAAATAATTGTGTTTTGGGCTACTTTGATGTAACTTCATCACTAATCCCCTTATTTTGTAGCCTAAAATATGCTTGAAAAAACTTCCACCAAAGTAAAGAATTGAAGCAGCCACAAAAGCAAGTAAAATAGCAAAAAGAGAGAATTTTGGAATGTTGTAGTTGGGATACGACTGAGTTATATCTATCTCTGGAATGTTGTAATTGAGGTGCAGCTGGGGTGCAGCTGAGCGCCTGCTCTCTAGAATGTTGTCATTGAGGTGCAGTTGGGGTGCAACTGAGCGCTCTGTCACTAGAATCCTACAGCTTAGCTGCAGTTGAGTGTCAACCCTTTGGAATGCCACGGTTGGGGTGCAGCTGAGGGGTGACGATGCTGATGTGGAAAATTTGGTCTATTTATACCTAAAACGCAAAGGGAAAAGGGGTTTTTGGTTCTTTGGAGGTGTGATTTCACGACTAGAGCTCATGGAGGGCGCGATGAGCTTGTGGGAACATCTCCTCCTCTTCCTTTGGGTCTCTTTCTTCTTCCATCTTCCATGTTTGTAAGCTCTAGGGTTCTCCATGGAAGTGAAGAAACAGATTCATCTTGTTAGGGATTGTTGTAGGTTATGAATTCTTGTGTAATGGATGATTGATTTGATTATATATATGCCTTTTTCATCAATTGCTAGTATTCTTCTTTCCAATCTTAAAGCTTGCATGTAATAGGAATGTTCATGACTTGATTTTGGGGTTTCATGGATTATGGGGACGTAAGATGGAGCCTAGAATTGAAAAAAGAGTCCTTGTGGTCATTGATTCTAGGGATGGAAGATGATTCACAAGTTGTCTTAAGATCCTAGCTCATTAATGTGGGTTTTCTTGTTAGATTTTCCAAGGGATTGGAGTTTAATAAGGAAAACCCAGGCTCTTTCACCTAAGGGATTGGGGTTAGAGTGTTTTAGTGGATTGACTTTAGTAAATTAATGGAGAGGAGGTGAAATTGGGTAAGCACAAGAATGAATTAGGTGAAAACTAACCTTAGCAATGTCATTTCACACTATTTCTAGTCTAATCCATTTCTAAGTGCCTTCAAACACCAAAGTCCAACCGTGTATTATGTGTCATTTTATCTTTCTACACATGCTTGTAAATGGATGTTGTTCTATTAAGTCTAAATGAGTTGTTAGTCACACAATTATCTAGTATTACAAGTCTCTTGGGAAAACGATACTTGGTTACCATGGTTTTATTACTTGAACGATTCAATAGGCTTGCCTACCCAACAGATTGTCAGTATAAGGGAGAAGAAACAAATAACTAAACAAAATAAAATATCCCAAGTAAAGGTTTGGGAATAAAATTTTTTGCTTATCTGTTAGATGTTTGTCTTTGTGCCGTCTTAGGCATTTTCTCAGTGGACGTTTGTCCTCGTACTTATCTACTCTTGAGGTTTGTCTTTAGGTGACCTCGATTAGCTTTCTACTCTATAATCGCACTTACTCCAGACTAGGTGTACCATAGTCATCGTTCTTTCTTGGATCCGGGTACTACAATTTTGGATTGTGATATTCTATTGTACTTGGTCACTAGAAGGTCGAGCTTGTACCGTACTCGATCACTAAAACGATGAGTTTCTTATACCCGGTCACTGACATTTCGTGCTTCTATTGTACTTAGTTACTAAAAAGTTGAGCTGCTACTATACTCGGTCACTAAAGAGCTGAGTGTCTACTGTACTCGGTCACTGAAGGGTTGAGTTGAAATGTTCTCACTAAAGTCTTCATGTATTTACCAAAATATTCTTGTACTTGATGCCAAAACTTCGAGTTGATGTTGTACTTGGGCACTAGATTTCCAAGTTTACTCTTGTATTTTGACATTAGAAGGTCGAGTTTGTCGTAGTACTCAGCCACTATACCAATAAGTTGATTTTATGCTCACTGAGCTATTCATGTACTCATGTATTGGAACACTTAGTTTCTCCTGTATTATGTATTATGCTATTAAGTACTCTTGTGTTAAATCTCATGCTAACATGTTTTATTTTTTGCTTTTGTACTCGGGTCAAGTTGAACACCTAGTTACTCTAGTGTTTGGTTGTTGTATTGTCAGGATTCTAATGTGTTTTTGTATTCAGGTACTGGAATGTCGAGTTCCTTTGTACTCAGACACTGAAAAGTCGTGTTTTAAGGTACACGTCGACTTTTCTCTTTTATGCTAGTGTGTTGTAGTGTCGGGGCTTACTTTGTTCTTCGCTCTTCGTGTACTCGGATACACGATAAACTACTGCTTGAGTGCTTTATTATCCATTTTCTGAGGTGTTATATGGAATCCTAGGACTCCCCTGGTTCTTCGTCTTGGTGTGAGCTATGATATCTGTGTCGACTGGGTTCTCGTTTGAAGTGATGGGATCGTCCACATCATTCTCTCGTTCTATCATAGTTAACTCACTTTGTTCTCTCTAAGTTCGACGTTGAGGGATGGCGAGAGCGTCCACAAGTCCCTCTTGTTCGATGCCAAGTTGTCTTGCGACTTCTACTAGAAGCTTGTTGAGTTGGCGGGCTCTACTACGTCTAGGAATTGTAAGGGTCTTCTTCTCGAGAGTTGGGATGAGGTTGGGGAGACGATTTTTAGTTCTCCAAGCCAATTAGCTTCTGTTGAAGTTCCTAGAGCTTGTGGAGGTCCATGGGAGACTTATGCTTGACTTCGGGTGGTGAACATGGGAAAGTTAGGGTGGGGAAAATTTTTATTGAGGCCCCACAGTAGGCACCAAATCACCTTACTAGAATCTTGAAAGCATGTTTATGGACAGGTGACAAGATACTAACAGTGGCTTTGAAGGCTCCTATTGATCATAAAGGGGCTCCTTGCTATTGAAAGGGATGAGATCCACCTACAAAAAAGACTTTTCGATGCTCAGGTTAGTTAGAGAGTTTAAGATCTTATGAATAAGTATGATTGTTTCTGAAGTATGAATTCCTGGAAGAATGCTAGTTGTATTTATAAGATCAATATGAGTCATGAACATATATTTCTATTATATTGTTCCATAATGAAGAGATTTAATAAATCTTGTTGGATCGTGCTCTTTAATATATATTTATTGGACCGAGTAGGACCATATGGTATAAATGACCAAATTTGAGGTATCTGTATCACACTTTTTACGTGACTCATGCATAATTATGTTGAAAATAAAAATGTAATAAATTTAGATATAAATTTAAAATTAATAATAACTAAATCAACAAGTAAGCCTAATCATGTTGTATTTGGATTTGGGTAATAATACGAAACTGCATTAATCAGATATTAGTTATCTAGATTATGGATTAATTTGGACATATATTTGGACTATAAGTTTGAAGATAATATTTTTTGTCGAAAAAAAAAATTTTAATTTTGAATAAATAAAATAAATATACAAAATCTTTAATAAAAATTACATGTATGTTTTTAATGATTATTTTTTAATGATCTATAATTTTATATAAATTATTAATAAATTTTAATAAAAAATGTCATACCAAAAATAAAATTTAAATTATTTATGAATATTAAAACTTCACTTTTGAAATAAATTGAATATCCACAAAAATTATAATCTATTGTTAGAATTCAACTATTACTATTCATTTTACTAATTTTACTTATTTAAAATTACCTGTTTATACACAAATTTATTTAACATTTTTTTCAAATTGGGTGGAATGATTTTTATTTACTTAATCATAAATGTTAAATGTGTATTTACACACTAGAATTATAATAAGCAATTATATTTAACCAACAGTTATTTTTTCTCTAAATACATATTGAATATATTTTTTAATTTAAAAATTTAATGTGACAATGGTAGGTTTTAGGATCTATATAATGAGTGTTTCCTCACTTTTTTTCCACTCTTTATATTGTTTTTTATATTGTGTAACTTCTAAAAAATATTTTATAATAAGATGTTGAAATTCATTTCAGCATTCTGACAGCTTTTAAAATGTAGAGATGTATTATTCAACTTTTTAATAAATAAATAAATATGACACAAATAAGAGATGTATTATTGAACTTACCTTAACTCACCTAATTTTTGTTCAGTTTCCAAGTGTGCATTTTTTTTCTCTGTTCAATTTTTTACTGTTCTGCTTTCATGTTCCTTGATATTTAATCTATTAAGTTTCATATATTTGACTTATTAAGTTTCATATATAATTCATCAATATTTTATTTTGTAGGCATTTAAACTATTGCATTATTCACAATTCTTCTTCTTATTCGTTTTAAACTATTTATTCATATTATAAAGAATTTATACCTATAGTTTTGATTAGTTAACTATCTTAAAAATAGTTTTAATAATATCTGTTTCGAGTGTTGATAGGATGGATTGTGTCCATTCTTAAATTGTTTATTTTGTTATGCTCCTTTTCCTTTTCCTTGCCTTTTTAGTTGATAGTATAAGATATTTGAATGTTAAAGTTAATAAATGAATAATCGGTACAATATTAATGTAATGATATGTTATCAAAGTCATACTTTAAAGTTTTATTTAGGTTTAATTATCTTTTTAGTGGTAAGTTGGGGCCTGATTTTATGTTTTGTACCCGCTTTTAAAAATGATGTTATTTGGTCTACATATTACGAATTTTGTACAAATTTGATCCCTTCCTGACACTCTTTTCTCTCTCTTTTCTATTTCTCTCACTTTTCCTCTGGTCTCTCTCTTTTCTATTTCTCTCACAACATTATATTTCAATCACTTTCCTGACACAGTCAATATTGTGACACGGTTGATCAGTTCATCATCACTGGAACAAGAATGTATCACCTCTATCGTTCCTTCTTCTCCTTTGGGCGTGGACCAGCAGCTGCATTCTTCTCTACCGAAACAGTCCACATGCCGCTGAAAAGCCTTGTCGGAGCCTCCAAGCACCACCGCGAGTCACCGTTGCTTTTTCATTGACACCACAAAGTGAATCCCGAAACAGAGGCACAGAAAATTGATAGGATCATGGAAAAGTTTGTTGAACGTTACTGTCCAGAGGCCTTTTCTAGTGCTGACACTGCTTATGTCCTTGCCTATTCTGTTATAATGCTTAATACTGATGCTCACAATCCCATGGTGAAGAATAAGGTATGGTCACAGTTCTTATGTTCGTAAAATGATATACAAATAATGATGACAATCACAATGGCTTAATATTTTTTGGTTGTTGAGTTATGCAGATGTCTCCTGATGATTTCATAAGAAATAATCATGGCATTGATGATGGAAAAGATCTGCCTGAGGAATACTTGAAGTCCTTGTTTGACAGAATATCTAGAAATGAAATAAAAATGAAAGAAAATGATGAGGCTCCTCAACAAAAAACAGGTTGTGAGCCCTAATTGACTCTTAGGGTTCAATAGTATATTGAATATTGTGATCCGTAAACGTGGTGAAGAGAATATGGAGACCAGTGATGATCTTATCCGTCATATGCAAGAACAATTCAAAGAAAAAGCTCGTTGATATGAGTATGTTTGTATTTTTCCCTCTCTCTAGTAGTGATAATTTGCCTTCCAAATCTTCTCAGGTTGAGCAAAACATTTAACCTGTTGTTTTTGACACGAAGAATCTGTTGTTGGCTAGAGGCTGTTATGGATCCTGCCATATCCAATATTTAACCGCTTTTTACATGATTCATATCTGTTTGAATTGTGAGGTGTATCTAGCTCAAATTTTCGCCAATTTTTTTACTCTTTCTTTTTCTCTAGTATTTTAATGACAGTTAGATCACGTGTATGCTAATTTTTTAAGTTGACTGGTTAAACAAAAGTAGTTGATAGATGAAAGGTGTTGTATGTAGCAGAGGAAAGAAATAACAGAAACAAGAAGAATAATCAGTGAAGAGAAAGGAACTTTTCCCAGAGAAGGATTTTTTTTTTCTTGTCTGCCCCTTTTCACTACAAAATTGTGCTATAAATGCACTTGGCAAATGCCTTGCAGAAAAACATATGCAATTAAAATAAAGGAAAAAGTAATGATAATCCAATCATTTCCCTCTACCAGATTTCCCCTTTTTACGGGTTGAAGAATATGTAACTGCATAATCACTAAGGTAATGTGGCTGGTGTGAGAATCTTTTGCTTCTTTCCTCTAACGGTCCTATAGTTGTAGGTGTTGTGGCAATAGATGGATTTGGGTTTAAAGGAGGAATGAGGGATGTTGACTCACTGGCAAGCGTACCAGATCGTTCCAAGTAATATAATTGGTGTAACCCAATATCGTTCTCTCCCAAAGGACTCACGGCCTTATCGTTCGTGTGAATTAAAATCGTAAGACTTGTAAAGAAAAAAATTAATTGTTTGGAATGCAAGAACACAAAATAAACATGCAATGTGTTTGATTCAATTGACGAAAAAGAGTATGGATGAGTGGAGTTGTTGGGGGTTTACAATTTCATCTTATCCGCCCTCTCTTATCTACTCCTCTTGTTTAAATTACTTGTTATCTAATTGTTATGCAAACTTTCTTGGCCTACCCTTAGCCCGATCCCTCGGCGAAAAGAACCTATTACTAATTACCGGCTTGCTATCCCTAGCCTCCCCTAGTAACTAGCAACGCATTACCGAACAGAAGCAAAAACAATTGACCGTCCTACCTCCCTATCCCTAGGTGTTATTTCATTGATCAAGGAATTTCTCACTAGTTCATGACATTATTGTACGTTCCCGTATCAATAGAGACAAACAACAGTTATCGAATGAGTTAAACGATAAAAGTCTTAAGCGCAGATGAGAACCCAACAATCGATAAACAAAGCATATGACAATCATATAATTAAACAAGAGTTTCAATAAAAGAGAGTTTCAAAAGATTACATTGTTTTCCCCAACAACAAAAGGGTTTAGTTCACCATTGTCATGGTGAACCAAGATGAAAATAATGAAAGAATGGAAGAGCAAACCCTAGATAGGATAAAAGGAGCCAAAACATCCAAGAAATCTTCTCCAGAGAGTGAAAAGTAAGTCCGGTCGCCCTCTTCTGTCAAAAGAATGAGAATGAAATCGCAACAGGGCTATTTATAGCTGAGGAGTGCAACAGAAAACAGGCCCAAGCCCAACAGGCAACCGCCCGACGTCACACTTATGCCGCTCGGCGGTTTGCCTCTAATCGCAAAACCGCTAGGCATCCCTGCCTTGGTGCCACATCCTTGCATTTGCCGCCCAACGGTGTATTTCTGCCGCTGGGCGATTTCTAGACTCTTCTTTTCTTGATTTTCTTCCTCTATCTCGAGTCTAAGGCCTTTATCTTCACCTCCATTCTTCACTTCCATCAAAATTGCTACAAAACAATGCAAAACAAGCATAATATCGCTAAAAACAGTTTTTGACTCTCGACTGACTCATTTATTGAGTTTTGTTTGATTTCAAGCTCATTCTAAACATTAAAGGGAGTAATTTAGTTTAAAATAACATATGAAAATAACGGTTTTTCAACCGTTATCACAACCCCAAACTTAGAAATTTGCTTGTCTTCAAGCAAAACAAAACAAAACAAAACTAAAAACAAAACAAAACTTGGCTTTCTACACTTTCATCCAATGATTCAACATTCCTAAAGTACATGATAAGAACTACTCAATTTCAGATGGTCAGTGATGATCAAATCAAGATGCATGCATGCTTTCAATTCAGTTATCTCACACATTCCTCAACAGATGTTACATATTATGAATGATCAATCCACTAAGCAAAGATGCAATCAGGAAACTTAGAATTTCTCACCAAGCAAGTGTTTCACTCAATCACTCAAGTGTTTAGGGTGACACTCCAACTCTTCATTATTCACAAGTCACATGAAATAAAATTGTCGTTCACCTCAAACAATTAAAACCATTACATGCAAATGCCATCAAAAGGACTTTTCCAAGGCTTGTAATGAGGCTGGGCTGTCAAGAAAAATTGGTTTTTCTGGATCACAAAATCTTTGAATCAAGAGAGCTCATTTATCGTTCAAGGTTCAAGTTTAACTCTCTTTTTCAACCAATCTCACTTGTCCCCAACTTCTTCCCTTTTTCTTTTATTTTTACATTGAGCTCATTTTTCATGATTTTTCTTTTTCTCATGCATTTGTCATTTTCAACATTTGAGCTCAATGCCTTTCTTCTTGTCATTCAAACTTTCCCCACAACCCCAAACTTGAACCTTGAATGTAATCATTAACCCAATTCAAAGTAAATAGTTTCAACACAAGGGTTTTCTGTTTAGGGCCAAGGTTCAAAAAGGGTATAAAATTTTAAGCACTTTGGGTAAAATTTTGGCTAAGTGAGGGTTTCCAAAAATGGCCTTGATCATATGACATATACATGCAATTCAATCAATCATCAAGATTTAGGCAATATCATGCATGCTTCCCTGTGAATAATTCTCATACAATAATTAAAACTCTGGAGCTCAATACCTCACACCACATGCTTCCTCACACACATTCATTCATACATCCTGCTTAGCATCATAACCACAATCATAATTCATCACACATATGCTTCACAGGATATCAACATGCAATTCAACTTGAGAATCATTCACATCAAATCATCATCAAACAGGTTCCTCATGCAATTATTCAGTCAAACATCTTCAGAAAAGTATTCAAGCCAAGTTTACACACGGAAAATAAAATTCACCCTATTCTAAGAATTTAAAATGCGAGAGTGAAAGAGAGAATCTAGGTTGCCTCCTAGTAGCGCTTGTTTAACGTCACGAGCCTGACCCAAATCTCATGGATCCACCAACATCATAACTGAAGCAAATTGCTCCACATCTCCTCCCAAATAATGTTTGAGCCTCTGACCATTCACTATCCAGCTTCGCTGTTGATTCTCATCATTTGAATGCTCTAATTCCACTGCTCTATTTTGGAATACCTGCTTTACTACAAAAGATCCTGACCATTTTGATTTTAGCTTACCAGGAAACAACTTCAGCCTTGAGTTAAACGGTAATACCAACTCTCCTGGATGGAAAGTTCTCTTGAGCAGCTTCTTGTCATGGTAAAGTTTCACCTTATCTTTGTAAATCCTTGATGAATCGTATGCATGCAGCCGCATTTCTTCAAGTTCAAGCAACTGATCTTTTCGTTTACTTTGAGTTTCATTAGGATCAAAATTCAAAAATTTCAAAGCCCACAAAGCTTTATGCTCCATCTCTACTGGCAAATAGCACGCCTTTCCATAAACCAACTGAAAAGGTGAGAGTCCCATAGAGGTCTTCATAGCAGTTGTATATGCCCAGAGAGCATCATCTAGTTTTCGTGACCAATCTTTTCTTGAAAAAGTGATAGTCTTTTCCAGAATTCTTTTGATCTCCCGGTTAGAAAGTTCAGCTTGCCCATTTGTTTATGGATGATAAGGTGCAGCCACCTTATATTTCACCCCATAATGTTTAAGCACCTTAGCTAGTTGGGCATTACAAAAGTGAGATCCCCCATCATTGATGAGTACCCTGGGAGTGCCAAATCTTGAAAAGATTTGCCTCTTTAGGAATTTGATCACAGTACTACCATCATTCTTGGGACATGCTAAAGCTTCAACCCATTTGCTCACATAATCAACAACTACCAAAATATACTCATTATTAAAAGATGGAGGAAAGGGTCCAACAAAATCAATACCCCAACAGTAAAAAACTTCAACCTCCAGAATTCCTTGCAGTGGCATCTCATGCCTTCTTGAAATAGTCCTTGTCCTTTGGCATTTGTCACAGCTCCGAGCATGATTATGGGCATCTTTAAATACAGTTAGCCAATAAAATCCTGCTTGTAGGACTTTTGCGGCTGTGCGCTCACCATTATAATGACCTGCATAAGGAGAGTTATGACAATGCCACAAAATCTTTTCTGCTTCTTCCTTTGTTACACATCTCCTCAGAAGATTGTCTGCTCCTATCTTGAACAAGTACGGATCATCCCAAACGAATTGTTTGACATCATGTAAAAATTTCTTTTTCTGCTGCCAATTTAATTCTTCAGGAATAACACCTGCAGCTTTAAAGTTAGCCAAATCAGCAAACCACAGTCTTTGCTGGATATATAGAAGAGTTTCGTCTGAAAATGACTCCCAGATTTCTTTCTCCTTGCTTGTTACTTCATCATTGACCAACCGAGATAAGTGATCAACTATCAGATTTTCACTTCCCTTTTTATCATGAATCTCTATGTCAAATTCTTGCAGCAACAACACCCATCTAATCAGCCGTGGTTTTGAGTCTGGTTTTGTCAATAAGTATTTTATAGCCGCATGATCCGTATAAACAATCACCTTAGATCCCACGAAATAGGATCTAAATTTCTCCAACGCATAGACTATAGCCAAAAACTTCTTTTCTATAGTAACATAGTTTAATTGGGCTTCACTCAAGACTTTACTAGCATAGTAAATAACATGAAATACCTTTTCTCTTCTCTGACCCAACACAACACCTATGGCATAGTCACTAGCATCACACATGAGTTCAAACTCTTTATTCCAGTCTGGAGCTATAATCACTGGAGCAGAGATCAACCTTTTCTTCAAAGTATCAAAAGCTTGCAAACATTCCGGACTCATTACAAATGGTGTTTCTTTAGCCAGCAAATTACTCAAAGGCTTAGCAATCTTTGAAAAATCCTTGATGAATCTTCGATAAAACCCAACGTGACCGAGGAAGCTTTGAATTCCTTTCACATTTGTTGGAGATGGAAGTTTTTCAATTACCTCCACTTTTGCCTTATCCACTTCAATCCCCCTTGCTGAAATTTTGTGCCCCAACACAATCCCTTCTGTAACCATAAAATGGCATTTTTCCCAATTTAGAACAAGATTTGTTTGAACACATCGTTTAAGAACAACATCAAGGTTGGTTAAGCACTTTTGAAACGAATCCCCAAAAACTGAAAAATCGTCCATGAAAACTTCTATGCTTTTCTCCATGAAATCAGCAAAGATTTCTTGCATACACCTCTGAAATGTGGCTGGTGCATTACATAATCCAAATGGCATCTTTCTGTAAGCAAATATACCAAATGGACATGTAAAACCTATTTTCTCTTGGTCTTCAGGGTCAACCACAACTTGATTATATCCAGAGTAGCCATCTAAGAAGCAATAATAAGCTTGTCCAGCCAATCTTTCTAACATCTGATCCATAAAAGGTAAGGGAAAATGATCTTTCCTGGTAGTTGTATTTAGTCTCCTGTAGTCGATGCACATGCGCCAACCAGTAACTGTCCTTGTGGGAATAAGTTCATTCTTTTCGTTATAAATGACAGTCATCCCTCCTTTCTTTAGTACAACTTGAACTGGACTTACCAATTTGCTATCAGAAATAGGATAGATAATTCCTGCTTCCAGTAACTTCAATACTTCCATCCTCACAACTTCTTTCATAGCAGGATTAAGTCTCCTTTGCGATTGAGCTACAGGTATATAATCATCTTCCATAAGGATTCTATGCATACAATATGTGGGACTTATACCTTTGAGATCTGCAATTGACCATCCTATGGCATCTTTGTTTGCTTTTAAGACTCCCACTAGCTTTCCCTCTTCTTCTGGAGATAATGAAGTACTAATAATAACTGGCTTTCCTCCATTATCTTCCAAAAACACATACTTCAAATGCAGTGGTAGCTCCTTCAGTTCAACCTTACTTTCTGGAATTTTTTTTTTAAGCTCAATCTTTTCAAAGAGAGCTTGTTCTGCTGGAATTTCTTTTGTTGCCTCCAAGTCTTGAACACATTCATGCTTCATTTTATCCTCCTCCTCATTCAAATCCTCACATTCATCGATAAGAGTTCTCTCCAACATGGATGCATTACGAACTCTATTCTCTTGTGTCATACAAAGTTCCTCTACAACGTCAATCTGAAAGCATGACTTGTCGTCTTTAGGATGGGACATTGCCTGAAACACATCAAAATCCACCTCTTCATCTTGTACCTGAACTTTAAGCTTCCCCTTTTCAACGTCAATCACAATCCTGGTTGTCTTCATGAAAGGCCTTCCAAGAATCAAAGGTGCATCTCCATTTTCTTCCATCTCCATTATAACAATGTCTACTGGAAATAGGAACTTGTCTAGCTTGACTATTACATCTTCAAGAACCATGACTATCACAAATAGGTGCAACTCCATATGGATGTTTAAGAGATCTATCTGCTAATTGAAGAACCATTCTTGTTGGTCTGATCTCCACTCCTCTAATCTTTTTGAACATAGAGAGAGGCATCAGATTTATACTAGCTCCAAGATCAATCAAAGCTTTTCCAACATCTAACTCTCCAATAATACAAGGAATAGTGAAGCTCCCTGGATGTTGCAATTTAGGAGGGAGTGACCTTTGTAAAACTGCACTGCAATTCCCTTGCACCTCAATTGTTTCCTCTTCAAGGTACTTCCTTTTCTTTGTGATGAGTTCTTTTAAAAACTTTGCATAAGAAGGTATTTGCTAGAGTACCTCGGAGAACGGTATGGTTATTTCCAGTTTCTTGAAAAGCTCCATAAAACGCTCAAACTGCTTCTCCCTCTCCTTTCTAGAATATATTTTTGGGTACGACAGTGGTTTTTCATACTCCTTCTCTTTGGTTTTCACAGCCTCTTCTTCCTGATCTTTACTCATCATATTTTTCTCTATCTCACAATCCGCCCTTTGCTCACTCTTTTCTTCAACACTCTCTTTTTTCTTTTTTCTTTTCTCAACCTCTTTCTCTTTTAGTATTCTCCCACTTCTAGTAACAATCTCTCATGCTTCTGTCACATTATTTTTCTCCACTAAATTTACAGCAAACACACTTCTTTTCATAATTCTCTGAAAGATTTCTTCAGACTCCGCGCTCCTTTGTATAGGTATAAAATGAGGTTGTTGTGGGACCATGGAAGCCTCTTTAACTGTTTGTGATAAATTAGATAATGTTTTTGCCACCATCTCCAACTGCTGAGTGATTGCATTGTTTTGCTCCCTCGTCCCAATGTTAGTTTGCAACATCGAAACATCTTCAACATTTTCACCCTGTGCATCATAGTCTCCTCATTGTTTGCCATAAGTTCTATCAGATCATACGCTTCGTCCTCCGTCTTCCTTCTGATGTCTCCTTTAGCAGCAGCATTCAGCATCATCTTTGAGTGCATGTTCAAACCTCCAAGAAATGTGAGTAAGTAAGTAGTCTTATCAAACCCATGGACTAGGGTCTTCCTCAACAGGCTTTTAAATCTGTCCCACGCATGTCCAAGAGTTTCTTCCATTTCTTGTTTAAAAGATGAGATTTCCAGCTTTCCTTGATTGATATTTGATTGTGGAAAGAATTTAGTAACAAACTTTCTTGCCAAAGCATCCCAAGTTCGAAAAGTTCCTTCCGGGAATGAATGCAACCAAACTTTAGTGTTTCCTCCCAAAGAGAAAGGAAACAAACTGAGCTTGACCCTATCATCTGAAACTCCAGCCATTCTGACAATATTGCAAATTTCACCAAAGATGGTCAAATGCTTATATGGATTCTCATTTGACAACCCGTGGAACTGGTTGTTCTGAACTAACTGGATGAGTGCATGGCTCATCACCATGTTGGTTGTATTGTCAGCTGGAATAGCTATGCTGTTGAAATTCAAAGGACCCACAGTATTTGCTGAGTCCCCCAGTGTGCGTCTTGAAGGAGGTTGATCCGCCATCTCCTCTATGTCCTGTGCAAAGTATCTAACTTTCCTCCTTCTCCTGTCTGATAACCCCTCGAGAAGAGGTTGTTGATCTTTTCTGCTTCTAGTGTGTACTCCTTCCTGCATACACAAGAAACAATACCCCTAAAAGCACCTTTCCAGAAAACAAAATAAAAAAAAATGAAAAACAAATAATTACAAACAAGTCAAATTCAGTCAATTCACACTACTTGAAAAAGTTCAACCAAGAGTCCCCGACAACGGCGCCAAAAACTTGTTGACTCACTGGCAAGCGTACCAAATCGTTCCAAGTAATATAATTGGTGTAACCCAATATCGTTCTCTCCCAAAGGACTCACGGCCTTATCGTTCGTGTGAATTAAAATCGCAAGACTTGTAAAGAAAAAAATTAATTGTTTGGAATGCAAGAACACAAAATAAACATGTAATGTGGTTGATTCAATTGACGAAAAAGAGTATGGATGAGTGGAGTTGTTGGGGGTTTACAATTTCATCTTATCCTCCCTTTCTTATCTACTCCTCTTGTTTAAATTGCTTGTTATCTAATTGTTATGCAAACTTTCTTGGCCTACCCTTAGCCCGATCCCTCGACGAAAAGAGCCTATTACTAATTACCGACTTGTTATCCCTACCCTCCCCTAGTAACTAGCAACGCATTACCGAACAGAAGCAAAAACAATTGACCGTCCTATCTCCCTATCCCTAGGTGGTATTCTATTGATCAAGGAATTTCTCACCAGTTCATGACATTACTGTACGTTCCCGTATCAATAGAGACAAACAACAGTTATCGAATGAGTTAAACGATAAAAGCCTTAAGCACAGATGAGAACCCAACAATCGATAAACAAAGCATATGACAATCATATAATTAAACAAGAGTTTCAATAAAAGAGAGTTTCAAAAGATAACATTGTTTCCCCCAACAACAAAAGGGTTTAGTTCACCATCAAAATTGCTACAAAACAATGCAAAACAAGCATAATATCGCTAAAAACAGTTTTTGACTCTCGACTGACTCATTTATTGAGTTTTGTTTGATTTCAAGCTCATTTTAAGTAGTAAAGGGAGTAATTTGGTGTAAAATAGCATATGAAAATAACGGTTTTTCAACCGTTATCAAGGGAAATGGGCCTTTCATTCCTTACATCTCCCCCTGGTTCAAGAAGAACCTTGTCCTCAAGGTGGAACTGTTGTTGAATCTGAAGCCAGGGTTCCCAAGTTGCTTCTTCGAGAGGCATGCCCTGCCATTGAATCAAGACCTGAAGTACTGTAGGGGAAGTAGAATGATCTCATTTCCAGTCAACAATAATAGCTGGTTGTAACACAGGTTGGTGATCTTCAATGTCCGGTGGAAGAGACAAAGGGGCAGAAGGTAAAGGTCCTTTGTGAGGACGGAGAAGACTAACATGGAAAATGTTGCGGATCCTGGCAGTAGGAGGAAGAGCCACTTCATAAACAACATCACCAATTCTTCTAGTAATTTGGAAAGGACCAAAGAACCTTTTCATGAGTTTACCCATAGTTGTGCCTGTCACCGAGGATTGACGACAGGGCCTAAGGCGAATGAAACCCAATCATCCACTGCAAATTTCACATCTCTACGGTGTTGGTCAGCCCACTTCTTCATAACTGCTTGCGCTTTTTGCAAGTTAGAGGCAAGCCTTTGAAGGATCTCGGCACGAGTAGAGAGTTCTTGTTGCACTGCTGCATTCGATGTCTCTTCTGAAAGTAAAGGAGGCATGAGTGGAGGTTTGCGGCCAAACATAACTTCGAATGGTGTGAATCTAGTTGAAGCGTTGATAGAAGTATTAAAACTCCATTCTGCCCAAGATAGAAACTTGCCCCATAGTGACGGTATGTGGTACACAAAACTATGGAGATATTGCTGCAAGACTTTGTTGGTTACCTCCGTTTGGCCATCCGTTTGGGGATGGTAAGCTGTTGACATACGTAACTTGGTGCCACTAAGGCGGAAAAGTTCTTGCCAAAAGTGACTAATGAAGATGGGATCACGATCAGAAATGAGGCTATGAGGGAGACCATGATGCTTACACACTATGTCAACAAATAGTTGTGCCACCAAAGTATGCGCCCTTAGAGAACTTGTCCACCACAACGAGTATAGTAGTGAACTCCTTATAAGGAGGAAGGCCAATAATGAAGTCAAGGGAGTGGTCTTCCCAACAGTGAGATAGAGGGGAAATAAGTTGAACCAAGCCAGAAGGACGCTGAGTGGGCAGTTTGGTTTGCTGGCATGTGCTGCATTGCTCGACAAATGCCTTAACATCACTGTGGATTGTTTGCCAAAAGAAATTAGCCATTAACTTGCTCAATGTTCGAGAGATCCCTGTGTGTCCCGCCATTGGGGTGCAGTGAAACTCCTGCAACAGTATGGGAATGAGAGAACAAGTAGATGACAACCAAATTTTGTGCTTGAAAAGGATAAGATCCTCATTTAAAGAGAATAATGGAAAATCATGTGGCACGACAGTGATTTTATCCCTTAAGGAAATGAACTCTTGATTACTCTGTAGAGATTATTTGAGATCTACCAAGAAGTCCGACTGTGGGATTGATAACACCAGTAGAGATGTTGTACCTTTAGCAGAAATATCCTCCACCCGAGAAAGAGCATCAACAACAGCATTGCTCTTACCAGGGCGATATTGAATCTCAAAGTCAAATCCCAACAATTTAAAGAGATAAGTTTGTTGTTCTGGTGTGAGGACCGTTTGAGATAATAATTCCTTAATGGAACGTTGATCGGTCTGGATGATAAAGCGGCAGCCTAAGAGGTACTATCGCCATTTCTGCACTGCAATAGTTAAGGCATATAATTCACGTATATAGGTAGAGGAGTTTCGAAGTTTTTGACAGAATTGCTTACTGAAATAAGCAATGGCATGACCCAGTTGTGAAAGAATTGCCCCATACCTATACCTGATGCATCAGTTTGAATGGTGAACACTGAATCGAATTTTGGGATGGCCAAAACTGGTGCTGCTGATAAAGCACTCTTCAGGGCCACAAAAGCCGCATAAGCTGTATCATTCCACAAGAAATTATCTTTCTTCAGAAGATCAGTAAGAGGGTGAGAAATTGAGGCGTAACCCGAAACGAATTTACGGTAAAATCCTATGAGACCAAGGAACCCACGAAGAAATTTGAGGGTTGTAGGGATTGGCCAATTCTGTACTGCACCGAGCTTTTCAGGATATGGTTGAACACCCTCACTGGAAACCACATGGCCAAGATATTGAATGGAGTTGTGTCCAATAAAGCATTTGCTACCCTTTAACTTGAAGCAATTTGAAAGCAGTAGTTGGAAGGTGACTTCCAAATGACCGACATGCGTAGATAATGTAGGGCTATAAACAAGAATATCATAAAAAAAACACAATAATAAACCGTCTTAAATGGGGACGAAACAAATCGTTCATAGTGGCCTGAAATGTAGAGGGGCAATTACACAAGCCGAAGGGCATCACACGAAACTCAAAATGACCATTGTGGGTTCGGAAAGCAGTCTTTTTAGAGTCAGCCGGTACCATGAGAATTTGATGAAAGCCCAAATAGAGGTCTAATTTGGAAAACCAGGATGCATGACCCAACTCATCCAACAATTCATCGACAGTGGGTATCGAAAACTTGTCCTTGATAGTGGCGACGTTGAGAGCTCTATAATCCACACAAAAACGCCACGTGTCGTCCTTCTTTTTGACAAGGAGGACCGGTGAGGAAAAAGGATTGTTGCTCGGTTTAATGAAACTCAAGTCGAGCATTTTCTGGACTTGAGTCTCGATTTCTTGCTTCTAGAAATGGGGATAACGGTATGGTCTAACTGAAAAGGGTTGTGTATTTGGGGATAGAGTGATGGAATGGCCTGTAGGGTGAGTGGGAGGAATGGCTGTAGGAATGGAGAATAGGGTGGAGTATTTGGAAATTAAAGCTTGTAATTTGGGTTCTGGTGAAGAAGGAAGTGTGGTTTCTGTATTAGAGGGGTTGGAAGAAGAGGGTACTGTAAGTGGGTGTGACTCCAAGGTGAGTTGAAAAAGAGCTTCAACCCAGTTTGTGTTGTGTAAGCTGCAGAGTTGGTGGGCTGAGATGGGTGAAGGGTTTGGGCCTGAATCCCCTTAAGTTCCACAAGCTGTTGTTGCCAATTAAACCTCATAAACGGACCATTATAGTCCATTACAAAAGGGCTTATCATGGAAAGCCAATGAACACCAAGTACAACATCGGTGCCATATAATTTAAGTGGATACAAGTCAATAGAAAATTCGTGAGTATCCAAAGTGAGAGTAACATTGGGGAAAAATGAAGAGCAAGGTAGAAACTCACCATTACCAACCATTACACGTAATGGGCTAGGAGTGGGCTGAGTTGGTAAGTGAAGAAATTGGGCCACCTTGTGTTGGATGAAATTATGGGTTGCCCCACTATCAACTAAAATCTGAACCGCATAACCCTGGATAGACCCGGTGACTCGAAAAGTTCTGGGGGTCCAGTGACCCGAGAAAGCATGGAGACTGATGAGTCCAGCCTCTGGAGGGGACTCCTCTGCCAGTATTGAATCCTTGGAGAGGAGGTCAGCATCTTGGTTCTCATAGTCGAATGTGGTGAGAAGAAGAAATTGGGGCTTGCACCTATGGCCTCTCGTGTAACGCTCATCACAGTTGAAACGAAGATTCTTATCTCTGCGAAGCTGCATCTCGGCCTCGGTGAGGCGTTTAATGGGAAGTTTATTGGTGGGTGTAGGCAACAGTGGGGGGAGTGGTTTAGGTGGGGTAGATGGAGAAGGTGACAATGGTGGTGGGGGGTGGTGGTATGACCAAAACAATTGAGAGGAGGGATGGATGGGCGAAATTTGTCTTCGTGTAGTTTGGCTAAAGCTATAGCATAGGGTAGATTTGGTGGCTGAAGGGCTGTGACTTCACAGCGGAGAGGGGGTTTCAAACCCGAGAGGAAGCAGCTTAAGTAGAAATTAGGGGGGTAGTCAGAGATGCGGTTGGCCAAGATTTCGAGCTCCGAGAGTTATTCTTGCAAAGTCTGTGTTTGGGTAAGTTTGCAGAGAGCTGCAATGGGATCATCGAATTTAAACGGAGCAAAACGCAGCTCCAGTGCTCGGAGAAATGCCTCCCAAGATGACAGCAACCCATTGTTAAACATCCATTGAAACTAGGCTAAAGCTTGACCTTCCAAGTAAAAAGAGGCGATCTGGACGCGTTGATCGGGTGGGGTGTGGTGATATTCAAAAAACTGGTTGACCTTAAAGATCCATACGAGAGCATCGGAGCCATTGAAGGTGGGGAGGTCAAATTTTAAGGGACGGGTGGTGGAAGGGGAAAAGTGGGGCAATGGGGTTTGGTTTTCCAGGATGGTGGTTCAGTTGGCAATATCGTGGAGGGTGTTGGAAAGGTTGGCATGAGAAAGGAGGAGTTGTTCAAGTTTGGTGTTGATTTTAGTGAGCTCATCATGGGAAGAAGGAGAATCAGCCATAGAGTATGGGGCAATGAAAGCACCAATGAAAGGTGTTGTACGTAGCAGAGGGAAGAAATAACAGAAATAGGAAGAATAATCAGTGGAGAGAAAGGAACTTTTCCGAGAGAAGAAATTTCTTTTTCTTGTCTGCCCCTTTTTAACTACAAAATTGTGCTATAAATGCACTTGGCAAATGCCTTGCAGAAAAACATATGCAATTAAAATAAAGGAAAATGTAATGATAATCCAATTATTTCCCTATACCAGATTTTCCCTTTTTACGGGTTGAAGGATATGTAACTGCATAATCACTAAGGTAACGTGGCTGGTGTGTGAATCTTTTGCTTTTTTCCTCTAACGGTCCCATAGCTGTAGGTGTTGTGGCAATAGTGGGATTTGGGTCTAAAGAAGGAATGAGGGAAATGGGCCTTTCATTCCTTACAGTAGATTTTTGTTTTTTTTATATTTATTTCATATGCATTTAATTGCAATTTGCAGATCAATTTATTATTTTGCTATAGATTGTAATCCTGAGATTCATGATTGAGGTGTACTGGGCACCTATGTTAGCCGCCTTTAGTGTTCCTCTTGATCAAAGTGACGATGAAGTTTTAATATCTCTATGCCTTGAAGGTTCCGTCATGCTATTTTAAAGGAGAATTGATACTGCATTGATGATACGGTGGCCATCTCCATTGGACCGAATAATTAGTGGATTGTTCTCAGCAAACCTTCATTGGACAATAATGTTGATAGAAATAATTTATTGGAAAAAGGTGAGAAAAATATTAAATAATGGGTTGGTGGAAAATAATTAAAGAGAAACGTGGAAAGCTTTGGAATGAAAAGTTCTATAGAAAACTAATACTGGTAGAAGAGAGAGAGAAATGTGGAGTGGTGAGAGAAATAGAAAAAAAGTGAAAAAAAGTGTCAGGAACTGAGAGAAGAAAAGTGCATAGCTCTGAACTTAACGTTGTTCCTATCTATTTAATGGAAAGGGGTCGAAATTTTACAAAATTCATAATATGGGGACCAAATAACATAATTTTAAAAAACGGATACAAAATAGAAATTCAACCCCCAACTTGGAAACTAAAAAGGTAATTAAATCTTTTATTTAGAAAGATTATCATTGATTTTTATTTTTTTATGAATCTAATGACGGCCCAATCATACTAGTCACGGGTGACATGTTCAAGCTAAGTCTAACGATTTAGAAAATTGACTTTTTATACTAGTTCATTGCGGAACTATCAATCTCTATATGAATTGTAGATCCAACTAATATAGAAAAACTTTTCGTATTTACATAGTATTATCACTGGGTCACTTTTTATATATGATGAATCTCAACATAGAAAATGTTACTATAAGAATACTTCTTTTACAAAGGATTATAATTATTCAATAATCATAAAGATAATACCAAAAAGAAAAAATGTTCTTTTTACACACATAATTTTGTTATATTCATAATATTAGAACGTTATAATGGGTAATGGACATGTATTTATCTACTTTGGTAATTTTAATATCTTAATAAGGACATGCTGCCCTAACTCCATCAAAGAGAGTTCACCAAAAACCACCACCACGCAACCTTTCCCATCTAAATTCTCAACTGTCTAGATCCTTCCTCTAACAAAGTTCGTGATTATAAATTTTGATCAGTATCATGTTTAAGGTAATTGTTATAAAAATGAATAGATTTATTATAAAAATGAATACATTTATTATAAAAATGGTTGCCAACATCTTGTTAAATTATCTTCTACTAAAATACATACTTTCTTGAAACCATCCAATCATATATTAACAAAATTTCCAGGGAGCACATTGTAGACAAGCTTAGTACGTAGCTTTCTTTTAGCAATCAACGTTTGTCTCACATTCACTTCATTTGAAAGCTTTCACAAGCAGCTAAATCTCCAACAGAGTAACGCCATAGCATTAATCCCTATGGACAGACAGCAAAAAGGAAAATGCCAAAGAGAACTTAGTTCAAATTAAGCATATCCTTCTCAGATGATCAATGCAAGGAGAATATCCACATAAACAAGTACCAAATAATCACAACTTTCTCTCGTTCACATCCACAAAGCATAGAAGTAAACGTCCATGGCTGCATTCAAACACTTTCAAACTTCCATCAACATTTGTTTTCTATTTATATATATATAAGAGGAAGTGTTGCTGGTGAGATAAGAGAAGACAATAAAGGGCAAGCACATAGTGAAGAAAGTATAAGGAAGCTTGTTAACAATGGCACTGGAAGTGCTTGAAGCGCTTGATTCAGCGCGAACCCAATGGTACCACGTTACGGCAATCGTGATCGCAGGCATGGGGTTCTTCACCGACGCCTACGACCTTTTCTGTATTTCCACAGTTTCCAAACTTCTGGGACGATTGTACTACTTCGATCCTAGCTCCGAAAAGCCGGGAAAGCTCCCATTATCAGTAAACAACTTCGTCATTGGTGTCGCCCTTGTCGGAACCCTCTCCGGCCAGCTAGTCTTTGGCTGGCTCGGCGATAAACTCGGCCGGAAAAAGGTCTACGGAATCACCCTCATCCTCATGGTTCTCTGCGCCATTGCCTCCGGTCTCTCATTCGGCGCCAGCGCGAAATCCGTAATGGGAACACTGTGTTTCTTCCGCTTCTGGCTTGGCTTTGGCATCGGCGGCGACTATCCCTTATCCGCCACTATCATGTCGGAGTACGCCAATAAGAGGACACGCGGGGCGTTTATAGCTGCAGTGTTCGCCATGCAGGGCGTGGGAATCATCTTCGCGGGGCTTGTCTCCATGACACTCTCCGCGCTTTTCCAATCCTATTACCATGCTCCGACGTATACCCAAAACCGCGTCCTGTCCACGCGACCGGAGGCTGATCTTCTATGGCGGTTGGTTCTCATGATCGGTGCCATTCCGGCGCTGTTGACTTACTACTGGCGAATGAAGATGCCAGAAACGGGGCGTTACACTGCCATCATAGAAGGTAACGCAAAACAAGCTGCGGCGGATATGGCGAGAGTATTGGACATTGAAATCCAAGCAGAGCAGGATAAGATTGCGGAGTTCAACGCAGCGAATAACTACCCTTTGTGGTCGAACGAGTTCTTTAACCGTCATGGGCGTCATTTGATTGGAACCATGAGCTCATGGTTTCTTCTTGACATCGCTTTTTACAGCCAGAATCTAACCCAGAAGGATATTTTCCCTGCCATCGGACTCATAGACAAAGATTTTAACATGAGCGCCATCGGTGAAGTGTTCCAGACGTCACGTGCCATGTTCGTGATCGCTCTGCTGGGGACCTTCCCCGGTTACTGGTTCACCGTCTTCTTCATCGAGAAGCTGGGGCGTTACAAGATCCAACTCGTTGGCTTCTTCATGATGTCATTCTTCATGTTTGTGATCGGTGTGAAGTACGATTACCTCAAGAACGAGAACAAGGGCCTCTTCGCTCTTCTCTACGGCTTGACGTTCTTCTTCGCAAACTTCGGACCAAACAGCACGACCTTCGTGCTTCCCGCGGAGCTGTTTCCAACGCGGGTGAGGAGCACGTGCCATGCGCTGAGTGCAGCGGCGGGGAAGGCTGGGGCACTGGTGGGGACGTTCGGAATACAGAGCTTGACGGTGGGTGGTGACACGTATAAGATTAAGAAGGCGATGATTTTGCTGGCGGTGACTAACCTGTTAGGGTTCTTCTGCTCGTTCTTGGTTACTGAAACTAAGGGTAGATCGTTGGAGGAGATTTCCGGTGAGGATGGAAGAGAAAGTGAACTGACGGCAACGCCGAACGATTATAGGGTTCCGGTGTCAAGGACAGAGACCATGTGAAGAGGAAGTGATTGAATTGCATGTTGCTGCACCCAGGTTTATTACAATATATGATAATAATCAAAACAATGGTAACCCATACTAATAATAATCATAGCAACAATGGAGCCAAAATTTATGCTTTTTTGTGTCTCATGGTATATGTTTATTCTACAAATAAGAGATTGGATTCATGTTTGCGAGATCAATACAGCTCAAGCTAGGATTCGATCGTGTGTGAATGTTGTTAATATATTTTATATTAATATTAAAAGAAAATTGTAAGTTTTTGATGAAGGCACTGTTGAAATTGTCATATACTTTTTTATCAAAAGGTACTGTTGAAAACAAGATTTATGTTATAGTTGTCTCCTATGAAGTTTACTAGCACTTAAGTGGTTTACTACTTAATCTGTTGAGAAAGAAAAAGAAGGGAGAATTGAGAAATGGGTATTGAGGAGGGCATCGATGATGACTTTATTTATCTCTCAAGGCTACTATGATTTGCAGCAATGTTTTACAATATTGTTGCAAAATTAATTATTTAAACTAACATGTTAGAGTTTCATTTTATGAAGCATAAAAAGTAATTCAGTGATGGAGTTAGCTATGGTTGGATTGGTAACCTTAAAGCTCATGCTACAAACATGTAAAACTTGAATGAAACCCTTTTATTTCTGTCACACATGTAAAATTTGAATGTAAAGGATGTAAACTTTATCATTTGATGACCGGTTTAATTTCTTGTTTTTGTCATTTTTTATTCTTAATTAATGTACATATTATATATAATGTATATATTAAATGAAAATTTAATTATTAATATTAGTCATCATTTAAAATAATTTTAAATAAAACATATAATTTAACTATTGTCATAAAATTTTGAAAAAAAATATTGAAAATTTAAATTTTAAAAAATATTTTAAATAATTTGTGCTAGTTTTAAATCTTTAATAAATATTAAATGATAATAAAATAAAATATATTTTGTGGTGGTTTTTAATTGTTAAAATATGATAAAAGATTATAGAAAAATAAATAAAATGCAGGTCTTAACTGTTAGAATTTTTTTTTCCTTTTTCTAGCAAAATTACAAGCAGTTAAAATATTTCTATCACAATTTTTAACATATATAACTTTTTCCTGTTATTTTAACCATTAAAAATTTCATTTGTAACGGTTTCTAATCGTCAAAATTTATGATTTTAATCATCATAAATATCATATATAATTTTTTTAGTGTATCTCTAATTTTAAAAAAAAATTGTATATTTTTTAAAATTAAAATTAGATAAGATAATACTAATAATGAATGTATTAAATATTGAACTATTCAATTGGTAAATTTAAGAAGATTAATTACTTTACAATAACTTATTTCACGAATGTTTGTTAATAGTTGATATATACACTTAAAAAACGATTAAATATTATGAATAAAATATTGATAAAATGGAATAACAGGACTACAACTTATAATATTTCCTAAAATGAGAATAAAAGATATTTAATTATTATTTTTCATGATATAACAAATTTAATGCAAGAGATAAGATTATTAATTTTTTTTTATTCTACTCCATTAGAAACCTCAAATGTGTAAGTTACTGATTTATATTTTTACTAATTACCATGAGGAATTATCGCTAGAAGGATAAATTCATACGTTGCTAGAATGAGTCTTTGGTAGCTTAATAGTTTGCAGGATTCTTAGTGAGGAGATTTTATTATTGTGTTATATTTGATAGAGGAAAAATATTATTTTAACAATTTTCTTTTATAACGTTTTAATAATATATACAGATAATTGTGATTGATTTATTTTAAATATTTTTTAAAAAATATTTTGTAAAACCTAAAGGGGTGATGTCATGCCTAATTATATTTCTTGTCTAGAATTGTCAGGACAAAGTTTTAGGTAATTTTTCAAGTTTAGTAAAGTGATTTTCACATATTTGCGAGGGACAAAGTGATATATATTTACATTATTTAACATATATTATAATAATAAGATAAAATAGTTTTTAAAAAATATTTTGGAGTTGTTAGAATCGGTTAGATTACTATCTAATTACAGTAATTATAAAGTAATTATTTAATGTTGTTAGTTAGAGTTTTAAAGTTTTTGTTTTTCCCCTCTTCCCTTGAACTCCATATTTAGGATTCCCATTTTCCCTTCTTTTAATATACAACACAGAACAGAAATAGAAGCAATAACATTACAGAAATACAGCTTGAGTTTTTCTCTTACCCGTTTTTCTCCTTGCTTCTTTTCTCTACCTCTACTTTCACTCTTCAATGGATGAGGTTTGCTTCCTTCGCGATAGAGAAAAAGTTGAGAGCTTTCTTTCTCTAACATACCATTTGTAAAATGGTACGAGAGCATGTTTAATGTCTGCTCTGCTTCCGCTGTGCCAGAATTCTAGTAAACATACTTCTTACTTCATTCTTGACTCGTGTTGTAATGGACCATATAGATCAGTCAACCAATCCTGCTAGTCCTTTCTATCGGCAACCTGGAGAGAATCCAGGCCTCACCTTCATTTCTTAAGTGTTAAGCGAGACTAATTACTCTTCTTGGAGCAAGAGCATGAAAAAGGCTCTCCTTTCCAAAACCAAGATCAAGTTTATTGGTTTATCAATAAAGAAACCTCAAAGAAAAATGCTCTTTTTGACGCTTGGGAAAGATGCAATATGATGGTTCTTTCTTGGATCATAAAAACACTTTCTACACATATTAGAGAAAGTGTTATATATGTTGAAGATGCTAAGGAGTTGTGGGATGAATTGAAGGAGATATTCTCAAAGGGTGATTATTTCAAAATTTCCGATTTATTCCAAGACATTCATTCAATCAAATAGGGAGAAAGAAATGTAAGCCAATTTTTTACAGATTTAAAGATTCTTTGGGAAGAATTAGAATCTCTTAGACCCATACCTTGTTGCACTTGTGATATTCCTTGTAATTGTGATTTGTCAAGAATTTCTCTCAAGTACAGAGAAATAGAGCATGTTATATGTTTTCTAGGGGTTGAATGATACCTATAATACTGTGAGGACTCAAATCCTTTTAATGAACCCTCTTCCCAACATCAATCGTGTTTTTTCTCTTCTCATTCAACAAGAAAGATAAGAAAGGTTGCCTTTAACTCAACAGGTCAACACTAATGTTGCCTTTAACTCTTTTACCCCAGAACAGATGCAAAAACTACTCAGAATGACAAAAAAGGTTGATGACTCCTCACATAAAGTCAATCAAGTGTAAAGAAATACCACAAGAGACAAACAAGGTACTCTTTCTTGGATTATAGATATCGGGGTCACTAATCATGTGACCCATGATAAAAGACACTTTGTTACCTTTTACAAAATCAAACCTATATCTGTCAAACTTCCAAACAACTCTACTGTTAGTGCTAAATATGTAGGAACAGTTCAGTTTTCTAAAGATTTCATTATTTTCAATGTTTTGTATATTCCTGAATTCCTTTTTAATCTTATATCTGTCCAAAGTCCTACCAAAGACATAAACTATAGTCTAATTTTTTCTTCTGAGATGTGTCAGATAAGGGAGAACTCTACATTGAAGATGATTGGTTATGCTAGTGTTTCCAAGGGTCTCTATTACTTATAGACTTTACCTATCCCTAATCAAGATTTTCTTTGCAAGACTATTTTCTCCTATGAATGTGTTGATGTGAATTTGTGGCATCATAGGTTAGGTCATCCTGGACATAAAACTATGGAACAGATTTGTAAAAACTTTCCTTATGTACAAATGACATCTGATATTGTTTGTGATACTTGCCACTATGCTAAACAACATAAATTGCCTTTTCCTAGAAGTACTTCTTTGTCCAATGAATGTTTTGAATTGATTCACTGTGATATATGGGACCCTATTTCCACTTCATCTATTCATGGCCATAGATATTTCCTTATTATTATTGATAACTATAGCAGACATACCTGGGCTTTTTTAATGCAGAATAAAGGTCAAACCAGGGACTTGTTACAAGGTTTTATTGTCAAAATTAAGAATCAATTTAATAAAACTTTTAAAATGATTAGATCTGACAATGGCCTAGAATTTAATTGTGTTAATTTGTATGATTTCCATGGCATCAACCATCAAAGGAGTTGTGTTGAAACTCCTCAACAAAATTCTGTAGTGGAGTGCAAACATCAACATATACTTAACATAACTCGTAGCCTTCTTGTTCAATCTAATTTGTCTAATGCTTATTGGTCTTATGTTGTCAGTCATGTTGTTTATCTGATAAATAGGCTCCCTTCGCTTGTTCTTAATAACAAAAGCCCCATGATCTAATGTATGATGTTCCTCTCACCTATTTGAATTTGAAAACTTTTAGGTGTCTTTGCTTCGCATCCACTCTTGAAAATAATAGGAGCAAACTTGATCCGAGAGCTAGGAAGGGAATCTTCCTTGGTTATAAAAATGGTGTCAAGGGCTATATTATTCTTGACATCAACACTTGGGAAATTTTTATAAGAAGAAATGTTATCTTCTACGAAAATATATTTTCCTATAAGGACCAACAAAATAACAGGGAAGCTAATGATAAGGAGTCAAACATAACTACTTTTCTCAATGATATTTTATGCAGTCACAGTTCTATTGATGTTGAAAGACCTGCTGAAACAGAGACCAATGACCAGAGACAAACAGAACAGGTTGACACTGACAATAATGGCAATAACAGCCCTGCTGAAAGTGAGGAAAATCACAGTCACAAAAGATCCACCAGAGTTAGAAGGGCTCCTAGGTATCTAAAATGACTATGTGCATCAGGTTAATCAATCCTTATCTATGAAAAATCATTTTAAAACTCCTTATCTCATTTCTAACATGCTATCTTATGACTCTTTGTCAGAAAAACACTTAAAATATGTTATAGTTATCACTGCAAACAATGAACCACACTCCTATGATGAAGCCAAAAACACACATGAATGGGCTGAAGTTATGCAAAAAGAGATCAAGGCTCTACAGGATAATAACACTTGGTATCTAACACAACTACCTCTAGGAAAAAATCTCATTGGTTGTAGATGGGTGTACAAAACTAAATACACAGCAGATGACACCAAAGAAAGACATAAGGCTCGTTTAGTAGCTAAAGGCTATAACCAACAATAAGGGATAGATTATTTGGACACCTTCTCCCCTGTAGCCAAACTCACTACTGTTAGGTTATTAATTGCTCTTGCAGCTTCAAATAAATGAATTCTGCATCAACTTGATGTGGACAATTTTTCTACATGGGGACCCAAATGAAGAAGTTTACATGGAACCACCACCTGGCCTAAATGTCAGCAAAGAGGGACAAGTTTGCAGGCTTACTAAGTCTTTGTATGGACTAAAACAAGCTAGTAGGCAATGGTTTGAAAAATTATCCTATTTCCTTATTTCTGTCAATTATGTCCAATCAAAATCTGACCACTCACTTTTTATTAAAAAGACTCCTACAGATTTTACAGCCTTACTTGTCTATATGGATGACATCATACTAGCAGGAAATTCTATGAGACAAATTAACCGCATAAAGGTCCTTCTGCACAACAAATTTCAGATTAAAAATCTGGTAGAACTTAAGTACTTCATGGGTTTTGAAGTGGCTAAATCTAAGAAAAGGGTTCACTTATGTCAAAGGAAGTATGCTCTAGACATCCTTGAAGAAATTGGAATGCTGGGCTACAAACCATGTTCTACACCATTCTTAAGTGATACTAGTTCATTATATAAAGTAGAAAGCTACTTGGACAATCCTAACTCATATCGCAGACTGATAGGGAAGTTACTCTATCTCACTAATATTAGACCTTATCTATGTTTTTCAGTTAATTTGTTGAGCCAATTTATGCAATCACCCACTGACTATCATTATCGGGTTGTGCAACACATTTTTAGGTACATTAAGTCTGATCCTTCAAAAGGGCTCTTTTTCCCAACTAAGTCACAAGTACAGATAAAAGCCTTCAGCGATTCAGATTGGCCTACATGCCCTAATACTAGAAGATCTACTATAGGTTTCTGCATTTTTCTTGGCTCATCCCTCGTCTCGTGGAAGTCCAAAAAGTAGAACACTGTTTCCAGATCTTCCACTGAAGCAGAATATAGTGCCTTAGCAGCTACTGTGTGTGAGACACAATGGATAAAATATCCTCTCCAAGACCTTCAAGTTCAGACGACTAGCACTCATGTTCTCTACTGTGACAACAAATCCGCAAGACATATAACTCATAACCAGAGCTTTTACGAAAGAACAAAGCACATAGAACTAGATTGCCATGTGGTTCGTGAGAAGATTCAGGCCAATATCCTACATCTCCTTCCCATTCGCTCGGATGAGCAGTTAGCGGATATCTTCACCAAGTTTCCTATCGTGTTAGGTTTTGATCCATCATACCTAAGCTTGGATTAGTGAGTATACATCATCCAACTTGAGGAGAGGCTTTTGGAGTTGTTAGAATCGGTTAGATTACTGCCTAATTGCAGTAATCATTTAATGTTGTTAGTTAGGGTTTTAAAGTTTATGTTTTTCTCCCTTTTCTCTTGAACCCCATATTTAGGGTTCCCCTTTTCCCTTCTTTTAATATACAACACAGAATAGAAGTAGAAACAATAACATTATAAAAATAAAGCTTGAGTTTTTCTCTTACCTGTTTTTCTCCTTGCTTCTTTTCTCTACCTTTCTTTCGCTCTTCCATGGATGAAGTTTGCTTCCTTCACGATAGAGAAAAAGTTGAGAGCTTTCTTTATCTGACATACCATTTGTAAAAAAATAGAAATTTATATTTTAAAAAGAAATAAAAAAAATATCAAATAAATAATGAAAAAGATTTGTATGTATATATATGAAAGAATGATTTCAGTATATTTTATTTTCCAAAGGAATTAGGTTGATCACTGTCCTTTGCTTGTTTAAGTTACTAAATTTAGAATTGCTAATAGGCCATTTTCTTTTAGATTCTTCAAAATGTGGCTCTGCAAAATCTAGATTGTAAAACTGTTATTAAAAATTCTTGGTTTGAATTTATTATTTGTTATCCCATGTTTATACTACAAAATTTAAAGAAAGTTTTAAAAGTTTGGAATAAACAAGTTGTTTGAAACGTACATGAGGTTATAGCTGAAAAACAACAAGTTCTTAAAATTGTTGAGTAGGAGTTAGAAACTACTATAGAATCTGATCTTGATAGATTGTTAAATAAGGAATTTCAAGTTATGGTTGAATGAGTGTCAATAAAAAGGCAAATTTGTTCTGGTTTAAAGATAGAGATACATCCTTTTTTTCATAAGATAGTTAAAAAAAGCGTCAAAATTCTAGTGGTATTTCTAGTCTAAGATTATTCGGTACAAATAGAAAATCATGTACATGGTCAGAGAAAACCATTGGATTATACTGATTTTTGAAACATGCTTTGCTTTTTATAAGGGACAATGATATTTTGACAACTCTTTTTTAACAATTTTTTGATAACAGGACACGTGTCATCATTTTATTAGCATGTTTGAATTTATGAATAAAAAATATTTGAAACGGACCAATCATAGACTGCCACGCATGCGTTGTCAAAAAGTTATTAAAAAAGAGTTGTTAAAGAAACTTTTTCCCTTCTATAAGAGTAAAAGGTAACTTGATTGGTGGTTATTTCTCGTAGACAAAGATGTCGGTCAATATCATCCTCTCTCTCTCTCTTCTTTACTTCTTTTTTTCTATTATGTCAGAAGTATTAAACCGTGGTATTTTTTCTGGTTGCTAATAGGATTATGTTCCCTATAATTGGATCTAAGGTTTTTCTTTTCCTTCTTACTTATGTTCTTTATGCTGACGACATTTTGGTGTTTGGTCGAGTTTATAAGCAAACTTTGACTAATCTCATAAAACTTTTGTCTTCGTTGGTTCTTCTTTGGATCAAAAGATAAATCATTCTAAGAGTAATTATTTCTATTAATTATTCTTGGAGTAATTAGAAAATTTTAATAGATAATAATACTTTAAGAATTTTTAAAATATTTTAATATTATTTATGTATCATTTTATAATTAATTCGTAATGTTTATAATTATTATTATTAATTATAAAATAATTAGGATTAATCACAAAATAATACTAATATTAAAATATTGTAAAAAAATGTTGTGAAATTTCATTATCCAAATTTAATCCATGTAATCTTGTAACAGAGGTTATATTCATTTTTGTATATTGGGATTCCTATCTTTGTTGGGATACCAAAATCTCGTTTTTTACAACGTCTAGTCAGAACCAAATTGACATCTTGGAAAAGGAAATTTCTGAGCATGATGGGACAAATTTATAACTGATTTTCTTTTTATAGTGACTTATTATTTTGCTTAAAAAGATAGAAAAGTAATTTTATTTGACAGGTGATATAGAGAAGTAAATTAGAGGAAATGTTTTCTCCTAAGGATGAATTTAATAGTAGAGAACAAATTATAATCTTAGACTTTCTTGAGAGTTAGCTTATGAATAGAATTTAGACAACTCTCATGCTGTTCTCATACATATAAATTATTATTGCATAAGAGTCTTTTGATATTAGTTAAGAATAAAATTTATATTGATTTTTGAAAAAGTATAGAAGCAATTATATTAGTTAAAAATAAAATTTATATGGATGTGGTGTTCTATGTGTTCCTTAAGTTCAATCATTTATTTTTTGATTATTTTGTTGCAGTGATTCTATGGTCTTGCATGGTCTGTTTCCTTTATCTGAATTGGTCTTCCGGGAATCATTTAATTTTTTTTTTCTTAAACTTGATAGTATAAAATTGATCCCTTTAGTAGCTGTAACTTTATGGAGGAGAAGGAATAATGATATATTTCACTGCATAATTTCTATGCATATTGTAAGGAGCTACATTCTATTGATTGATATAATAGATTTTTCTACTTTGAATTTTTCAATACTAAATTGGGAAAACATATTATATAGGTTTAATTTTTTATTATTTTTATTTATATAGGTTTGCTTCGATCTCATGTTTTATTTTGTATTTTTTCTTTTATTTATTAATAAAATTTTGCATGTGATGAGATGATACTTGTACTTTAAAATAACAGAAGTTGGAATGGTAAGGTAGTTAAAATATCTGCATAATATTTAAGACGAGGGCAAAATACATAATAATATGTAACATGAATTTATAAAATAAAAAATTAACATTATTTTTTATGATCAAGATATAAAATGACAAAATACATAATAATATATAACATGAATTTAAAACAAAAGCTTAACATTATTTTTATGATCAAAATATAAGGATTATTTTAATTGATAATAATTAACCCTTACCTACCTATATCTCAATCAATTTATCCCAAATATTATAAATTCTTCAATTATAAACAATATCTTATTATGTCATTGATTACACAAGTGGATAAAAAAAACTATTTTATAAAATTTGGAACACTTACAAATCATACATCATAAAAAAAATATAAAGGACTACATCTCGGACATTATATATATTAAATATAATTTATTTAAGATATTTTAAATAAATAAAAATATTCTAAAAAATTAAAATATAATTAGGATTAAATATGTTTTTGTCTTTTAATTGTGAGTGAATATTGAGATTAGTCTTTCTTTCAAACTTTGGTCTAATTTAGTCCCTCAACTTTAAAAATATATAAATTTAATCTTTTTAACCAAATTTCGTTAACTTTTAAATAAAATAGATAAAATTATAGAACCGTGGAAGAAACTTTTTCTAACCGTTTTGTAAGGTGTCATCATGAGTCTGTATAAATATAACAACAGCTTTAGCCAGTACCCTGGGTTCTGTTGCCCACCTGATACACAAAATTGGTGAAAAATGAGACAAAAGTTGGTGCTTAGAAAATTTTGTGGACCCATTAATTCGGTGGCTGCAAAAGAAAGCTGCGCAATAGGTCAAACAAAGAACCAGTTGGCATGCGCTGGTCGGCACAGGCGACCAGCTACAACCTCTGACTTCAAACCCAGGGGCGAATAAAACAAAACAACCTGAACTTTTGTTACTAAGCTAGGTTGTCCAGAGACAAAAATAGGGAAAAATTGATCTAGTTAAATGGAGTCCACAGACATGAAAGAAAACCAGAAACAAAGTTGGTGGTAATGGAATTGAATTAATGCTTGTTGCAGGTTTTTGATGAATGAGAGCGATAGTTAGAGAAGAATGCATGTAATGTGAGTGGAGCGTGCATCATGTACTTGTTTGAAGATGAAGGTTCATTGCGTTTTTGTTGTCTGGTATGAGTTACTCTCAAGAAGATTTCAAATTCCAAAGAACCAAAAGATTTCTGGTATAAATGACCGAATTTGAGATCTGTGCATCACACTTGCTCATGTGACTCATGCATAGTAATATTGAAAATAAAAATGTAATAAATTAAAATTAAAATTTAAAACTAAATAACTAAATCAACAATGTTGGTAAACTTAATCATGGAGAGATTGTTGTTATTGATTAGGATGGATGTAATCACAATCTAATTTTATTAAATTTGATTATTGATTTGTTTGGCTTAACAAAATGATTAATTGATTCTAATCTACATTGATCTATTTTTTTTTTTTTAAATTTGGATGATCCATTTCACATTATTTATCTATTTGGGTGATTCTTGGTGTATTTAGTCTCATCTTCCACTGCCTACAATAGTTTATGTTATTCAACATACACAGTCTTCACTCCTCAAATAAAATTAAATAATCTTTAAAAACATTAAACTTTAAACACATGGTAATCGATTTTCTTAGAGATGTTAAAATGGGTCACAATCCGCGGGTCAATCCGGCCCACCACGGGTTCGGGCCGGGTTGAGTTTGAAAAAATTGTACTTTTTAATGTGGGTCAGATTTCGACCCGACTCATTTAACTCGGCTCATGCGGGTTGAACCGTGGTGGGCCGGGTTGGCCCATCGACCCACCTACCTAATTTTATTTTATTAAAAGGTTTAAACCCTTCCTTGGTCCTAATATTTGTATGAAAATCTCAGTTCAATCCTTATGTTTTCGACTATCTCAATTGGGTCACATTTTTTGTAAAAATGAACACATTACCCCAACCGTTAACTTGTCTCAAACGGCGTTAAAATCTAATGACATTGAATATGCTGAGGTGGATATTTTATTACGTGTAAATAATTACATTATGACATGGAATTTAGTAAAAAAAAAAGAAAAAAAGTAGAAAGATTATAACAGCAGCATTCCTATTCTGAAAATGTTTCCAAAAAAGACCCTAAAAGCTTCATCCAAAAAAGACCCTAGAAGCTTCATTCCTTGTCACACAGCATCTCATCCTCCATTAACCTCATAGGCCATCACTAGCCATGATCAATCTCTCTATGTGAACCAGTGAAAACCTTTAGAAGAAGCCAAATCGCCTTCAAAATTAAAAAGGTCCTTAAGTCCAGCCTTATCTCAGGCAGCACACTCTTCAAACTCTCGTCGCATTCGTTGAAATGGAGTCCACAGGGGTCATGCAGGACCCAATCACCACAACCTTGTCGGTTTCAAGCTCCTCCCACGCGTTCTAGAGGTGGAAGCAGAAACAATCTAGCGCGTCGATCCACCGCATTGCATTCGCGTCTTTCGCAATCTTGTGCAAAATCTCAAACGTGAAGTTTTGTTCTTGTCATTGGGGAGTCGTCGGTGATCATCTCCGTTAGTTTGAAGACCACCTGCTGGTCGGGGACGATGACGAAATTCTCCTTTATCAGTCCAAAATCAACCATGATATCAAATTCTAGAAAGAATGTAATTTGAAACCCAAAACCAACAATGATATCAAAACAACAAAACCCAATTAAAACCCAAAATTCACAAGATATAAAAAAGATTGCTATCTTTAAAGAAAAAATTGAAATTGGAATTAAACGGGGATTGCTCCTAAAGGGAATCAAAGAGGCACAAACAAAGGAAAAAGGGGAATACTTTTTGAAAACCCTAATTCGATTATTGATTGGAAATCGGGAAAGTATCAAAAGGGGATTTGGGGCACCTTTGCTGGAGAGAGACACCACTGTTGCGACATGAAAAGTCGCAGGCTTGTCGTGAATACCGTATGGAGCTGCTGCAGAACGAGAAACAGATCCTCCACGTCGTGAGCCAAGACTGAACCAAATCGCCTTATAGAGGCCACCCATTGCAACGAGAAATCATCACGTCTCCAGCGACCACCGCTGCGCTTGCGAGAACTTCATCGCAGACGATGCTTGCGAACCACCTACAGAAAAACTAGACCACACGGCGAGGGCAGTTCTCCACCATGACGGAGAACGCTAAGGGAGAAGAAGCTGTCGCGCTTCCACCACAACACTATAACTAAAAGGAAGCAGTGGTGGAAGGATTAGGATTCTGGGTTCGTGAAGAAGATGAGGCAAAAAGGGGATTTCAAATTTTTAGGATATCTGGGTTGGTGATTGGGGTTCGAACCCATAAAAAAAACAGAATTGGAGAAAAGTTCAATGAAGAGGCACGTGGAAATATGATTATAATACACATCATCCATTAAATTTAATACATAATGACACGTCCTCCTTTTCAAATTACAGTTCAACGTTAGTTAACGCCGTTTGAGACCAGTTAACGATTGGGGTAAAATATGTTCATTTTTACAAAAGATATGACCCAATTGAGAAATCGAAAACATGAGGACTGAACAAAGATTTTCATACAAATATTAGGACGATGGGAGGGTTTAAACTTTTATTAAAATTTAATTTTAATTTTATAAAAAAATATTTATTAATTTTTTTTTTTGCTTGAAAAAATTATTTAAGTTTCCTATTTTCAAAATTAATTAAACATCGGAGTGAAATTTGGGAGTGAAATTTGTTTTGATTTGAATTATAAAAAAATTGTAATTTCTTTTATTTAAAAAAAAATGTAATTAAGTGGGCTAGTGAAACAACCTGTTTACCTGGGTCGGACCAGGTTCGAATTTTTCTTGTTCCCTAATAAATGAGTCGAGTTGGGTTGACTCACTAAGTGACCAACCCGTGGTGGGTCGGGCTGGATTGCCCGTTTTGACAGCTCTATTTTCTCTTACATTTTTTTTTTCTTTTTAGCTTTAAAATATACCACTTTAAAAGAATTAATATATTTTAAAATATAAAAATCAATATACATCAATATATTTTAAAGGTACAACAGATAAAATTACTTAAAACTTTAGTAGAAAAACTGAATTGGAAAGTAGTTCTTATAAATAACTTGTAAAATTACATGGTTCACCATCATGACTCGTAACAATCTTTATGTAGAAAAAAAAATCCACCAGAATTTGTATGCACTTTATTATCCAAGATAGACTCATTCATGGTATGAGGTGGGAATTTTGTCCTTTTAACGGACCTGTGACACAAATAGGCTGAATTTCACGCTGTTTTATAATTTTTTTAGGGCTTTCTTTCTGCACCTCTAAATTTTCTTTCTGCACTTCCAAGGTTTTCTAAAACCTGCCAATATCTTTTGACGTAAAATCCCTAAATCCGATTTTCTCTCTCTTATATTTACTTCCTCACTACACTGAATTTAATGTTTGTTTCAATTTATTCGTTATGAAAATGACAAGAATATGAAGCGTCTTTACATATCAAGTTGAGAGTTTTGTACAAGAGTAAAGTTAGAAGGAAACCTATGATATGGATTGTGATGGTGAAACTGGGAAAGTTGAAACGTTAGTTGGTCTTAATGTTGTTGAGTAGTTTATTGAGCAATATGAGGATTTGTTCACTAAGAAGATGAAATGGTTGGATATCCTAGATGTTCACACGACACTTCTTTAACAAGTTAGTTAGTAATGGTTTTCTTTGTTTTTTTTTTTTATTATAGATGACTTGTTTAAATTTTATATACAATTGCTATGTGTAGGATTGAAATGAGATAAAGTTGTTCTTCCATTTTTAAAAAATTAAAAAAAAATTGTAGCATGGCATCTCGCTATTAAGAATTATGTGTTGAATTCTAGTTTAATATCTTTATGTGATATTTAGTACGACTATGTCGATAAGAGGTTAATATTGGCGTTTGTTGAAAGATGAGGTAGAGAAACAAATGAAATAATCCTCTTAGCCTTTCCAGAGTCCAAATAAAATTATTTTGCTGTTCACTTGATAAGAATACAAAAGCAATTGAGAAAATCAACCTTGTTGATGTAATCCCAACTATCTCAAGTAATGACAACGGATATTTGTTTGTTTTATAGGTTATATTCATCAATAAAACATTAAAAAATTTTACTACAATAGGATGTGTCCAAAAGAGGTCACTTACCATCTCAGATTCGTTTTCACATCTACTCCAGTGCATGTATTTATCACATTCTAACATCATCATTAGTTGTTGTAATTCAATTCTCAAACCTTTCAATGACCGTTTTAAGTGTATCTTGCATTGTATATTTGGTTTATTGTTATCACATTACACTCATTATTTTCTTTGAGAGTAAGGAGAATGTTTACACGCTTCACTTAACTCTTAGTTATATCAAACAACAATGGTTGTTCAGTGGGTGGATTTTAACTTCCTCGCAAAAGGGCGACCCATTAATATCCGTGACAAATCATGGTTATGATATCCACACATTACCTTCACCACCCACCCCTCTTCATTAGGAATTGATTTGCCTCTCAATTTAAAAGGACAATCACATTTTTTTGTGCGGAATATATTAGGTTGAACATCATATTTGTATTTAGTGTACTTTTCACTCTTTTCACATCCTAACAATACATACGTCTTTCTCCTGGGTTTACCATTATTTTTAACAAATCTTATAATGATAATAACAAAACCAAGATAAAGACAAATTTCTACGAGTTTTTAAACCAGATTCCCAAATCTAGTGACCATTATCATAATTTCGAAATCCAATGAGATCATAAAGCAGATTTCCAAATTCGATGAGTTCCTAAATCGTATTTTCAAATCCGATGAGTTCTTAAATCAGATTTCGAAATCTAGTGTTTTTTTTTTAACCTGAGTTACTTAATCAAATTTTGAAATTCAATATTTTTTTAAACCGAATTTTGAAATCTAGTACTTTTCTCAATCAGATTTCGAAATCCAGTTATTACTCTAACTTTTTACCTTACCACTTTTAAAACCCAGATAATACTTTTACAACCCGAATTTTGAAACCCAAAACATAGAAGTTATAATAAAAATAAATACTAAATCTGACATTAAAAAAACAAATGTATAAATGAAGAAGAATGAGATGAATACACATTCTTTATTTCAAAAGAAGATGAAGAAAATGAAGTTTCAAACAAAAATGAACAAAAACGAAAAATGCACGAAAGCACCGTTGAAAGAAGAAGAAAATTGAAGTTGAAAAAGAGAGAAAAAGCGTCATTGGAATTACTTTTGAAATTAACTTGGGGTGCCAAGATCAGGAAATATATCACCTTCAATAAATCTGTTTAACAGTAATTACTTGCCTATAGAGGTGTCAATTTAACCCATAACTCCAGGACCAGCCCCAACCCACTATTGAAAAAGCCCTATTCTAAAAAACCCCTCAAGTAGGGGGCCAGAAAAAAGCTGCAATCCCCAAAATCCCCCTCTCAAGTGGGTTAGGGTCAAGATTAAAGTGGATTTAGCCCCACTCCAAAACTTTAATTAAATTTTAGCCCCACTTCAAAACTTCAAATTAAAATTTTAAAATAATATAATTTATATATACATAAATTTTTGTAATTTTACTCTCTCTCTAATGTATATATTTTCTTCTTGTTTTCTATCTTTCTATTTCATTTTAATAATTTAATATTTATCTTAGTTTTAATTTTTATATTTTATTTATTATATTTACAGCAATAATCTCTCTCTCTGATGTATATATTTTCTTCCTGTTTTCTATCTTTCTATTTCATTTTAATATTTTAATATTTATTTAGTTTTAATTTTTATTTCTTATATTTAGAGCAATAATATCTCTCTCTCTCTCTCTCTCGTATATATTTTCTTCCTGTTTTCTATCTTTCTATTTTATTTTACAACAATAATATCCAATTATACTCCAGCAATATACTACTTTTATAATAAATATCATCATTTAATATTGATTGTAATAATAAAAAATAAATAAAGTAGTAGTTTTTTTCATGATTTTTTTTTTCACTGTATTTTTATATTCAGAATTTAAGATATTTTTAAAAGTAAAATAGAAAATGTATTAAATGAAAGATTCTTTGATATAAAAATATCTTTTTAATTTAATTTGTCATATAATTTGATTTTCTTATTTTAAAAAACTTGTTGTAGGGTATGAGAGGATGAGCGGTCGGCAGGTTCAGAGAGGGAACGATCGGTCAGTAAGCTCAGATGACGATAGGAGCAGATGGACGATTGGCAAACCCCAATTGCAATTAGAATGAGGTATGTGGCCGATCAGTAAGGGACGAAGACTGAAGGTGGAGAGAAGAGCAGAGTTAAAAGGTATTTAATGGCCATAATGGGCAATAGTTACCAAAAAGGAAATAAGGGATACGGTAATTATTGATAGTTAATGACAGTTACGAATAAAGACCTTATAAATATGTGATGAATGACCAGGTACTTTACTTTTTTCCGATTACAATCACTCATCTCTGATCAGTGACCTAGGTAACTTGAGCGTCGGAGTGTTTTCTTGCAGGTGTCAATACTAAATTTCGTCCGGATGACTTAATTAGAGATCAGTTTTTATTTATTATTATTATTATTATTTTTTTTTTTTTTTTTTTTTTTTTTATTTATTTATTTTTTTTTTAGTTGTGTTACAAAATGCTTAATTATAGTATTTTATTTCATTTTTACTTTATTTTAGTTTTATCCTTTTTTTATTTTATTTTATTTTATTTTATTTTAGTTTGTTTTAATATGATTAAAAAAAGACGTTTAAAAACATGGGTTTTTGTCTTTTAGTAAAGGTAAATAAAAAAAAAAAAGAGAAAAGGGGGAAATGGGAAAATATGAAAAAAAAGTGAAAGGTGATTCTGGTTGGGAGGAGGCTACGGGTACAGTGCAGTACATGGGACCAATCGACATTTGCAGGAACGACATTTGCAGGCGCGGAGGGATTTGCAGAGGGGATTTGCAGGGATACGTTTGGATTGACAGAGGTGATCCGTGTCTGTTTGGGACAGCAAAAAGTATCAGTATAAAGAAAAAGGAGAGAGACATAGAGGGGGGGAGGTTTTTCTTTTCTACAACGAACACGATCATTGAAAGGGGTAAGAAAAAAAAACAAACAAGAAAAGGGAAAACTAATAGAGGAGAAAGTAGAGAAGGCACACAATCTCTGGGGGAAGACCTTCATATTGAAGCATCATTTACTCCGCATTTCCGATTCACGGACAACCAAGAAGAACAAGTAAGGCTGGTCATCGGGGTCACGAGGTTGACAGTAGCATACGGGCTCCAAGAGGTAAGCAATGCCCTGCCCTGTATGTTTTAGTCAGTTATTTGCTTACTCTTGAATATGTCTCTGTTATGTTGATGGTATGTTTGAAAATGATTGTTGTTGAATACATTCCTGGTATTGTGGACATTGTGTATGTTCATTGTCACCTCCCCTATTACTCCTACTTCTACGGTCCTATTTTTCTCTTCCAAGAATTCATTTACACCACCAACAGCCTCTCTTTCTTAAGTAGGACCCCAAACGCCATTTCCAGTTGTCAGCCGTAGACCATAATAGATAATAAACTATGCCTCCCCACGCATTATCCATCACCAATAACCAGCATTGAACTTGAATCACTAAAATGGGTATTTGCCAGAGAAATACATCGAACAAAAAACAACAAAAATGGCATCTTCACCGTTACTAAATGAGCTCCACCATTACCCAGTACCACCACCACCATCTCACATCCCCTCAAACACCGCTTCGGCTTTCTCTACTCACCCCGGTCATCGTAATCGTCCTTCACCTGCAAGAGAAAATGAAGACAGTGTAAAGCAAACTAACAGCTAGCCATTGTTCCACCCTGAACCCCTCGCCCTTTTCCCATTGATCTCGGCAGCGAGACACTCGAACCCATCATTCTCAACACACCCACACGCACAAGATCAACCCATAGCCACTATAGCAGAGGTCCAAATTCACACAAGCAATACCATAGCAGAAACCCAAAGCACCCAAACACAAGCTTGTATTCAACTAACATAACCAAAAGCATAAACATGCCCCTGTTCATCATCGACCACACAACCCCAATGCGCCCAGTTCGATATAGTTTCCAAACATTGAGAATCAGTGAAATAGTGCCTTAATCAACAAGGATTAGTGGTTGTTCTCTTTGGTGAAAAGGGGATGTGGACCCCCCAAGCGAATCGCCTGTAGGGTAGCAGAGTGAGAGTCACGGCAGAGGGATTTAGGTTGAAAGCAAGGTCCAATCCATGGTTGAAGCTGCAACGGGCGGTGATTGGGAACTGTTTCGGTGGAGGAGATGGCGAAGCTGGCTCCACCAGCGGCGGCAGCCTCGAACTCGAAGGAGAGAGCTGCCTCTCTCTCTCTCGCGCGAGAGACGGGATAAGAGGAGAAGAGTCTCCGCGCGATTTGATGGCCATCGCCGGCGAGGCTGTGGACGGGGCGGCATGTGGTGGCCTCGGTGGCGGCAGTTTCCGTCTCTCTAGTGGCGGCGACCACGGCAGGCGACGATGGTTGGAGTCGTTCGTGGGGGTGGAGACTGGACTCAGGGAAGCAGCGGTTCTCCCCTCCCTCGCGCGGTGGACCCTGTTGATGGTTGGTGTCGCCGGCGACGCCATGGTTTGAGTGGCGACGACTCCGGCAGCGAGTCTCATCGCCGGCGCGACCCTAGTTCGTGATCCGGAGGCGGCAGCGACCTTTTGATCGGAGGTTGTGGCGGCAGTAGGCGCAGGAGTGGCGGAGGTGAAGCCTCTAGGTTTTCTCATAAGAAGAGACTTCAGTCTCGTTTTGGAGAAATGACAGAATGAGAGGGGAGTTGTTTGAACCCCTAATGTTTCTGGGTGGAAGAGTATTGGGCCTAGGTTGCTGGCCCAAGTTCGTTTTTTTTTCTAAAAGAAAAACTAAAATAAACTCCTTTCTCCTCTGCGCACCCCATTTCCCATTTTAACACCCTTGATGTTTGAGTTCAAGACCATACTGCCCCTAAGGATCTTTCTCCATTTTTGCTAAGCCACACCATTTCCTATTGGGCTTAGGCCCAATCTGCCTTTAAAAAAATAAAATAGACACCCTATAATTTTATCATTTATTTACTACTTTCATTTTTTGTTTTTATTTTTATTTATTATCTTTGTTTTCATTTTTATTTTATCTACTTATTTTAAAAATATGTTAATAATATATAGCAAAATAAAAATACATATTTAGAAGTCGACAAAATTTTTATTCACAAAAAATTTAAGTACAAGTGCGACCATTCTGTCGGCCTTGTGCTGAAAACCTTTTAATAATCAACAAAAATTAATAGAATTTATTTTAAAAGGTTTGAGCTCACGTGCGACCATTCTGTCTGCCTTGTGCCGAAAACCTTTTTCTTCTTCTTTAAAAAAATCAACAAAAAAATTATTTTTAAATGGTTTAAGCACACGTGCGACCATTCTGTCTGCCTTGTGCTGAAAACCTGTTTCTTCTCCTTTCAAAAAAAAATTATTACAAAAATTTATTTTAAAAGGTTTAAGCACACGTGCGACCATTCTGTCTGCCTTGTGCTGAAAACCATTTTCCTTCACTTTCCGAAAATCAAAAAAATAATCAAATCTCTTTCTAACAAATTTCTTCAACAATTTCTCAAACGAAATTTTCAAACTGTTTTTAAAGAACTACGTAACCCTGATTTCTCAGTCTAACTGAGAATACGTAGGAGCAAGGCCAGTCCTTGTCGGGCACAAAAATACAAAAAAAAATATTTTGTTTCCTTTAAGAGTTTTATTTTATTTTTAGGAAGAAATTAAACATTTTGCAAACCACACTTCAAATTCGCATATTTAATTAAAGGTACTGCCTTCGGGCAGGCGTGTAGGGTGCTAACACCTTCCCTACACGTAACCGACTCCCGGGCCTTGAGTCTGGTTTTCCAATTGACCAAGCCTTATCTTTTTCATGGTTTTTTCCATGGTTTTCCAGAATAAACCATGGTGGCGACTCCAAAAATCTCTTTTTTCAAAACTCGTTCCTTTTTTGGATAGTCGTCGTCCCGTTGCGATTTTTTTTTTTTTCCGGTTGCGACAGATGGCGACTCCACTGGGGACTCTTTAGAGAGTCAGGCCATTTAATTAAGATGCGAATTTGATGTGGTTTTGTTTTGTGTTTTTTTTCCCCCTTTCTTTTTCTTTCCTTATTTATGTTGATGTTTGAAATAACTGCAATAATTGTTGGATATTGAACCCTAGGGTAGAAAAACATGTTTATATCTGCCTGGGAAAATTTTCTGGCTGTTTTGCAGGTGGGGGTTTGGGGGTATGCATTTGTTTCTCCCTTCACACACACACTGTATGCATATCATGAGTGGGGCCCTATACCCGGGTCCGAGTGTAGTTTAGAAATAGGGGGGTTGTGTAGCGGTACCACTTGGGCCATACTGCCTGTTTGGTTATCGTGAGAACCCCGGCTAGAGTTTGTTCTCTTCATGTGTGTCTTCACACCTAGTTGATTACTCGACTGTTGTGGAGATGCTATGACGGGGGCCATGGCTCTAGTGACCGTTGACCTTTAGGTTCAGGAAACCATCCTTGTGAGGTTGCATATACTTGACTCTCAATCTGAAGCGTTGAACCTCTTTTTAGGGCACAAAGGGAGACATGTGTATTCCTATAACCCCCGCGCTGTTGTTTTCGCACAAAATAGTAATAATAATGTCATTTGCATCTTCATACTAAGCATGCATTTTTGTTAGTCAAAACATTCTTTATTTCATTATATTGCCATGCATCATATTTATACATCATTTGATAACATGCTGGTTTTAGGGGGAATCACAGGTACTTACTTGACCATATACAAGATGGAAGTTGGCGCGAGGTCTAGTGCTACGCAACGGACTGACTCTGCCGTTTTAAGGGTAAAACCTCGTTTGAGAACTCATGGTGGAAACTTAACAGGGTTGATAAATTTGGGGAAAAGACTCAAAACCATAAAGAGAGAGTCTTTCAAGACAAAGTATGGGAATCTTTTGAGTTTGATGGAAATGGAAGTGCAGCTGCCTGCCATTACAGCTCTGGCTCAGTATTATGATCCTCCGTTGAGATGTTTCACCTTCCAGGACTTCCAGTTGGCGCCAACTGTAGAAGAATTTGAGTATATCCTGGGCTTGCCACTGGAGGGTACCAAACCATATCAGCGCTTGGAGCATCATGCCTCCATTCCTACCATTGCTGCCATCATGAAGTTGCACCCAAAAGAATTAGAAGACAGGATGGTAATAAAGAACCAAGTGCGTGGGCTGACACAAGGATACCTTGAGCAATATTTGCACGATCTGGGCGATAGGGAAGAATGGGAGACCTTCATGGATGTGCTAGCCCTCACTGTGTTTGGCATTGTCCTATTTCCCAAGTTGGAAGACTTTGTAGATTACACTGCTATTGATGTCTTCGTGGCCAAGAAGACGAGATCGGAAAATCCTGTAACAGCAGTTCTCGCAGATGTGTATGGGACTATGAGTTTTTGCCATGAGAGAAAAGGGAGGAAAATCCTTTGTTGTTTGCCGGCGCTATATGCATGGATGACCGCGCGTATGTTTAAGGGGGCAGTTGATATTAGGAGTTCATCTGAAGATCCTACACAACCTGGGGGCAATAAATGGGCCCAATTCTTGGCCGGTTTGAATGGGGGAAAGGTAAAGTGGCGTCTTCCTTGGCTAGAGGCGAAACCCTCTATTCAACATTGTGGAAACTTTCCTAACGTACCTCTCATAGGTGCTAGGTATTGTATTAACTACAACCCTGTTTTGGTCCAAAGACAGTTCGGGTATCCTATGAAGGGGGCGCCTTCACCAGATTATCTCACAGCCTTCTTCATCTACTATGAGGACGGACATTGTACCGAAATGTTGAGGAGAGTTAGAAGTGCCTGGGGAAATGTGGTGCGAGCAGAGAAGGACTTGAGGAGTGGAGTGATGGATAGCAGGGTTAGCTATCACACTTGGATTCTGGAAAGGGTAAAAGAAATCAAGTTGCCTTTCAAGCCAATCAATGATCAACCGGCTAGTGAAGGACCATCTCAGGCCCCAGAAAGTGAAGAGGTGAAACAGTTAAAGGCTGAGATGGAGAAATTGAGGGTGAGGAATGCCAGTTTGGAAAAGGAATTACAGAGGGCACGCAATGATTTTGTGGATATGAGGAATGATAATGAAGAAAAGTCACGGGCTTATGAAAACATTGTCAAAAGCCAGAAGGCTGAGAGGGATTATATATTCCGAGTGAAGCAGGATCTTGCGGCCGCAAGTAAAGAATTATCCATGAAGAATATGGCTTTAGAAGAAGGCAGACAGTGGAAACAACTCTATGAAGAGGCCAAGAGAGATAAAAGGGAAGCCCTCAAAAGACTAAGAGAATCGCAAGTCCAAGTACAAGAAGCAGGGCATCAAGTGAAGGAAATGGCTACATCATTTGAAGCGGAGTTGAATCAAGAGCGCTGGAAGAGGGCAGAGGCTGAAGAGGAGTATCGAGCCATGTTAAAGCAGATGGAGGATTACATCGAGGAGCAGGAGGAGCGATGGAGGTCGATGGAATTTGAAGAAGGGCATCAGGCCTTGATAAAGCGAATGAAAGAGCACATCGCAGAGCAAGAAACGGATGTAAAGCATTGGAAAGAAAGCTTCTCTCAATTGGCTGCTTTGGCAAACGGGGCAATTGAAGACATCCCCAGAATGGTGTTGGAAGCTGAAGCGAGTACCCACTTTTATAGCCCACCAGTAGAAATAGAGCGTTTTATTAATCACTGTAAATGGTTGATAGGCGAGATGAAATCCTTCATCGCTCGGGCTAGGAATTGATGTATTTAGAGATCTTTATGTTTTGTTTCCTTTAAGAAATGTAATGAACCTATTTTCCTTTAAATGAAAGATGCGGGATGTTTGCTTGGCATCTGCTTGCGCTAATTTCCATCAGTTATGTCATTGTGGTTCTGTGATTTCCCCTTATCACTAGCATGCATCATGTTTTCTTTAGCATGTTTCATTTTTTTCCTCTAATTAATTAAAACAATAAAAGAGCGAGTGAGAAAAAACGACGATCAAATTTCCACGACATCCCTACCGGACCCGAGCTCATTCAAGGGCCATGGCAAGCTTGGAGGAGTCACAGGAATCCCTCAAAGCGGATGTTAGCCAGCTGAAGGACCAGATCGGCCAGATCTTAGCGGCTCTTGAATCCATGAAGACTACTGGAGAGTCTTCATCTGCACATGTTGAGGGGAATGCCCACCTTTATCACCCGATGTTCAACGCTGCGGGCCAATCGATTCCTTTCCCATTGTATGGGTTACCCCCGGGTTATACTCCTCCCGTAGGAGAGTACTCGGAGGCGGAGCACGCTTCTTTCTCATTTCCCACGACTGCTAATATACCACCAATCGACACTCAGGGACCTGTCTTGGTGTCGGCCCCCATGGTGGGTATAGGAATGAATGAGACCAATACAACTGATGGAATACGAGTGACCCCAGTACCATATGTGGTTGCTAAGGAGGATTTTTCAGCCGGAGTTGTGCCGCACGCTACGCGGGTTGGGGGATTTGGTAACCTCGTTGGAGCTACGGGTAGGTTGGAAAGTCTGGAGGCGAGGATGAGAGCCGTTGAGGGGGTCGAAAGTTATGGATTTGGAGATGCGGCTAAATTGAGTTTGGTTCCGGGCCTGAAGATACCACCTAAGTTCAAGGCGCCGGAGTTTGAGAAGTATAAGGGTAATACTTGCCCTAAAAGCCATGTGACTATGTACTGCAGAAAGATGGCTGCGTATGCTCATGATGAGCCATTACTCATCCACGTTTTCCAGGAAAGTTTGGCTGGGGTAGCGTTGAACTGGTATACCCATCTGGAGCCATCCCGAATCCGTTGCTGGGCGGATCTAGCTGACGCCTTCGTGAAGCAATACGTATACAACACTCATGTTGCTCCGGACCGTCTGCAGCTGCAGAACATGACAAAGAAGGATAATGAAACCTTCAAAGAGTATGCCCAGCGATGGAGGGAGTTGGCTGCGCAAGTTGAGCCGCCGTTGTTTGATAAAGAGATGGTGTCGATGTTTGTAAACACACTCCAGCCGCCATTTTATGAGCATATGGTTGGGAATGTGTCTGTCAATTTTGCCGACACCATCCTCATTGGGGAGAGAATAGAAATTGGTTTGAAAAACGGGAAGATAGCCTACGGCCCGCCTGCAGCTACAAACTATAAAAAGCCCAGCTTCAGTCAGGGGAAGAAGAAGGAGGGGGAGGTACACGCAGCGACGGTAATGCCGGTGTGGAGAGGACGAGCTCCTAATCCTAATTATCGACCCTACTTAAGCCCACCTCCTTATGCTGCTAATGCCTCGTTTGCTCATCAAGCTAGGCCTCAGCAACAACAAACGTATTATCCACCGCAACGAATCCCAACTGAAGCTTGGAGACCTGGGGCAAACGCGAGCCCGAATCTGAATGTGGGTCAAAATAGCAACCCAAGAAGAAGTCAATTTGTTAATTTCACTCCGATCCCTATGACCTACACCGAATTGTTACCAAACCTGGTTAAAAAGGGGCTGGTCGCCATTTGCCCGATGAGGCCTATACAGCCTCCATACCCTAGGGGTTATGACGCGAATGCCAGATGTAGCTACCATGGGGGAGGTGTTGGCCACTCGACCGAAGGATGTATGGCTTTCAAGTACAAAGTTCAGGCTTTGATCGACTCGGGTTGGTTAAAATTTCAAGAAGACAAGCCCAGTGTTGAGACTAATCCTTTGTCCGGACACGGGAGTTCCTCGACGAATGCCATCGAGGTTGAAAAACATGATCTGATAAGAGATGTGGGCAGGATCAAGAGCTCTAGGAGGTTCATTTTTGAAGCTTTGTTGAAGGTGGGCTTAGTGAAGGGCGAGTATGATGAGGGTATAACATGTGCACTCCATCCGGAGGCCGGGCATTCTATTGAGGAATGTGTAGAATTCGAGAATATTTTACAAGACCTGCTTGACAGAAATATGATGCAGGTATGCCATAAGGTCAGAGAGGAAGAAGTGTTTATGCAAACTGGCGAAGAATCTAATGTAGCTCTGCCCGAACCCTTGGTGATACGTTTCACTAGGACCACCCCTGCACTAGTAACTGAAGGAAATCCGTCTGTTGTCATCCGGGTGCCAACTCCCTTTCCTTATAAGAACGAAAAAGCCGTCCCATGGAGGTATGGGGCAATTGCATTAGATGAGGGAAAGGATGCAAATCCGACAGTTGAAAACATATCAGGCATTGGTGGAATGACCAGAAGTGGTCGGATCTTTACACCACCAGAGTTGGCAAGGGAAAGAGCCAATGACAAGGAAGTAACAATGACAGCAAAGGCGAAGGAGTTCTTGAAGGGGAAGAGTCTGCAAGCTGAAGGGACCCCTGACAAGGAGGAAAAGAGGGAAATATCCGAGGAAGAAGCTGGTGAATTCCTAAAATTCATACAGCAGAGTGAATATAAGGTAGTGGAACAGCTGAACCGCATGCCTGCTCGGATATCCCTGTTAGATCTGCTTATGCATTCGGCATCACACAGAAAGTTGTTAATGAAAATACTCAGCGAAGCTCATGTGGAGCAAGGGATTTCGCTGAATAAGTTTGAGGGCATTGTTGGCAACATCGTCGCTAATAATTACCTCACTTTCACTGACGAAGAGATACCTGTGGAAGGGAGAGGCCATAACAAAGCCCTTCATGTATCTGTGAAATGCCTGGATCATGTTATAGCGCGCGTATTGGTGGATAATGGCTCCTCTTTGAATGTCATGCCGAAGACAACATTGGAAAAGCTACCTTGTGAAGGAATGTATATGAAGCCGAGCTCAATGATTGTGAGGGCGTTTGATGGTAGCAAAAGAGAAGTAATGGGAGAGGTGGAGTTGCCGGTTCAAGTCGGCCCGTGCGTTTTCCAAGTAACTTTCCAGGTTATGGACATCCTCCCGGCCTATAGCTGTCTATTGGGTCGTCCATGGATCCATTCTGCAGGAGTTGTGCCTTCCACACTGCACCAGAAGCTTAAGTATGTTACGGGAGATAAATTGGTAATAGTGGCAGGAGAGGAGGATCTCCTAGTAAGTGGACCATCATCCACCCGTTATATTGAAGCAGCTGAGGAAGCTCTCGAGACGGCTTTCCAATCTCTAGAGATCGTGGGAAATACCTATGTGGAGTCATTCACAATCAACCCGCATCTGTCGCGTGCTTCTATCATGATGGCCAAGGTCATGCTGAAGGGAGGTTATATGCTTGGGAAAGGTTTGGGCAAGTATGGACAGGGGCGAGCGTTCCCTCTGGAGGTCGTCGAGAACAAGAATAGGTATGGCTTGGGATACAAGCCCACCAAGGAGGACAGGAAAAGGCTGATAGAAGAAAGGAGAGAGCGCAGTCTGGCTCGGGTAGAAAGACGGGAGCCCAAAGTGGGAAGAATTCATATCTGTGACCTCAAGGAGAGCTTTCGCAGCGCTGGTTGGGTTAACACTGGCCACGTAGCAACAGTCGGAGATGTAGATGGATCGGAAGGCTCGAGTTTCGTGTGGGCCTGCTCCCCAGATGCACAACTCGACAATTGGGAAATGCTGGATTTACCCGTGATGCTTAATTTGAATGAGATGTAATAATTTTAATTAATCCTATAGCTTTACCCGGGGCCTTAGGATTCTTGACTTACGGGTTGACGTTTTTAGTTTTTATGCTCAGCGCGATAATCAAAGTGTGTTTGTTTTTATCATCGTTTTGCATTCTTCATCGTTTTTCCGTTTATTTATTTCTTTTTCGTAAACTTAAATAATGCAGATATGACAATGAATATTTTGAAAACAATTATGTCAATATTCCTGACTTTGAGCACCCCATCAATAATACGGAAGATGATTGTGATGATGACCCGGAACCCCCTCCTGAATTGTTGAGATTAGTGGAACAAGAGTCTAAGGAAATAAAACCTCACCAGGAAGGTGTCGAAGTACTCAATTTGGGAGATGAGGGTGAAGTGAAGGAAGTGAAGATCGGTACAACCATGAAAGCGGAAGTGAAAGAAAAGTTGCAGGTCCTACTGAAAGAATTTAGAGATGTGTTCGCTTGGTCTTATAATGACATGCCAGGCCTAGATACTGATATTGTACAACACAAACTCCCACTTAAGCCGGAATGCATCCCAGTTAAGCAAAAGCTCAGACGAATGAAACCGGAAATGTCCCTGAAGATCAAAGAGGAAGTACAGAAACAATTCGATGCAGGATTCCTGGCTGTTGCGAGATACCCACAATGGGTAGCAAATATTGTACCGGTGCCTAAGAAGGATGGTAAAGTTCGAATGTGTGTCGATTATCGCGATTTGAACCGTGCAAGCCCAAAAGATAATTTCCCTTTACCACACATCGACACTCTAGTCGATAATACAGCCAAGTATTCGCTGTTTTCGTTCATGGACGGTTTCTCGGGGTATAATCAGATCAAGATGGCGCCGGAAGACATGGAAAAAACGACTTTTATTACATTGTGGGGCACATTTTGTTATAAGGTGATGTCTTTTGGACTCAAGAATGCTGGGGCAACATATCAAAGGGCGATGGTGGCACTTTTTCATGATATGATGCACAAGGAGATTGAAGTTTATGTGGACGACATGATTGCAAAGTCCGAATCAGAAGAAGAACACATCCTTAACTTGAGAAAGTTATTCGAGAGATTGAGAAAGTATAAGCTCAGGTTGAATCCCGCCAAATGTACATTTGGAGTGAAATCCGGGAAATTGTTGGGTTTTATTGTCAGCCAGAAGGGGATAGAGGTGGATCCTGACAAAGTACGAGCGATAATGGAAATGCCTGCGCCTCAAACGGAAAAAGAAGTTCGGGGGTTTTTGGGTAGATTGAACTACATTGCTAGATTCATCTCCCAATTAACCGCTACTTGTGAGCCATTGTTCAAGTTGTTACGGAAGAATCAGGCCGTGGTGTGGAATGAGGATTGTCAGGCCGCTTTTGAGAGAGTCAAACAATACTTACAGGACCCCCCTGTATTGCGTCCACCAGAACCAGGAAGACCACTCATTTTGTATTTGACGGTATTGGACAAGTCAATGGGTTGTGTATTGGGTCAACATGATGAAGATGGCAGAAGAGAGCATGCTATATATTACTTGAGCAAGAAATTCACAGACTGCGAGCAACGATATTCATCGTTAGAGCGGACTTGTTGCGCATTGGCCTGGGCTGCTCATCGTTTAAGGCAATACATGTTGAGTCATTCCACTTGGTTGATATCCAAGATGGATCCTATCAAGTATATTTTTGAAAAGCCTGCTCTTACTGGAAGGATAGCTCGATGGCAGATGCTATTGTCAGAATACGACATCGTATATGTCACTCAGAAGTCCGTCAAGGGTAGTGCTCTAGCAGAATACCTGGCTCATCAACCCATCAGTGATTATCAGCCGATGCAACCTGAATTTCCTGATGAAGATATCATGGCTCTTTTCGAAGAGAAGAAGGAAGACCGAGATGAAGAGGCATGGACAGTATTATTCGATGGAGCCTCGAATGTGATGGGGCATGGAATAGGGGCAGTGCTTATCTCTCCAGAGCGTCAACACATACCAATGACAGCAAGGTTGTGTTTCAACTGCACAAATAATATCGCGGAATATGAGGCCTGTGCTATGGGTATTCGAGCTGCAATCGAATCTAAAGCAAAAATTTTGAACGTATATGGAGATTCAGCTTTGGTCATCCATCAGTTGAAAGGAGAATGGGAAACTAGGGATACGAAATTGATTCCCTATCAAGCTTACATCAGGGGGTTAATAGAGTATTTCGATGCCATTACATTCAACCACATACCGCGAGAAGATAATCAATTAGCAGACGCATTGGCTACTTTGTCATCAATGTTCGAAGTTGACCAAGACACAGACTTACCAAGGATTGAAATGAAGAGCCATGCAGAGCCAGCATATTGCCATTTCATCGGAGAGGAAGTAGATGGGAAACCTTGGTATTTCGATATCAAACACTATCTTAAGACCCGAGAATATCCCAACAAGGCGTCGGAGAACGATAAAAGGTCGTTAAGGAGGTTGGCTGGTAGCTTCGTCTTGAGTGGGGAGGTCTTATACAAGAGAAATCACGATATGGTTCTCCTCAGATGTGTGGATGCAAAGGAGGCCGAGCTGATATTGAAGGAAGTGCACGAAGGTATATTTGGCGCACACATGAATGGGCACTCAATGGCCAGGAAGATATTGAGAGCTGGGTATTTCTGGTTGACCATGGAACACGATTGCTGCACACACGTGAGAAAGTGTGAGAAATGTCAGATGTACGCAGACAATATCAATGCGCCACCCGCAACCCTAAACGTATTGACTGCGCCATGGCCATTTTCGATGTGGGGAATAGATGTCATCGGTGCTATAGAGCCGAAGGCGTCCAATGGGCACCGTTTCATACTAGTTGCAATCGATTACTTCACCAAATGGGTTGAAGCCGCTTCCTATGCCAATGTGACAAGAAAGGTGGTGACGAGGTTCATAAAAAAGGAGTTGATCTGCAGATACGGGCTCCCCAACAAGATTATCACTGATAATGCCACCAACCTGAACAATCAGATGATGACAGAGTTATGTGAGGATTTCAAAATTCATCATCTAAATTCTTCTCCTTACCGTCCGAAGATGAATGGGGCAGTAGAGGCCGCTAATAAGAATATCAAGAAGATTGTGCAGAAAATGGTGATCACCTATAAAGATTGGCACGAAATGCTTCCTTTCGCTTTGCATGGATATCGTACGTCAGTACGAACATCGACTGGGGCAACACCTTTTTCGCTTGTGTATGGGATGGAAGCGGTACTTCCATTTGAGGTAGAAATTCCATCCTTACGGGTGTTAATGGAAACCCAATTAGAGGAAGCTGAGTGGGTTCAAGCCCGATTCGACCAACTCAATCTCATCGAAGAGAAAAGGTTAACAGCTGTGTGTCATGGGCAATTGTATCAAAGAAGAATGAAAAAAGCGTTCGACAAAAGGGTGCACCCGAGGGAGTTTCACGAAGGGGAGTTAGTGTTAAAGAAGATCTTGCCCATTCAAAAGGATCATAGAGGCAAGTGGACCCCAAACTATGAAGGGCCATTTGTGGTGAAGAAAGCGTTCTCTGGTGGGGCACTGATTCTCACAAGGATGGATGGGGAGGAATTACCATTACCGGTCAATTCCGATGCGGTCAAAAGGTTTTATGTATGATGATTCCGTGATAGGAGTTGCTGTTAGCAAATATTGACATTGTCTTTAAAATTGTTGTAATCTGTGTTATTTCATTCAATAAATATCACAAGTTCTCATTCATAATTTCGTTCTTACTTTTTGAAATATTGCACGTCACGCTGAGCTGTTAGGTAAGTATAGGAAAGTGAGAATAAAAATAACTGAACAAATGTCCATAAAAGCATCATGGGTATATTCGGTCGGCTGGCTCGGTCCTGGTGGATGTCGTGAAAAAACAAAGAAAAAAAAAAGCAAAACGCATGTTGAGTTCGTTGTCAATAAGGTTGTCAATGGCATAATGTTTTCGAAAAACAAAAGGAGAATAAGTTTTGAAAAATATCAAAGTTGAGTTTTCTCCTGACGCCAGGTTTCGGGGGTAACCATCATTTTTTTTCCGGTTAAAGTGACTGCATTCATACTACTTGAACCCTTAATCCTCTCTTTTCCCCTTAAAACACAAAATTGTCTGAAAATACTGGGGCAGTTTTCATCGTGGTACGTAGGCCCAATGATCCGCTGATCGGGAGATGAAAAAAATTTTGTAAAAAGAAAAAGAAAGAAAAAAAAAATAAAGAAGTCGATGTGTGAACCACTGCAGAGTTTTGTTTCGGAGTTAAGGTCGCGAGAAAGTAGGGCAAGCAAGCTTCAGAATGACGTGTGGCCATTTTTTTTTTTTTTTTTTTCTTGATCCAAACGACAAAGGAAGTTTATCCAATTGCACCCCTTTTGAGCCATAAATTATAGTTGTTTTCGTTACCCTCGACAAGAATCATTAGCATATCAATGTCAGCCTAAAGAGTACATCAAGAGCATCCGAGATCATGAAGAAAATTGCTGAAAGGAAAAGAAATAAAAAACAAAGTTGCAAAGAGATCCATAATAGAAACAACGAAGCAAACAACCCAAAAGGGGAAGAAAAGAAAATGAAGAAGAGACGAAAAGAAAGAAAAACAAGCGATGGAAAAAATAAAAGGATGCCCGAATTTTTAAATCCATGGTAACAGCTGACTAAACACCTTGCAAATGATTCTTGTTAAAATGATTTAAGCCCTCAAACACTTATTTGGGCCTTCATTATCCATTTCTTTCAAAACCCTTTGACCCGTAGCCACGGTACAAGCCAAGTAAAGTCCACGCCGACTAAAGAATGTTTGTTCTGATCTTTCTCACGAATTTAACTCTAGAACGAAAGGATGGGAGGTATGACACAATCACTTGAAAGAAAAAGAGTATCGAAAAAAAGTATCGGAAAAGAAAAAATTTTGTGAAATCTCCCCGTCAATCAAGAATCACCAAATTGAAGCATTCCTTCCTACCCAAACTTTTCCACCTCTCCAAAGCATACTTGTCGTGCAAAACTGGGGCAGTTTTGTGAGCCCAGCATGTCAATAACATTTCCTCTAGATAAGGGGGACACATCCATTAATATAGCTCACAGAAAATCATTCAATCCTCTACCTTTCATACTCATCTTTATCACTTCCTCAGGTTCAAGCTAGTTTGAATTGCAAAAAGCATTAAAAGGAATTTGAGTGCATGGTATCACCCTTTTCCTTTTCGTCAAAGGACCCACCGACCTCTCGACATTATTTTCAACGAATGCAGTTCGAATGTACATCGTGTTTGACGATAATATTGACAACGGATTCCAAGCATGGAATTTTCAAAAAAAAAGGGAAAGAGAGAGCAAAAGAAAAAAAACGAATCAAAATTCTCATGCCATTACGTCATACATATCAAAAAAAAAAAAAGCAAGAAAATTGTTCAAAAAATCTCAATGTTTTGCTCAGTATTTACCAACGTCTCTTCAAACAAATTGAATCTAAGTTTTGCTTCTATGGCAACTAATGATCATTTCATTCATCCATAGGGTTTGTACACCCTCCACGAGGTTAGTACACCTCATATCATTCATCCATAGGGTTTGTACACCCTCCACGAGGTTAGTACACCTCATATCATTCATCCATAGGGTTTGTACACCCTCCACGAGGTTAGTACACCTCATATCATTCATCCATAGGGTTTGTACACCCTCCACGAGGTTAGTACACCTCATATCATTCATCCATAGGGTTTGTACACCCTCCACGAGGTTAGTACACCTCATATCATTCATCCATAGGGTTTGTACACCCTCCACGAGGTTAGTACACCTCATATCATTCATCCATAGGGTTGGTACACCCTCCACGAGGTTAGTACACCTCATATCATTCATCCATAGGGTTTGTACACCCTCCACGAGGTTAGTACACCTCACATCATTCATTCAATAGGGTTGGTACACCCTCCACGAGGTTAGTACACCTCACATCATTCATTCCATAGGGTTGGTACACCCTCCACGAGGTTCGTATACCTCATTCATCTCAAGCACAACTTCGGTCTAGCCTTTTAAGCCCAGTTTTATCTGGCACCTTTAACTTTTTGCGCTATTGACCCTCTGCTAGGCAAAATTTTTTTTTTTTTTTTATTTTTATTTTTTATTATTATTATTCATTGCAAATCCTCATGTTTCATCGATTTGTTAATTGGTGTTTCATGTTCATCTTTCTCTATTTCGCCTTCATAGAAATCCAGACGAAATTAGTATCTCTATCTTTACTTATCTTTTACTGTATAATATGAAAACATTATTTTGTCATATTATCTAGTAAAATCTAAGTAAAGAGGGGCAGCTGTCAATACTAAATTTCGTCCGGATGACTTAATTAGAGATCAGTTTTTATTTATTATTATTATTATTATTATTATTATTATTATTTTATTTTTATTTTTTTTTTTTTTTATTTTTTATTTTTTTTTTTTTTAGTTGTGTTACAAAATGCTTAATTATAGTATTTTATTTCATTTTTACTTTATTTTAGTTTTATCCTTTTTTTATTTTATTTTATTTTATTTTATTTTAGTTTGTTTTAATATGATTAAAAAAAGACGTTTAAAAACATGGGTTTTTGTCTTTTAGTAAAGGTAAATAAAAAAAAAAAAGAGAAAAGGGGGAAATGGGAAAATATGAAAAAAAAGTGAAAGGTGATTCTGGTTGGGAGGAGGCTACGGGTACAGTGCAGTACATGGGACCAATCGACATTTGCAGGAACGACATTTGCAGGCGCGGAGGGATTTGCAGAGGGGATTTGCAGGGATACGTTTGGATTGACAGAGGTGATCCGTGTCTGTTTGGGACAGCAAAAAGTATCAGTATAAAGAAAAAGGAGAGAGACATAGAGGGGGGGAGGTTTTTCTTTTCTACAACGAACACGATCATTGAAAGGGGTAAGAAAAAAAAACAAACAAGAAAAGGGAAAACTAATAGAGGAGAAAGTAGAGAAGGCACACAATCTCTGGGGGAAGACCTTCATATTGAAGCATCATTTACTCCGCATTTCCGATTCACGGACAACCAAGAAGAACAAGTAAGGCTGGTCATCGGGGTCACGAGGTTGACAGTAGCATACGGGCTCCAAGAGGTAAGCAATGCCCTGCCCTGTATGTTTTAGTCAGTTATTTGCTTACTCTTGAATATGTCTCTGTTATGTTGATGGTATGTTTGAAAATGATTGTTGTTGAATACATTCCTGGTATTGTGGACATTGTGTATGTTCATTGTCACCTCCCCTATTACTCCTACTTCTACGGTCCTATTTTTCTCTTCCAAGAATTCATTTACACCACCAACAGCCTCTCTTTCTTAAGTAGGACCCCAAACGCCATTTCCAGTTGTCAGCCGTAGACCATAATAGATAATAAACTATGCCTCCCCACGCATTATCCATCACCAATAACCAGCATTGAACTTGAATCACTAAAATGGGTATTTGCCAGAGAAATACATCGAACAAAAAACAACAAAAATGGCATCTTCACCGTTACTAAATGAGCTCCACCATTACCCAGTACCACCACCACCATCTCACATCCCCTCAAACACCGCTTCGGCTTTCTCTACTCACCCCGGTCATCGTAATCGTCCTTCACCTGCAAGAGAAAATGAAGACAGTGTAAAGCAAACTAACAGCTAGCCATTGTTCCACCCTGAACCCCTCGCCCTTTTCCCATTGATCTCGGCAGCGAGACACTCGAACCCATCATTCTCAACACACCCACACGCACAAGATCAACCCATAGCCACTATAGCAGAGGTCCAAATTCACACAAGCAATACCATAGCAGAAACCCAAAGCACCCAAACACAAGCTTGTATTCAACTAACATAACCAAAAGCATAAACATGCCCCTGTTCATCATCGACCACACAACCCCAATGCGCCCAGTTCGATATAGTTTCCAAACATTGAGAATCAGTGAAATAGTGCCTTAATCAACAAGGATTAGTGGTTGTTCTCTTTGGTGAAAAGGGGATGTGGACCCCCCAAGCGAATCGCCTGTAGGGTAGCAGAGTGAGAGTCACGGCAGAGGGATTTAGGTTGAAAGCAAGGTCCAATCCATGGTTGAAGCTGCAACGGGCGGTGATTGGGAACTGTTTCGGTGGAGGAGATGGCGAAGCTGGCTCCACCAGCGGCGGCAGCCTCGAACTCGAAGGAGAGAGCTGCCTCTCTCTCTCTCGCGCGAGAGACGGGATAAGAGGAGAAGAGTCTCCGCGCGATTTGATGGCCATCGCCGGCGAGGCTGTGGACGGGGCGGCATGTGGTGGCCTCGGTGGCGGCAGTTTCCGTCTCTCTAGTGGCGGCGACCACGACAGGCGACGATGGTTGGAGTCGTTCGTGGTGGTGGAGACTGGACTCAGGGAAGCAGCGGTTCTCCCCTCCCTCGCGCGGTGGACCCTGTTGATGGTTGGTGTCGCCGGCGACGCCATGGTTTGAGTGGCGACGACTCCGGCAGCGAGTCTCATCGCCGGCGCGACCCTAGTTCGTGATCCGGAGGCGGCAGCGACCTTTTGATCGGAGGTTGTGGCGGCAGTAGGCGCAGGAGTGGCGGAGGTGAAGCCTCTAGGTTTTCTCATAAGAAGAGACTTCAGTCTCGTTTTGGAGAAATGACAGAATGAGAGGGGAGTTGTTTGAACCCCTAATGTTTCTGGGTGGAAGAGTATTGGGCCTAGGTTGCTGGCCCAAGTTCGTTTTTTTTTCTAAAAGAAAAACTAAAATAAACTCCTTTCTCCTCTGCGCACCCCATTTCCCATTTTAACACCCTTGATGTTTGAGTTCAAGACCATACTGCCCCTAAGGATCTTTCTCCATTTTTGCTAAGCCACACCATTTCCTATTGGGCTTAGGCCCAATCTGCCTTTAAAAAAATAAAATAGACACCCTATAATTTTATCATTTATTTACTACTTTCATTTTTTGTTTTTATTTTTATTTATTATCTTTGTTTTCATTTTTATTTTATCTACTTATTTTAAAAATATGTTAATAATATATAGCAAAATAAAAATACATATTTAGAAGTCGACAAAATTTTTATTCACAAAAAATTTAAGTACAAGTGCGACCATTCTGTCGGCCTTGTGCTGAAAACCTTTTAATAATCAACAAAAATTAATAGAATTTATTTTAAAAGGTTTGAGCTCACGTGCGACCATTCTGTCTGCCTTGTGCCGAAAACCTTTTTCTTCTTCTTTAAAAAAATCAACAAAAAAATTATTTTTAAATGGTTTAAGCACACGTGCGACCATTCTGTCTGCCTTGTGCTGAAAACCTGTTTCTTCTCCTTTCAAAAAAAAATTATTACAAAAATTTATTTTAAAAGGTTTAAGCACACGTGCGACCATTCTGTCTGCCTTGTGCTGAAAACCATTTTCCTTCACTTTCCGAAAATCAAAAAAATAATCAAATCTCTTTCTAACAAATTTCTTCAACAATTTCTCAAACGAAATTTTCAAACTGTTTTTAAAGAACTACGTAACCCTGATTTCTCAGTCTAACTGAGAATACGTAGGAGCAAGGCCAGTCCTTGTCGGGCACAAAAATACAAAAAAAAATATTTTGTTTCCTTTAAGAGTTTTATTTTATTTTTAGGAAGAAATTAAACATTTTGCAAACCACACTTCAAATTCGCATATTTAATTAAAGGTACTGCCTTCGGGCAGGCGTGTAGGGTGCTAACACCTTCCCTACACGTAACCGACTCCCGGGCCTTGAGTCTGGTTTTCCAATTGACCAAGCCTTATCTTTTTCATGGTTTTTTCCATGGTTTTCCAGAATAAACCATGGTGGCGACTCCAAAAATCTCTTTTTTCAAAACTCGTTCCTTTTTTGGATAGTCGTCGTCCCGTTGCGATTTTTTTTTTTTTCCGGTTGCGACAGCAGGTCACCACCCATCGGTATCTGGAGAGAAGACTTTGGCGAACGGGTTAGGCGATCGGATTCTGAGGGGTAATCTAATCTCGTACCTTACTCCAAAACATTTGGCGCCCACCGTGGGGCACGAGTGAAAATTACCTAAAGACAATCACTATGGCTGAACAAGCGCATTTGCAGTTACTACAAGAGATGCAGAGGCAGATGCAGGATATGCGGGCAGAAATAGCTGCACTGAGGGCTGAACGGGAGAATAGGGTGGGAGAGCCCTCGGTACAGTCGGTGAATGTTCAAATTATTCATACTGAGAATGATGAGGAGGTGGAGGGAGATGGTATTCATAAGGTGGTACATGCCTCGGTAAATAGAGGGAGGGGTGGCGGAAATAACGTTAGGGGCAGAGGGAATAATGGAAGAGGGAGGAACAGGGGGCGTGGGAGTAGGCAAGAGCAAGGAGGAGGAGGAAGGGGACGAGGAAGCCATGAGGTGGAGAGGATAGACGATCCACCCCATGTGGAGGAAGTTCAGGAAGTGACGAGACCTATAGTGCACGTGGACGAGTTACCCCCGATGGGGCAGCCTGACCAAGTTGAAGGGCTTCACCCTTTCATAGACAATGTTATGCGAGCAGCTATGCCAGAAAATAGGGTGTTCCCGTTCGTCGAGAAGTATGGAGGATTAGCAGACCCTGTGAAGCATCTCAGATCTTTTGTAGATGCTATGGCGGTATATTCATCTGACAAGTTGGTTTGGTGTAGAGTTTTTTCTCTGACACTCAAGGAGGAAGCACTAGATTGGTTCCATTCTTTGCAACCAAGGACAATTGATAGCTTTGCTACGTTGAGGTAATTGTTTAGCCAGCAATATGCATCTAATAGGACTCGGGGTTTAACTTATACAGCTCTTATGAGAATGAAACAAGGAAGAGAAGAATCCCTCAAGGAGTTTATGGAGGGTTTCAACCGGACGGCCAGACAGGTCAGAAATGCTGACCAAGGTTTGGTAGTGGGTGCCTTGACAAATGCGTTGAGACCTGGACCTTTTGCCGATTATATCTATGAAGAAGAACCACAAACTATGGATGAGTTGCAGAATAAGCTTGCAGGATTCATCCGAATTGAGGAAGGAAGAGCTCACCAAGGAAGGCAAATGGAGGAGATTTCCCAATCGGTTAAGGCGGGACGTGAGAGAAGAGGAGAAAAAAGACGACATAGAGAGGAAGGGGGAAGCGGTCGTAGAAATGCTGAAGTACCGAGAATATCTCAGTATTTGCACCATACCCCGCTGAATGCTCCGAGGGCGAGGGTGATGGAGGAGGCTTTGAGAGCTGATCTGATGGTTGCAACCCGATCACCAACCCCGAGGGGTGCAGATGAGAGTAAGCACTGTAGATACCACTAGAATATGGGGCATACCACGGAGGATTGCATAACCTTGAAGGACAAACTGGAAAGTCTAGTCCAAGCAGGGCATCTGAGGGAGTTTGTACAGAGAAAGGGAACCCCGAGCGGTTCTGGAACCAATAATGGGAATCGTCCTCCAAGGAGAAAGGCCGAGAACTCAGAAAACCCACAAGTAACACAACCGCGCGGTCAGGGTGAAGGGAATGACAGGCCATTAAGAAGGGTCATTAATACCACTTCGGGAGGTTTTGCCGGAGGAGGACCTTCATCGGCGGCAAGGAAAAGGCATGTTAGAAATTTGCATAGTGTCAACCGGGCCGAAACCACACACAGGACTATGCCTCCCATTACTTTCTCGGATGAGGATTTTCATGCTCTAGATCCCAACCAGGATGATCCTATGGTCATAACGGCGGTCATTGCTCGGTATAGTGTTGGAAAGGTCCTTATTGATCAGGGAAGTTCGGCAAACATTTTGTACTGGAAAACGTTCCAGCAAATGGATATACAGGATGGTACCATCATGCCTTTTCATGAACAAATCTTGGGGTTCGCTGGCGAACGGGTGGATATCCGCGGTGACGTGGACCTTAAGGTTAGTCTTGGAGTTGATAGGGGTGCCAAGGAGATTAAGGTGCGGTTCTTGCTGGTAGATGTTGATACCTCGTACAATGTGTTGTTGGGACGACCATGTTTAAATGCTTTTGGGGGTATCGTATCTACTTCTCATTTGACATTAAAATATCCAGCGGATGATGGGAAGATTTGGACGGTAAAAGCCGATCAGAAAGTGGCTAGGGAATGTTATGCAGCGGGGCTAAAAGTAAAGCCTTTTGTGGGGAGAGGACCCGAGTCACGGTCGGAGGTGGCATTGGCAGAGTTGGATCCTAGGGTGGAAGTGGACGATCGAGTAGAACCGATGGGGGAGGTTCAACCTTTCCAACTGGGGGCGGAGGAGAAAACGACGATGGTCGGAGTGAACTTGTCGTTAGACCAGGTGGAACGAATCGGACAGTTGCTGGTCCAGAATAAAGATTTGTTTGCATGGACTGCTTCTGACATGCCGGGAATTCATCCTGATGTAATTTCCCATAAATTATCTATATTCAAAGACGCTCGGCCGGTTTCGCAGAAGAAGAGGAGGTTGGGAGCAGAAAAAAGAAAGGCGGTGGATGAGGAGGTGTGCAAGTTACTAGAGGCAGGATTCATACGAGAGGTGAAGTACACCACGTGGTTGGCTAACGTGGTGATGGTTAAGAAGTCTAATGGTAAATGGAGAATGTGTACGAACTTCACGGACTTGAATAAGGCATGCCCTAAGGACACGTACCCTCTTCCTAGCATTGATGCCTTAGTTGATGGAGTATCAAGATATGAAGTACTCAGTTTCTTGGATGCGTATTCGGGATACAACCAGATCCCAATGTATCATCCAGATAGCGAAAAAACAGCCTTTATAACTGAACGAGCCACCTATTGCTACGAGGTCATGTCGTTCGGTTTAAAGAACGCTGGAGCTACATATCAACGTTTAATGGATAAAGTCTTTCAGAATCAGATAGGTAAGTGTATAGAGGTATATGTGGATGATGTGGTAGTAAGGAGTAGGTCTTTGGAAGACCATCTGAGAGATTTGGAAGAGGTGTTCGGACAGGTACGAAAGTATGATATGCGGTTAAATCCTTTGAAGTGCACCTTTGGGGTTCAAGCAGGCAAATTTTTAGGTTTTATGCTAACCGCTCGGGGAATAGAGGCGAATCCAGAAAAGTGTAAGGCAATACTGGAGATGAGAAGCCCTCAAACGGTGAGAGAGGTTCAAAGGCTGGTAGGTCGGTTAACGTCGTTATCAAGGTTCATACCTCATCTGGTTGAGCGTATCAAACCAATTTTGAAAACGATGAAGAGAACAGCCCAGGAATGTTAGAATGATCAGTGTGAAGGGGTATTCGGGGAAGTGAAGAAAATTCTGACACAACCGCCTGTAATGGGCCGGCCGGTTTCTGGGCATGACTTGCAGGTTTTCTTGGCAACAACGGAGAAGGCTATGAGTGCGGCGTTAATACAAGAAACTCCAGAGTTCAAGTTAATATATTTTGTTAGCAGAATCCTTAAGGATGCGGAGGCCCGATACCAGAAACTTGAGAAGGTAGTGTTGTCATTGGTGTACGCCGCTCGGCGTTTGAGACCTTATTTCCAGGGGCATCAGGTTGTGGTCCGCACAGATTATCCTATAGCTAAAATCTTGCGGAAACCCGATCTGGCGGGACGAATGATAGGTTGGTCAGTCGAGCTTTCGGAGTTTGGTTTGCGTTATGAGCCGAAGGGGTCAGTGAAGGGACATCTTGCAGACTTTGTTGTGGAATTACCGGTCGGTGAAGATCCATTCTGTTGGCAATTATCAGTAGATGGGTCCTCTAACAAAAGAGGAGGAGGTGCAGGGATAGTGTTGGAAGGACCGAACGAGGTGATTATTGAGCAGGCATTAATCTTTAAATTCAAGGTTAGCAACAATCAGGCTGAATACGAAGCACTGATCGCTGGCATGCAATTGGCTAAAGATTTAGGGGTGGAAAGATTGAAGTGCCGCACGGATTCACAACTTGTAGAAGGACAAATGAACGGAAATTCTCAGGTAAAAGATAACCAGTTGCAACGTTATTTCCATAGAGCGAAGAAGTTGGCAACGAGGTTCAGTACTTTTGAGTAGAGACATATACCCCGAACGGAGAACAGTAGAGCAGATAGATTGTCTAAATTGGCGAGTGGGAACGAGAAAGGGGGTTCTCTTCGGTGGTAAGACAGGTGTTGATCGAGCCAACTGTTGAATGTTTGAATATGGAAGGGTCCTCAGGGCAAGAGACATGGAGATAGGAGATCGTTCGGTTAATCCGAGAACAAGAAGATGGACGAACGCTTGCGGCTGGGGACGCGAAGAAAATAGCCCGATACTGTGTGGTGGGAGAAGATTTATACAGGAGGGGTTACGTTTACCCTTTATTAGAATGTCTGGTGGAAAGTGAGGCAGAATATGTTATGAGAGAACTTCATCAAGGGGTCTGTGGACGGCATACAGGAGGTCGAGCGCTTAGAGCAAGGATTTTAAGAGCAGGGTTCTTTTGGCCAACGCTTAAGAAGGATTGCAAGATGTTCGTGCAGAAGTGCAAGTCATGTCAACGGCACGGGAACATTTCCCATGAACCTGCAGCGGAGTTACAAAGTCTTGTATCTCCTTGGCCGTTCGCCCAATGGGGTATGGATATTGTAGGACCATTCCCGACCGGACGGTCGCAAATGAAATTTCTTTTAGTAGCCGTGGATTATTTTACTAAGTGGGTGGAGGCTGAGCCAGTGGCAAAAATTTCTGCAGCGTAAGTGCAAAAGTTCGTTTGGAAACTTGTGTGCAGATTCGATTTGCCTCACTCTGTTATTACCGATAATGGCAGACAATTTGTAGATAAAAAGCTCGTCGCCTTTTATAAGGAGCTGGGGATTAAACCGATTACCAACTCGGTAGAACATCCCCAGACGAACGATCAGGCCAAAACAATGAACAAGATCATTGTTCAAGAGTTGAAGAGAAGGTTGGGGGAAGCGAAAGGGGGATGGGTAGATGAATTACCTCAGGTACTTTGGGGATATCGTTGTTCTCCGCACGGGGCGACAGGAGAATCCCCCTTCAATTTAACCTATGGAACAGATGCTATGGTACCGGTCGAAGTCGGTGAAGTTACTTTGCGCAGGGAGATGGCCGATATGGAAAGAAATGATGACAGCTTAAGAAGTAACTTGGATGTGCTACAGAAACGAAGGGAGATAGCGGCCGTACGGGTTGAAGCTCAGAAAAGATTGGTAGCGCGTAGGTACAATGCCAAAGTTCGACCTAGGAGTTTCATAGAAGGAGATCTAGTTTGGAGGAAAACCGCAGAAGCCAGAAGAGAATCTGCCCACGACAAATTTGCAGCAAATTGGGAAGGACCGTACAGGGTAAGGGAGAGTTTGAGTAACGGAGCTTACAGATTAGAACATCTGAACGGGAGGAGTATACCAAATACTTGGAATGTCTCACATTTAAAATTTTATTTTAGTTGAAATATATACTTGAAATGTTTCGAATTTGGAATTCTGTTTTAGATGCGATAATGTAAAGACCAGTTAAAGTTGAATAATAATGCAAGTTGGGAGTTTCCATGTTGATCAATGGTGAAAAGTGCTATAAGCCGTTCGGGGGGAGGTCAGAAAAATGACTTCAGAAATCCCCAACTCTACGCAAGAAGTCAGAAAAATGACTCCTGCTTAACGCCGTTCGGGGGGAGGTCAGAAAAATGACTTCAGAAATCCCCACTTCTACGCAGGAAGTCAGAAAAATGACTCCTGCTTAACGCCGTTCGAGGGGAAGTCAGAAAAATGACTTTAGAAATCCCCACTTCTATGCAGGAAGTCAGAAAAATGACTCCTGCTTAACGTCGTTCGGGGGGAAGTAAGAAAAATGACTTCAGAAATCCCCACTTCTACGCAGGAAGTCAGAAAAATGACTCCTGCTTAACGTCGTTAGGGGGGAAGTCAGAAAAATGACTTTAGAAATCCCCACTTCTACGTAGGAAGTTAGAAAAATGACTCCTGCTTAACGCCGTTCGAGGGGAAGTCAGAAAAATGACTTCAGAAATCCCCACTTCTACGCAGGAAGTCAGAAAAATGACTCCTGCTTAACGCCGTTCGGGGGGAAGTCAGAAAAATGACTTCAGAAATCCCCACTTCTACGCAGGAAGTCAGAAAAATGACTCCTGCTTAATGCTGTTCGGGGGGAAGTTAGAAAAATGACTTCAGAAATCCCCACTTCTACGCAGGAAGTCAGAAAAATGACTCCTACGTAACGTCGTTCGGGGGGAAGTCAGAAAATGACTTCAGAAATCCCCACTTCTATGCAGGAAGTCAGAAAAATGACTCCTGCTTAACGCCGTTCGGGGGGAAGTCAGAAAAATGACTTCAGAAATCCCCACTTCTACGCAGGAAGTCAAAAAAAATGACTCCTGCTTAATGCCGTTCAGGGGGAAGTCAGAAAAATGATTTCAGAAATCCTCAGCTCTACGCAGGAAGTCAGAAAAGTGACTCTTGCCTAACGTCGTTCGGAGGGAAGTTAGAAAAATTACTTTACGCAGGAAATACAAATAAAACGATGGGGGAACATGAGATTATCGAGGAATTCGAACGCAAGCATAAATTAAACTAGTGAAAGCAATAAACAATTAATAAAGTGTTGTAGCAAAATAATACCCCTATGCTATGCTATTACAAATTCAGGAGTGCAGACGGTTCTCAGAAATTTAAAGTTTCAATACATTACAAACAACGAGAAAACTAAATCTAATATGAGCAGCAGTATTGGTGGCAGGTGGAGAGTCAGGTGCGGAGGTTTCGGAAACGGTCGGGATTCCAGTAGGGACAACTTCCTCAATGGTGCCAGGAACTTCTTTTTCTACATTGGGAATTTGGGAGGAGAGATCCACCAGCTGACCTTCAACCAAAATCTTCATGACATCAAATCCATCATGTTCCAAAGGAGTTTGAAAGAAGTAGTGGCATTGGGCAATCCCTTGCTCGAACCCGATTTGTCGTTCGGTACAGATTTTTTCGCTAAGAGAAAGATTGTCGGCGGTCAATTTCTCACGTTCGGCAGCAAGGGCATCCTTATCTTTGCTCAATTGCTCATTTCGGAGTTGGCTGTTTGCAAATCAAGGGTCAAAGTGGCAACAGCGCGCTTGAGACAGTCGATTTCTTTTTGGGCAGCGGCCTGGGCAGCGGTGGCCTTGGTCCGAGCATCCTCAGCTGATTTGGATAACTTGGTGAGACGGGTGGAAAGAGTGGTGTTCTCCTTTAAGGCGTTTTCCAAATCGGCCCGAGCGGTTTCCAACTCGGACACTAGCAGAGGCTTATCGATACCAGCAAAATAGTTCATGCAGACGCTAGCTCGAGCTACAAGTTCGTAAGCCATGTTAAGAGATTTGGAAGGGGACATTCCTTTGAATTGTTTCTTTTCTTCGGCGGTCAAGTTAAACTGAAGATGTTCGGCGACATATACATTGGGATCTAGAGGACCGGTGAGCAATGGAACAGAAGATTTCTTTTTATTAGAAGGAGAGGGAGTCTTGTCTTGGGCAAGTTTTCTTTTTCCTTTTGGTTTGACAGCAACGGTGACGACCGGTTTATCATCTTCCACTGTGTCGTGAATCTTTAAAGCCGCATTGACAGGGGGGGCTTTGGAGGCCGACGAGGCGGAAGCCTTAGTAAGGGTTTGGAGGGAACTCTTAGTTGCCTTGTTTGTGAGGGCCAGTGCACGGACAAATTTCTGATGCTTCTCCATTCCGCCAAAGAGTTCTGCAGTTAGGAAGAAAATTTAGAAAAGTTAATATTGACCGATTGGTAAGAAGAGAATAAGAGAAAACTTACCATACACTCTATCACGTAAAGTGTCGGACCCGAGGAGATTGATGAGTTTACGAGAGGAGGTTTTCCGGGGTAACTGATCGATCTGGCATATCAAGTCTAATTCACCTCTGGACAAATCTCCCTCATTCCAGGATTCGATTCTCGTGGGATTCTCAGTCTAGTATAAAGGAAATTTAGGTCGGCCGTCATTAAAAAAGTATTTAGACCGTCCGGGTTCACAGATGGCCACTTTGAGGAAGAAAGCCTTGAAATCTTTGTAAGAAGAGTTGAATGACGTAAATAGCTATTTCTCCTTTGCAGGAAGTAGCGATACCCAACATCTGTTAGGGTGAGGTCGAGTACAGAAAAAGTAGAGGAAGGATGCTAGAGTGAGACTTAGTTGCAAACCCGAACAAAGCACGGTAAAGGCCTAAATGAAGGCCCACCCGTTCGGGTGCAGTTGGGCAGGGCATATGTTTAATTCCCTCAGAACCCCCATTTGGAATTCTGAGAAAGGTAACCGCACACCCAAGTCTCGAAACAATGTTGTATAAATGTAGAAGAAATCCAAATTGTAGTTTTCCCGACCGTGGCATGCTCGTTCGTTTGGACGGCTCACCACGATGGTTAGGTCTTTAGCATCTCTGATGTTGGATAATACATCTATTTGTTCTAATAGTTGCACCACCGATGTGGAGGTCATATAAGCAGGCACGATGTTGCGAACCTCGTGATGAGCCCATTCGTAACCTTGCATTGGCGGTGGCATGACCAAACTGGTCCATTCTAAAGAATTGTCAATGGTGAGTTCGTAGTCTTCGTATACGATTTCTTTCTGGCCGGAGGAACCGGACGGACTCGTGGATGAGGAACTGGGTGAAGAAGACGAGACTGCCGCATCGTCAGTATACCCCCGACCTTCGCTCTCGGACCCATCGGTAGACCAGGAAGAAGATGACATTACCTTTGCTACAATATGATCAGTACAGCAGAGTAAAATAGGAGAACAAAACGCAAATGACGGGGGGACCCTCCACCTATTTATAGCCGAAAAAGACGTTTCGGGGGATGAATCCTAACCATCCAATGGGATAAATCGGAGGGTGGAAAATAGGCGACTCTTCGGCACCCACCTTGATTGATAGGCTGAGAAATCCTATCCTTTGGATGTGAACTAATCGTATAGCAGATAAACCCTTATGTTTGAACCTTTTCACTTAGGAGATGGTTTGAAGTTGAAGAGCGACCAGTTACAACGTCCTCATTGCATTGCTTAAACCCCTTCGCTTTTGACAACGCTTGGGGCTTGGGGGGCTTATGCAGGGTATGAGAGGATGAGCGGTCGGCAGGTTCAGAGAGGGAATGGTCGGTCAGTAAGCTCAGATGACAGTAGGAGCAGATGGACGATTGGCAAACCCCAATCGCAATTAGAATGAGGTATGTGGCCGATCGGTAAGGGATGAAGACTGAAGGTGGAGAGAAGAGCAGAGTTAAAAGGTATTTAATGGCCATAATGGGCAATGGTTACCAAAAAGGAAATAAGGGATACAGTAATTATTGATAGTTAATGACAGTTACGAATAAAGACCTTATAAATATGTGATGAATGACCAGGTACTTTACTTTTTTCCGATTACAATCACTCATCTCTGATCAGTGACCTAGCTAACTTGAGCGTCGGAGTGTTTTCTTACAGGTCACCACCCATCGGTATCTAGAGAGAAGACTTTGGCGAACGGGTTAGGCGATCGGATTCTGAGGGGTAATCTAATCTCGTACCTCTGATCAGTGACCTAGCTAACTTGAGCGTCAGAGTGTTTTCTTGCAGGTCACCACCCATCGGTATCTGGAGAGAAGACTTTGGCGAACGGGTTAGGCGATCGGATTCTAAGGGATAATTTAATCTCGTACCTTACTCCAAAACACTTGTATATCTTTTATAGTTCAATTATACATTGTTTTACTAAGAAGAAGATGAAATTTGAAATTGTAACAGTGATTAGTTTCTCAGTTTCTAAATATATGAAATAGAAGAAAACCCTTTTCTGTTTAAGAAAGACAAATAAAAAATAGAGTTCCAAATGTACACAGAAGAACCCAAAATATATATATTTTTTTTTGTTTTGAATTGTATATTCTGAAATATAAAATAAAAATACATTTTGAATTCTATTCAGAGTGAGATTTTTATATTTTGAATTATGTATTTTGAAATATAAAAAGTTGTATTTTGAACTTTACATTCTAATATTCGAAATGAAATGTATATTCTCAATTATACAATCTAAAATATAAAATTTATATTACAAATTACATAAAATATTAATTACAAAATATAAAATTTGTGTAAAGTACATATTAAATTTATGGAAATGCAGAAAAAAAAAGTTGTCTTTTATTAAATACTTTCTAATTACGAGAGGATTTTCGGCTATAAACACTAATGGTTGAATGATTAAAGCACTCAACTTATAATTGGGGAATTCGTAGATTTAATTCCTACTAGATACACATTAATTGGATTCTTCCTTCAAAAAGTCTATCAAATTTTTGTTTATGGTTATGCTGTGTTGGATATGTTCCTACTATAAAGAATTGTTATTTAGCAGAAAACAAATTAATCATGGAATGAATAACATAGACAATATGGAGGTAGTGTCCTTCAAGACAATGTGGAGGATATTTAGTTTCTTTTTTTTAAAAGAAAGTCCATGAACTGGCCTGACCCACATGACTTTGGAGGTTTTTTAGTTCTGAAGGCTTTTCTAATAAAGAACTTTTTTGGTCCCAACCCATATGAATTAGGGTCAGGCTTATTATTGGGACCAATTTGACAGGTCTACTTGCCTAATTAACTTAATATTTTATATATATTTGGAAAAGACATATTTGACATCACAATAAAATTTGGAGTGCAACCAGAAGAATTAGAGGTGCAAGAAGTAAACCTCCTGTTTGCGGTTCTTGATCCCCTCTTTCTATGTGTGGGCAACTTCAAGGGTCACAAGTTTCGTCAAATCTCACCATCAAATCTATTAAAAAAAAAAGAAAAAAAGGACACAACGGAATGCTTCTCCATATTCATCTCTAGCATTAAAGTTCTGAAATCATTATAAGGGTTGCTCGTGTCATTCACCACCGCGAACATGTCCTTCACCTTCCCATGTTGAAACTCCGACCACGACACCAACACTTGGAGGAGTGAAATGGTATTAGGATAAGAGGGTGATTTATGAGTTGGTTAACTCAGCCATACGTCTACATTACTCTGCCACATGTTATTGTGATTCCACTAAGTTATTATCCTCTAATGACATTAACGTAAATTTAACAACCACATTAATTTCTTTTTTAAACATTAGAATCACATTAAGTAAAAAAAAAAGTTAAGAAAAATACTCAACAATTACTATAAATATTAAGAAAAAAAGTATTAAATCTGTTACAAAATGTGCTTTTTAAAACATAGAGATGTTTTTTCAAGCAAACTTTTTGAAGCCTTACATAAACATCCATCTTTTCTTGTCAGATTGAACATTTCAGAAATATTACGAATTCAGCAATTCAAAAGAGAACAACACTGTTTCGTTATATAATCTCCATAAAAACTCAGCATCTCTCTCCCTCCCTCTGTTTCTACCATCCAGCGTATCCAGACTTCCTAAAGACCTCAGAAGGCAACGCCGCTAATATCGTTATCATCTGTCACAATGCTTAGCAGTAAAGGTACAATGGCAGCACGGATGCAAAAGGAGTACAACGAAGAAGACACAAATGACATCAATAGCTTTTTCGGCAGCAACAACAAACAAGGGTATTTTAATCTTATTAGTATGACGATGTAGGTAGTAATCACTAGAGTGCAGAAAGCAAAATCCTACCCATCGCAGAGATATCTAATGAAAGATGGTGATCAATATTCTATTTAGTTTATTCATATTTTACATTATTTAATATATATATATATATATATATATATATATATATATATATATATATATATATATATATATTACCTGAACACTGACTAAGTTTTTTAATGATTTGTGTATTAAGTATTCTCTTCTTTGATTACAAGTGAAGTCTACGAGTCACACTTAAGACTTTCAACGTGTTTACACTAACCCTGTCTGAGAGCCCTGCTTACATGCAATTTCTAAATGTCTGGAAAATGCAACAGTTTCATGTTAACAATATGAACATTATGCACAAGTTCAGAAAATCAAAAGAATAAGGATTAGTAACTAGTTTTTCATGTTTCATCAAATGTTCATCTTCTCTCCCTGTTCACGAGCAATGGAAGCAGAAAGAATTCCGAGATCACGATTTAAGACTGTCAATGCAGATTCACATTCGGATATTATGCGTGTCACAGAGGAAGGCCCGTCAGATGTCTCAGAAGAACCAAAGGCCAGAGCTGCATGTGAATCTCTAAGATTTCGTAGGTTGCCCAAAAACTGTTTCAAATAATCACATAAATATAGTCGGTGAAGGCAATAATATTTTCAGAACATATGTTCCTTTAAGAGCTCAATTTTCTCACTTCACAAAAACATACCAACATGAAAATTTATGCAATGTTCAGTGTAAACCAATAGCACAACTCTAAATCAGATCTACTATAGTTTACAGAGCTTGTGTTTTGCCTATTCATGTACAGGTAGAAAAAGGAGTTGACCCGCCACCAAAACTTGTTTCTAATTAGATAAAATCTACTTGATCTCTCTATTCTTTCAAGATCAATACAAACTCAGAACTTTAAGACTATTTTGAATCACGCCATTATACCACAAGAATCACTGTTCAATATACATATCGCTTAGTCATCACATCAGCCAAAAAAACGTTTCTTTTTATTATAACTATGAATTAGATAAACTTTTAAGCAACCAAAACTTCAACATGGGATAGTCATATACTGTCTCCCACTTGTTTATCCCTTTCACATCTGCAAGCACCTAAAGGCATGATACAGTCATGCACACATTTTACATTGCGGACAGCATGCTTTGACGCCAAGTTTGGTCAATCACGAAATTAATGGGAAATTCATGACAAAATAGGGCTAATAGCTTAAGACCAAACGCAAATAAAAGAGTGGATGAGACAAAGTTTAGCAAATGAGCAAATTCAATCTAATTAGAAAAGTTGGAGGGATTTAAGAGAGGTAGACAATCAGAACATGTCTTAAAAAACGGACTTTAAATCAAACTCAACCTACAAAAATTATTTACAAGATAATGTTTGCATCAATTTATAAACTTTAATTTGGTCATATTTGTAGTTGATATGGAATCTTCAACTCGCTGTCTCATCACATGGATTAGACATCTCAAATGTGAGAATATATATGAGTGATTTGATAACAATGTGATATAGTGAATGACCCAATAAATATTGTTAAGATAGACTTTAATATCATTTTAAAAAGTAGACTTTAAATCTAATTATATAATGAAGTTTGTACTAACTTATATACAAAAATTAAGTCATATCTCTAATCAATATATGATCTCCAATAATAAAACAAGGATGATCTACCAGAACACAAAAAGGAGTTCTGTATTTTATGAATAGGTATCTCTGTAACTAGCCACTAATAGATTAATTTAGAATCATGTCCAGCCTCACTTGATTTTAAATTTTTAATAACTTAAACAGTACCAAATGATTTTGAAAAAACATTTATGCCAAGCATAAGAAGGTTACCTTCAAAAGCATTTTATAGGCCTCCAATAAACGATTGGCTGCTGGTCCAAAGCCATGAAGTTGTGGAACCTCCATCATGTGTGTCCATGGACGAATTTCCTACACAAAAGCAATTTTTTATAAGCTTTCCCCAGACGTAATTACTGTTTTAGAGAGCATTGTCATATCATGAAAATAGCTAATAGTCATACCAAAAAATTAATACAAAATTTATACATTAAAGTACCTTCTAGTGATTGAACTGTAAGTATACAGCACTATTTAATAATCAGTAACATGTATCAAAATCACCTTGGTATAAGATAACTGAAACATTTAGCTATGGTTATAAGCATTCTATGTCCGTAATGCCCCACGTTTATTTCTGAGCTATACCTAGTCAATTACAGATTTTCATAAGTGTCAATTACAATTACCAGTTTCAGAGATAGCAGTACAGTGATCAGATCACCATAGATATCAGCTATTCTGGTCTAGATGCTCAAATTATGGGATGTTTAGAAGTAAATAAATAAAACCTGACTAGTTGAATATAAAAGCAAGGATAGTTCATTCATTATCATGCTTTTTTTTTTCACTTGTAGTACTAAATATTTATTTGACTGGATTCAAATAAATAGAACAGGGAATGCAAACATCTTAGAGAAACGCATGATTAAACCTTGGTGTAAATCAAATTGAATGTTCTAGCTGTTTCTAGGAAAGACTCCAAATGTGCTCTCAGTTGGGCTTCCACCTCTGTATACTCCTCATCTGGATGGTATGCATGCTACAAACAGGATAAGATAGCACCAATATCAAAATATATATGATAATATTACACAAATGATTGAAATTAAAGTCTCATCCTGTAAAACAATAATAATAATTAGAAAATAATATATTAAAAGACGAGGAAAAATAGCACACAATGAGTGGCAAGAGACAAAGAGTTGAGACTCACGAAAAGAAAAACTGAAAACATTTACAGGCCAGTTTTGTTTGGGAGAACTTTCTGTTTTAATCTCCTATTTTCACAACTAATTACCAAAATGTCATCCTGTCTCCATTTTGTTTCAGATTTCAAAGATTTGTATGGGAAACAATGAAAACAAGACCCTTCAAAACATGAGACTGCGAAACAAGATAACATTGTTGTAATTATTTTTTGCAACAATATTATGAAAATATTACCTTCTTTTCACTTTACTTCCATTCTTCAAAGATATTTGTAACAGGAAATAGTGAGAACAAGAACATAGTGTTGTTATTATTTATTTCCTATACAAGTCTTCGAAAATAAGTAAAAGCATGGCAGCATTTATGCAATTATTTGAGAAAATACAAAATGAAAACAAAACCTTTTCTAAATCCAAAAACTATTTTGTTTTTTTTTTCTTCATTACCAGCTGATATCTTCACCAGTAATTATAAGTGTAATCTTGTGTTTTTTTATTCCCCATTTTCATAAATTTGCAAGGGAACTATCTTTGGACTCAACTAATTCAATTGCAAGGAAACTATTTTTAAAATTATGAGAAAATTAAATTACAGCAAACAAATGAAGTAAAGTTTTAGTAGCTCTTGGTGTAGATTAGTCTATAAGAACATCTGCCTAAATCTATAGCACGATAATATTTAAAGAAATAGCAGCAGTCAACAAGAAATGCGTCACAATTAAAGGGAAGCTCAACTTGCAGAGGATTACCAGAGGAAAACCAAAACATAACGCAGTATCAATAACAAACTTGGTTCGTGTCCTCTTTCAGTAAATCCTTGTAAAGAATTAAAAAACCAAGAAGAAAGGCAGAGAAAGAGGATCAAGGAAGAAAATAAGTATTTGGAAACTATTTAGTAAGAAACATAAAACCCAGTGCTATCATAGGTTTATTTTGGTAAAAACAAATATCTTCAAACATGCAGTACACTAAATAGGTGAAACCATATATGGCTTGAAAGAAAAAGACGGACAAAAGGTAATTCAATCTCTGATTAATTTCCAGCTACAGATATCATATCATATCATATGACTATTAAAGACAAGTGGGTTGAGGAGTTCAATAAACCTTGGATGCCAAGTCATCAACTTTTTGTTGAAGATTCAACAATATTTTTGATTGTTCAGAAAACTTTGACTCCAGCTCAGAGACATCTGGCCTGAAAATATTTTATTAAAAAGCCAGAATGTTACAACATCTCGTGGGAGAATTTCTTTTACTAGCAAAAGATAAACCAATTCCATCAACTATTGAACATATATTATTTATATGAATTGAATCCAAAAGCTGAATCCAAAGTGTGAGCAGCATTTGAGTGCCCAACTTTGAAGAAAGACAATAATCTTAAAAGCATAAAAAAAGCTTTAAAATGATGGATCCATTTTAAATATGTTTAATGTGTAAGTTTGTGAGTGCATACGAACCTTCACTACGTGTTACTTTTCAAAGCAATATTATTTTTACTTCATTTTAAAGAAAAATAAGTTCAAATGGCAGAAGTGCAAATGTACAATTAAAGAGAGGATAAAATATCCCCCAAGACAAAACAAGGTTCAAAACAAAGAAAACGAAAATATTAATAAAGCATGAAATATGTGCAGTCCCGGCATGATAAAAATAGAAAGTCCCCAGAAAAAGACACTGGCAGAGTCTAGTGTGCATTATATAACATCGTTTATCGTCACTAAATTTTGGTTAGAGAATCATTTATAGAGTGGTTATTATAGCCTATTTTTCAAATGTTTATGACCTGATATTATTTATGAAGTATGTGATCTCTGCTCTAGAAAGGCTCTGGTTCTGTACTGTTTTCTGTTAGTTTCTCTTAAGAAAAAGACTTTAAGTTTAACTCAATCTTACAAAACTAGTTTGTAAGGTGAGATATTTCTAATCGATGTGGAATCTCCAACACCCCCCTCACGCCAAGATATATACATCTCAAGCGTGAGACTAAATATTAATGAGTGATATTCTACAATTTAATACAAAAACTTTGCCAATTTTAAAGCTCTAAAGAACAAATTGATGCAAAAACTCTGATGATATTCTACATAATTTAAGATCTACCCAAAAATCTAGCCTTCCTCCATCTTCCATTGAACAAAAGGTTGCCTCTATGGACACCAGACTGAAATTTTCATTGGCATTCATCAGTTTATATTTTCACAATGTTAATATTTACAGAGGACAAACTGTTAAATACTGCTTTTCCTGTGCATAATCATGGAATATTTCAAATTTTGCACTCGGAATATTTCTCCCTTGACTTCTAAGTAACATTTGATGTTGCATCATAAACCAAGCCAATGCAATTCAAAGATATGCCCTAATGTCTTACATATGTTAACCCTATATCAAATGTTAAATAATTTGGTGAGTTAATTTTACAAATGGGGGATGGTCGTTACGAAATAAAGATATTTACTCAAATAATCACAGAATGGGAAGGTAATCCTCAAGAAAATGAAGAAACTTTTACAGTGGATATATGGACTGAATCTGAACATCTGCAGGAAACAATTTGCATTCTTCAGAAAATATTTGAGCTTGTTTTTCTGCAATGGAATCTATCAATTGAATGTCCTTGGCTACCTGCTCGTCAACACTACAGAAATCAGAATAAAAACCAAATTTATGTCAATGCTTCTCTACAAACAAAAACATTACAGGAAAAAAAATTATCACTTAGAAATATTTGAGAGTGGACAACCTCCATTCCGGATTATCTGCACATATTGTTGCCTCCACAAGATCTACAATAAGACGAAGCATTTCAGTGCGGTCTTCATAGCTTCCATGCCCCTATCACATATTTGAATAACACTTACCAGTCTTCTAGGTAAATCATTACAAGTACATAAATGAATATTACTGTAATGCATTAAAGATCACATTAGGACATAAAACACTAAATATTCACTCTTCTCCATATATTCAAAATATAATAGACCAATGGATACAACTTACAGGAGAAAAATAGACCACTGGCAAGCCTATCAGTAACCTCCTTTCTTTATTAATACACAAGAATTTTATTAAACCATTAGTATTAGATAATATTTAGTGAAGTTTCAATGGATTAGCTATTAATGATTAATAGTGAGTGTTAGTTACAAAGAGAATTTAAAAACAGAAATATGGAATTTAAAATGTCCATAAACATACACCGAGCCATCTGTCTTTTTATAAACTCACATAAAATTGCAGTCACCTTTAAACTATCTTAATTACATCCTCTTATTAAAGTTATATGCCAGTCTCAAGAATGTCTATATTATGTAGTGTACAACCATCAGAAATGATTGATATCCCACATCAACTAAAAATATAGTCAATGTAGTCCTACCATATAAATCTTGAGCGATCTTCAACTTACAAGTTAATTTTGAGACTAAATAAAGCCCAAATTTGAAGAGTCTTTTACAGTTCTTATAGCTATAAATTCGGTAAAATAGTAAGCCAAGAAATCAAAATGACTAACCTGAATGGCTTCCGTATCTACAGTTGTTGTAATACCCAAAAACTTGGCAATCTCTGCTAAATCTGCAAATTGCAATTCATGAGAAACAAAGTTACTACAAGAAAGAAAACACAATCAAAAAGAGCAAACAAATTCATTTAAAAAATAATCACCTACTAAAAAGAGATATATTGTGCATGATGAAGATGGCCGACAAAATGGAAATTTACAGAGCAACTTGCACAAATAAATTGACACTCAAATGGTACTACCGCTAGATGTGAAAAAAAAAAAATAACTGATTATTTCCCCAGAGGTTTATACAGAAACATAAAAGAAAAAGTTAAAAATATTTTACAAAATGTGGAATAACAAAGCTCCTATCAGCATAAAAAGGATATGAAATTGTTCTTTTTTGCAGGATATACACAGAATAGAACTAGAAAACTACACCATTAAAAGATGGTTGACTTAGAGTGGCATGCTATAACAAACCAAACAACACAACCTTGATAACACAACACAAACATCTTTTTTCTTCCATACACATAAATGCAGAAGTCTGCACAAATCACAAACTTAGTCACAAAGAAAGCTTGGATACTAGGTTGTGAACTAGCCATTGGAAATTTTTAAACACGAAAATAAGAAGACTTACACTGAATTCGACCTGTCTCCTCATCACGATCAAGACTATCCCCTTGTAAGTTTTGTTGAGAAAAGGGTGACTTATCACCTAAAAGCCTGTTGTAAGCATAAGTACCAAATAATTTCTTCTTAACATTGACAAGAATACTTAAAACTGTAACTAATAGTGCTCCACGTAGGCAAAAACCAGACAATGTTGGAATTGCTAGGGCTAAGTATTGCACGAAGAGGGTAGAAAATAGAAATAGTAATATTGGACATACAGAAAGGTAAAGGTTTTGTTTTTTCACTTGGTTTGTGCAAGGTATATGGTGTGAATGCATAGCTAATCAGAACACTTTCAAGCAATACATGTAGAGCCTTGAAAAAAACCAAAGAGGGGAGAGGGAAAACTACGCCTAGCTTTTGCGTCAATATGCAACAGGACGGGGTTCCAATATAGCATAAGAAAACCCATGTAAAGTCATAATAATGGTTGTATAACCCAGCAACTCCATTTTCTATACTCTTGTTTTCGAGCAGAAAAACTTCCTCAAATACAAAACGGATAAATGAACTTTCAGAAGCAAAGAAAACTAAGATACCGAAAGAAGAGCCACTCCAGAAGGGCATAGCGCTCCATGCCAGCAAATAGGAGCGACTGTGCAGGCGCATTCGCTCTAGGATAATTTAGGTCCGCCAATTTCTTCCGAATCTCTTCCATTTGCCTCGACGCCATCTTCTGCAGTAAATTATTTCATCTTACTGTCACACTTCCTCTTTAGTACGGAGCAGGTCCTTGTGCTCCTCTCAGAATACACTAACATAAAGCGAGACAAAATTACGTCAATTAATGTGACAAACTCAACACCAGTCACATCAGTTCATAGATCCGAAAATTAATACAACCACGAAATGAATTGCATTTTAAAAACATTTCAAATGCCACCCCTAGAAAAATAAAAAACTCCAGAACGATAAAAAAAAAATCAAATTCTATGACCGATTCAGACTCGAAAATTTGAAAATCGACTGTAGTCAATGCAAAAAACGGATCCAACGCGCACTCTCGATTACAAAGGCCGGCAACGGCATTGCTTCAAACCTGGCGGCAACACGTGAAGTGGCACAAGTTACGCGCAAATCGGCGAAGGATCTAGCTGTTTCCTGAGAATTTTCGAAGTATTTCGTCTCCGGTTTCGCGCCGGCGCTGTGGACGACGGCGTGGGGAACAACGTAGAATCGGACGAAGTACAGCGTCTATGTTTGACAGAGAAAAGCGAGTAGAGTGTGTATGCGGAGAACAAAGAAATGGAGAATGATGAATAACTAACCACACCCTGTTTTCTGGGTGGAAGATGCTATTACTTCTGTTAGTCCCGTCCTGTGCTAGAGATTTCAATTCAAGTTTTACTTGTATCCGATCCCCATTCTGCCCTCACTTTCAACTTTTAAGTTTGTTTCCCTCTTTGAACTTTGTGGAAAATCTAGGGTAACTTCTAAGAAAATTTTCCATTAATAGTATTTTCTTTATTAGTTTCCCAACCAAATTTGAAGAACCGAATTCTCATCTCTGTTTAAATGAATTTTGGCGTAAATCACAATAGAATTTGGTTCTTGAAGTCTCGATTTTTGGAAAGTTTTGTATGTTTTTCTAAGCACTTCGGTGGAAAAAATAGAAAAAAATTAAAAGAAATCAAAATAAAATAAATTTGTTTTAGGTTAAACGTTTTTTGAAATAATTAATTAAATTTGGGGACAACAGATTTTAATTAATTTGAGAGATGGAATAAAGTAATAAATTATGTAAGGAGGAATATAAGTGGGTTTTGTAGAAAATTTAAAAATTTAAAAACAAAAGAAAATTAAAACATGTTGTGAATGTTTATTATTATTTGTATTATAATTGGTTAAATAAAGTTTTGAAACGATTTTAAAAGATACAATAGGAAATATAAAATAAATAAAAATATAAAGTGTACTTTTATATTTACATTGAAGAAAGAAATTATTGTCTAGAAATGAAATTTATAATAATTAATTGAAAATGTTTACGTTAAAATATAAATAGTACCAGAAAAAAGAAAATAAAAAATAATTTAAGGGTGAAAAAATTTTAAGTAAATTAATATTGGTTTCAACACATAGATTATTTTGATCTTGCCTTTCTTCTTCCTTAGAGATGAACGAAGGAGGGTCTCTTTTGAAAGCTTTTTGCTCTTAAAAATGATGAGTCTCTTTTGATTTATGTTAATTGTATAATCGATTACATTAATTATTTAATCTATTAAATCTGTTTTGATATAATTCTGGTATAATATTGTTAAAAGTTTAACCGATTATATTAATTTTGTAATTGATTAAATAGTGCCAAACTTAAGGATATCTATATATTGACGCATAGCACTCTGCATTAAAAACTTTTAAGCATTTGGACTTTAATATCTGACATAAGAGAGTCGAGATAAGATTTTGCAGGTGTGTTGTTTCTCCAAGAATCAAGAAAAGAAAGTTTTGACAAATATGAAAGATTCTTGAAGGATTGATTTGGACTTTTATTAGCTGATCGTAATCCGCACATTGAGGTGTTTTCTTTCCAGATCAGTACTGTGTTTTACAATCCATAAATTATGGTTTCCCTGTGCGTGTTTCCTGGAAGAGAATGTGTGGTTCTTGTTTCTTTGAGAGGGGTATCTCAAAGGGGTTGCAAAAAGAGGATTGTTCTTTTTGTGTGTTTGACTATAATAGATTAGGAATTAGAGAGAATGATACATTAAGAGTGTGTCTCTATATTATTTGTTGTAAAACTCTATCTATATAGTGAGTTTGCTTTCAATCTTAGGTTGATTGAAAGAGATTGGATGTAGGCATTGAGGTCGAACTAGTATAAAAATTTGTGTTTGTTTTCTATCCCCTGACTCCTTTTATTGCATTACAATCTTTGTTTGATTTTGTTTCAAGAAAGTTCTAAAGATTTGCAAAGATTAATAAAAGAACACACTTTTAATAAGAACCAATTCACCCCCTGATAACGGTTGAAATACCGTTATTTTTATACTTAAATTTGACACTAAACACACCCTTTATTATTTAGAAACTAGCTTGAAATCATGCTTTTTGCTTCAGTTAAAGAATGAGAGAGTTGAAGTAGTATTATTGGCATTATGCTTGGTTTTCCATGTTTTGGCAGAAATTAACATGAATTGGATGAAAGAAGTTGAAGTAGTAAGGAGTTGGATTCGAGAGAAGCAGGAAAAGTGCATAAAAGAAGAACCGCAGATGGTGCTGAGCGCAATTCCTACTGCTGAGCACTAGTCTCGTTATGAAGTTCACTGTCTGACGCTTGAGCACCAACGTTGAGGGGAAATATAAGTGTCGCAGCCATCGTTGAGCGCCACTTTTACCGCTGAGCGCCAAAGTCTTCAGTAGAGTCTACTGTTTCTCGCCTGGGCGTCAACGCTGAGCGTTATTCTAAGTATCGTGCCTACCGCTGAGCGGCAATTCCAGCACTGAGCGCTGTCAGCGTGGGCCTGTGCCAGTTTCTTGTTATTTTTATGAGATATATAAGGATTTAGACGACTTAGAGGGTTTATCTTTTGACAGAAAGAGGCGCATAAACACTATCTTCACCCCTCGAAGGCGGATTTTGGATACGGAAGCTCCAATCTACAATTTCTAGGGTTCTATCTTTCATTCTTTTCATTATTTTCATCTAGTTTCACCATGTCTATGGTGAACTAAACCTCCATTGTTGTTGGGGAAACGCTGTAATCCTTTGAAACTCTTATGTATTGAATTGATTCTTTATAATATATGTTTTACTTCATTAATTGTTAGGGTTTTCCCACTACACTTTATGCATGCTTTGTTTAACTCATTCAATTGCATGATCATTGATTTTGTCGATATGGACACATACGGGGAAATCTAGACTTGGGGAAATTCTCTCGGGAACAATATTACCTAACATAGGGATAGGAGGACCGATTGCCTTTAAGCTTCTATGCAAATGTAATGCATAATTAATTGCTAGGGAGACAAGACATTGTAAACTAGTAATTAAGAGTAGGTTCTCTTCACCGAGACATCGAGTTTGGAGTAAATTAGAAAGTGACATTGACATTAATGAAGGAGTTGAATTCGTAAATACATGAGAGTGGATAGGATAAAGTTGGAAACCCCAACAACATAATTCATCCATATATCATTTCACTTGCATATTCTTTTGGTCAATTGATCAACAACTGCACTCATGTTTATTTTCTGATTTGCATTCTAAACCTAATTTTCGTTCTCAAGTCTTAAATAGTCAACAAATGACATGACTGTCTAGGCCAATGAGTCTCTAAGGAAAACGATACTTGGTCTTACCATTTATATTACTTGATACGATTCGGTACACTTGCCGAAGCCTTAACAAGTTTTTGGCGCCGTTGTCAGGGACTCGTGGTTTAACTATTCTATTCGTGTGATTATTGATTAACTTTGACTTAATTTTTTTATTTTTGTTCTAACAATTGCTTTCTAGGGTTTTGTTTTCTTGTGTATGTAGGATACAATTCGAACTAGGAGCAAGAAAAATTCAGAACCTCTTCTTGAAGGCTTGAGTGAAACTAGAAGAAGGAGAAGGATTCAAATATCTAGAGAATTGTTTCCTTCTCCAGAAAGACTTTTACAACCCTCACCACAAGAATCTGACCAGAGCATTGAGGATATGGCTGGAGAAAACAATGGTACACGTACTCTGGCGGATCACACCACTGTTGTTGGCCCTTATCACTTTAATAGCATTACAAGGTCGAGGGTCAATGCTGCAAACATGGAGGTGAAACCGGCATTGATACAATTGGTGAAGAGCAATCAATTCAATGGATGTTAACGGAATGACAAGTGTATCATATCGTTTCAAGTAATAAAAATGGTAAAACCCATTATCGTTCTTCCCATGAGACTTGAAAGGCCTTATCGTTCGTATGAATCAAAATCATAAGACCTGTGAAAGAAAAATTAATTGTTGTGGTGAATGCAAAGACAAAAAATAAACATGCAATGAGTGATTCAGTTAACGAGAAAAGAGTATGAATAAATGGAGTTATTGGGAGTTTACAATTTCATCTAATCTGCTCTCTCTTATTTACTCCTCTTGTTTAAATTGCCTTATTATCTAATTGCATGCAAACTTTCTTGGCCTCCCCTTAACCCGATCCCTCGGCGAAAAGGGCCTATTACTAATTACCGGCTTGCTATCCCTAGCCTCCCCTAGCAACTAGCAACGCATTACAAACAGAAGCAAATACAATTGATCGTCCTACCCCCCTATCCCTAGGTGGTATTGCTTAACCAAGGAAATTCTCACCAGTTCGTGACATTATTGTACGTCCCCGTATCAATAAAGGCAAAAATTGACTGTATCTGAGGGGGTAATTTTCGAAGAGTATAGCGCAGCGGAATTAAAAACTTAGAGTAAGCGGAAAGCGTGTTCGGTCACAGTTAAAATGAAATTGGTCCTTTTTAGCAAAGATAATTTTCTTTCAGAAAATTAAACAAACAGTTGATATGCGTTAAGTAAAATAAGTGTAGGGAATAGAAAAATCACACGAGTATTTTTATACTGGTTCGATTCAACAGAATCTACGTCCAGTCGTTAATCACTACAAAGAGTGATTAACAGTTCCACTAAGAACAGTTTTACAAATTACAATTAAGTGAATAACAGTAAGAAGAGAACCACTCTACGCAATCGACCAACGATTCGCGAGCTTCTCCTTTCACAAGACCAGGCAGAGCACACTCTACCAACTCGAAGAGAACCACTCCGACAATCGACCAACGATTCGCGAGCTTCTTCTTTCACGAGACCAGGCAGAGCACCTTGCTATCTTGAAGAGAATCTGCTCTGACTATCGACACACGATACGCGAGCCTCTCCTTTCACAAGACCAAGCAAGGGAACAATGAACAAAAGCTTCTGAGAACGTTCCTCTGACACACAATGTTCTACTTTGCTTTCTCAGTTCAAAACGTTACTTCTGAAGGTTTCAAAATCCAAATATATAGCCAAGTACACTGAATGCCAAAGGTCAGCTCCCAACTGCCATGAATAATCAATTATTGTAAGTGATAATCGATTATTCAAGTCCGTTATAGAGTTTTCAAAAAGTGATAATCGATTATATGAAGTGATAATCAATTATTCAAGTATGACTTGTGATAATCGATTATTGCTTCATGATAATCGATTATTCTAGTACAAAAACATGTGATAATCGATTATAGCTTGACCATAATCGATTACACCAGTAAGAATTACAATATTTCAATATTTTCCTACTACATTCAAAATCTACAAGTTGCAGCATCATCAAAACTCATCTTCAGGTTTTACCAATACTACCTTATTGGTAACAAAAATCAGTTACCGAATGAGTTAAACGATAAAAGCTTTAAGCACAGTATGAGAATCCAATAATTGATAATAAATGCATATGAAAATCATATAATTCAAACAAGAGTTTCAATAAAAGAGAGTATCAAAAGATTACATTGTTCCCCCAACAACAAAAGGGTTTAGTTCACCATTGTCATGGTGAACCAAGATGAAAATAATGGAAGATATGGAAAGCAAACCCTAGAAAAGATGAAAAGGAGCCTAAGCATCCAAGAGATCCTATCCAGAGAGTGAAAAGTAGGTCTGGTCGCCCTTTTCTGTCAAAAGAATGAGAATGAAATCGCACTAGGGCTATTTATAGCTGAAGAGCACAACAGAAAACAGGCCCGAGCCCAACAGGCAACCGCCCGACGTCACACTTATGCCGCTCGGCAGTTTGCCTCTTATCGCGTTACCGCCCGGCGTCAGGGGTCCACCGCCCGACGGTTTGCCTCTTATCGCAAAACCGTCAGGCGTCGCTACCTTGGTGCCAACTCCTCCCATTTGGCCGCCCAGCGGTGCAATTCTGCCGCTGGGCGGTTTCTAGACTCTTCTTTTCTTGATTTTCTTCCTCTATATTGAGTCTAAGGCCTTCATCTTCACCTCCATTCTTCACTTCCATCAAAATTGCTGCAAAACAATGCAAAATAAGCATAATATCGCTAAAAACAGCTTTTGACTCTCGACTGACTCATTTATTGAGTTTTATTTGATTTCAAGCTCATTTTAAGCAGTAAAGGGAGTAATTTGGTCTAAAATAGCACATGAAAATAACGGTTTTTCAACCGTTATCAATGGACTGTCTCATGAAAGTCCATATGAACATCTGACCATATACAACGAGATTTGCAACATTGTGAAGATCAATGGTGTGTCGGATGAAGCCACAAAGCTTAGTTTGTTTCCTTTCTCATTGGGAGGCAATGCTAAGCTATGGTTGAACTCGTTCCCTGAGGATAGCTTTACTGGCTGGGAAGCTGTGGTGTCTAAGTTTCAGAACAAGTACTTCTCACAGTCCAAAATCAACAAAGGGAAATAAGACATTTCTTCTTTCAGGCAAGGCATGGAAGAAACCCCGGGTCAAGCATGGGATAAATACAAAAGCCTATTAAGGAAGACACCCATGCACGACTTTGATGAAGCATAAGTAGTCCATTTGTTCCTTGGAGGTCTTGGCTCTCAGACGAAGCTTATGCTAGATGCCTCAGCTAGAGGTAACATCAAGTGCAAGACTCCAGAGGAAGCCTTTGAGTTGATTAACAATATGGCTACTAATGACAACGAGATGCAAAGTGAAAATGAAGATCTACTTCAACAGAAAGAGGTCTTATAGTTATAATCTCAGGATGTCTTGCTTGACCAGCATAAGATTATCACTCAACAGTTGGAAGAAGTGATAGAAAAACTTTCTCTATTGCCACAAGAAATACAGAATGTTTCACTAGTTCAAAGGCAGCAATAAACCACTCCACCTAAGAAGACCATGAAGCTTGAGTAGATTTTCCAACAATCCATGAAAATGAGCTTATCTTATGGCAAAAGCATGGAGGCTGCGTTCAAAAGAATGGAGATGCATATGGGGCAATTGGTCAACAAGATGAAGGGGTGTGAGAGGAATGTGAGAGGCGATCTGAGGGAAGAGTGTAAGACCATTGTTACTAGAAGTGATAAAGTGTTAAATGAGAGAAGAATTGAGAGAAAAGAGAAAGAAAACTTAAGTGAGGAAGAAGAGACTGAGCGGAAAAAGAAAAGAGAGGAGGAAGAAAGTGAGAGGAGAGAAAAAGAGAGAATTGAGGGAGAAAAAAAGAAAGAAGAGGTAGATGAGAGAAAAAAAGAAAAAGATTTTGAAAAACCCCTTCCTTATCCAAAGACTTATTCAAGGAAGGAGAAAGAAAAACAGCTTGAGCGGTTCATGGAAATCTTTAAGAAAATGGAAATCACATTACCTTTTTCTGAAGCACTGCAACAAATTCCTTCATATGCAAAGTTTTTGAAGGAGCTTCTCACGAATAAAAGAAAGTACATTGAGAAGGAGACCATTGAAGTGCAAGAAAATTGCAGTGAAATCATACAAAAGTTGTTACCTCCTAAGCTTCAAGATCCAGGAAGCTTCACCATTCCATGTACCATAGGAGATTTAAAAGTTGGAAGAGCTTTGATTGATTTGGGAGCTAGCATTAATCTAATGCCACTTTCTATTTTAAAAGGATTGAAGGCTTGGAACTCAAGCCTACTAGAATGACACTTTAACTGGCGGACAGATATCTTAAATATCCCTATGGGTTGGTGAAAGTGGACAAATTCTTATTTCTAGTGGATTTTGTCATAATGGAGATGGAGGAGAATGCAACTGTGCCTCTCATTCTAGGGAGAACATTCATGAAGACGGTTAGAGTCTTATTGATGTGGAGAATGGCAAGCTTAAAGTAAGGGTGCAAGATGAAGAAGTGAACTTTGACATGTTCAAGGCCATGTCACACCCTAAGGATGATAAAGCATGTTTTCAAGTTGATAGAATTGATGAAGTTTGTATGGTGCAAAGGAAGAAAGTGCGTGAAGCTTCTCCACTAGAGAGAACTCTCAATGATGAATGTGAAGATTTGAATGAGGAGGAAGAGAAATTAATTGATGAGTGCTTGACGGATTTGGAGGTATTAAAAGAAATCCTAACGGATGAGGCTAGTTTTGAAAAGATTGACACCAAGGAGGAAGTCAAAGGAAAGAAGCTTGAGCTAAAGGTGTTACCATCACATTTGAAGTATGTGTTCCTAGAAAAGGATGGAGGGAAGCCAGTCATCATTAGTAATTGTTTGTCTTCTGAAGAAGAAGAAAGGTTGGTAGGAGTCTTGAAGGCTAACAAAGGAGCTATTGGGTGGTCAATCTCAGATTTCAAATGTATAACCTACTGCATGCATAGAATATTCATGGAGAATGATTATATTCCAGTGCCTCAACCACAAAGGAGGCTAAATCCTGTGATGAAGGGGGTGATTAGAAAAGAAGTGTTGAAGCTTTTGGAGGCTGGTATTATCTATCCAATCCCTGATAGTGAATGGGTAAGTCTAGTACAGGTTGTGCCAAAGAAAGGAGGGATGACGGTAATTCATAATGAAAAGAATGAGTTCATTCCTACTAGAACAGTTATTGGGTGGCAGATGTACATTGATTATAGAAAGTTGAATATAGCCACTAGGAAGGACCATTTTCCCCTTCCTTTTATGGATCAGATGTTGGAAAGATTGGCTGGTCAGGCTTTTTATTATTTTCTAGATGGATATTCTGGATACAATCAAATTGTGGTAGACCCAAAAGACTAGGAGAAGACGACATTTACATGTCCATTTGATGTATTTGCTTACAGAAAAATGCCATTCGAGTTATGCAAATGCCTCAACCATGTTTCAAAGGTATATGCATGCCATCTTTGCAGATCTCATATAGAAGTGTATAGAAGTCTTCATGGATGATTTTTTAGTGTTTGGAGATTCTTTTCAGAAGTGTTTGACAAACCTGGATATTGTGCTCAAAAGATGCGTCCAAACAAACCTTGTGCTTAATTGGGAAAAATGTCATTTTATGGTAACTGAGGGAATTGTCTTGGGCTATAAGATTTCTACCAGGGGGATTAAAGTGGATAAAGCCAAAGTGGTGGTAACTGAAAAACTTCCACCACCAACAAATGTGAAAGGAATCAGGAGTTTCTTGGGCCATGCTGGATTTTATAGAAGATTTATTAAAGACTTCTCGAATATTGCTAAACCTTTGAGTAACTTGCTTGTTAAAGACACGCCTTTTGTGATGAGTGACGAATGTTTGCAGGCTTTTGATATTTTGAAGAACAGATTGGTCTCGGCCTAGTGATTGTAGCTCCAGATTGGACTCAAAGTTTTGAACTGATGTGTGATGCCAGTGATTATGCTATAGGTGCTATGCTTGGCCAAAGTTTTGAATGAAGCTTAGTTGAATTATGCTACCACTGAGAGGGAATTCCTGGCTATAGTCTATGCCTTGGAGAAGTTTAGACCTTATCTTATTGGGCCTAATCTACACCGATTATGTGGTCATAAAGTATCTGTTGACAAAGCCGGATTCAAAGCCACGGTTGATTAGATGGGTGCTCTTGCTCCAAGAGTTTGATGTGGAGATTCGTGACAAAAAGGGGAGTGAAAACTTGATTGCCGATCACTTATCTCGGTTAGTTAATGAGGAAGTCACAAGTAAGGGAAAAGAAATCTAGGAGTCCTTTTCAGATTAAACACTCTTGTATATTCAATAGAGGCCATGGTTTGTTGATATGGATAATTTTATAGCTGCAGGAGTAATCCCAGAGGAGTTGAATTGGCAACAAAGGAAGAAGTTTTTGCATGATGCCAAGCAGTTTATATGGGATGATCCTTACTTGTTCAAGATCGAAGCAGATAATCTTTTGAGGCGATGTGTGACAAAAGAGAAAGCAGAAGGAGTTCTCTGGCATTGTCATGATTCACCTTATGGGGTTCATTTTAATGGAGAAAGAACTGTTACAAAAATTCTCCAATCAGGGTTTTATTGGCCTACCTTGTTTAAAGATGCTCATAATCATGCTAGAAATTGTGACGAATGCTAAAGGACTAGGGCTATTTCAAGACGTCATGAGATGCTATTACAAGGCATTTTAGAGGTTGAAGTCTTTGATTGTTGGAGCATTGATTTTGTTGGACCCTTTCCACCATCTTTCAACAATGAATATATATTGGTGGCGATAAATTATGTGAGTAAATGGGTGAAAGCTCTGGCATGCCCAAGAATGATGCTAGCACTGTGATTAAATTCTTGAAAAGGCAAATTTTCTCACGTTTTGGAACTCCCAGTGTACTCATTAGTGATGGGGGATCTCATTTTGTAACTCTCAGCTTGCAAAGGTACTTAAACACTATGGTGTGAGACATAAGGTGGCTGCACCTTATCATCCAGAAACAAATGGCAAAGCTAAAGTGTCAACAGGGAGATAAAGAGGATCTTGGAGAAAACATTTGCTTCATCAAGGAAGGATTGGTCACAGAAACTGGATGATGCTCTCTGGGCTGACAGGACGGCTATGAAGACATCCATGGGTTTATCACCTTTTCAGTTAGTGTATGGGAAAGCATGTCATCTGTCAGTGGAGATGGAGCATAAAGCTTTGTGGGCTCTGAAATTTTTGAATTTTGATCCCTATGAAACTTAGAGTAAACGTAGAAGATAGATGCTAGAACTTGAAGAGATGCGGTTGCATGCGTATGACTCCTCTAGGAGTTATAAAGAAAAGGTAAAATTCTATCATGATAGGAAGTTGATAAAGAGGGTTTTCAATCCAGGGCAACAGGTGTTGCTGTTCAATTCACGGTTGAAGCTATTTCCTGGAAAGTTGAAGTCAAAATGGTCAGGGCCCTTCATAGTAAAGAACGTGCATCCTCATGGAGCAATTGAATTGGTGGATCTAGCTGCTAGTGATCCACAAAGAAGTTGGGTGGTGAATGGTCAAAGACTCAAGCACTACTTGGGAGGAGAAGTGGAACACCTTTCCACAATAATAAAGTTGGTGGATTCGTGAACTTATTGGGTCAAGCTAGTGACTTTAAAGAAGCACTTGCTGGGAGGTAACCCAGTTTTCTAAACTTATCTTTTTAAATTGAACTTATTTGCTTCTGTTGGTAGTATAGGTTTGATGTACTGGGTTTGAAACTTTATCTGATGCAGTGGTTTGATATTGATTTTATGTGATAGGTATTGCTTGATGATGCTTTGATATTGATGATGTTGAGATTGTGCACTATATGCTGATATACAGGTGGTTGTTCACAAGCTATGTGAACAAATGCATGATGTTGTGATTATGATTATGATGCAAGCAGGATGTGTATCTAAAATATGTGGAATGATGAGTGAGCTTATATGTGAGGTTTTGAGCTCTAGAGTTTTTGTGATGAATGATTGCTATCTACTTGCAAACATGAATGATTTTGCCCAAGTTTGTATGATTGAATGAATTGCATGCTTGTGTCATATGATCAAGCCAATTTTTGATTAGCCCTTTCTTAGCCAAAGCATGAAATTTCGCCCAACTGAAAAAGAGCACAATGTGTTATACCCTTTTTGAACCTTAAGCCTTAAACAAAATATGAAAACCCTTTTGAAAATCTCTACCTTGAGTTAATATGAGAATTATTGTGTGATATTGATAAAGATTCAAGTTTGGGGTTGTTGGGAAAATTGAAAAAGAAAGATAAACATTAAGCTAAGTGTTGAGCAAAGCATGAAAAGGAAAAGATAGAGAAGATAGAATGAAAGAAAGATAAGCTCAATGCAAAAAGGGGAAAATTGGGAATGAGTGAGATTGGTTGTTAAAGAGAGTTTGAACTTGAATGATAAATGTATGAATGACTCTTAACTCATGGATTTTGTGATCTAGAAAAACCAATTTTCTTGTTAGCCCAACCACGTTATAAGCCTTGAAAAGTCCTTGTGATGACATGAGTGTGTGAGTATGTTTGATTGTGGCAAATGAAAGACAATTTTGTTCTATGTGACATGTGGATAGTAGAGGGAAGGAGTGCCCTCTAGAAACACCTGTGTGATTGAGTGAAACACTTTATCTGGTGAGGAATGATTCCATAAATTCATGATTGCATCTGTGCTTAGTTAATTGATCATTCATGAGAATAACATCTGTTTGGTATTATGTGATTGTGTGAACACCATGATGAGTTATTTTGAATCAAAGCATGTGTGCATCTTGACTGAATTTTGTGATGAGCTTATTTGAGCAATTACTTGTCTTGGAAGAAAGAGCTTTGGAATGTGTTGAACCATTGTGTTGATTGGTGGAAGACTGAGTTACATCTTGTTTGCTTGAGGACAAGCAAAGTTTTAAGTTTGGGGTTGTTATAACGGTTGCAATACCGTTATTTTTATACTTAAATTTGACACTAAACACACCCTTTATGACTTAGAAACTAGCTTGAAATCATGCTTTTTGCTTAAGTTAGAGATTAAGAGAGTTGAAGGTAGTATTATTGGTATTATGCTTGGTTTTTCTTGTTTTGGCAGGAATTAACATGAATTGGATGAAAGATGTTGAAGAAGTAAGGAGTTGGATTTGAGAGAAGCAGGAAAAGTGCATAAAAGAAGAATCACAGATGGCGCTGAGCGCAATTCCTACCGCTGAGCGCCAACTCCATTATGGACTTCACTGTTTGACGCTTGAGCGCCAACGCTGAGGGGAAATACAAGTGCCGTAGCCACCGCTGAGCGCCACTTTTACGCTGAGCGCTAGAGTCTTCAGTAGAGTCCACTGTTTCTCGCCTGGGCGTCAACGCTGAGCGTTATTCTAAGTATCATACCTACCGCTAAGCAGTAATTCCAACGCTGAGCGCTGTCAGCATGGGCCTGAGCCAGTTTCCTGTTATTTTTATGAGCTATATAAGGATTTAGACGACTTAAAGGGTCTATCTTTTGACAGAAAAAGGCGCAGAAACACTCTATTCACCCCTCGAAGGCAGATTTTGGATGCGGAAGCTCCAATATCTACAATTTCTAGGGTTTTATCTTTCATTCTTTTCATTATTTTCATCTAGTTTCACCGTGTCTATGGTGAACTAAACCTCCATTATTGTTGGGCAAACGATGTAATCCTTTGAAACTCTCATGTATTGAATTGATTCTTTATAATACATGCTTTACTTCATTAATTGTTAGGGTTTTTCCTCTACACTCTATGCATGCTTTGTTTAACTCATTCAATTGCATGATCATTGATTTTGTCGATATGGACACATACAGGGAAATGTAGACTTGGGGAAATTCTCTCGAGAGCAATATTACCTAAACATAGGGATAGGAGGACCGATTTCCTTTAAGCTTATGTGCGAATGTAATGCATAATTAATTGCTAGGGAGACAAGACATTGTAAACTAGTAATTAAGAGTAGGCTCTCTTCACCGAGACATCAAGTTTACAGTAAATTAAAAAGTGACATTGACATTAATGAAGGAGTTGAATTCGTAAATACATGAGAGTGGATAGGATAAAGTCAGAAACACCAACAACATAAGGTGACTGCCATCTCTGAATCAAGGGATTTGACATCCATGAACATGGCTACATTGCTTGGCAAACTCAGGGAGCATGAGTTGGAACTTGAAAGATTAAGAGAGGAAGAAGAAACTAAACAGAAGCACTCAATTGCTCTCAAGATTTCTAGCAAGAAAGCTTCAAGATGCAATGATACAGATGCTGATTATGATACTAAAGTACCAGAAAAGGAAGTACTTAATATGATGGTAAAGAAATTTACAAAGTTTATGAAATCCAGAAAGAATGCATCTGATTTTGCAAGTAATTCAAAAGGAAGCAAAAGAAGAGGAAAGGCTACTACTCCCACCTGCTATGAAACATATAGAAACAAATATAAACACATGTATGTCCACATTAAGTATGCAAACCAATCAGTTCAAGCATGTTTGTTAGTGCTTTGAAACATATAGAAACATTTCAGTTTGATGTCATCATCAAATAAACACATAGAAACATTTATGTTGTTGTCATCATAAAAAACAAAACACACTAGGGATTTGGGTTAAGCTTTCACATTGATCCCCCTACCAACAATAGTATAATGATATTTTAATTAAAATTTAACTTTTCATCCCGACTCGACTCTTTTTTGTATGGGTCAGGATTAAACGGGTCAAGTTGGCCCATTTTGCCTACTCTAACAAATGTTATAATTATATTTTTATTAAAATTGATATTTTTATTAATATTTTTAATAAGATTAAGTTTATTTTACATTGAATTTTATTTAAATTTTATTTTTAAATTTTAAATATATTTATTTTAAATTGTTATAAAACTCTTTTAAAATTTTATATTTGAATTTATAATATTTTTATTTTTAAACCAACTCTAACATTGGATAGAAATTATTAATATATAATATTTGAAACAAAATTTAAATAAAGTTCAATGTAAAATATCTATTTAATAATGTTAAAAATATTTAATAAAAAATATCAATTTTAATGAAAACATCATTATACATATATATATAATAATTAAATTTGTTATTAATTTGAAGAGGGATGAAATTGCTCCAATTTTAAAATAAATTAAGACTGAATTAAGACAAAAATACAAAATAAAAGGACTAAATTAAGATTTTTCACATTACATTTTGTACAATACTATCTTTGTCAAGTGACAGAATCCTCATTTTACAAGTGACAAAGTTTTTCTTTTGAAAAATAAAATAAAATTAAAAATTAAAAATTAAAAAAATCATGGACTGACACATGATACTCGGTTGACGTTGTCACTAATATACCAACGAAAATGATCAAATTGTATCACATTTTAAAAAATAAGAATCCAATTGAGATAATTTAAACGAAATGACCGAAATTGAGATTCAATATAAATATGAGAATTATCCAAAAGTTTTAACCTTTTTATTATATTGATAAAAAGAAAAAATAATTATGAGAGTGTTACTGTAAGACCCCGTGAAAACATTCACCAAAATAAATATAAATAATTTCTCTTATTATTAGTAGTAATAATTATTTTAGAAGTAAAAACGTTATTAATAGGCTTATATAAAAGAAAAGTGCTAAGTAAAACAAGAATTTGTGGTAACTCATATGGTAACTACACTTGTGACAATAAGGACATGTGTTCAAACTTGGTTGGGTTCTCTTTTGCAAAAATATAATTTTTTATATAAAATAAATTAATTAATTAAAAGAAAACAAGAGACAAACTAACTTTCGGTGTTTGACAATTAACACATGAGAAAGAAAAATTTCGTTGGATTGAAATCATAATAATAATGGTGGATTAAAATAAAAAAAAAAAAAAGAGGGAAGAGTTGTTCTTAAGAAAAAGGTAAGGAAGAAACAAAGTTAAGAGAATTTTAGTTGTTAATTTATTAGAGAGTTTTTGAAGGCTATTGTTCTTGATTATGTTTTCCTTGTTTTCCATTTTTGGAGTTACTACAATAAAATCTTAATCCTTACTTTGTTTACAGTTAGATTAAGCTTAAATTTTGATATATGATTTTTGAGATATATTGATCCACTTTGACCGTTCAAAGTCTTAATTTAAGGTCGATAATTAAAGAAATGAATTTCACAATCTTGAGTAAATTCATCACCACTTTATTCCTGTCTCAAAGTCACTTCGATAAAACCTCAATCCTCACTTAGTTTACCCTCAGATTAAATTTAAATTTTTATATATCATTCTTGAAGAATCTTAATCCTTTCTAATGGGATTTTTAATTAGAGGTCTGTACTTAGAGGAATAAATTTCGCATTTTGGAGTAACCTGATCAACACTGTACTTCTGTCCTTAAGTTACCTCAATAAAAACTTTAATCTCCGCTTTGTTTACCATTAGATTGACCTGATAATTTGATATATGGTCCATAAGACATATAAATTTATCTTGACCGCTCATATTCTTAATTGAACGGTTGTGCTTAGAGCAATTAATTTCTCATTTTTGATAGATATGAAAACCACTTAAATTCCATCTTTAAGTTACCTCAGTCAAACTTCAATCTCGATCTAGTTAATCGTTTGACCGCTCAAATTTTTAATTGGATGTCTATATTTAGAGCAATTATTTTCGGGTTTATTAGAAAACTCAACCCATCTTAAATTATGTTTTTGAGTCATCTAGGTAAAATTAAGATTCTCATTTCATTAACCGTTGGATCAAACTGAAACTTTTACAGGAGGTTCTAAACACTATTACAAAAACATCGTATAACGTCAGTGTTTTTTGGCCTTTCACGTCGAATTTGAGGTTGACGTCATACCAGGAGACGTTAATTGACGCCAAATTTCAAAAATTTGATGTTAATTTACGATAGTTGATGTCGAATATAGAACAATCCGACGTTCCCAGTAGAGCAAATTGACGTCGGATATTGCTTTATGTCTGACGTCAATTAACATTAATTAATGTTGATTTTTGCTAATGTACGACGTTAATCATTTTTTTTAATTAATTGTCATCTCTTGTGATCCTTTTTTACAACTCTACGATACCTGAAAAGCAGAAAAACAACAAATGTAATCTAGTTTTTGGTATTTAATACAGCATGAACTATGAACGTTTAGTATAGTATCAATAACAAACAACAAAAAACAACAAACAACAACCAACAAAAAAAAACAACAAACAACAAACAAGTTCAACAAATTAGTTCTTCAAAACGAAAATGAAAACCAATCTTCAAAAGGTGGGTTCGTAGGAATAAAGTTTTGCCACCTGTGGCAAAGAAATCAGAATGCGCCTATGAAGGACAAGAACATGAAAACAATTGACCAAAACAAACGAAAATCATACCTAAAGTAGTTAATGGTTTAAACGCTCAGATCGTCCTCATATTTGTTGGGGAATCTCAAGTGGGTCATCGTTTTTTCAAATGTCAAAATTAGGTCCATATACTTGTAAAATGTCTCAATTGGGTCCAAATATTTGAAAAATTAAGCCAATTTAGTTTTCTCCGTTAAGTTTTCACAAACAGCGTTAAAATGTGATGACAGTGAATATGCTGAGGTGGATATTTTATTATGTGGAAATAATCAAATTATATGACATGGAATTTAGTAAATTAAAAAAAAAATAGAAGCAGCATTCAAAGAAACCCTAACTTCATTCTTCATCAGCCAGAGAGGATCTCATCCTCCGTTAACCTCATCAGCCATGATCAACTTCTCTTTGCCAACCAGCACCGTAAAAACCCCAAAATGGCGAACCCTAAATTGTTCCTGTTCTATTCACCACTGTTCCTCTCTTTATCACTATTCTGTTCAGCACCGTAAAAACCCCAAAAGTAGGTTTAGGGTTTTAGTGTATGAAAGAAATTGAGGATGAATTTAATGGGTGGAAGAAACGTCACGCAATGCAGAAACTTTGCATCTTCACTTGCAATATGCAGTATAAAAATGGTGGAAGAAAACTGATTTAGACTCCTCTTTATCACTATTCTGTTCAGCAACGTAAAAACCCCAAAGTGGGTTTAGGGTTTTGGTGTATGAAAGAAATTGAGGATGAATTTAATGGGTGGAAGAAACGTCACGCAATGCAGAAACTTTGCATCTTCACTTTCAATATGCAATATAAAAATGGTGGAAGAAAACTGATTCATACTACTCTTTATCACGGTTCTATTCAACACCGTAAAAACCCTAAAGTGAGTTTAGGGTTTTGGTGTATGAAAGAAATTGAGGATGAATTTAATGGGTGGAAGAAATGCCACGCAATGCAGAAAATTTACACCTTCACTTTCAATATGCAATATAAAAATGGGAAGAAAACTGATTGGGATCAGTGAGAAATTAGAATCAGAGATCGATGGAAGAGAGAGAGAAAGCGTCAGGGCAATGTGCTCACGGTTATCAAAGGAGGATGCGAGACTTTCGTTTCTGTTTCTGGCTCTCCTTGCAAGTCTCAAAGCAGGCTGAGGAAGATGATGTTCGTGATGGAAGGTGCAAATTGCAGCTATGATGACGACTTCCTGGGGTTATTGCGCTTGGATTCTGTTTTGGATGCAGATTGTGTTTGCATTTTTTGTATTTCCTTTTGCAGGTTGAAGGCGCGACCAAGGCGATCGCAACGACGTCGTGCTCGTGGTGGATGGTGGTCTTGCAACGGTGGTGGTTCGACAGTGGCAGCTAGGTTTCCGTCTAAAGGAAAATTAGGATTTTTGGAGGCAAGAGATGATGCTGACATGGGTGGTGATGTGGCAGGCTAAAGAACGGTGATTGGTGATAACGGGTTGAAACACCGTTATTTGCTATATGATTTTGGTACTAAAATCACCCTTTTTCACTTAGAAACTTGCTTGGATTCATGTGTTTTCAATAAAATGTGTGAATAAGAGAGTTGAGGTTGATTTTAACAGTTTTCTAACAAATTTCCCTTGTTTTGACAGAGATTGAAGCAATACTGGAAGAAGAAGTGAAAAGCCAAGAAGATGGAGCTCGAAAGGGGTCAAAAAGGCACCAAGAAGAGGGAAAACCCGAAGCCCAGGCGATAGGAACGAAAAACAGCACGAAACAGATCACCGCTGGTCGCCCAGGCGACGGCCTTGACGCCCGGGCGACAGACGCTTGAAGCTTGGGTGTCCAAAACTGATGCCCAAGCCCAACATGAACCCCAATTCACGCTTGGGCGAGCTCCCTGCGACGCTTGAGCGTGATTTCACGTGGATCGGGCCCTGATTCTGCTCTGATTTGATTCTTTCGGACCGGGCCGCACTTTGGGACGCGTCTGACACTATTTAAAGGACCTTGGGGCTCTAGGTTTTCTATCCCTGCCAGAAGAGAGCATAGAAATACACTCTTAGCCTATTCTAAATCTTTCATTCTTCTTCATTTCTTCCATTGTTCATAGAGTTCCCCATGTCTATGGGGAACTAATTTTTATTTGTTGTTGGGGAATGATGTAACCTTGTAAACTCTCATGTATTTGAATTGATTCTTAATTCTATATGCTTTTTCATTGATTGTTAGAGTAATTTATCTATTCTTATTGCTTGCTTATACAATAACATGATTTGTGAGTTGCATGAGTGCCGACAGGTTCCTTTCAATTCAGGTCCTTGTTGGTTATATTGCTCAGACATGAGGGTATGAGTCTTAGTCGTCTTAACCTCTTGATCTTCACATTTGTTTATCAGGAATGCTAGGAATCGTATAAACTGGTAATTAGGGACAAACTTATTTACCGAGACGTCGGGTTTAAGTGTTTTAGTGAGGGACATTGGCATTAATGAATAAAGAAGAATTCTTATATACATGAGAGGGAACTTGGTGAAATCTAACCCGAATAACATACTCATCTCATATCAATCAACCTTCATTCATCTCTGTGCTCTTTTGCCACTAATCAATTTTATTTTGCTTTATTTTATTATTCTTGCAATACAAATCCATGATCTCTTTTATTTTCAGTCTTAATTAATATTGCTTTCACACAATTGTTCAACGCCGAGAGTCCTTTGGGATATGATACTTGGTCTTACCATTTTATATTACTTGTGCGACTCGGTACACTTGCCGATTTGCCCCAACAATTGGTTGGAGGAATAAATTTTGCCACGTCAAAAAATCTTAATTTTAAAAAAATTTCCACATAATAAAACACTCTTACATCAGCGTACACCACATCATCACATTTTAACGCCGTTTGTGAAAACTTAACGGACATGGCCAAATTGACTTAATTTTTCATTTGGACCCAATTAAGACATTTTACAAGTATATGGACCTAATTTTGACAGTTGAAAAAATAAGGACCTACTTGAGATTCCCTAACAAATATGAAGATGACTCGAGGGTTTAAACCGTAGTTAATCAACATGCATTTGTATCAAATATGTTGATAGGGGGAGAAATATGAGTGTTGAACCCAATCCCTGATGTGTTTGTTTTTTTTATGATATACAACACATTGATAGTAACAACACATGGATGTTGTCATGACACAACGGAAATATGTATTCGTGATTGATACATATGTGGATATATAAATGCTTATTGTGATTAATACATATGTTGACATACTGTTGATTCTACATACTACTGATCATGATGTGTGATAACTCTGAGATTTTGCACCTTTATTAGTGTTTAAAAGTCTAGGTTAGTGTATTTTAGTCTTTAATTGTTTAGAATTAGGATACATTTAGGTTTTTCTTTAAATTCTTTAGTTTTATAAAATTTTAGTTAAAAATAGATTTTTAGATGCAATTTTTAGTTTTTGTTAATAATTAGAAAATTTATATTTTTTTTAGAAAATCTTTGATAAAAACCTTTCTTTCTAATTGATAAAATTCCTTTTCTTTTCTTTAAGTTTAGATGGATTTTCTTTCTTTGATGCATATTTGGTTTATTGGAAAAAGCTCTGGGTCGTTGCCACTACTGCAAATTAATTGGGCTTTCATCGAGACATTTGTGTGCAGAGTAAACTAGGCCACTGATTGATTTGTTTAAAATTGAGGATTGATTTGGCTGTTATATTGTTGCTGCTGATTGGATTTAAAATAAAAAGCTTTGAGTTGTTGTCATGGAGATTAATTGAAAAATAATTGGAGCTAAACGGGGTCACTGTTGCACATGAGTTGATGCTGTTTGAAACAAATTTGGGTTGTGTAGGATTGGGCTTCCATTTGGTGAAACGGCGTAGTTTTGAAGGCTGACAACTGCAATTCCTTTGGGGGTCTTCACTCCCTCACTTCATTTGGAGGCAGTAGCACACACGAGCCAAGTGAGAAAGAGAGAATAGCAACCCTTATGCTAGGGTTCGTTGCTAGAATAGACAAGTGCTCAAGGGCCACTTACCTAGAGACCGAGGCAGCCAAAGGAGAGGAGAAGAAGAGGAGCTGACCGGAGAAGAAGAGGAGCTGACCGGCGATGCCAGGTGGAGGATCGGATGGCTGAAGACGCAGCTCATGATCAACGCGAATAGAGCCGTCCGATGGGGGTAAAAGCTTCTCGAGCAAGCTTTCTTTTTTCTCTTCTTTCTTTTGTTTTTCAAACCCTATAAAAAGGGGTGTTTCTGCCTTGTAAATAGATTGGAGAGACACTTTCAGACGCTACAATTTTAGATAGTTAAGGTTTCGTTTTTCCTACTTTTGGAGCACATCACGGTGGTGACAGCCCGCGGTGGCTTCGATTGCACTTTTTTTTGTTCGGTACATTTCTTTCTATTTTTGATTTCTTGTTAATAAAAGTCCTTTTACGTTGATGTGTTTCTGTTCAGATCGTTTTGTGATTCTGTTATGTTTCGTGTTTATGTGTTTCTTGTGTTGTTTCATTGAAAATTGAGTTGGACTCTATGATTCTGCATTTTATGATTCTTTTGGAATCAAAATGACTCCGTAGTGAGCATTCTTGATCGAGATGTCTTCTCGAGTCAGAGATGAGTCCATTCAATAAAGATTCATCAGTGTTATATTCTTGTTTCTTGTGTTTTTAACATTGGTTGGAGGAATGAGTGAGAAGAGTCAGTTTAGGTTCTGAAATATGAACCAGAATGCCCCAAGGTGGGATTCACTTAACAGGATGTCTTCCTGAGGACTCTCAGTACTCTTTTCTTCATATCAATGTGCATTTCACCTGTGAATTCATTTCTGTTATTGTTGTCTTTTCAGAATTAAAAACTTTGGTTTGATTTAGGTTTTGAATTCTGAAACTGCACTTTATTTTCTCTAATTAGAGAAACTGTATTGACTCCACAATGAGCTTTTCTTTCCAAGGTGTCTCCTTGAGTCAGGGTGCAATTCAAAACACTGAATGAATCAAAGTATTTGATCTGACTGTAATGTTCGTGTGTGTTAAGTGTTAGTTCCTTATTGTTTTGTCACTCAACTATTTTCATTGCTATCATGCATCAATAGTTTCTATATTCAGTTTTACTCTTGTTTTTCTTGCACTGTTAATCTGTATCATTCATATGTTAGAATAGGATTGTTTGACTTGTATGCACAGTTAGCTTTAACATCTTTCCAGTACTTTAGCATAGGTTTTATCTCCTTACATGTTCTTGCCTTATTTTCTTTTTAAACAGATTTGATTTCTTATTTCTCTTTTCTTTTTAATTTCTTTGTTTTCAATTTAATTTCATTTTCCCCACCTGTTTAGTAGTTAGTAAATAGTGAATAAATACAAGACAAAACTCTACACTTTAAGCTTAATTTCAATGAGTCCTTGGATTGATCCTTGGTTGACCACTATACTTCATTAGTGGGAAACTGAGTTTGTTCTCTTTTTGTGCGACCAAATAGAGTTTAACAATGTGTTTATATCTTTGTATACATACTGTATGTTTTTGTGTGATGAAAACCACAAGCACAAAAGAAAATCTGCATGACATAATTGATTACAGTGATGTTGTAATCAATTAAGTTCATCAGACAACTTATGTTTTAAACTGTGGCAAAACAACAAGTTTTGAATCGATTACATTAGTTGTTAAATCGATTAAAACTCGTGTTTTTGCATACATCATTTTTCAAATGTGTTGTGATGAGTTTTTGAAGAGAAAAAGTTTTCAAAATCTGTTTAAGTGCTTAGCTTAATCGATTACACATTTTATGTAATCAATTAAGTATGTTATCTTTTGAAAATTGTTTTCAGCTTAGTCATAACAGTATTAACGGTTATATTTTTAAATATGTTTGACTAGAATTAAATGCAAATTGATTACATTAATTGTGCATTCAATTAGACATGTGTTAGTTATATTTCTGTTACATTTGATTTTAATGTAACCGATTACATTACTAACATAATCGATTATTTTGCGTCTGTCATGATGAAATCTATAAATTGACGCATTACATGCAATTGTAAGAACTTTTGATCATTTTTACATTTTCATATATGATATCTTTGATATGAGAAAGTTTTATAGATTGCTTAGACGCTCTAAGAATCAAAAAGTAAAGAATTTGAAGAAACTTGAAGGATTCTTGAGAGAAGCTTTGAGAATGTGACTAGGATGATCTTATTCACACTATTGATTTGTATCTGCATTGATAAGAAGAGTATTCTACAATCGTTGATTGTGCTGTTTCCCTGTTCGTGCGTGATAGGAAGAAGAGTGAGGAGCTCTTGGACTTTAAGAGCTGTTTCTCAAAGGGGTTCTGCAGTAAGAACGTGTGGTTCTGTGGGTGTAGGTGTTTTCTTTCATATATTTGATTGTTGAGTGGGAAAGGTGTCTGTCAAACTTTTGGTGTAAAACTCAAATCATTATAGTGAAAAATCCTTCAATCTAAGGTTGATTGGAAGGAAAACTGGATGTAGGCATTGAGGCTAAACCAGTATAAATATGTTGTTTGTATCTCTTTCATTATCTCTTTACATTTCATTGCATATGCGTTTTACTTACAACACAAGAAAGTTTAAAGATCATTCTAACTTTACAAAAAGATTTGAAAAGTGTGCTTTTTTATAAATCACAAATTCACCCCTCTTGGTGTTGAGAACAAGTCTCTTTATTTCTAACAAAATGAAAGAAAAATTACATGTGATGGTTGTCAAACTTCGTTCGAGAAAAGTTTGAGCAAAGAAGAGGGGCTCGCACGCTAAGATAAAGTGAATGAAATTTGAACCTCCCACTCAAATTTTTATTGATTTGACTAACCTTTTGACGTCTAACTATAGGGCATTCAACGTCAATTAACGTTAATTAAGTTAAATTTTGTCAATGTACGACATTAATCAATTTTTTTTAATTAATTATGATCCTTTTTTACAATTTTATGATACTTGAAAAGCAGAAAAACAACAAATGTAATACATTTTTTGGTATTTTATACAACATGAACTATGAATGTGTGGTGTAGTATCAATAACAAACAACAAACAACAACCAACAACAACAACAAACAACAAACACCAAACAACAACAACAACAAACAAGTTCAACAAAACAACAACAAAAAACAATTTCAACAAATTAGTTCTTCAAAACAAAAATGAAAACTAATTTTCAAAAGGTGGGTTCGTCAAAATAAAGTGTTGCCACCCGTTGGAGAGAAAGCAGAATGCGCCTATGAAGGACAAGAACACGAAAACAATTGGTCAAAACAAATGAAAATCATACCTAAAGTAGTTAATCAACATGCATTTGTATCAAATGAAAGAAAGATTACATGTGATGATTGTCAAACTTAGTTCGAGTAACGTTGAGCAAAAAAGAGGGGTCTCGCGCACTGAGATAAAGTAAATGAATTTTGAACATCCCGCTCAAATTTTTATTGATTTCACTAACATTTTGACGTCTAACTATAGGGCATTCGACGTTTTATAACATTTTGACATCTAATTTTAGGGCATTCGACGTCACACATAAGTAAATTTTCACCTTCGCGCCAAATATTTTCACAAAATTTACCCAATAGGACGTTGGACTTCTCAATATTCGACCTCTTATAACAATTTAACGTCAAATTACAATTCTAAATGACATCTAATAATTGTGTTTATTTACAAAAATGTCACCGGTCATTTTTAACGTTGGCTATTAAGTGGTTGGAAGTTGAACGCGTGAAGTTATACAATGCTTTTGTACTAGTGAAACATGTTGTTATTTACTTTGATTGGTCAGATATTTAATTAGAGGTTTGCAATGAGAATAATCATTCTACGTAATACTCTAACTATTTAAATTGTTAATAATATTTGATGATATTGGGTGAAATTTTTAGTAACCATATTTATTGATTTGTTTGTGTGATTGTATCATTGACTTGAACATTATTCTATGTTGAGTTACGAGCATGAATTTGGATCAAATATGTATTGCATGATGAATGGATTGTTGAATATGAACATGACATGAGGATGGTCAAAGGTCTCGTGGAGAGACTTTGTGGTTGTAATTAATTAGTGTACACGTTGATGTTGGGAATCCAGATATTGGAGGTTATCTTGATACTTTAATAACCATCTAGTCTCAAGTAGAGAAGGATGAGTTATGTGGTGAGAGGGGGTAGGAGGTCCTAGTCTTTGTGTCGGCTTTAGACATGTTAACAGGCTAACCTTGTGGACAAGATGGTGTATTCTATTGGAAGTGTATCTGTAAAGAGTAGTGGAGGTCACTACAAGTGCATAACCTCCCATGATTTCGCATCAACGTCTCATATGCATATGAGTGTGTCTGGCATGATTATTGTATGATGAGATGGTTGTGTCTAGTATGATTATTGTATGTTGTGATGATTAAATCTAGTATAATTATTGCATGATAATATGATTATTGTTATGTGTAGTGATATATTTATGCATGTTTTATGAATGATTTGTTACATGTTAATTCACCTTACTTGTTTGTGTTTGTGTGATGATAATATAACTCGTGTTGTTATATGGAAGTTCAAATAGGAATTAAGATGATTCTAAAGTCAGTGGTTAACGAGAGAGAGGATTGAGGATGAAAGTTTTATTTAAAGTTTATCAAATAAAAAATTTATAATGATGTTATAAAAATTTATGAGATTAATGTATACATGTAAATCAACGTTTTTATTAAGAAATTAAATGATTTTTTTTTGTGACACTTTGAAGAGGGGGTGTTAAAGTTACTCTCTCTTCATGAAAGATAATTAATGTGCACATTAATAAACATTAAATGTGGTATATTCAAGATATTGAGTCTTAAAACTATTTAAACTTGTTCTAATTATATTAATAGTGAATTAATAAGTAAGATTAAATTTACCTTTTAGTTTCTTTTATAAATATGAAATATTTTACTTTCTATAAACTTTAATTGCATATTAGTGATTTAATATTTTAAAAGTAAGTAATTTTATTAATTATTAATATATCATTTAATTATTAATAGAAAATTAATAGTTATACGTCAGGTTGTTGTTAAACTTTAATATTTTACGTAATTAGTCTCAGTATTATAATTAATTAACAAGCAACGTTTTTCTTTTTCATTTTCAATTAAATGACATATTTATATTTACTCAATATTGTTTAATAATAAAATTAATAATTAATATTCTAGACCAATTTATTCTAATTCATAAATCAATTATAGTTTTTTTAATAATATAAACTATATTAGATATTTATAATTTTTAATTTATAAAATAATACTTAATTTAGTTTATATAATAACTAAATATGTTTAATCTTTAGATTTAATTATTATTTAATATTTTCTTCGAATGATCACATTCTCCTTCATTATATATATCCATCTTAATATAAACACAATATTTTTTTTTTTTAACTACAGAGGTTTGCAAAAGATGAATAGAAATTTATAACGAAAATAAGCAAATAAAACATTTGATTCATCCTAATGTTACCACAAAGGGTAAAAGATACATCTTTCTTGCACATAACTGTAGATGGTAACAACTAAGGTACCCACATGCAACTAATGGTACCACTTTATTCAATAAAAAGAAAGGGAAAAGGATGTGACACACAAACATACTAAGGACAATTTTTGAATGACAAACCAGATCCTTGAAGTTTTTCTTCAACTATTTTGGACAATTTTTCTATCATTGAAGGGGAAAAGTGATTAACCCAATCTCCTGTTTCTCCCTTTCTGAAAAATTTGCTTTTATCAACAGCAGCTATGCCTACTTTTCCAGATTTGTTCACTGCCAAGTCTTTCATCTTCTCAAAGCTGCATAATTGGATTATGTTTTCAACAGTTCCATTATTCTCCTCTTCCTCTGTGAAAGAACAACCAAAAAAATCTGCAATTCTTTTGACCTGAAAATTAGTATCCTCTGTAAGATCATCATATTTTATGAATAAAACCTTGTTTGGCTTTGCAATACTCTCCTTCCAATAGCCTAACATATGACTCCACCATGGACCATAATCAAGTATTCCTTTGCAATACAACTCAAAAGCTTCATCCATTGGTATTGCAGGTGAGGACTCAGGCTTTTTTTTATTAAAATAAACCCATGCAGAAACAAAATTGTCATATGGGTTTCTGCAAATATAAATTATCTTGCAATTAGACTCCTTAATTGACTCAGGTAAGGATGGAAATGGAGTATGAGTACCAAAAAGTCTTGGGTCAGGTTTGCTGTCTAGGAGCTGAATTTGGTGGTGTTGAACATTACCACCAAAGACAGATTCAAGGAAAGGAACAAGCTCATGAGGATTAGAGGTGAGCAATGGATGATTCTCCAAAGAGGAGAAACGTTGGTGGTTCACAATGGCAAAAGTAAGAGCTTTTAACCATATAGTACCAGATTTTGGAAAGCTAGCAACAATAAAATCACTTTCTTTTGCTTGAAAGTGCTTTTGAAAATTTTCTACTGCTTCAACATGGATTGATGGACACCAAAAGTTTTCAAATAGCTGGAGATGATAATGAGATGGCCAACTTTTGTCTGTGTAAAGAGAGAGAACTGGTTTTTCTTCTGCATTTCCTTTGGAAGCAATTGAACTCATTGCGGTAGGTAGAATAGGAATTGAACTTTTTCAGAAGGGTTTGGTGAAATTTAGGACACCATTTCTTAGCTTTTATAACATCAAGTAATGGCATGAACCTGCTCGTTCTAAGCAGTATTAATGGGTTTGAAAAATATATTTCTGTGAAAATTGAATTTATTACTTTATATTGGTTTAATGAATAATTTAATGTAATAAATATGTAATGCAAATAAGTTAATGTTCACATTTAATTATGTAATAAATATTTTATTTAATACTTTATTTATTGGTAAATAATATTGATTGAGAGAATTAAGTTAAAATACTCAGTTGATTTTTGTATTTATTCGAAACTTTCAAGTTGGTTTCATATTTTGATTAATTTCAATTACGTTTCTATGAAAATATAATAAAATTTGATCTTTTTCATTACTCATTTATTATGTAAATAATGTGTTACATGTCAATTTATGACTTTCTTTTTTTATATTTTTTTAAAAAATTGTCAAGTGTTAAAGTGAACATCCTATCACCTGACAGATTAATGAGACAGTATCATATGTCACCGATTCCGTCTCTTTTAAAATTGAAACTAAATTTATCTTTTATATAAATATTATAGTGAAATTTTTAATAAACTTGATATTTTTATTGAATATTTTTAAGAAAATTAAGTTTATTTAAATTTATATTTTATATTTTTTTTTAAATTTTAAATGTGTTTGTGTTGATATTTTATTATATCAAACTTTAGTATTGCAACATCCCAAATAATTATTGAAACCATAAAAGAAACATCATATAGTCAATAATATATGTCAGTTAACATGCTGGAAAAGAAATATAAAGTCATTTTTACACTTATTCAAGGTAATCATAAAACTAACTTTATATACAACAAATACAAGTATCAAAATTATGTACAAAAATAGTGTATCAAAAACTACCAAGATAAGATAAAAACTAAAGAAATGAAGTACTAAAATCACTATGCATCAGAACCCTTTCCCGCCCAACGGTTGCTCAACCGTCACCTCATCAGGCTCTACTCACATCCACCGGATGATCATCGCCAAAAGAATAACACATAGAACAAACAACCAAGAAACATACAAGAAGGGTAAGCTAACTCTAAAACAATTATTCATATTTAAAGTAAGTACACCATACAAATTTCAAACACATAATAAGCAGAACCTCATTCCCATTCACATCTACTGACTCAAACTTGGCCAAACCCTTTATTATATAGTATAACTATTGAGCCATGGAAGGTTCTACACCTGTGTTGTGAGACAGCTAACCCACTCAAAGCTGTCACACTTGGTTAGTCCTTAAAATGCCCTCTACTACGATGAAGAAAGGCCCCCAAGCTAGGACCTCCTGCCCCTCTCACGACATGACTCATCACTCTTTGAGCATGGATGGTCATTAGAGTATCAAGATAACCTCCATATCGGCTTCTTACAATTTATACCAATCCCACATAAAACCACTCATAAGAAATTTCCTCCTTGGAATTCCCTTTTCACAATTTTTTATTCATACATTGATAACCTCATTCCACATCTCATCCAAACATTTGAAACCATGAAACATCCATGAAAGAATCAAAATAACCCAAACCAATATCACAGGACACCTAAAACAACTCAAAAACCAACCCTACTGGTTGGCGTTCAGCGCCCCAAACTGGAGCTTAGCACCCCTGAGACAGAGAGTTGGCGCCCAAGCGGGCACTCAACATACTGTCACTCGAGAGTTGGCGCCCAAGCGCCCAAAAAGGACCGCTCAACACCATGATAGATCCCATTTCCTCCTTTTCTATGACCTTAACTACTTCACTCTCAACTTCTAATACTTCATAAGACCATATAAACATTAAGAAAACTCTAGAAACACCACTGTACTCAAATTTGCCACTCTAAACCAAGTTAAGCTCTCTAAACTACCCAATCTCATTTCTATCTCTTTTACCACTTTTTTCAATGGTTTTACTGCACTAACAAGTTTCAATTTTATCAACAATAGACTCTAAACCAACTCCTACTCCAAAAAATTTCTCCTTCAAAGATTCAATACTATAATATACTTGTAAACACTCCAACAAGCCTTCTCCAACTCTTTTTTGCATTACAAACCATATTTTTCTGGTTTAACCTCTCTCACAAGTCCTAATGGACTTCAAAACAGTCCCTAAACTTCTCTTTTACCTAACCAACTACTTACTCAAAAATTCACCCACCAAAACCCCTAATTTTCACTCCAAAACAAGTAGGATTTGAACTCATTTTATCCCTTTCTTAGCCTTCTTTGTTTGACCATCTAATGATACTAACCAATCACAAAACACTCAAAGATAAATACCAAACTGCAGATTTCAAATTGTTCTCATTATTCCAAAATTGACATACTTACAACATCAATTCAAGCCACAATATGAACCATCATTATTAATACAATTTTATCTCAACAACATATTAAGTTCCTCATGCAATAACTCACAACAACAATCATACAATAAAAATTCTCAAAACACATCCTAAATTTACAATCGCTCAACACTTTTCACCAATTTAACACCACCAATTTCCAGATAAACACATACACATAAATTAACCGATTTCACCCATCTTACCACACTTATGAAAAGAAAATTAGCTTCCCTTACTTCACGGAAACTAAGACAGCTCTACAAATGCTCGCTCGAAGCTTCCACCACAAAGAATTTTAAGAAAAACCTTCAATTGACATAATGATGATCGGAATGAAATCTTGGGACCTAAGTTTACCGAGAATCGAAGGAGAAACTCACTTGATACATGCGGGACAAATTTGGTACACATGATTATAGACCAAAGATAGACCGAGAAAAGAGGTAGAAACTTACTTACTCTAAACAGATAATCAATTGGATAAAAGTGGAGAGTACTTCGCCGTGATCCTCTAGGAACCTCCTGATCGTCAAACAAAAAATCAGATAGTAAGAAAATGTAGAGAGAAGGTGGAGAGAGTTTAGAGAACGAGTTATAGAGAGATGAAGTGTGTTTTAAGTAATGAAACGACTATCTGAACTTCTATTTATATTAACGACTTATTTTAAAATAAAATAATAGGTCTCATTATTTTAACACTCCTATCTATTCCAATACTCTATTTTTTAGGTTCTTACAAATATTCTTTTATTTGAATTTATATTACAAAAAAACGGTATATAAATTTATATAAATTTATAAATTTATATTTCAAATATTTGTATAACATTATATTTTAAATGTAAAATTCTCAAACCATTTTATAACAATTTAAAATAAATATATTTAAAATGTTAAAACAAAATTTAAATAAATTTAAATGCAAAATATACATTTAAATAAACTTAATATGGTTAAAAATATTTAATGAAAATATTATTATAACATTTACATAAAAGTTAAATTTGGTTTCAATTTGGAAAGTCAGAAATTTGAAAAAAAATAATTGAATGAAAATAACAAATACATGGACCAAATTGAGATTCACACATTGATACTTGATGTTGAAAGTAACTTATGACATTACCACTGCTACGTCACAATGTCACTATTATGTGACATGACGCTGACTTGACTCATGAAAAAAGAAATTTTTGAGAAAAATAAAAATAAAAAACCACCACGTGTTACATATTTAATGTTGTTAGTACAATAAATACCAAATTATATCACATTTTTGAAAAATAGGAACCCAATTGAGATAAATCAAAATATTGGGACCCACTTGAAATTTTCAAACAAATACGAGGATTAATTGAGAATTTTAACCAATGAATTATAACATGATATCTTAATTTATTTTTAGTTTCATATAATCACTTTTTTAATATTTCTATTATAATGGTTGAGTCAAGTGTTTATCATTAGGTCAAAAGTTATGATTAATAGTCATGTGTAACTCTTTTTATTTAAGAGTTTATTCGTTTAAGCATCGTGATTTGACTGAGACTTGATCCACTCGACCTTTACTATGGTTGATAGTCAGGTAAAACTTCTTCTACGTAAGAGCATAAAGTCCAAGTATCATAATTCGATTAGGACTAGATCCACTTTGGACTAGACACTACAAGAAAAACTAGATCCACTTTACCTTCACCATAAAGCAATTGATGTCACTTAGAAATTGTTCCCATCGACAATTGTATGGTTAAGAAATCAAATTCATTATCTTGACTCTGATATAAGTTATTAGTTCAAACATTTACCATAATCCTAACTCTACTAGAGTATTACAAAATCCATACTTCATTAATATTTTTCTTGTTAACTTCCTTACACTAGTGCAGAAAAGACTTTAGACGTCGATTATTTTGGCTTTTAACGTCAGATCCATAACCGACGTCTTTGCGGGTGACATTAATCAAACGTCAGACTGCATATAACCGACGTCTATATAGACGTCGGATGCAGATAGACGTCGGATGCAGGTACACAGACGTCTATATAGACGTCGGATGCAGGTACACAGACGTCTATATAGACGTCGGATGCAGGTACACAGACGTCTATATCCATGTCAGTTGTGGGTAAAGGGACGTCTATATACACGTCGGAAGTGGGTACACCAGACGTCTATGTAGGCGTCAGATGTCTCTAGCACTGACGCCTATAGGCGCTGGACGTTTTGTCCACTGTAACTTATTGAACGTCTGTTTGTGCACTGCTAGACGCCTATAGACGTCGGGTTTTACACTAACAGACGCCTACTGGGTATTTTTTTTTAAAATTAATTTATTTTTTCAATAAAACCACACCTGAAAAACAAAAAATTGTCCCAGAACAGTATCCTATAATATAATTATGCGTTTCAACTAAAGAAAGTTGTACTTAATCCAAAAAGCAATCCAAAACTATCAAAATATAAACTTAAAGTAAATCTAAGTAATGTTCAACAACAATATAACTAGTGTTCCTAGTTCCATCTATGCAGAAGATAAGTTGTCCACTCTTGCCTTATCTACCTAATTGTGTCCTCTGGTATAGGAGATGCACTCTTGAAGTGCTGCAAAATGAAGAAAGATTATGGTTTCATATATGTTTTAAGATGAATTTGATTTGTAATGTATTGAAGGTAAGCATCATTACCTCATTCCAATCATCTGTAATGACAGCTCGAACGATGGTCTTAATCCAAGACATGACATAGTAGCCACATTCCCAAGAATCTAGCTGCTTGTTACACTAAAATGACAAACTAAATAGTCAAGAATTTAGATCATTCAATAACATAGGAAATGAATTATAGAGTTATAAATGACTTACAACCTTTGGATACAAAACTTGAAGTAGTTGACCTCAAGATTTCCCCACAACTATATTTAGATTGAAAACACAAAGTAATATTAATATAATTATATATATCATAAAAATTTAAGGTGAACATGAATTTCAAAGTCATTTTTGGAGAAACAGTTACCCTTGAAGCATGTTTCTCAAGTCAGGTTTCATCTTCCTGTGCAGCGAACAAAACCATACAATTATACATTGTTTGGGAATGATGACCATCAGCTACCAGTGAGACCTATCATGAATCATAAATAGTTAGTAAACTAATTAAGTAAACTTTAATGAACTTTTACATATAACAACACATACCCATCAATGTATGGCATAAGGTATATGTCTTTGTTTGACTCAGCTATCCATGTATGCAAATAATGATGTTTGATTTCAAGTGTGTTACCAGAACGTTGAATGGTCTGAGGTTCAAAAAATTCGTACATGGAAGACCGACCTTGGTCTACAATGACTGTGTCCATGTACCTAAAACAACAAAGTTAAGTTGTTAGAAACTAGGAATGTAAATAAAACTAACATGGAAGACAAAATTAACTATCTTACATGCACCATAGTTGAAGGATGGAAAATTCAACATCTTGTCTCCCGCAATGATCTCCGATACATCATTGAATGTGATATATACTGGCACATGGGCGGGGAAACCAAATGCTCTGAAATCCCACTATATTTGTATTGCTCCTTTCTTGAACTTGGGTAATTTTGACATTAATTTTGATAGAGGATCATCCTCTGCTTCAACCATGTCATCATTTTCAGGTATGACTGACTCATGCATGGGCTACTTTTGAGGACGTGTGAACTGAAGATAAGAATTTCAAAGTTATCATTAAATATTATACAAAAATTTAACATACAAATACTAATGATAAAAATATTATACCTGTTGCGTAGCAATGTGTGTCATGATGAATGATGTAGGCCAAGCTATAAATGTTCCTATGGCCTCCCCCATAAATTGAATTTCTGCAGTGGGTACATGCACCTGAGCCTGGGGATCCCGAACCTCGTCAATCATGACACGCACGTGGTCGGGTAATATGGGAACACCATGAGTCTGCCCTCCCTCAAGTACTCGTCCGACAGCCACAATGCGTGGGGGATCCCCATCAACCAACAACCCATCCGCTAGTGTTGACACGAGGTGGTGTGGGAGTTTCAGTGGGCACACCCAGGGTGTCCTGCATCATGGATTGCGGCTTCTCTTCAAGCGCTCTTTGTATTTGTTTTTGTTCCTGTAACTGCTCCATGAATCATTGCTGCATTGTTTGCATGCTTTGCGAAATCTTTCCTCCGAATGAAGATCCATTTGCCTCAGTGCCTCCTGACTCGTTGATTGAGTGCTTTTTCGTTCCTTGCTTTTAAACTAAACAACTTCAAAGTTGCAGACAGATGCGTAAAGTTTGAGCATCCTGGGTACAACGGTTGCTCTGAATCATTTATAAGAGAATAATACAAATTAGCTCTTCCAAAATTATCTTCACCAACATCATGTATAATGTCCTCTAAATGATCACTCATCCATTCTCCATATAATCCGTTCCTCGTGACGTGGTGGGTTGGTCCAGTACTTCTTCATGCCAAGTCCAAACGATATAAGTTCTCATTATGCCGAACATGAATAGATGGTCACGCATATTGCCTAAGTCTTGTTGTATTTGATTGCGACAACGAACACAGGGACAAAAATATGTCTCATTCACAGACTTTGCATTTTCTTGAACATATTGTAAGAACATCAAAACACCCTTCTCATATTTTTCATTGATGCGACGTTCATTCATCCAGCTTCAATCAATACTATGTTCGTAACATACTTCATCAATTTCAATTTTTTAACTCCTACAAGGTTAGGCCCTACCCATTCAGAAAAATTATATTTCATAAATTGGTAATACACATGCAAAGAAGTCTACATCATAAATTTGATAAGATTCCGGTAGCATTTCGCATTGGTCTTCAAAATACACGAAATGAAAGTAGTCAAGGATGACCACAATCAAATATGCATCCGGAGAACAACACAAATACTGAACCAAAATTTTATCAATCTTATGTATAAACTCCAAAGTACATGTTATAGCAAATTTATCAAATATAATTTTCCCAAAATGTCCAATCGGACAATTCAAAATTTAATACAAACGATTAAAAGATTAATCGTTTGTGTTAAATTTCAAACAGGACCTAAGTTTCACTCTATGATTTGATATTTATAATCTAACATGCCAATTATAATAACACAACTAAATTTTATCACATGCATATTCAAAAGCCAATAAGACATGCAGACCTAAAACCAAAAAACTTCTTATCGCAAAAGGCAATAACATGCATACACAAATGACAACAACACACATATAATAAAAGTTTTCAACAAAGAAGCTAACCTTTTTAGCAGATTAATAAAGCAATGGAGTGAAATGGAGGACTGCATGCCCAAAAATGTAGGCCAAAAAGGGTTAAAAATGTTGTCCAAGAACACGCTGCAAACTGCACAAAAACGCAACGAAAACGAATTTTAATCGATTCAAATGGAAGATATTTGATCAAAGACTAATTTAATCGGAGTAAAACTAAATTTAAACGTTCCAAATGAGAGAAAAGAAACCTGGAAATGTAATGGCGAAGAGCTGCTACGCGAGGAAGACGATGAAATAGTGAGCGTAACTGCTTGCGACTTTGTGTTGCAGTATAAATGCCTATAGATGTCGATTTTGTGGACAATCGACGTCTATAATAGTATAGATGTCAGGCTCTCACTAATATGACGTCTTTCTGATTTAAAAATTTATAGACGTCGCTTACTAAGGCAACTTACGTCTATAATCGTATATAGACGTCAGTGTGGCGGGATCTGACGTCTATAAGGTAGAAAAGAGTGACTATTCACCTACCTGGCAGAGTGACTATTCACCTACCGGCAGACATATAAATGTCAATTAGGAGGTGTCCCGACGTCTATAGTATTTTAGAGGTCGGGGCTCTCGTAACTGACGTCTATATGTCTAACAGGTAGGTGAATAGCCATTAATTTCCGCCATATAGACGTCGGGCCCCTCCTAACTAACGTCTATATGTCTGAAAGAAATGACTTTTCACCCACCTGTCAAACATATAGACATCAGTTAGGACAACCCCGACGTCTAAAATACTATAAACGTCGGGACACCTCCTAACTGACGTCTATATGGCCAATTTATTTACGAAAATGTCACCGGTCATCAATATACGTCGTGCTTACCCCTAACCGACGTCTAAGGAGTGACGTTAAACAACGTTTTTGCACTAGTGTTATAAAAGAATTATTATTAAAACAAAGGCTTAATTAATAATTTGGTCTTTATATTTAGTTTTATGATTTAAATGTTTCATCTTTCTCCAACTCCCACCACCTCCCTCCATAGAATAAATATAAATTATTGATAATGAGAATAACATTCTCTACATAAAGCATATTAGACAAGGAATGAGAATCTACTAACATATCATTATCAAAATTCTTAACAAAAGAAAATTCATTCAGAATAACACATATGATATTAACATCACAAAATTAATTATTTAACTAATATTGAGATTTAATTTACAAAAAGAATATAAAAACTAAAATAGATTTTATATTTAAATATAAAACTCAAATTACTACTTAAACCTTAAAAAGAATTGTACAAATGTTATTTAAACTCTTCTTAAATTTGTCATCTTATCTTTCATAATTATGAATACTATATCCTCGTATTAAAAATGGAAAGTACAATCCTCACTTTACAAATAATTGTATAGAATTAAATTATAGATAAACTTGCTTACTAAGACAAACATAAACACAATGATATACTACTTGTGTTTCTTCAATCTTTGTTGTTTTTATTATATTGATAAAGAGCAAAGATAATAAGAGGTTTACTCCCTCCACATTAAAGATAATTATAATGTGCACATTCATAAACATTAATTGTGATAAAATGATGAAGATAGTAATAATAATTTTGTTTGAGTTTCAAAACTAATTAAAAATTTTCTAATTATATTAATAGTAAATTAGTAGGCACAATAATATTAAGCTTAATTTACCTTTTAGTTCCTTTTATAGATATGCAATTTTAATTTCTATAAACTTCAATTTTTTAAAATTAAGTAACTTTATTCACTATTAATATATCATGTAATTATTAATAAAATAATTAATATTTATACGTCAGGATATTGTTAAGCTTTAATATTTTACGAAAATTAGTCAGAGTATTATGCAACTTTTTTTTTTCTCATTTTCAAGTAAATGACATTAATATTTGCTCAAAATTGTTTAATATTTAAAAGTTAAAATACTAAAGAACAGAGTTAATTTTTTTATGTATAAAAATTACTTATTTAGAACCAATGAAAAGTGAATTTAATCCAAAATTACATATTTACAATACCATTACACATATTAGAAAATTTTTTATAGAAATATAATATATTTTTCTTAAAATGAGTAAACTTGTCGAAGAAGAGATTTATGTTAAACAATCACAAGGCTTTATCAACAAGGGTAATACTAAGGCTAAAAAAGCTTTATACGGCCTGAAGCAAGTTCATTGAGCAAGGTATAACAAGATTAATAAATACTTCATAAATCAAAGATTTAGAAGGAGCAAAAGTGAGCCAAAACTATATATTAAGACACAAGTTCAATATCATCTCATTGTCTCCTTATATATTGATGATCTTATCTATATAGGAAACAAGATGAAGATGACGAAAGAATTTAAAGAAGACATAATAAAGAAATTTGAGATAACCAACCTTGGCTTGGTGAACTATTTCCTTACTATAGAGGTGAAACAACAAAAAGAAGGTATATTTATCTCTCAAAAGAAATACATTGAAGGTCTATTAAAGAAGTTCAAGATGAATAATTTTAAGCTTGTCGCTACTCCATTAGTGGTAACGAGAAGCTACAAAAAGATGATGGAGCACAAGAAGCAGATGTATCACCCTACTAGAGTTTATTTGGAAGTCTCCTATATCTCACAGCCACACGACCATACATTATGTATGCTACAAGTCTTCTATCAAAATTCATGTAAAAGCCAAGTGAGATTCATTATGGAGTAGGAGAAATAATTTTAAGATATCTACAAGACACATAGGAGTTTGGTATATGGTACAAAACCATGACTAACTCAACGATGATTGGCTACCCAAATAGTGATTGGGCAGAATGAATGGATGACATGAATAGTACGTCAAGATACATTTTCTCACTAGGATCAGGTATTTATCTTGGGCATCAAAGAAGCAAGCAACTATGATGCAACCAACAATAGAATCAGAGTATGTAGCAACTGCTAAAACCACGAGTCAAGCAATATGGATAAGAAGAATACTCGAAGAAATGGGTGAACCATAAGATAAGCCGACTATTATCTATTGCAACAACAAATCGACAATAGTAATAACAAAAAATTCAGTCCAACATCAAAGATAAAACACGTAGCCATTAAATATCACTTTATTCAAGATGAAAAGACAACTAAATAAATTCGACGCCAGTAATACACAACAGAAGAGCAAATTGCGGATGTTTTTAGGAAGGCATTACCAAGACCAAGATTTGAACTACTACGAGTTATGCTTGGAGTTACCGAATTTATATCAAGGAAGAGTATTACAATGTAATGCAAATTCTATAAGAATATAGAAAATCCTAAGATAGAAGTATTAAAATATAATACAAATTCTAGAATATTGTAGAAAAGCCTAAGATAAGAAGAAAAAAATAAAAAACATTTTACACTGATAAAAATCTAGAACATTCCACATAAGTTGTGGCTAACAATTTTTAGAATAATTTATGGATCTATAAATACCCATGTGCTCTACCATTTGATGTAAGATAATATCTAATACAACTTATACAACTATAAAATATATTACTTCCTACTAGTACTTCCACATAGTGTCGTCAAAATGGGTTGAAACCCATGAGCCAACCCGGCTCACCACGGGTTTGAGTCGGGTTAGGTTGAAAAAAAATGTGAAAATTGTGATGCGAGACAATTTTGACCCGGCTCACCATGGGGGTTAGTTCACCAACCCACATATTTTTTTTATTGAAATCAAATTAATTATTCAAATCCTATTTTTTTATTAAAATCAAATTAATTAAATTAATTATTCAAAACACAACCTTTACTTCGCAGTAGAGCTTTTCGTGCTGCATTATGCTGCTGTCTATCCAAAAGTTTCCCTTTGCTATATATTTTTGTTAACGACTATATGTAGTTTCTTGGTCAAACGATTGTGTATGTCTCATTAAAATAAATTAGCAAAATTTTATGTTTGATAGCTTAGAATATATATAATAATAAGGTTCTTTTGTTTTATTTTCTTTTATATCAATTGGTCCAATTATTAGTGTTTCAATTTGATCGATTAAAATAACATGTTATAAGAATCTCAGAAGAAGAGGGTGAAAAAAGTTAAGTGAGGCAATGAGTCAACCCGTTTAACCTACCAACCCGTTGTGAGTCAGGTCGGATCCAAATTTTTTCGACTCACTAATAAATGAACCAGGTTAGGTTGGCTCATTAAGTGACAAAACCATGATGGGTTGGGTTGGACGTTTTTCACAGCTCTACTTCCACATTCTACTATCTCCACAATTTTCTCTCTCCTATTAACTTTGCTTTCACAATCTCAAAATACTTAACACTTTTCATGAAATGACCAACATTCTATCTGACTTTTCTCTTCACAACGTCTTAAAACAACATCAAACCATTCACATGCCCAACGTCCATCACATGGTATGCTTCGACTTATAATTGCCTCATATGACTCACCTCCATCAAACGATACACTCAACACATGCCTCACATTTCCTATGTCTACGCATCTTCTTAGTAGCTAACGTGCTCTCTCTGGACGACTAGCAGACGACTCCAATGCTCAAGCTTTCAGTCATCAAAAGCTACTCAAATTCTCTCCTCCAAACGTCTTACTCTCTCCAGGACGAAACACAAACCATCAGGCGAGTCAATAAATTATTTATTCTTAAAAAGAAAATACTTTGATTCTAAACTCATTTGTAAGAGCACCAATCGTATAAACGAACTGACTAAATTTACCATCGTTGGAAGAAAAAAAACTCATCCAGATTATCCAAAATTAAACTTCCGTGGAGTTAGACCAAAGTAAGCAAATAGAAGGCACAACAAAACCGACATATCCAAAATATTAAACACAAATCCCAACTGTATATTGCCCTAAAAAAATAAGAAAAATCTTCTTTTGAAAGGAAATACTAAACTCAATTGAATAAAACATGAGAAAAATGAAAACCCACAATCACAAAACCATCCAAGCATGCTTGGAAACCAGAACAAAAACAGGACTCAAAAGTGAGAATCGAATCTTCATACCAACCAAAATTCCACATCCTGAGGTTCCAGTCTAGTTTACCAATCTTATAGACAAAAAAAAGCAACCTATAAGAGAACAAATCATTCATTCACCAGGCACACTAAATACTATGCTGGTGGAGCTGATTCATCTTCTGATCCTCAGGCTTGGCTTTTCTTATACTACACCCTGTTCATCTTTCTCGTTTGTGTTTGTGACCTCTTCTGGCGTTTTCTCCTCTGACTTATCCTCACCAACAGTAACCTTTTCGGTTTTGGTGACCTTTTCTGGCTCTTTCTCCACTGATTTTTCCTCACCAACAGTTAGTTTCTCAAGAATAGCGGCAGTATCTGAAGCATCTTTGTTTTCCTCTTCATCCTCTCCTTGTGATGCAGCCACCTCTTGCATAGTTGTCATGAAGGCCTTACAGTCTAGATACGAAAGGAAAAGTTTCAAAATTAAATCACGTGACAACATTTTTTTCAATCATATGTGATGTAAAAGTTGTCAAATGTAAACAACATTTCTTTCTTCCTTAGTTCACTTTACATTATCAAAAGATGTAAATCCTTGTTATCATCAACTACTCAACCTATGTCGGGGTTAAAAGTTAACCTGATTCATTTCTTGTTGAAACCATCTAGGAGGATACAGAGTACAGAGACCATGAGTCATGGGGGGATAGTTCTTTATTATAACAAAACAGTTAAATCCTGTTTGAACTAATGTAATATATGTTACATAGCTACTCTGGACTGACACGTTTATTTCTTTTTGGAGAGGTTATAAAAACACACCAATGCAATGTTTTAAAAAACTGACAAAATAATATTTCCTCATGCGTGTAGTTTCATTGTTCGTGAGGACTTATGTAAAACAACCAAAGATACAACAAGAACTTCCCTAAATATTTCTGAAGATCCCAAAATATTATAACATGCAAAGCAGAAAAAACCTCAACTTCTGAAGCCAAGAAGTTCATATAATGAAGCTTTTAGTTATGTCCTAGCATTGTGCTAGAGATAAACTCCTGCTTGTTGTGTCAAAAAATGAATGCAATTATTTACCACCACCAGAAATCTGACATGTTGATCAACGAATACTCTCCACACAGCATGTGTTTATCAGACCACAAGAACAATAACAAATCAAATTTGCAGATCAGTTTATACAGAAATAGAAGTGTAGAACAAAAAAAAATGAAAAGAAAGAGGTGTCCTCAAGACTTACTCTCAACAGAGGGAAACCTAATACAGAACAGCTCATCCTTCAATTCTCCATCTGCAAAATCAGAAGCATGCCACACACACGATTTCTCATTCCCAGAATGCTCCTGTACTGTCAAACTGCCATGAACTGAAATTCACGCCATATCCATCAGAAACACAACAACAATAATGATAACCATCATGTACTTTAATCAAATATCGGACTAAATATTGCATCATAATCACTAATAATAGTTCCAAAATATTAAAAAAAAAATTACCACATGAATCCATGAAATGTAAAGACCATTCGGATTAGTCCCTGAATTATAAGTGACTAATTTAATGGATAAAATGTACATTTCGGTAACCAACCTCATATTATCCATATTTCAAACAGTGACATGACGAATACTAAGATTTCGGAAAGGATCATTGTAAGAGACACCCTCTTTCTGAATATTGACAGAGATTTCAGACTTATGACTCAAATTCAAAATCACTGGTTAAGCTGAAACAACAAGCACGCAGTAGCAGCATAACCAACACTATATACTAAATTAAATTGGCAATTCCCTATAAGAAAACTAAAAAGAAAAGTAGAAAAATATTAAGAATCAAAGGCAAAGTCTAGCTGGCCACTCTATTAATCACTATTATTTAATTACAATTTCTCTAAAAGACAACCAAATAACCGTTCCCTTTATTTAAGGGACCCAACTAAAGTTGTTAGTTCAAGACAAAAGGAAAACAATAAACATAAAAAAGAATATTAACGGTCTCTCTTACAAATAATCGATTCACAAGTAACAAACACAAAGCATAAAACATACAGTCCAAAAGACACAAAAATAACATAAAACATTCATTAAAAGAGAGATGGAATCACAGAAACTTCCAGGTAATTTCTTCGAAGATATGAAATGAAATTTCTGATATAAATTAAAATTAACTTATACATAATTAAATTTGTAGAAAATTGTTCATACATTATTTTAATTATTATATTTAACTAAAGATAGAATAATTTCATTGTTTATCTTCTTTTTATGGTCAAGAAGAAATTTATCCAAATTATAATCTGCAATGCATACTCTGAAAAAGGGACATCATTGACGACAATCATGTTCTGTAATTGGAGTAGGATATATTTAGCTACAAATGAAAAGAAAATGCAAAGCAATGGATAGTACCGAGATGATTTGCGCAGATCTTAAGCGTCTTGGATTGGCGCATGAGGAGCCTGACCTTTCCGGTAACCTTGTGTTTCAACAGCTTCACATTCCCACCGCCACGTTCCTTCCACTGATTCCCTTCCTTGTCGAACCGATACAGCTTCGCTTTCCTGCAACAACAATCTCAATTTAAATTCACAATCCAAGATTGTGTATGTGTGAGTGAGTGTGTTATCGTACAGATCGAGGATGGGATCTTCGTCCTCCTCGCCAGTGGTGACGGCCACCTCTTCGAGCTTCACAATCGGAGCAACTTGAGCTCCGGTGTCCTCATCCTCCGGCGGCGCGTTGTCATCGCCGTCACGGTGGAGCTCCGGCTCGGTGGTGCTCGCCATTGACGACGATGATGATGGTACTGAAATGGTGTGATGAGAAGGAGTGAGTGGGAGAATTATAGAGTGAGTGAGAGAGAAAAGGAGAGTACACTGTTGTATTGTGTTGTGTTGTATTGTTGGTTGCTGCAGTTTTATGTGCTGTGTAGGGTATCTTGTTTTCTGTCTTTTTCATTTTTTTTTTCAAAAGTTAAATTGAATGACACAGTCACCATTTTGCTTTCATGATCTGTAAATCAAAATCTAATGTTATTTATTATATGATTTTTGTACAAGAAGGTTATCACTTCGACACGGTTGCAGAACCGTTCGACAACCAACTAGATGGAACTACATCGGACCAGTCACTAAGTATCCAGACGGTTAGAAAAACTAATTTTTCAATGTTTTTCAAGTCTTAGCATCCATGCAAAACACTAATTTGATTATGCAAAACACCGGTTTGACTTAAATATTATTAATCTTGTACATCAATTTCACTAACACTTATAATGAATTCGATTGTTTGTTTACGTGAATTTCTACTATATAATATCATGCATAAGATTTTTGGTTAAATCGGAGATAAAATGTAACATCAATGGATAAAATGAATAATGAAAATAGTTGAACTCAAAACAATAGATGTAATGATTGATGGAAGTACACTAAAATAACAAAAACACTAAAGTAGATTGTAGAAAATAAATTACCAAATAAAGTAAAAAAATTTGTAACATAAATCAATGAAAGCAGTGATCCAAATTGCAACAAAAAATTAAATTTTTTTCTTATTTGTGGTGTTTCAAAATGCTTTCTTTGTACTTCTGGATGCCCTCAATAGTTGGCTTTTAAGAAAATACTTGTTCATAACCTTGAACGAATATGTAATCTCTTTCTAGGTTACTCATCATTCCTTTTTGTGACCCTTTATCTCCTTTGATACTGTTATGATTTTTATACCACCCCTTTTTATGTTCTAAAACCTTTGCCATTTTCATAGATGATCACATGCTAACATATGAAATAATTCTGTCGCAAGGCTCCTCCTCTGCAAAATCTCCTCCATAAATATTTCAAACTTTTAATGCATGTGTATAAAGTAAAATATAAATAACCTTACAACTAATTGTGACCAGCCACTTATGCTTAAAATAAATCATTTTATTTTATTCATATTTATAAGTAATTAGGATGTCTTCAAATCACATAAATCATTCTTGTACACTAATATACTTAACTAATCATTGATTAGGGATACTTATATATGTTTATCTTTATAATAATAATAATAATAATAATAATAATAATAATAATAATTCAATCAATTCTTTTTACTTCATTAGTAAATTTTGTATATGTTTCAAATGAGTTGGTTTCTTATTATCTTACTAAAAAAGTCTTCTTAGTAAACATTCCTTGTTTGTGCATAAAGTAACACATAACTAACTACAAAAATGATTGACTAACCATTTACTTTTAATTTTAAACTACTTATTTAGAACTCTGAAGACATTAACCCAATTTTGTCCCTCATAATTAAAATAAATCATTTTCTTTTATTCATATTTATGAGCAATCTAATAGAACGAACGCAGCAAAAGTAACGTAGAAGGTTTCTAGAATTGACAGAAGTGTATCAGTGAATAATACTTTCTCTCTTACACTTTATTTCACAAATGCATGACTTATATACATGCAGAAGAGTACAATAACAGAAATAACGAAAAAACTGAAAACGCTACAATACGTAATACAGTAAAGTACGCATTTGAATTACAGCAGCTATTACAATCAAGTTGTTTAAACATCACGTAAATTATTTTTGTAGAAGATAATACTAATTCTCACAGTCAAGAAACGAACTATTTTAGCCTTAATGTTATTTATTGAATCAAGAGAGATTATCATATCTTGTATCGGTTTAAAGCTTTCAGTTTTTTTTTTTATCAGAACAAGAAGCTTATAGGCTTTAGAAGTCCACTAAATAAAGTAATAATGTAATTAGAGCCGTTAACCCATGAGCCAACCTGGCCCTTCACGGATTCGGGCTAGGTTAGGTTTGAAAAATGCAACTCACTTATATGCGGGTTAGATTTCAACCCGGCTCATGCGGGTTGAACCCGTGGTGAGCCGGGTTGACCCACCAACTCACCTACCTAATTTTATTTTTTTAATTTATTATTTTATTTATGAAACCCTAAAAAATAAAATATTTTCTTCACTGTGCATACCAAAAAAGTAACCTCTGCTCTCCCAAATCACTCTCACGGTACTTGTTCTCATTTGACGGTGCTCTCACCCTCACTTCATTGAAATTCTTCAAGGAGCAGGTAAAACACCCTTCCTTTTTTCTTCTCTTTTCTCCACATTTTTGTTTTCTCACTTCTCTTTCTTCTTTTTTTCAAAAACCCTATAATGACAAAAATAGGGGTTTGCGAATTTGTTTTTTGTTCTGGGGGATTTGAAGATATGAAATGATGTTTTCATATTCTGACATGCTTGTATCAGATTTTGTTCATTTTATTTAAATAATTTGAGTATACATTATTTGATAAAGCTCTTTTTGATATCTTTGAATTTGGGAAATTATGTTGCAAATTAAACTATTAATTTTTTGTTGATGTTGTTGAGTATTGATTCTCCTTTTTTTACTAATATTTTTTTATTGATTGTCGGAATTCTTGTGATCCTAGGAAAATCTTTATTAGTGAATTTGGAGACAACAAGAACAAGGGTCAAGGGTTACAACAAGAACAAAAAATGATGAATATAAAAAACTTATTTGTATGTTTTTTGTGTTTGTTTTTTAATAACATTTGGATTATATTGTAGTTTTTATTATTATTTTGAATTGTCTTTAACATAATTTTTTGGGAGTGAAAATTGTTTAAATTTAAATTACATAAAGTTTGTATTTTAATTAAATGGGCTAGTGAGCCAACCCGTTTACCCACCAACCCATGGTGGGTCGGGCCGGGTTCAAGTTTTTCTGGCTCGCTAATAAATGAGCCGGGTTGGGTTGGCTCACTAAGTGACCAACCCGTGGTGGGCCGGCCCGGGTCGAGCCGGGTTACCCGTTTTGACAGCTCTAAATGTAATAAATTATACAATATAAGAAACATTGTTATGCTGAACCCATGTTGAAGGAAATACCTCCACCAACACAATTTAATCCTTATCATACTTCAATATATGATTATTTTTCTTCGGAAAGGTGTAAGAAGAAAAATATTATTTAACACACTTAAATTTTTTACATTCATTTGATATTATTTTTTTCTATTTTTTATTTTCTTTCTTTTTTGAAAAAATACAAAATTTTACACTTTTATGACTATTTTATCTTTATAATTTGTATTAAATAAATATAAAAATGTGTCATGATAGTATAAGAAAAAACAATGCATTTGTGTGAAAGAAGAAACTTTCCAAAAGTATAAAAAAGTATGTACATAGATACACGAGTTTTCATAAAACTATTTTCCTCCGAGTAGTCGTCTTGCCTTTGCTTTAAATTTCTCATTTGACCTTATCTTTGCAACAATCTTCAGTGCAATTTTAAAATGTCATTCACCATCATACATAAGAATAATAGCACACAAAAAATGAATAACTACCAGTAAGAAATAAGAACCTCCTTTATTATGAGGGCTGGACCAATATTACCATCCACATAGGTTGACGGAGTGACTACCTGAACTAATATTCTTCTAACAACTTGAAATTCGTATTTTAAAATGTACGAGGTGAGGAAGAAAATATTCGGGTGCAATAAGTAATGGCCTGGTTTGAAATTATATATAAGCTTACATTCGGCTTAAATTCAGAATTTACTTTAAAGTATAAATATTCAATCAAAATGGAAATTTGTTTGCTACACCTCCATAAATGCTTTCCGCACGTCCACACGTCCAAATTTCAGCGCAAGATAAAATTTATTTCAAAATCCTTACCCTAATTACTACCCGAAATGTAATAAAGAGCTTTTTAATTACTTATTCGGAACATCTTATGAAATGAAAAATCGTGTGTGGGATAAAATATCTATTGGAGATCTTAAAATGATATATGACTACGTTATAAAATATATATATATATATATATATATATATATATATATATATATATATATATATATATATTCACATCAAGACCTTACTAATACTAATAATTTTATTACACCAAATATCACCAATTTATATATTTTGGACGATGAAGACAATTATTATATTTCTAGTAGTTCTCATACTATAGTCATTCATATCACCACTATAATATATATCCAACTTCACATTGAGAATCAACCATTTCTTAGACAATCTAACATGGTTACCAATCTCTTACATACCTAAGTAACTATTATTGTGATAATATCATCGACTCTTCCATTACTACATATCTTAAACAACATTTTCTTGACTATTAAACTTTTGCTCTATCCATAAAAGCTATTTGTGATGAATTGGTTGATATGGGAGTGATAGGTTTACCAAAGGGATAATTCATTAAGGAGATACAATATAACACCTCATTTCAAGATGTCACTAGTAGGTATAAAATGATAAAAACTTTTAAAACTAAATGTTGGATACTATCACGAAAAACTAAAATGAATTAAATTTTATTAATCTATCTTGCAGCTTAAAACAATATGACTAAAAGTCTTCAAATAAAATATGACTAAAACTCTTCAAATAAAAATTTGTTTGTGGAAATTCTTGAGGACACATGGCAACATCCAACAATAAAGGGCAAGTGACACTTTGCATTTAGAGTTAGAGTTGACAACATACATAACAAGGTGATAAGATCCTTCATCATTAACCTAACATTCATATTTTCAAAGACAAGTCGAGCGAATGTAACGATTGGTAAGGCATCAATGTGATTAGTGGAGCCGCACGATCTCCCATCACCAACGACCATATTAACAAACCCTTTTCACTTGTGACCTTACTTCAAGCTTAGGGTTTAAGGGCCTATGTATTAATTGTATATGTACGAACTGAAGCATATTGATCGAACTACCCAAAATTGATGGTCTGAGCTCGTAAGAGACTGGTCGGTGAAAAGTAGAACCAACTAATCATCGAGTTAAGTTAAACATGTCAATAATAGGTTTAATCGAATTGGGTCATGGTTAGGTCGTCCCTAATAAGAAGCCATAAAAAAAATCTATAAATACAAATAAAAAGTATGGTTGTATGAATTTTTACAATGCATTTATTATAACATTAAATGTTTAATTTATCGAATCTAAACTGACTTAAACATTGTAATACTTACACCAAATTAATTAGAATATAAAAAAATTGAAAAATGAAGAAAATTTTTTTAAGTACACACTCGATCTCCTGCACCCAAAACAATATATAATCACAATTTACATAAGACTTTGAGATTATGAGATAATGATAGATTACTTAAAGAAAAACCTAGGCCCAAAATTAAAAGTATGTGGCCCAAAAAGACTCTGGCTCAATATCGCAGAAGCAAAACACAGACAACCAAAGACTTTTAGATCGAGATAGGTGGGTGAATTATTATGTAGTATATCAAAGGGGGTTTTATCTTTAATGACAGGGGAAGGCAGTCTGTTAATTAAATACAAAGCATGGGATAAAGCATAAGACCAATAGATATGAGGGATATTAGATTGAAAAATTAAACTACGAGTAACATTCAATATGTGTTAGTGTTTCCGCTCCACAACAGAATTTTGTTGTGGAGCTTCAACGCAGCTCTTCTGATGCTCAATCCCATAAGTATCATAGGTGATGGAACAGTTAAAATCAGGACCATTATCTATCCTAACGACTTTGATACTTTTATTAATTGAGTTTTAATTCTCATGATAAAAGCTTGTAGGAGTTCCCTAGTCTGACCCTTATTATGCATAAGAAAAGCCCAAGTGTGCCTATTATGATCATCAACAATAATGAGAAAGTATCTATGACCATGCACAGAAGGAGTAGAAATAAGACCCCAAATATCACAATGAATCATATCAAAACAGTTAGCAGATAAGGAATCACTCCTAGGAAAAGGCAATTTGTGTTGTTTAGCATAATGGAAAATGTCACAAGCATCATCAGAAGTAGTTTGTACATAAGGAAAAGTTTTACATATTTTCTCAACAACTTTATGTCCAGGATGACCAAGTCTGCAATGCCACAAATTTACATTATCATGTTCATAAGAGAAAATAAAACTAGGAGCCAACTTCCTTTCAAAAGGTTGCAAGTAGTAAAGTCCTTTGAACACACTAACATATCCAATCATCCTCAATGTAGAGTTGTCCTGAATTTCACATATCTTAGAGGAAAAAATTTAGAATACAATTTATATCTCTAGTCAAGCTTTGAACAAATATGAGATTAAAAGTAAATTCAGGTATGTATAAAACATTGAAAATTATGAAATCTTTAGAAAACTGTATGGTTCCTGCATAGTGGGCAGTAACAATAGAATTATTGGGCAGTTTAACAGTTACAGGTTTAATTTTATTGAAAGTTGTGAACTGATTCTTGTCATGGGTCACATGATCAGTGGCCCCTGTATCTATAATCCATGAGAACATACCTTGTGTGTCCTCTGCATTATTTCTCTGTATTTGGCTGATGCTATGGGAAAAGCTATAAGCATTTTCCAACATTTGCAATATTCTTTGCATCTGCTCATGAGTGAATGAGTTATGAACAACACTCTTTTGGCTGACCTGTGATGCAGTAGAAGTAGAACAAGCATTGGCTGAACCCCATTGATTCTGTCCCATACCATTTTTCCCATTATTGTCATTTTTCTTGTACCAGGGTGGATATCCATGTTTAGAATAACACTCATCAATAGTGTGGTTCATTTTGTGGCAGTGGGAACACTGTTTCCCATAATTGGGATTTGTTCCTCTCCCTCTTCCTTGACTTCTAGAGGGATTTCCTCGTCCATAAGTCCTTCAGCCCTGCTCACTCTTCCACTGGTTTTTTTTTTCAATGGTGTTAGCAAAAATTTTGCTGTCATTTTGATTGGTGAGGATGGGGTCGTATCTCTCTTGTCTTTCTTGTTGTATGATGAGAGAAAATGCATGATTAATGCTGGGTAAAGGCTCCATAAGCAATATTTGTGTCTTGACAATATTGTAACGCTCGTTCAAGCCCTTTAGAAAACAAATAACATGCTCCATGTCTCTGTATTTGTGAGAAACTCTGGATAGGTCACAACTGCAAGCGTTTTTTAAGCTACAACATGGGATGGGTCTGAGAAACTCCAACTCTTCCCATAGGATTTTCAGATCAGTAAAATATTGGTTTACACTTCTTTCTCCTTGTTTAATAGAGTGGATTTCTTGGAGTAAGTCTGAGAATTTAAAATGGTCTCCTTTGGAGAACCTTTCTTTTAATTCTTCCCACAATTCTTGAGCATCCTCCACATATATCACACTTTCTGCTATTTGAGGTGATAAAGTCTTGATAATCCAAGATAATACCATCATATTGCTTCTTTCCCAAAAATCAAAAAGAGGATCATCTCTTTGAGGCTTCTTGATTCCTCCATCTGTGTATTTTAATTTGTTTTTGGAGAGGAGGGCCCTTCTCATATTTTTGCTCCAAGAAGTGTAGTTAGATTCATTAAGAACTTGGGAAATAAGAGCAGTGCTTGGATTCTCCCTTGGGTGGAGATAAAAGGGACTGAAAGGATTGTTGAATTGGTCTGGTCTGTATCTGTATCCTCCATGGCAGCAAGAAAGGCTTAAAGAAAAGGATTAATACCAAGATAAAAACAAGAAGAAGAAGTCTGTGCAGCGGAAACAATGGCAGAACAGGTATAGAACCTGGTCTAGTACCATAAAGAAAAACCCAGGCCCAGAATTTAAAGTCTGTGGCCCAAAAAGACGCTGGCCCAATATCGTCTGAGACCTGAGACCGTGAAAGAAAAGCTTTCACTTGAAACTTTTATGCGTCAGAAGATAGGTGAGCTTTTAGCTTTGAGGTCCTTCGTGAGAGAGAAAGAATAAAACGAGCGATTCCCATAGGAGGCTCTGGTCACTGGTGTCTATGGTGCTTCGCGAAAGGAAAAACGCAAGAAGAAGAAGAAATACACAGGAGATGTAAGATCATTATCAGCACATCTTGGTTGAATGGTAACATTGTGATTTATTCAGTATTTTCTATATTGTTTAGGAACTCTGGAATCCCTTTAAATAGGATTCCGGTAAGTGTTGCTTTACACGCTAGAAAGCTTAACAGAAAAGCAAAAAGTTAAGAGCAAAACCCTAAAACTAGATTACTGTTCTTATGAACTGTAATTACAAAACAGAAAATATTAATGAGAAAACAGAATTATTTAATATTACTTGATATTTTATATTTATTTTGAAAGAAATTTATTGCAAAATGTCAAATCAAACAAAATCATGTTCACTGTCCATCATTATAATTCATATTTGTCGTTTGATTTTCCGTCAACCAAATAAAAAATTGCCAACTGAAAGAGAGAGAGAGAGAGAGAGTCATTTGTTGTTTCCTTCCATATCCTGTTTCCACATGCAACAATTGGATTTAGCCAGATAAAGCAATTGTCTCAATTTACTGCACTAAATCAAACATGAAAAAGGATAAATGTTATGGTTACGCAACTTTTAGGATTGGCATGCCACCATCTTCTCTTTTTCCAATGTAATTACGCAACTTCACTAAACCTTCATTGTCAAATATCAATCTTGAAAATTCTTCTGTTAATAACAGAACATGAGAAACAATATACACAAATCAAATTTAGTCTACACAAGATCATGATGATGACTAATACTCTCTCCATCTTATTTCATTTGATGTGCAGTTTAAGTTTTTCCTTTTATAAATTTTCAAATTAAATGTATTTATGTCTTTCAAGAAACTAATTATAATTTATTTTAATGTAAAAATTGTTACACTAATTTAAATTATTTTATTATTAACCAAAAATAATTTAGATATTATTTAACGACAATTCGTGTACGACAAAAGTTAATATTTATGTATGAAAGCAACATTTTAGTGATTAGATATGTTTATAAAAAAACATAACAATTATCTTTTGATTATATAAAAAAGTATGTGTCAGATAAAAGATGTGTCAAAGTAAATAAAATTGAGAAAAGAATAAAAGAACACATATGTATATTAAAAGAAATCCGATGGAGATAGAGGATATCAAGGAGACTTGATCGAGAGAGACATCAAAAGGAAGGCAATCGAGACAAAGGATGAAATTAAATTGAGAGAAATAATTGTATAGTATAACTGATAAAAACATGGAATCGATTAGAGCATTTGAGACTATGATAGTAGTTTAAAACACTTATTTTAATTTATGTATTTTTTATTTTAGTTATCAAGTAACTGCAGAAAAAAATATAAATAGATAATTTAAATGTAAAAAAATATGATTACTGAAGATAAATGCATGAATTCTTCATTGAAGCTAATATTAAACTAGTGATTTAAAATTTTTTGTGACTTTAATTCATAACATAAATGAATTGCTTGTCAAATTCATTCTAGATTCAAAAACTGATAAATTTGCGTCGAATAGATTGGATTCATAGAAAAAAAACATCAAATCTAAATCCTTAAAAACAATATATTTTTTTACATATTTTCCTATCAATATATCTTTTAATTTGATGTAAAATATTTTATTTTACTTTATTCTTTTCTAAATAATTTTTGTAAACTATTCTTTTCCATTCTTCATTTCTATTCTCCTTCTTTTATAACTTGTTTTTTTAATATTCATTCATTATCTATATTTGATATTTTAAAATTTCTTAATCTATAATTTAAAGTATTTAAATAATATTAAAATTATTAAAAAATAACATAAAACTGAGTGCATAAATTATATATATATAAATTTAAAACTAATATATAAAATAATAATAATAATTACAATAATTAAATTTCAATTCGGTAAAATAATTACAAGTAAGAATTTAATTTAGTAAAAAAATGTAAGAAGTGAAACACTTGTTATTGTGAGTTCAAATTTCGACACTCTAAAAAGAATGACTTAGTAAAATCTTATCCAAAGATTATTAGACTACTGGAGCAATGTTAAATCTTCTGGTGTGTTATGCAACTTCGATCTTAATTAGTAGATGGTCTTAGTATAGAGACGGCATAGTCTTTTAGTGTTTATTGAGTCGTGTGTCGTCTAGTGAAACCATAAATTGAATTTGTCATATAATGAGAAATAATGTTTGAGTTGTACTATTGAGTTAGAGTTTGGTGAGAGAAAAATTATGAAGTTGTAAACTCTTTTATTGAATTCTTATATGAACGTTGATTAAAGTTAGTTAACAATTCAATCAAATTCTTTATCATTTCACACGTTACCTCTTTGGTCTATACCTAAAAAAATCTTCTCCAATGAGATGAGTACATGTGACCAGTGTTATCGAACTTGTAAATTAATTCGTTAACTCGGTCGAGTTTATGAATTTACACAGTGCTTTCGAGTTAACTTGTAAACAAACTCGTTTTTAATGTAGGATCGGTGGAATCAGTGGTAGACTTACTAAACTCGCCTGAAATCGCGAGTCTGGTTTCGATTTTGTGAGTTTGGGATCTTCGTTTTCACTGTTCATCTTCACTCACTGTTAATTTTCGTTCTCACGTTCTGGCCTTCAATCTCGCCCTCCGCCACACCCTTGTTCATCAAGTTCGCCCTCCGTTGCGTTGTCGAATTCGATGTTCGATCTAGCTGTCTGTCGCGCTGTCGATCTCGCCTTTCGTCGTGCTGCCTTTGTTCTCGTCGTTCGATCTCACCTTCGTTCCCGCCATTCGTGCCGTCTATCGATTTCGCTGTCGATCTCGCCGTCGATCTCTCTGTCGACCTCGCCGTCAATCTCGTTGTCTTGTCTTTGAACTTGCGGGTTGCATAAGTATAAACCCTTAATGGTTAACTTGGTTTTATGTTTTAAGAGCAAGTATTTTAATGAGTAAACTTTAAAGCACTACAACATATATGTTATTTAGACTTGGATTCCTTTGTCTGTTGACCGGTCAGTCCGGTCGGTCTGGTTGTTTACTTTGGGCTTGTTTTGTTTTGGGCTTGTTTTGTTTGCGGGCTTTGCCTGTTGCGTGTTTACGTTGGTTATAAATAGTAACCAACCCCGCTCTTTCAATTACAACTTTTCATTCAATAATATTCAGTATTCATTCTCTCACTCCGCTCTCTCTCTTTTATTATTCTCTGGTTCTAGGGTTTTCTCGAAACGCCCCAGGAACCCAACAATTGGCGCCCACCGTGGGGCAAGGATTCAAGAATTCCCAAGGAGCAATGGCAACCAAGTTCGACGTGGAGAAATTCAACGGCGCTAATGACTTCGGGTTGTGGAAGATCAAGATGGAGGCAATCTTGATACATCAGGGATGTGATGAAGCGTTGAAGGGTGAGTCAAGGATGAGTGGTGCCATGACTCAAGAAGAGAAGAAGAAGATGGGAGATAAGGCAAGGAGTGCAATCATCTTGTGCCTTGGTGATAAGGTACTGAGGGAGGTTGCGAAGGAGAAGACTGCCGCTGAAATCTGGGCAAAACTAGAGTCTTTGTACATGACGAGATAGTTGGCTCATAGGTTGTGCCTGAAGCAGCAACTCTTTTCGTTCAAGATGTCAGAATCAAGAACGATAGAGGAGCAGATTGCAGAATTCAGCAAGATAGTTGATGATCTGGAGAATATTGAAGTGAAGTTGGAGGATGAAGATAAAGCTGTCATCCTGTTGAATGCGCTTCCAAGAACCTTCGAGCATTTCAGGGATGCGTTACTCTACGGGAAAGATCAAGTGATCACGTTAGAGGAGGTTTTGACGTCAATTCGAACCAAGGAGTTCCAAAAACTCCAAGATTCGAAGACAACCGAGGAAGGAGCGTCCGGATTGATCTCGGTGAAAGGGAAAGGGAAGAAGCAGTCTGGAAAAGAGAAGAAGCTGAATCCGGACGGTACGAAGCAGGTGCATTGCTTCAAGTGCCAGAAGATGGGTCATATCAAGAAGTTCTGCCCGGAGAAAGGAAAGGCCGGTCGACCACAAGAAACCGCTGATGTGGCAGAGGCGTCTGAGGGATATGAGTCGGCTGGAGTGCTGGTGGCTTCTTCTGAAGATCCTCAAAGGAGCTGGGTCATGGATTCCGGCTGCTCCTATCACATGTGCCCGGTGAAGGAGTTTTTTGAGAATCTTGATCAGAAAGAGCATGGTAATGTACTGCTCGGAAATAACAAAGCTTGCCGAGTGCAAGGTGTGGGGTCGGTGAGGCTGAAGATGTTTGACAATCGTGAGATGGTGTTGCAGGCTGTTAGGTATGTGCCCGAACTAAAGAGAAATTTGATTTCTATTAGTGCATTTGATCTTGGAGGTTACACCACTAAAGTTGAAGATGGAGTAATGAGGGTTTGTTCTGGAGATTCTGTGGTTGCCAAAGGCAGAAGGAGGAACGACTTGTACATTCTGGAGGGATCAACTGTCATTGGTCATGTCTCAGTAGCAAGTGGGACCGAGAATACCGCCCGGTTATGGCACTTGAGGATGGGACACATCAGTGAGAAGGGTCTTGAAGAATTGGAAAAGCAAGACTTGCTTCTGGGAGACAAACTGCAGAAGCTGGATTTCTGTGACCATTGTGTCTTAGGGAAATCACACAGGATACCGTTCGGAAAAGGGAAACACTCAACCGAACGCCCCTTTGAATATGTCCATGCTGACTTGTGGGGACCGGCAAGAACCTTAACTCATGATGGAGGAGCGTATTTCTTAAGTATAATTGATGATTTCTCAAGGAGAGTGTGGATTTACGTTCTGAAAAATAAGTCTGAAACGTTTCAGAAGTTCAAAGAGTGGCACACACAGATTGAGAACCAATTGGGGTGTAGGCTGAAATGCCTAAGAACCGATAATGGGCTGGAGTTCATTTCAGAGGAGTTTAATGGTTTTTGCAAAGAGAAAGGGATCAGGAGGCACAGAACGGTCGTTGGAACTCCTCAACAGAATGGATTGGCCGAACGGATGAATAGAACCATTCTGGAGAGGGTCCGGTGCATGTTGCTGGGATCAGGGTTGTCAAAGGCTTTCTGGGGAGAGGCTGCCAATACGGCCGTCTATCTGATTAACAGGAGTCCGTCTTCAGCTCTCAATTTTAAAACGCCAATGGAAGTGTGGAGTGGACGACCGGCTGATTACTCACACTTGAGAGTGTTTGGTTCTTTGGCGTTTGCTCATGTCAGGGGTGATAAGCTGGATTCCCGGGCTGCGAAATGTATCTTTCTTGGATACGCCGACGGAGTTAAGGGATACAGGTTATGGAGGTTAGATTCACCTTCAAAACTAATCATTAGTAGGGATGTCATTTTTGATGAAACAAGGATGGTGATGCACCCTGAAAACTCTAGAAGTGAGAAGAAGATTCTCGTGGAGGTGGAGCATACTACTAATGGAGCTGGCACGCCCGGTGGGACTGAGGAAAACCAAACGGGTGAAGGGCAAGTTGAAAACGGTCGGACGATAGAGGAGAACCGATCGAATGAATTTCGAACAGACCTTGGTGATGATACAGATGGTATGTCTGGCGAGGGAAGTCATGGAAAAGCTGCTGGTGTTGATTTGAGAAACTATCAGCTTGTTCGTGACAGAGAAAGAAGGATCTCCAAGCCAACCAAACGGCTTGGAGAGGCGGATCTAATCTGCTACGCCCTGAATGCTGCTGAAGATCTTAACCGATCGGATGAACCGAGAAGTAATAAGGAGGCCCTTGACAGCAGCGACCGGCATCTTTGGCAGGGTGCTATGGAAGAAGAGTTGGAGGCTTTGAAAAAGAATAGCACCTGGAGATTGGTGGATCTGCCGAAGGGTAAGAAGGTCATAGGTTCGAAATGGATTTTCAAGAAAAAGGAAGCTACACCGGGCGGTGAGAAAGCGAGGTACAAAGCTAGGCTTGTTGCCAAAGGCTTTACTCAGATTGAAGGCGTAGACTATCATGAGATCTTTGCTCCAGTGGTTAAGCATTGTTCGGTCAGAGTTCTGATGGCAATAGTTGCGCATTGCAATTTGCATCTTGAACAGTTGGACGTTCGGACAACTTTTCTGCACGGCGATTTGGAGGAAACCATCTATATGAAGCAACCGGACGGTTTCGCTGTGGATGATAGGGTGTGTCTGTTGCAGAAGTCACTTTATGGCTTGAAGCAAAGCCCAAGACAGTGGTACAAGAAATTTGATGACTTTCTGATAAAGCTGAACTTCAAGCGGTGCAATTATGATGACTGTGTTTACACTCTGAATCATGACGGTGAAATGTTATATCTCTTGCTTTATGTGGATGATATCCTAATTGCTAGCAGTGACAGGGGCATGATCGGTGAGACGAAAGCAAGGTTGGCGGATGCTTTCAAAATGAAAGAGCTAGGGGAAGAAAGGCGGATTTTGGGCATATACATTAAAAGGGATAGACCGGGCGGTAACCTTTTTCTGTCTCAGGAGTGCTATTTGCAGAAGGTAATTTCAAGGTATCCGATGGCTGAATCTAAAATGGCCAGCACGCCGGTCGGTCAACACTTGAAACTTACCAAGGAGCAATGCCCAAAGACCGAGGAAGAAAGAAAGAAGATGGAATCTGTTCCATTTTCAAATGGGATTGGGAGCATTATGTACGGCATGGTCTGCACAAGACCGGACGTGGCGCATGGTGTTAGTGTTCTCAGTCAGTTCATGGCTAATCCTGGACCAACACACTGGGAAGCGTTGAAGTGGATGCTCAGATATATACGGGGGTCTCTCGGTACTGGATTGTCTTTCCAGAATAACTTTCAAGGTGGAGGTTATATTGAAGGTTTTGTTGATTCTGACTTTGCCGGATGCATGGACACTAGGAAATCCCGGTCGGGATATGTGTTTACACTGTTTGGGACTGCTGTTAGCTGGAGGTCTACACTATAGTCGGTTGTGGCTTTGTCAACTACGGAAGCTGAGTACTATGCTCTTGCTGAAGGAGTTAAGGAGGCACTGTGGTTGAAAGGTTTGGTTCGGGAACTTGGTTTTGATCAGAAGTCTGTATGTGTTCATTGCGACAGCCAGAGTGCTATTCATCTGGCCAATCATCAGATTTATCATTCCAGAACCAAGCATATTGACGTCAAGCTGCACTTTGTCAGAAGCATTGTTGAATCCGGTGACGTTCAAATCTGCAAAATTGCTTCCGAAGAGAATCCTGCAGATATGTTAACAAAGCCGCTCGCTAAGGAGAGGTTTCTCTTGTTGTTGTCCAGGATTGGGTGTCTACCGGTCGGTCACTAATTGTTTGACCGGCCGTGTCCGTGTTTTACTTTTGTTTTTGTTCTTGAAGCAAGTATAGGTGGAGAATTGTTATTTAGACTTGGCTTCCTTTGTCTGTTGACCGGTCAGTCCGGTCGGTCTGGTTGTTTACTTTGGGCTTGTTTTGTTTTGGACTTGTTTTGTTTGCGGGCTTTGCCTGTTGCGTGTTTACGTTGGTTATAAATAGTAACCAACCCCGCTCTTTCAATTACAACTTTTCATTCAATAATATTCAGTATTCATTCTCTCACTCCGCTCTCTCTCTTTTATTATTCTCTGGTTCTAGGGTTTTCTCGAAACGCCCCAGAAACCCAACAATACATATATTTTAATAATTTATGTTTTACAACAGCATACATTTTAATAATTTTATCTCATTGCACCATTCATTTTATTTTTCAAAAATAAAATGTTACACACTACACTGTTAAAAAAATTATGCTGTCACAATATTTTAAGCTCTTGGATATTTTATTTTTTAGTGAAGAAGTTTATCTATTTTAATTTATATAATTTTGTTATCTTATTTGAATTAGGATTTATTTGAATTAGGATGTTATTTATATATTTTGTTCATGTAAAGTAAATTCGTTATGAGTCGAGTTTACTAGACTCTCACGAGTTTACGTAAACTCTCGAGTTTGACAATTTTATTTTTTTTTTATTATTTCTAAGACTTTTAGTTCTTTTACATTTTTTTTAATTCAGAGAGAACTTGATTTAATATCCTTTAATTGTGTTCATCTCTCCAATGTTTAAAATTTACCTATTAAAGGAAACTTGTGTAGCATATTTTGAAATAACTCATTAGTATTATAATATAGCTAATATAAATCATGATCAAATTAATCATCAATCACATAGAGTGCTTCCATATATGTATATAAAGTGATGGCTTGATGTAAAATCATTCCTTCTTTAGAATTATCAAAAAAACAATTTTTAATTGTTGCGACATATAATATTTTGATTCTCAATAATCAAATTAAACAATTTAAATATTTTAACATTGCTTTAGAATAATATTAAAACTTAGTATTAAAAAAAACAATATACACATCTGGTGAAGTTAGACTATGACTAAACACGATATAGAACATTTATTTATCTTTCGTTTAACCAATTAACAGATCATATAATCTAACAACTACTTCTGCTCCAATTAGAAATGTTAAAATACTTCGTAATAATTGTAGATTGTGATACTTATAAAATTTAATCAGTGTATTTTATTTTAACTCTATATCTCATATCTTCTGATGATATGCTTTTTCTATCTTGTATTGTTTGGTGTTTTGTTATCATAAAAAACATTTCATCTAAAATGATTCACTTGATCTTAATAGAAGTTACCGATAGAGTTCAGAATATGTAAGACAGGCTCAAAGATGTTGCTCAATATCTTGAAGTAAAAATCTCTTTTATGAAGAACAAAGAAAGTAATGCATAAATCTAGAAAGTTTATATCACGTCAATCATGGAAAAAAGATAGTCATGAAAACTAACTATATATCAAAGAAGACATTCTCACCACAATAAGAGTTATACAATGAATGCTTCTATCAATTAGTCCCTTCATTCTTCCAGTTATAACAATTTTAAAGTTAGAAGTAAACAAACAAACTTGTTTCAAAATTAAGAAAAAAAATATTTTTATTTCTTACAAAATTAACTATTGAAAGTTTTCGAAAAAATAACAACTAACTAAAATGATCAATGGATGATGTATTTTTCTAGATCAAAGGCATAATTTGATGTCATTTAGTGTACCTAATTCTGTCTCATTTTCATTCTGACATGGCCATGCCATTTTTGTAGGAACAAACAAAACAATAGAATTGAAGTTCACTTTCTACTCCCCTAAATTTAGTCAAATTCTTTACCAGCACGTTTTCATCCAACTGGTTTTCTCTGTCTAGATGGTTTTATGTAACCAACTCATAGGTTCATTCATTCGTAACTCATCTAAGGAGGCATTTCTACTTGTGGGGTTAAATTAATTTTGATCGGAAATTCAACTTTTTTTTGCTAATTTTTTTTATAAAGTAATGATCTCAAAATTATCTTTATACTATGTGTTAAACATTCAACACAACACTAAAAATAACCAGAAGTATCTTTATAAAGTAAATTTTGTATATCTTATATATGCGTAGCAGTTAAATAGTTCTTAAAATTTGTAGTTGTTTGTGTGACGTGGTTCTGAAAGGAGATAAATATACTTTGTATACAATTTTAAAAACATTTCATACAAACAAACAATCAAAGTACAAGAATACGGAAAGAAAAACACACAAATAATTTATATTAGTTTACTTCACCACTAAAGTTACGTCCAGTCTTTTAAGCAACCTGGTTAAGATATTTTACTAATCAATTTCTCTTAATTAGCTTGAGCATCACCTTTTATAGGTTACAATGAATATAATCTCACCAGGCTACATTGAGTACAAACATCTCCAAGTTACATCAAATATCTAGGTATCACCTTTTTAACCCCCCTCCCCTTGAGAGTAAGAACTCATAATTTGAAATTTATAAGAAAAACTCTTAAAGAATTTCACTTTGTAAATGATTTACAATATTTTTGCTTTCAACCCAATTCTCACAATCCATTATAAATATGTTAATTTCACAGCTTCAACATACTCTCGTGTGTTGTTATATGTATCAAAGAAACTTCTCGTAAAACTTTGCATTATTTATATATATGTTGAGTTGTTAGCCGTTAAGAATTTGAATTACATTGCTTTATCAGAATTTTCATGATTTCTCTTAATAAGGAATGACTTGATCAATTCTTTAATTTGATTCTTCAGTATAATTCTTCAATGTCATTCTTTGAGACCTCAATTCTCATTGATACTCTTTTTAATGTCTTCTTTCCATTATTGTATGAGCATGAGCTTAATTTGAATTTGTTCTATCTCCAACATTCAACATTTATCCTATTAAGAAAATATATGTAATATGATTCTATTGTTAGAGCGATAATATTTTTCAATTGCAATCCATCAATAATTTGGTCTTTAGTCAGATATATTGTTTCCATATATTAATGTTTAACCATTTGACTCAAAAATGTTATTGTTCTTTTAAATATTAACTATCAAAAGATAATTCTTTCAGCGTTGTGCCTTATTTCAATTCATCTTGATTTTAATTAACTCCATAAAATATTAATTCAAATAATCAATCAGAGATTAAAGGAAAGAAATGACTTAGTCAAATGACAACTCATTCTGACTAGTTTAGTGGATGTGGTATTCTGGTTCTTTGCTTTGACCCAATTGGTCGACATAGTCTATTTAAGTAGGTGAGCCTTAGCAAAAAATAAGACTTTGATGATAAAAAACACTCTACTAACGAGTAAGTCTATGGTTAGAAGTGAAGTTGTGCATATAGCATGATTGAATATGTCGATAGGGGGAGCTAAACGTACCCTTTATATTTTTGTTTCTGATGATGAACAAGAGAATGGATTTATAGTTTCTTGCACAATAAATGACATAACAATTGTTTTATTTGTATCTTGTTTGTGTTTGATATAAGAATTCATTTGTATTAAATGAATCATGTATTAAACAAATTAATAATCTCATTTCTGGATGAAATAATCGATTTACCATACTATATAATCTGTTAGATTTAACCAATTCACTTTGTATGTTTAACAAGAGCAAATTGCTCTGTGGTAATCGATTACATAAGTTATCTAATCAATTAAAACAAAAAGCAATGCCATTATATGTTTCGCAAGTGATAAAATTTGTTTAGAATGGAAACTAGATAGACAATTTGGTTAAGTATAGGATTAATAGATTATGTAAGTTGTCTAATCGATTAAATATGTTTACTTTGTCTAATCCTTTACATTTAATATCCTGGTCTGTTATAACTGTCAAATAAATCAATAACTGACTTATGTGATTAAATAATCGATTACATGTCTAAGATAATCTTTTAAAACAGAAGTAAAAGCTTAACAAATTACATAAAATCCTTAATTGATTATAATGCACCAAGATTCAAAAAAATCCTATATACATGAGTCTTGAGTTCTGTTTGAAAACATTCATTTCCTATCACTTTCAAATACTAACGTTTTCATTGGGTTTTGATTCCTAGGAGCATTCAAGAAGAGATCTTGGAGAATCAAGGCTTCATTGGTTGGTTACCCATTAAGATTCTTTCAAGAAAAGAGTGCTAAAGTTGTTTTGATTTGGTCTGCATGCACTAAAGGAGTGTGACTTGGAGATCAGATTCATCGTAGACAATATGTGTTTGTGTACCTATGCGGGTTTGCTAGGGGTTGAGTGTTGTGAGAGTTCTCGGTTGTTGTAAGAGAGTGAGGTTATTCATCTATTGTATTTCTATATTGATTTTGAGTGTGGAGAGAAGTGCATTGAAAGGGGTATCTCTGTATTTCTATAAAGTCAATCAATTTTTAGTGGATTCCCTTCAACTAAGGTTGTTGAAGGAGGAGTAGATGTAAGCTTGTGATTAGCCGAACCAGTATAGATTATTTGTGTTGATCTTTCTCTACTCTTTCTCTTTTATTGTTGATTCATCTCTTCTTATTTATTGATTTCAAGAAAGCTAAAAATTTCTCAAAGATTTTGAAAAGACCAATTTTTTAAGGCTTAATCCAATTTATCCCGTTCTCTTGGCTTGAGATATAAGACATTTCTTTTCTAACAGAATACTTGATTAATATGGTGTGAATATCAAAATATGTGATCATGACTTTCACTTGAGTATGCTTATTATTGATAGTCAAATACTATGTATGGTAAAATAAGTTGGAAGTCTAGTATATGCAAAGACCAATTCTTAAGCATTAAAGTCCAAACAATAGATTAGTTAATGTGTTAGACAAGTACAAAATATGTGTACACCAGGTTTAAAGAATTAATGAAACAAGTTTCTAGACTACCTAAGTCATTGTGTTAAATGACCCAAGGTAGTTTAAGCCATTAGACAACCAAGGTGTCAGACAACCTAAACAATTAAAATAATTATAATGCACTTTGATGTGATGTTATATATTTTGATCTTTGATTTATCATGCGAATTGATATATTGATCTAAGTGTTTGAAACATAGATTAAAGTATATGAATTACAACATTTAAGAAAATTATCTCTAAGGTAGTTGAATAAAAATGGAAAAAAATGTTAAAGGGAAAGAGATCAAGATCGAGACTAAAGCATTTCAAGATGTAAGTTACATGTAATAATTGTGGTAAAAACGTGGAATCAACGAGGATGTGTAGTGCAATAGGAGAAGTTGTAAAAGCAATCACTCCTATTTTATTTATTTCTCTTTTATTTTATTGTGTCAAATAACTTCCAGAATAGGGAGAAAATATAAATATACATACCAAATGTAAAATAAGGGTGATAAATTGTGGACACAATTCAAACACACTAACAAACGTCATGAACAAGAAAATAGCAAGTACAACATTGATTATGAAAATTTGGATCACCACCTTCATAGACAAGTAATTCTAGTTATGTTGTAATAAATTCTCCATATTATAATTGATAAGTGAAAATCTGGCATAATAAATTGGACGGATTATAACAGGTAGCAGGAAGTATGTCAAAGTATGTTAAACCTATTATGACATACTTTTCTGTTACATCCTAAAAACCGCAATTTTATTATGACGTCCAGAATTATGATGCTAGACCACCCGTCATAATAGATCATTTTTATCTGTCATAAAAAGTGATTTTTGTTCGAAATCAAGTTATATATATATATATATATATATATATATATATATATATATATATATATATATATATATAAAACGGGTTGTCGAAAAAGCATAACTCTACCATTGCTTGTTTCATCATGATATAATAGTAGTTAATTAAATGTCCATTCTTGAAAAATAAGCACAGGAAAACATCTTCACCAATGGTGTGTACTCCATTGTGACCTTTGATGACAATGTTCATTGTGAATATTAACATATTAATTGGATAAGAGTGTTGATGGTAATCTCAAAATTTAAAGTTAAATACACAGGACTTAGGAAATTTTTTCGCACTAAAAATTCAACTGTTATTAAAATTAAATTTTATTAATAAGTTGTAGCATTGTTTGTTTTGTTTATAACCAATGCACCTTTTTTTTTCTGTTGAATGCAATATATTTATATGTTAACTTCATATCAATATTTTTTTTATCATTGTGACGTTTATTATATTTATAAAAATTTGACGTTTGAATTTTCTGGTTCGAGAGTCAAGGCTTTGCAGAAGTAATTGATGAATTGAAAGCTTTCAAAGTGAAGAATTCACTATAAATACTTTCATAAATTTGACTAAAAGGGTGTTGAAATTTGATAATAGTTTATAGTTTGAGTTCATTTACGTTAATATATAGAATAACAATGTTATGATCCCTAACACTGTAAGTTTGATTCATTTTCTAACACCGTTCTTTTGATTCCTCCAACGACGTTGCCCTAGAAAAGTTATTTTTATTCTGCTGCCACGTCTTTTTAAGAATGTTTAGTTTGAATTGTTTTTAGTGTATAATCCTTTTCTATTCAACGTTGAGTAAAAGAATATAATTATTCCCTTAGAATAATTGAGCTAAACTTAACAAAGCACATCCGTTTTGGATTTATTTTTTAATTTAAAAGTATTGATTTGACCATTACCCAGACAATATTCTTTCTAGATTTAGTGTAAAAGTTACTTTTCGATGCTTTATATAATCAATTTATAAGTTAGTTTTTATCATACTACATATATTTGGTATATCCCACATGCTAGTACATTTAGAATCCTTATAAGTCAAACAAACATGTTAAAATTACCACAATCATAATAATAATTGGCATCTTAATTTTATTTCCAAAATAGATTTTAATGGTAAAAAAACAATTATGATTAATTTATTTTTCAGGGAAATGAGAATTTCGATAAAAACAATTATTATCCGTGTGAAATTATTTTAACTCATAAAACAGAAAACGTCTTAAATTGAATAAAAACTTGGAGAAAGATATTCCATAAAACAACTCAAATAATATAAATATGTAAAATATTAGAAAAAAAGTTTTTCACGTGAAAAAAAATTGAGAAAATTTGTCAGAAAAAGCTGTTTTAGATTTCATAAGTGCAATTGATCTTCTTATATAAGAGGGTAATTCTTTATGAAAAATCTAATCTTGAAATGAAGTTGTTATGGAAAATCTAATCTTTGAAATGAAATTCTCATTGTGCAACGAAATGTTAAAAAGCGTGTTCAGACACAAATCAAGAGGAGAGAGGTGAATTAGTTCTATTAAAATTTTCGTTTTTTTTTTAAAATTTTTTTTCATATAGAATAAAGTAAAGAGACAAAATGATAGGAAGAATCACACAGATAATTTTTATACTTCGTCCAGTTGTTAATCACTTTAAAAGAAGTGATGAACCTTTTACTAAAATTAGTTCAATGATACAATATAAGTGAAAAAACAATGTGAAGAAGAAAACACCTCTCTTAACCAATGAGAGATTATAGCATCATCCTTTGACACACGATGGAATGAAGAACAATTTGAAACAACTTGGTAGAGAACCACTTCTACCTTAGACACATCAAGATAAGTTTATCCTTCTTTAAGCACTTGATCAAGCAGCACTTAAACACTTAGAGCTTCCTCATAACCAATTTTGTACTCTGTAATAGTTTAGGTAATCTTTTAAGAGTAGTGGAGAACTCTATTTATAAGCCAAGGTTCGTGCAGGGTCAGAAACTAAAAAGGCAACTCTCAACTACCAGTAACAATCGATTTACCAAAAGTCATAATCGATTAATTTTGGCCATTAGGTTATGAAAATAATGATAATCGACTATTGTCAAACCTTGACAATATCGATTATCGTTAGTTATAATCGATTATTATCGAATAGAAGTCTTTTTTAAATCTACTCATGATAATCAATTATCCCTCATGGTAATCGATTATTGCCACAAATAAACTATACTAAACATCAAGTTATAAGGCTTTTAAAGGTTTACAAGTGAGAATGAAAGCCTAATACAAAGGTTTCTACAAAAGATGCTTTAACAATGTATGTAGATAAGTTTTCAAGTCTTCAAGTGTATCATCATCAAAATCTCTTCAAAGCATCAATGTTTTTCAATGGTAACAAATACAATGCAAAATGGATTAATCCGTTGAAAATTAACATATTTTACAAGGATTTACTATTTTTTAAGGACTAATCAAGTCCATATGCAATTTTCATAAGAGTCTAATAATTGATATTACATTAACAAATTTAAAAAGAAATTTTTATTTGGGTATATTTCTTAGAAGGAGAATGATCTATCAACTCAAATAGGTGTTGTAGAAGAATAAAAGTTTGTGAACGATGAAGTAAACTTGTGGCATTCAAAGAAAACAAAGAAATAGAAAAAAATGTTTGCCAAAGAAATTAAAAAATGGATTAAAGGTGAGAATTTGAAAGAAACATATCACATTAAAGAGAATTACAAGGATATAAACTACTTAAAAGGAGTTATTAAAGATAAGAAACAAGGACCTAAGAGTTTCATTACGAAGATATTCAAATATGCATATGAGTCTACTTCTATTTAATATTCAATGATCTCTTAGAGAAAAATTATAAGTTATTTAACTCGATCGACAATCGTGAAGAAATGCTCAAAATCAATGTCAACACTTATGTGTGGACATAAAACTTATGTGAACCTAATCCCATAATTAAATAAAGTTAATAAATTAAACATGTGTTAATCCTTTGTAATTCTAAAAATTCTTAAACCTTTTAAAATAAACTCTTAAAAATATAAATAATTTTGTTTCATAATTTCATCTTCAATAATGTTAAGTCTTCTTTTAGGAATCTTTTCCACTATAAGTTAATGCCATATGTTTTGAAGTTATTAACTTGTTTCCTTGATTCTTGTGAAAAAATTTGTTTCCAAATGTGTGAAACTTTCCATAGAAATGTAATATGGTGAAATTAACAAAATTGAAGAAACCCTTTCCTTAGACTTGTAATAACCTAAACCACTTTCATTATATGGTATTCTCCTATCTTTTAATATCATTTAAAGATGCAAATAGTTATGAACTAATTTGATCATCTCTTGATTTAATTTGAGGTTCTCTTTCTTGAGTTTTATCACAAATGATTTGATTTTTGTTTGCTTTAACTCAATTTAATTTCAACTATATTTGAGTTCTTTGATTTCTTTCAAAACATTTTATATTTTGTACTATGTAGGGTCGAGATCATCTCGGCTAGGTAGACTATCTTGGCTAGATTAACTATCATGGCGAGGTTAATTATACAAGGTCAAGGGTCATACAATTGGTACATCTCAGCCAAGAACTACATGCGTTATATGAGGTTGAAGTCATCTTGATAGGGTTCATTGAGTGAAACCAAGGATCATATGATAGGAACATCTTACCCAACATCTCGGCCAAGATCGGGGTGAATTGGATTAACCCTTTTTTTGTGATCTTTTCAAAATCGTTATGAGTTCTTGGCTTTCTTGAAATCAATAAACAAATAGTAATGAATCAACAAGTAGAGAAAGTGTAAAAAGATCAATAAAAAAAATCTATATTGGTTCGGCTATCACAAGCCTACATCCAGTCCTCCTTCAACAACCTTAGTTGAAGGAAATCCACTATAATAATTTAGTACACAAGAATATAGAGACAACCGTCTTAATGAACTCTTGTTACCACCAAAATCAATATAGTAAGACAAGAGATGAACAACCTCACTCTCTTACAACAAATCAAGAGCAATCACAACTCTTAACCCCTGGTAAACCCGCACAGGTACAATACACAAATTGTTTGACAAAAACTTATCTTTAACAAACACTCTCAAAGTGAAGATTGAATTAGAACCACTTTATCACAAATTCTTGAATGAATCTTGACGGGTAATCAACCAATGAAGTATAGATCATCCAAGAACTTTTCTTGAAACCACCTGTAGTCAAAGCTCAACAAGAATGTTAGTATTTGAAAATTGTAACGTTATTGAAACAACTTTCAAGTCACATATATATAGGATTTTCAAATGTTGTCACAATATAATCGATTATGTTAATTGCATAATCAGTTATGTTATTTCTCTGTTTTAACAGATTATCCTCTATATATAATCGATTATTTAAAAACTTAAGCATATTACTGCTTCATTTAACAATCTTAACAGATTAGGCTATCTATGTAATGGATTAGACTATGTTCTCTGTTTTAATCGATTAGCTAACTTATGTAATCGATTATTTCTACACTTAGCCATATTAGTCACCCATTAGTCATCCTTAACAGATAATCTCACTTATATAACAGATTATGGCTTGCTCTTTGTTTTAATCGGTTATGCAACCTGTATAATCTATTATAACAAAACAGTTTGTCCCGGTTAAGCTTTCTAAGTGATATGGCAAAATCTAACAGATTATATACCTTGTTTAATTGATTATTTATACTAGAAATGAGATTATCAATTTGCTTTAATCTTGATTCATGCAACAATAATGGAATTAATCATCTATCACAAACATGATAAAGATATAAACATTTGTTATGTCATTTGTTGTGCAAGAAACAATTAACCATTCATTTTATTGTTCATCATCAAAAACTAAGATATAAAGGGTTTAAGCTGTTGAGATTGTTGATAAAGGAAGCGCTGGTTTAGCTAACATTAATCTCACAGTGCTTTAATCACTCTGGTTTTTTATGATAACAACACATTATTAATAATGCATGTTTTGTTGTTTGTTACATGTTCTGTTCCTTATTGGTTGATATCTTATTGAACATGTTTTGTGTTGATCTAATATATGAATGCATACTCATTGAACTTATTTCATATACATCATGTGTGATTGCATTATATATGTTTTTGAAGAGAAAACCACATGCACTTTTATAAACTTATATTGTGTGGCATAACTGCAAGTTTTAAGTCGATTTCATTATGAAGTAAGTTGATTAAACTCGTGACTATGCACAGACTTTCAAAAATAGTGCTATGTGTGATTTTGCATTGAAAAGATTTTCAAACTATGCTGATATGCCTAAGTCGACTACATGCGCAGTGGATCCAACTTAGTTAGTTGATTTGTTTGAAATTCTGTTATGTTTGTGAACAGTAACGAATATATTTCAAAAGTTAGTTATGGCATTGATGATAGTCAACTGTATTAAATGCAAAATCAATTTGTTAGTTGTCGACTGCTACTATTTGACTTAACTATTATAACTGTTTGAGGACAGTAGACTCTATTAGTAGCTTAGTCGACTACAAGAGCGTTTGATTTATAGAAAACTATAAATAGACATGCCTCAGTTGATCATAGAGACTTTGGAAATTCTAACACTTTCATTTGTGGTTTACAGGATCTCTGAGAATTTGCTCCAAGAACTCATCAAGAAGACCGTGGTGATCTATCTTTGAAGAGGTTCTTTAAAGGAGACTGGATTGCACTTAACACTTGATCAGAAATCTACATAGTTGGTGTATTCTTATTGATCAAGACTGTCTTCAATCTACTAGAGATTAGTTGTTCCTGTTTTGATTACAGGAGGTTGACTCGTGGAGTCTGGACACTTTGAGGATTGTTCAACGTGGTTTAAAGATTGCAGAAGAGGGGATATCTTGCTGCAGATCTTTGTTATGTGTATTGCCTATATTTTGGTTACAGGGTTAGAGAGGTGTTTTATATTTTTGACGTGGAGGTCTCTATAAAAACCTTGTTGTAAAAACCTTGACCACTATTGTGCATTTGCTTCCGGATTGTGGAAGGACACTGGATGTAGGCATTGAGGCCGAACCAATATAAAAACCTGCGTTTGAATTCTTTATCCCTACTCTTTTACATTCAATCGACTTTACTGCTTTCGTAGTCAACTTAGTCTTTTCCGCTGCACTTCAAATTTTCATTCCTTGTGATTTAAGAAACTTTGTAAAGGTTTATACTTTGCGAAAAAGATTTTAAAAAGACTCTGATTTTGAAACCTCACCAATTCACCCCCCTCTTGGTGTTGAAACGAAGCCTACCTGTTTTCCAACATAAGCTCCCCCTATTGTTAACTCATTGACAAGTCTACCAAATCATTCAAGTAATATAAAATGGTAAGACGATGTATCATTTCCCAAGAGACTCGTGTAATACTAGTTAATTGCACTATTAACCACTTATCTATACTCAAGAACATAACATCAATCTATAAACAAGTGCAAAGAAGATAAATTTTCAAATATAAAAGGTTGGAATTTGGCATTTGAAGACACTTAAGAATGGAATAGACTAGAAATGATATGAAATGACATTGCTAAGGTTAGGTTTCTCCAATTCATTCTTGTGCATACACAATTTCAGCACCTCTCCATCAAATTACTAAAGTCAATCCACAAAATTACTCTAGCCATAAATCCTTAGGTGAAAAAGCCTAGCTTTTACCTATTAACTATCAATCCCTTGATTAATTAACAAGTGAAACTCACATTAAAAACTATGATCGAAGACAACAAGTGAATCATCTTCCATCCCTAGAATCAATGAACCACTAAGACTCTTGTTTCAGTTCTAGAATACACAAGATACGTTCCCATTCCCATGAATCAAAGATCAAGCCATGCACATCCCTATTACATGCAAACTTTAAGATTGGAAATAAGAAAAGGCATATATATATATATATATATATATATATGTATATATATATTCGAATCATTCAACAAATACACGAGAGTTCAAAGGTTACATCTATCCCCAACAATATGGGTTTGGCTCTCTATTTCCATGGAGAGCCTTAAAGCTTACAAAATGTCCATGGAAAGAAGAAGCAGAACCCAAAGAGGAAGAAATGAGTGTTCCCACGAACCCTAACAACCCTCCAAGCTCTGTTCTGAGTGAAATTGCGCCTCTAAACCACCAAAGACCCAAACCCTTTCGCGTTTTAGGGTTAAATAAGCTCAATCTGCCACATCAGCGAAATTTGCGCTCAATGCCTTGGATGGGGCACTCGAGTGCCAAATTTCCGAAGCAAATGGCGCTCAGCACCCGTGGAGGAGTTCCCGGGCGTGAGATTTATGAAGCAGATGGCGCTTGCGCGCCCCTAAAGGGGTGCCTGACCGCGAGATTCTAACAACATTGCTTATGTCTCCCATTTTGTGCAAATTTGCTTAATCTTGTTGCTGGTTCATCTCTATACATTGATGGAGGTACTTCGAAGCACAATATTAACTACAAAATAAGGGGATTAGTGATGAATTTATATCAATGTAGCCCAACATATAAAGAAAGATTAAAACAAGATAAAAGAGAGGATTTAAGCAAGTAATAAGCTAAAGGGGAGCTAGTTTTGTCTCTAAAATGAACCTCAAATAATGGTAAGAATTACCGTTATCACCTATCAACAAGATCTTTATACTAAGTTTGGTGAAGGTAGAGTGATAGGAATAATGCATATTTGATACCTCATTGCAAATTCTCACACTTCTTATAACATCATACTAGGAAGGCCATCTTTAAAGACTTTAGCTTGCACCCAACTAGACGTACTATATTACATTACAGACCATATTAAAGCTACAAGCTAGAAGAACTTCGCAACAAGCTAATCACTGAGATCATCTCAAGAAAAATCTGAAGGGAAAATGAGTAAAAGGAAAAACACCCACTGATGGAACGACTAAGACAACATAAAGAAAAATGTATAAGATATAAGCAAACACTTTACTAACAAAAACTTTACTTACTCGGGATCTTTATTTTCATTATTTGTTTTGATATTTGTTGATGCTTTTTTATGTTAACAATGGTTTCATCTAACGATTACAACACTACGATCACACATCATATAACTTTACAGAAAATAATCGTATAATGCACAATTGTTCAGTGCCGAAAGTCTTCTGGGATACGATACTTGGTCTTACCATTTTATATTACTTGTGTGACTCGGTACACTTGCCGATTCAACCCAACAAGTTTTTGGCGCCGTTGTCAGGGACTCACGGTTTAAGCTATTCTATTTGTGTGATTCTTGATTAACTTTGACTTTATTTTTATTATTTTTTTTTAATTTTTAATTTTTACTTTTCAATCTTTAATTTTTATTTTTATTCTATTTTTGTGCTAACAATATTTTCTAGGATCTTTGTCGAGTCTGTGCAAGATGCAGTTCTACCAAAGTAATCTCAACCATAGGTGGGAACCTCACTCAAGCATGAATCAAAGTCAATTTGGGCTGATTGGTGGACTATTCAATAGACCACCACAAGCCAACAGTACTACAAAGCTTAAGGAGACCCTCAGACAGTTCAAGCAGGAATCTCTCTTAATTCAGGAGAGCACTCAAGCAACATCTAAAAGGATGGAGGCGCAAACATTGCACCTGAGTTACCTAAACAATAACACAAGTTAAGCCCGCAACGCGACACCCAAGTTACTAGACAGTAACACAAGTTAATCCTACAAACATTGCATCTGATAATACATAACGATAACACAAATTAAAGTGTCCACGTCATTCACTGATTGAACTGTTGGACATTTGACCGTTAACAATTTAAACAACGTTTGCAAAAAGGACTAAATTGAACATAAATTACAATCTTTAGGACTACATTGAACTTTTCAAAAAAATTAGGACCATTTCACAAAGACGACTAAAATTAGGATCGAGAATGGTATTAAACCTTTAATATAAAATGCTCGGTCTCATTATTTTAATACACATATATGCTTTAATACTCTATTTTTTAGGTTCTTACATACTATGTTTGAAAATGATACAATTAAATAGAACTAAAAACATCCTAAATATTTATTTTAATTATAATATTTTAGTTACTTCCCAAATCTTTACTATATTATTTTATTTTATTTAATTAAATATTAATGTTTGGACAAAAATTAATAAAAAAGTAAAATCATACCTACTTAAATATATATTCTTAGTCTAAAATAATAAAATTTAAAATCAAATGACATTGTGTTTGTATATCACTTTATAATTATCAACTAATTTAATAAATAATTCACCACAAAAAAAAATAATTAAGTAGAGATCAAAAAATTATTCATTATATGGATTAAGTTATACATCATTTTTATAAATTAAAAATGATTGGTATCTAATATAATTTCAATTATTAATAAAAAATTATAATTGATTTGAGAATTAAAGTCTAAATTAGTCTCTAACATTAATTACTAGTAAGTTAATGTACCTATTTACTATTAATGATTCTAAATGTTGGAGGTCAATTTAAACTTTAATTCACAAAGAAATTAAAATATTTTATTCATAATACATACTAATTTATACATTTAATACTTTTAAGTTTATAAATTGGTGTGTAATTTAGTCAATATAATAACTAGCTATTTTTTGTTTCTAAATTTAGTTGCTATTTAATATTTTCTTATAGTGATTTCCCTCATAAACTTCTATTAAATTTACCAAACAAAATCACTTTTACCTAAATAACATAAGAACATTTCCACCTTCTAAAACTTAACCATTGTTGTAAAGTAAGCAAAATCTAAAGAACTTTTTTGCTTGAAGATATTATTTCATAGAAAGTAAATTGTAAATCATGTCAAGCATATATTGCATGCAACTTGTCCCCGCAAATGAAGAATAATTCTCCAATGTTCCTGCAAAATACTTCTTTTCCTTTTTCTTTTTCTTATTTTATGCCAAATTTTGTATTGCTATCATTCTATAGAATGTGATTCCTCACTCCACTACCAACAATGTTGTTGCATGTTCTTCCTTTTCCTTGATTGCACACAAAAAAAACCATCACTTCCATAAGAACTTTCCCAAGCTTAATTTGCAAGAACTAATGGTCAGAGAAATTTTTAAAAAGCATTACAACTCAATGTATCAGATTCTGTAATATGGCCCTTTTATAAAGGAATGATAACTTTTATATAAGAATGTGGTTGCTTTAAATATATGGAGAATGTGAATTTGGAAATGTTTGGTAGAAGTTATAAAAAAACATTTCTACATTATTTATTTTGTGAATTTAAATCACAGAGTCTATGTTTGTTTTCCTATCGTTAAAAAAGAGTGAGATTCTTTTATAGGAATGAAATTTATTTTTTAATAAAAAATTTCACTTTCATTCTATTTTATGTTTTTTCACCGAGGAGATACAAACACCATTAAGATTTGAGTTCAATCATATAAGAGGTTGATACCATTCTCCGTTAGGTAAAAACAAAGTCTTATATCAGGTAAATTAAGATATGAACATGAGTTTATGTACACATAATATTAGTAAATCCGTGAGGACTTTGTGCAAAATTTGGCTTTAGTCCCTTAAATTTATTGTTTAGAAACTAAACAGTTTTGAAAAAAAAACATTTTTTTAAACGAATTAAAGAACATTTAAAAAAAGTAGATTTCATTCTATATATTTCAAAAATTAAAGATATAATTAGACTTCAAATAAATTTATAACTTTTTTACCAAACACCTTTAAAGAGAATCAATCTTTCCCATGCATTACAAGAATATTATTCTAAAAAATTGTAACTTTTTCCCATGAAAGAAATGCTCAAAATCTTTGGTAAGAAAATTAAAATGAATATTTTTTACTTTTATAATGTTTTATCACATGTGCCATTACCACTGTATGCAAATTCCATCACAACAAAGACACGGGGAGAATTGAAACATCAAATCACAAAATTTAAGAAGCTTATCCCTTTAGTAGTTTATGCATCGTTGTTTTTCATCAAATAAACAAACATAATTTAATTTGTCACATTTTTTCATGGTGGTCCCTTTTATGTTAAAAAATTAGTGAAAGACAGGAACCATGTTCAATAATTCAATTAAAATCTATAATGAAAGCTACATCTATGCAATGTGAAGATGAAGAGTTGTATGAAAAAGATTGCATGAATATAATAATGAAGATGTCTTTAATACTTTATAGCAAAGCTACTTGTTTATATTTAGTTGTAGTTGGTAAGCTGTCTCTTATATATGCATAATAATGTCTCTATCACTGACCAAAACTCACATGTAATAAGAGGAATTCCGTATTGGAACATCACTAACAGATAAGGAATGTGTCATTGAAAATTATTTAACAAAAAAAATTATATTAAATTTGATTATTTTAACTTCTATTTAATTTAAATTTTATATGTAATTTTCGCTTGACTGAATCATACTTTTTCTTTTATTTTACGTATTAGATTCGTTTTAGTTCTTTATTTAAAAAATAAAAATCCGGTCTATTTTACCTTTTAAAATTTATGTCGATTTGGTTCTCTCTATTTTCAATTTTGAGACATGACCTATACCTTTTTTTTATGGGTTAAATATTTTTTTCCCTTAATTTTAAAAGAAAATTAGAATTAATTCCTCTTTGACATTTTAGTCTAATTTAATCTCTCAATTTTAAAAATATGTGGATTTAATATTTTTAATCAAATTTTGTTAAGTTTATTTAGCATTTCAAATATATTTCATCATAACATTTGAGTTGTTTTCATTGTTTAACATATCTTTTCTTTAATGTTAATTGAAAAATGAAATTTAAAACTTCAAATAAACTTAACAAAATTAGCTTAAAAAGATTAAATTCATACAATTTTAAAAATAAAGGATTAATTAGTCTACAATTTTATAGAGAGACTAATTTCAATTTTTATTAAAAATTAAGAAAAAACATATTTAGTTATTTTTTATTGATTTAAGGCATGAAATAATTTGTTGCATAATTGCATGAAAATTATAGAATTCAGTTGATGTTCAAATAAATAAAAAAATTGTTTTTTTTTCTTATTTGAACAACGTTTGATTGAAAAAATAATGTCGTTAGCAACAAAAGATGATACTAGAATTTTCAATTTTTTGATTACGTGTGATTAGCACCATGTTGATTGATTACTTTTTGTTTGAACTTAAATTGGGTTTTACAGCTTAATCAAGATAAATGACTCACGTCATAAATCAATCATAGTCTTGTCAAAGTTAAATATCATCACGATTTCTTGACCCAGATTTTAAAGATAAATTATTGAAATAAATTTTTAAAAAAATAAAAGATTAAAATAAATATTAATATATAATAAGAAAAAGGACGATTTATCTTTTTTATTTTTTAAATAAAAAAATGTGTGAATATTTCCAATAACAATTTAACATTATCGTGTTTGTCAATGATTTGCTTACGTGGATCTACATCATAGACAATTGTGCATGGCATAGACCCTATCAGTATTTCAGAAAAGCACAAAACAAGGTCAGCATATCTTGTTCTTGTTGCAAGACAGAACAAAAGATTCAGATATTTGTGCACCCTCATGCTAATCATGACTTCTAAAATTAATTAATTAATTAACCTTATCAATTCTTTTACAGTGTAGGCTATCTGAAAGTAATCACTCTATATAAGATGAAATAGTCCAAGAGCTAACCCTAAAACCTAATTAGAAAAGGAATTTTTATTTTCCTAGGGTTAAAGTTTGCAAAAATAAAAATTATACATTAATTAGAAAAAGGAGTTCTATTAAAAAATAAAATTTAAGCTTAACTTAATCTTACAAAACTGACTTGCATGATGAAGTTTGTACTCTATTTATATATTATAAATTGATTTTATTTATAGTCAACGTGTAATTTTTTACAAGTTTGATTTTTTCAAGTGTTAAAGTTTAGAAAAAAAAAAGTTCAGACTTAATTAGAAAAGTAGTTTTATTTTTCTAGTATTAAAGTTAGCAAAAAGAATTAGTTTAGACCTCAATTAGAAAAGGATTTTTTATTTTTAAAGTTTTTCAAAAAAATTAGTTTAAACTTAGTTAGAAAAGGAATTTTATTTTTCTAGTGTTAAAGTTTGCAAAAAGAATTAGTTTAGACAAATTTGGTTTTTGTAATTGTTTTTATATAAACTAAAAATCGCTAAAACTTTTGTTTAAAAGTTTATCACAGTTTTGTTTATATAAAAGTTATTTACGATTTCTAATGTAATTATTATGAAATTAATATATTCATTGAATGTGATTATTCAACGTATAAATTTTACACGGCACTCATAAATTATATAGATAGAAAAATGGTTGATAGTTGAGTTAAAGCTAAAGTTTCAGCAAAATATTATCCGAACATTAATTTACCTTATTTGAGACTTAAAAGTACACCCACGTTGATAAAAGATAACGTGGGTTTGCCATCGTGGTGGGACCAAGTGATATATGCTTTTTATAGGCATCTCTCATGAATGTCACATTTTTCAATTTTTTACAATAACTAACTAGTAGAAGTGATCGAATTCTGTCTAATGAGTAGGGTGCTTCACTAATTTGGGGGTAATTCTACAAATTATTTATCATAATAGAGCTTCGCAATGAACTTTTCGTAAGGGTTATTATTTTGAATTGGTAATGGCTACTTTTGAGTGATTTTAAAAATTTATTAAAAATTATATTTTGCTAATATATATATATATATATATATATATATATATATATATATATATATATATATATATATATATTATCACAAGATTATGATCAGTCACAAAACGATTGATAATAGTTTGTGGAGTTCTTTTTATTATTTATCAATAATAGTACCGAATTATATCACACGTATCTATGTTGAGATATCGGTATTGAGAAAAACTTTTCGATCTAGAAGAATATGAAGAAATGGTAAGAAATAAAAAAAAGAAGAAGAAATTGTGGTGTTAGATCTAATCTGGACTGTGTTATAAATTGGAAGTCCATTTTCTCTAACTTATAAGGCTAAAGTGTTTGTGTAGTGTTAAGTTTAATATTGATTGGATCATAGGTATAAGTTTGGCAAGGAGTGAAAGATTTTAGAATAATAGGAGTTTGGAATGATATGGGTTTTTTTTAGGTTATAGAACATTGTTGAAGAGGGCGTTTGGAAATAATGAGAAAATTAAGATTAAAAGAGACATTTATGATAAATAATAGTGGGGAAAGAAGATCAGAGGTTGGAAAAATAGGCATACAAGGAAACTATTTAAGGATAAGGATGACATACACTTAGAGTGTTTTAGTTAATTGACTATATACTTGTTGACTAGAATATTTTGACGTCGACCATGGAACAAGTACAATTACTCATGTACCACAAAACACTAAGAAGAGCGAGGGGACCCTACTATGGAATAATTAATGGAGATAATAGAAGGGTTAAGAAGACAAAACGTCAAAATAAAAGAAGAAGGAGAGCAATTTCATAGACAATAGGAAGATTTGGAGAGGGAGAATGAAGAATCAGGGGACTGCTTGAAGAGTCCATGAGGACGTTACAAACCAAAGGAGGTCCTAACCATTAAGCAGATTTCGAGACTTCTTTTCAACCATTTGCCGATGACATATTGTAGGAGCCCATACCTCTCATTATGTTTTCCCAAAAATCAGTATGTTCATTGGTCACTAAGATCTAGTGGCTCATGTGAAAATGTTTCACGCACAAATGTTGATATATGGAGGGTCAGACACTATCATATGTAAGATATTTGTAGGTATGCTTTTGGGGGCTTTATTGGATTGGTTTAATGCCCTTGTCGGGCACTCCATCACCTCGTTTGATGTATTTTATGCCATGTTTGTTGACCATTTCACGACCAATAAACCGAAGGCAGTAAAGATAGGGGATTCATTTGACACAAAGTAAGAGAGAGAAGAATAATTGAAGAGTTTCCTATGCCATTTCTGTGAAATGACAATTCAAATTACCTCACTCAATGAAGGGATGTTTATGATATATTCATAAAAGGTCTAAGAGTTAAGAATTTTAGAGATTCCTTGGTTGAAAGTTGTTAGATATATTATCTTTATTTTATATTTATCTTTTGTCTTTAATTAGTTTGTTATTATTTCTTATTTGTATTTTGGACTTAACCCATATTTTTTCTATTATAAATAGAGGACCCTATGTGTATATTCAACATAAGGGAGATTAATCTCATACATAATTGTGACTATATTCAACATGGTATCTAGAGCATAAGATTCTTTATTTGTTGGCCCTGCCCACTATAATAGTCGCCGCCATTACAATTGTCTTTGTCGTCGTTGTCACCATAATAAGAGCATTAGTTTCAACCGGTAACCATAATTTTTCTCATCTTGACCAAGCAACCACAATGTTATCAAGATTGCTACCATCGGAGTCTAGACACGCTTTCACACAACGATCGTAATTTGCTTCTGCTATACTTTCTAGCCGCTCATGACAACACGTGTGGTTGTCTCCGTCGCCGACCACCTTCGTTGGACTCATCACGGCCTCTTCTATCTGGAACTGAAAACTCTTGCTTGTTTATGACTTTTGACGCGTCCATACATGTTAACTATGTCAATGTTCATTTATCTATTGATAAGTTAGATGGTACTAATTATGCAACTTGGGCATCAGACGTTAAACTTTGGCTTAAGAATCAGGGGTTGATGAGTCGATATTTTCTTGAATGTATTTGGTTTATTGCACTTAAATAAATCAGGGAATTGTGTTTAATTGTCCTTTATTTCCCCATTTTTCCTAATTCTGCTTAATTTGGTCGGAAATTCATATTTTCACTAATTTGAATTTTCTGAGCTAATTAATTGCATTTTTGGTTGCAGGGAAATTTTGGGAAACATCATTTGGAGCATTAGGATGGTAGCGTGCACTTTAATTAGGATTTTGTGTATTGGGCCGTTTTTAGTGGCAATTTTATAGAAGCCCAATGGTGAGACACATGGCACTAAACCCTAGGGTTTCTTTAGAGATGGACCCCACCCATTTTAAGTGAATTCTCGGCATTTAGAGTTGAAAGGCCGACCACTTCATTAGCACACTACACTTTCATTTTGTTTTACCTTGTATGAACTCGCTCTTGGGAGCTTTGGTGTGCCCTTTCGTTTTTGAGCTATAGAATGACCAAGATCACGTTTTTCTTCTTCCCTTGCTTGCAACCATGACTGTTCTTGCTTAATGGAATGAAGATCTATCATTTCTCTTCTTATATTTTCCATTGAATGTTCAAAAGCTTGAGCTTGGAAGTGGTTTCTTGCATTTTTCATGGTGTTTCCTTTGGTTGAATGAAGACCCATTTTTGTTTTGCTTCTCCTTTTGCTGCACTTTGGATGTTTATGTTCAAGTTTTCTTGGTTGGATGATGAAAATCAAGTTCTTGTTGAGTTATGTAGTGAAAAAGCTTGAGTTTGTGCATGGGTGTTTGATGCTTGAACCATTTTCTTCTTGTGTTTTTGCTTTGATGGATCGAAGTAAATATTGAGATGGAGCATTGTGCTTCTTGATGAGGGCTGGACGGTTTTGGAAGGGGAGATAATGATTCCATTTTGGTTTTAGCAAAAGTTTGAAGAAAAGTGAGTGTTGGGTTGGTTTCTAGAGTTAGCATATGACTTTGATGTTCTTTTATTTCTTTGGGAGTTGAAACTTGGTTTCCTTAGTTCATTCACGGTCGTGATAGGTGAAGAGAAGGTTTTGGATGTTTGTGTTGGTGGAGAAAACCGTGTAGAGGTTTGGAAATGGGAGAGAGAATGGTGCATTTAATTTTTACCCGATTTGGACAAGCACAATAAAAGCACATTTTCATAGAAGGAATCTTTCCATTTTGGTGTGGACCCCCTTTGCTAGCATTTTGCCGAGAATGGATTGAGGAAGAGAATGAATTGTGATTGTTTTTATCCCCTTTGACTTTGCTTATGTGGCACCTTGGGAGAAGCATTTAAAGCATCTTCATTTGACATTTTGGTTTTGGAATCACGTTTGCAACAAGGAGGAAGAGTTGGCTCGGCAATTTGGTGTGTGGTGTGTGAATTTTCGAGCCTTGCTTTTGCCATGGAGAGAAAGGGCTTGGTTTTCACAATAAAGTAGAAGGCACATGTTTTCTTGGAGAATGAAGGACATGGGACAAAAGGAGGCAACATATGAATTGTTTATTGAAGGAAGAAAGTCAATTTGGTAGTTGGTGTGTTGGACTCACGGCCAAGAGGTTTAATTTAGGCCATTTGCAATTTTAATTTCATTTGTTGAATGTATTTGGTCACATGGAATGTGTAGGAAAAAGCATGTTTGATTAGTCCTTTGTTTTGAATTAATTTGCATAGTAGGATTAGTTCTTTTTAGTTTCTCTGATTTAGTTTTGCATTTAATTTAATTTAACTTTGTTGGATAGTTGTTTGTCACATTGTTGGGGTCTAGTATTTTATTTTATTTTAATGTTGTCTAATATGTTTGGTCTTGTTACTTTAATTGTCATGATAGCTTAATTCAACTTTGTTGGTCATTAGTGATATTACATTGCTTCTTTGAGATTTTTGGACTGTATTTGTAATTGCCACTTGACTTGGTTAATATCAAATCTGTATTTGCACTTGCAATTGGGTATAACTTAGTTGCCCAGTTGGTGTTGAGTCTTCTCTTAGTTGATGAAACTCCATGGTGTAAATTAGCTTTGATGTTAACATTGCGTTCTCTTAGTTTGCTTTTATGAAAACATAATTAGCCTGCGCTTTGTTGATTAATTGTGTTGGATTAAAGGTTTGAGTTGGTTTTATTTTGTTGATCTGTGATAGGAAGCATTGTAGTTAAGTTAATGACCAATCGTTTTCAGTCTGTCTTTGAAACCATTTTTAGATCTGTGTTTGCATTTCTGTTTGCGTCAGTGTTTGAATTTTATTCCTCCGTATTATATCAAATCTGTATTTGCACTTGCAATTGGGTATAACTTAGTTGCCCAGTTGGTGTTGAGTCTTCTCTTAGTTGATGAAAATGCATGGTGTAAATAAGATTTGATGTTAACATTGCGTTCTCTTAGTTCGCTTTTATGAAAACATAATTAGCCTGCACTTTGTTGATTAATTATGTTGGATTAGAGGTTTGAGTTGGTTTTATTTTGTTGATCTGTGATAGGAAGCATTGTAGTTAAGTTAATGATCAACCGTTTTCAGTCTGTCTTTGAAACCATTTTTAGATCTCTGTTTGCATTTCTATTTGCTTCAGTGTTTTGACTTTATTAATCCGTATTCACCACAATGTTTTCACAAACCCCCCCACTTCGTGTCTGACTTAATTCTTGAACCGCAAAATTGGTCCTTGAGAGACGACCTAGGAGTCATTTCCTAGCTATACTGCATTTGTAAATTGCACATTAAATTTGTGTCGGTCGCGACAGCCCATCAAATTTTGGTGTCGTTGCCCGGGACCAACGGTTCAGTTTTAAGTCTTGTGTTGTGTTTGTTTTAGTGTGAGTTGTTGTCTTGTGTTGTTTTCTGTGGTTTGAAATTTTTGTGCTATTGTTTCATGATTACAGGGTGTTGTGATTTAGTGCATGACTAGAGGAAATCATGGATTCATACCACCCTTTGATCCTGAGATTGATAGGACGTTTCATAGGTTAGTTAGGCATTCTAGGAATTTGTCTTTAGAGTCTGTTTTTGAATCTGTTCCATTAGATACTGTTTATCCTACTGTTGAATCTGAATCCACTGCTGAGTACTTTGTGCATACTACATCTACTACATCTATTGCATCTGTACCTGATTCTAATTCTGATTTTCACACTGAGAACAATATGGCACAACCTCCACCTCGTGAAAGGACGTTTAGGGAGATGGCTGCACCTGATTTCGATATTGAAAGCTTGTGCATCCAATATCCTGATGAGGACGTTCCATATGTTCTCAAGACTGGACTGATCCATTTGATGCCCAAGTTTCATGGTCTTACAGGTGAGAGTCCGCATAAGCATATGAAGGAATTCCACATTGTCTGTTCCACTATGAAACCGCATGATGTTCTTGAAGATCACATCTTCTTAAAGGCATTCCCTCATTCATTGGAAAATGCTGCTAAGGATTGGTTTTACTGTTTGGCGCCTAGATCCGTCACTAGCTGAGATGATCTGAAGAGGTTGTTTTTGGAGAAATTTTTCCCAGCAACCCGGACCACAACTATTAGAAAAGACATATCTGGGGTTAGAAAACTTGGTTGAGAGAGCTTATATGAGTATTGTGAGAATTCAAGAAACTTTGTGCAAGCTGTCCTCACCCTCAGATACCTGACCAACTCCTTCTTCAGTATTTCTATGAAGGCCTCAACAGCATGGATAGGGGTATGATTGATGCTGCTAGTGGTGGAGCACTTGGAGACACCACGCCTGCTGAGGCCAGGCAATTGATTGAGAAGATGGCTGCCAACTCCCAGCAGTTTAGAGCCAGGAGTGATGCCATTGTGGTGAGGGGCGTACATGATGTTGATGGCCTGTCTTTAGTAGCTGTTGAAAGCAAATTGGAAGGCAAGCTTGACTCTCTTGTGAGGTTGGTGACACAGTTGACAACCAACCAGAAACCTACAGCTCCATCTGCATCTGTTGCACGACTATGTGCTATTTGTCCTTCCAATGACCACTATACAGATGTTTGTCCTTCTTTGTTGCACCCTGCTTCCCCTGATGCGCCTCAAGCTTATGCTACTAACATCTACAATAACAGGCAGCCACAATAGCATAATCATGACTTGTCCAGCAACAGGTACAACCCAGGGTGGAGGAATCACCCCAATCTTAGATGGAACAATGCGCCACAGCATCAACAACAGGCGCCACCTTTCCAGAATGCTGGAGGTCATAACAGATATGTGCCTCCACCTATGCAACAAAATCAGAGGCAACAACAACAGCAGCAAGAGGCACCTGCCCAACCAGCTGCCCAACCTTCTACTTCTTCTGAGCCTTGATTGGAAGAGTTAGTGAGACAGATGACTATGCAAAACCTGCAGTTTCGGCAGGAGACTAGAGCTTTCATACAGAGTCTCACTAACCAAATGGGTCAGTTGGCTACTTAGCTTAACCAGGCACAGTCTCAGAATTCTGATAAGTTACCATCCCAGACTGTGCAAAATCCGAAGAATGTGAGTGCCATTACCCTCAGATCAGGGAGGCAGACTGTTGTGTCTTCAGAGCCCACTCCTACACTTACACCCACACCTGCTACTTGTCACAGAAAAGAGGACCAGGATGGTCCAAGCAGGACATTTGAGGTGGGTGGATCTTCTTCCTCTTCCGGTGGTTCTTCTTCTCCTCTAGGTGGACCTTCTTCTTCTTCCACCACCACCACCAGTGTACCTCCTCCTTTGTATGATCGGCCTATCCCTCTTCCTTTCCCATCAAGGGCACTTTCTAGCAAAAGGATGGAAGAGGTGGATAGGGAAATATTGGAGACCTTCAAGAAAGTAGAGGTGAACATACCTCTACTTGATGCCATCAAGCAGATACCGAAGTGTGCCAAATTCTTGAAGGAGTTGTGCACACACAAGAGGAAGATGAAGGGCAATGAAAGGATCAACATGGGTAGGAATGTATCTGCTCTTATTGGTAAGTCGGTCCCGCACATCCCAGAAAAGTGCAAGGACCCAGGTATATTTTGCATTCCTTGTGTGATTGGAAATAGTAAATTTGAGAATGCCATGTTTGATTTAGGTGCTTCTGTTAATGTCATGCCTTTGTCTATATATTCATCTTTGTGTCTTGGTCCTTGGCAAACCACGGGTGTGGTCATTCAGTTGGCCAATAGGAGTGTTACCCACCCAACGGGTTACATAGAGGCTGTCTTGGTTAGGGTTGGTGAACTGATTTTCCCTACAGATTTTTATGTTTTGGAGATGGAGGAGGGATTCTCTCATTGATCCGCTCCCATTTTCCTAGGCAGGCCATTCTTGAAAACTGCCCGAACCAAGATTGATGTGTATGCAGGAACTTTGTCTATGGAATTTGTTGATATTATTGTTCATTTTAATATCCTTGATGCAATGAAATTTCCAGCTGAGGACCATTCTGTGTTTAGGATTGATGCATTGGATGACATTATTGATGAATTTGTTGTTCATGATTTTCACTCTTTGCATGAGAAGAAGCATTCTTTTCTATCTTCTTTACATTCATGCATTGAATCTGGAATTGAGACAGAAATTGAGAATGATGTTGAATTTGATGTTGATTTTGATGCGAATTGTGATGTCCAGGATATTGATTGTATGTGTGATATTGAATATGTTGTTGACATATCTGGGATGGATATTGATTTGGATTGTGATGAGATGGGTGTTTTGCCTTTACCTGTACATTCTTTAGAGTCAGAATGCATTAACCACGTTACAGGAAGTACACTTGAATCTGACTTGCAGGCACCCACTCTTGAGCTGAAACAGCTCCCAGATAACCTCAAGTATGTGTACTTGGAGGATGATGAGAAGAAACCGGTGATCATTTCTACCTCCCTTGATTCTATTCAAGAGGAGAAGTTGCTTGGTGTGCCGAGGAAGCACAAGAAGGCCATTGGTTGGAGTTTGGCTGACATACCTGGTATTAGCCCATCCATATGCATGCATAAAATTCTTTTGGAAGATGGGGCAAAGCCAGTGAGACAACCACAGAGAAGGCAAAACCCCGTGATCATGGACGTCATTAAGAAGGAGGTGACCAAGCTTTTGCAAGCTGGGATCATCTACCCTATTTCAGACAGTCAGTGGGTGAGCCCCATCCATGTTGTCCCCAAGAAGACCGGCCTCACTGTGGTGAAGAATGAGAGGGATGAGCTTATCCCCACAAGAGTGTAGAACAGCTGGAGAGTCTGCATTGACTATAGAAGGCTCAACCAAGCAACCAGGAAAGATCATTTCCCCCTGCCATTCATTGATCAGATGCTGGAGCGCCTGGCAGGTAAATCTCACTATTGTTTTCTTGATGCTTTTCTGGTTATTTCCAAATCAATATTGCTCCTAAGGACCAAGAGAAAACCACATTCACCTGCCCCTTTGGCACTTTTGCCTATAGGAGGATGCCCTTTGGCCTATGCAACGCCCCTGGTACCTTTCAGCGGTGCATGCTTAGTGATACAACCCGTTCCGAGACAGATCGGCGACGAGCTGAAGAAACTGGATCGGATCGAAGGACGAACCGGACAATAGATGCAGCGGAAGACAAAACCCTAGGTTTGGATGATTTGACCGAAGGAAAGGCTAGGGTTTGGAGTAAGAAAGATTCTAATTGGAAGGAAATGTTGGACAAGGAGTATTAATCGGTGGAATGTGGCTTTAATCGGTGAAGATGATGGAAACCGGAGAACAATCGGTGGTTCGAACGGAAATGATGAGGATAAGGTAGATCTAGGCAAGAGAAACAAATTTACCGGTGGAAAGATCGTGATTCATTGGCTGGAGATGGTACTCTGTGTTGAAGTTGGAAGAAACCCTAGCGGAGAGGCTTCTTCGAATGAGAAGATGATGAATGACTTGCAAAATGAAGTGTGACGCTAAGATGAGAACGCGTTGATGTGGCAGCGATAAGTAAGCCACGCGGCTGAAATGGATTGGCGTACGGTGGTGATTAGGTGGAGGAGAGAGAAGCACGGTGGATAATTGGAAATTGGAAAATAATGAAGTGTGCTTTGGAAGGAGGCTAGAGGTCTTTGGACTCTCTAGCCAATGACTTTCAAGAGAGAATAATTTTCTGAATTAGAAAAGTTTATTCTCATTAAGCTCGAAAGTAAGTACAATAAGGTAGGCATGGCTATTTATAGTACTAGAGGTCCTACATGCCTAACACCATAAAACATACATCAAAGAAATACTAAACTAAAGAAATTGGACTTGGGCCCAAGTCATCATCCCCTCCCCCTTGGAAAGGATTTGTCCTCAAATCTTGATGGTTCTCCTGAAGACTTATTTTTAGTTGACTCTTTACAAACTCCTCCTGGGTCAAAGATAAATCTGCAATAAACATTAAACATAACACTAATTAGTTTTCCATGACCCAAAGTATATAAAAGAAAATTTTGAGAAGATGGTTTCTTAATTTTAAAATTTTCAATATGATGATTATGAAGAAACCATGCTTCATTTGAAAATTTATTTTTGTCTTGAGTTAAAATTAATGGTAACTCTAACTCAAGTTTTTGATTGCCATATTTTAAAAATGGAAACTTTTGAAAAGATATAATGGCCATGTTTTGGAAAGAAAAGGTAGAATTAGAACATTCAATAATAATTGGGAAGTGAAAAGATAGAAAACCTCCCTTTAAAAGTTTGGATTCTATGGTAAAAATAGGAGATGTTGCCATCAATCTCTTCTCTTCCATTTTCTTCCTTTCTTCCTCTTCTCTCTTTTCTTCCTCTTCCTTTCTTTCTTGTTCTCTCTTCCTCTCTCTTTCTCTTCTTTCTTTCTCTTCTTTTCTCTCTTGTTCACTCTTCATCTCTTTCTCTCTTCTGTCTTCCTCTTCTCTTCTCACTTGTTCTTCCTCTTCTTTTCTCTCTTGTTCTCGCTTCCTCTCTCTTTCGCTTCTTCTTTCTTCTTGTTGTTTTCTCTCTTTTCTTCTCTCTTGTCTTTCCATTCTTTCTTGTTGTTCCCTACGTTTTCTCTCTAGGTCTCTTTTACTTCCCTCATTCAAGAACTTCATAAGTTTATCTCTAAATTCTAGTTCTCTACGTAAGAAACCTTGATCTTTTAAACTCTCAAGAAATGATTTTCCCTCTTGAATACTATCTCTCATAAGTTCCAAGTTTCTTATAATCAAAGGAGGCACAAACTTTTCTCTCATGCACGCTCTCAATTCATACCAATTTTCAATGGTATATTTCCTTCCTTTATGAACCCAATATTGCCTCTTATCCCACCACTCATATGCATGCTTTTCTAATCTAGAAAGATATAGACTAAGAACACGGGATTCACATTCTCTAGAAAGAACAATTGTGCTATAAGACTCAAGTTCACTTTGTCTAAGAAGGACAGGATGCATTTGATTAATTTCTTTTTCCCAAACTAAGTATGTTAAGACATTTGTATCCTTACCAAAGAAGGGAATTTTTCTAGCTTTAGTACACAAATCATCCTTAATGTATGAACTTTGATACTCATTATGGACTCTAGATGAACTATATGAACTAGAAGAACTATATGGACTATATGAATAACAAGACATCTCTTTTTTTTTTTTAAAAAAAAAAATCAAAGACTCAACTCAAACAATTAACGGACTCTAAGACCCCTAAAACGTGATACAAACACAGCGGACTCTAATGTGACAAAAAGTCACACCTAAACCTGAAACACAAAATTAAAGACAATAAAAAAAAAGAAACAGTTAACGTTGCCAAGAGTTGGAAAGAGCACTGAGAACTCTTCCAATCTACTTGGACTTTATAAAACAACCCTTTACAAACCAAAGCTAAAGCTACCAGTGGGCTAAACACAGGCCCATCAGATTACACACAAAAATAAAAACAAATTTACAAAGCTAAAACTACGCTACTGATCTGCTACGGTCCTGGTCCTAGTCCACTTCATTCAGCTTTCTTGCTTCACCTTGCACTAAGTCTTCAAGTGTTCATGTTGCTTTCAACTCTCAGATCTAAATCATGAAACTCTGTGGGTCTAACCTGCAAAGACAAATGCACACAACTTGTCACTTACACCATTTAATCAAGTTGCACAACAGATATATAAATGGCAGTAAGGACTTCCCTTGCTCTCGGTGTAGTTGATGCAGCTCACAACTCCTTATTGCTCTCTACTGCTACAACCCACGACCACTATAGCCCCTTGTTCAATGCAGCAGAATATCACGTGTCCCAAATCTTGCTATCCATTTACAATCTACTGCATAGAAAATTCAGAGTTGAATTCAGCTGAACTTCCAAGGCTTAAATTTGGCAATTTAACTAGAAACAACTCAAACAAGATAGAAGTAATGAATTAAACAACTCCCTTTCAGCTTATATGGCTGCTTCTAATTGTTCAACTCCAATCAGTTTAAGTCTTATTATTCTCTCTGGCTTTCACGTGTTCACTTGATGATCCTGGCAACTCCAATTATATCAGCAGTTCCATTCTTCACTTGTAAACATCCTACACTGCATTCTTGTAAACTGATGCACTAGCTATATAACACCAATTAAATCAGACCTGCACAGCTAATCCAAAAACAGCAGATACACCAGATGATAGCATTGACAGATTGAAATTAATAGGTAGCCTCAAACAGACTTAGATTTAAGTGCAGAAAACTGATACCATGCAGGGTAAATGAAGAACGAATGGATTCACAAGCTTAAGTACTACAAGCGAATCAACTTATGCACAATTATGTCACACACAACAGATATAGATATATCTAAGGAAAAATGAAACAGCTAGGTGACATTCATTAATAAGCAAGCATTCAACAAGTGAAACACAACTGGTGTATTATACAGGACAAAGTCTAATCAGATCAATGGACAAAAATTTGATATGATGCAGTTCAGAATAGTTCAGTTAAACTTAGACAAGGAATCTAAACAGAATGGTAATTTGCACAAATAAATCTCAGCTGTTTAAACTCCCAATCATCTCCTCAAAGTTCTGTAATGCACTCTCATAGTCCAATTTAATCAATCATCATCAGATTCAAAATCCAACCTCTTGCAACTATTTAATAGAATTCCCAAACAAGTCAGTGCAGAATATTATGCAATAGTCAAACTAAATTGGAGTGATTGCAGTAGCAGTTTGCTTTGCCAAACAGATTACTTGATGATGTACAAGTAAACAGTTAGCACACAATTCAAGTTAAAACTTATAGCAGCATTTAAAATCAAAACACACTTTTAACAAGAATATTTGGCTCTTAGATGTAGCCTTGCAAAACTCACAAAGACAAGTTTAACTCTGGAAGCTTAAAGCACTCAAAAGAGAAAGGTTTGGAAGGAGAAATTCTCCCTTGTCAGTTCAAGGCTGGATAGTCTTTCAGACCACCACCACCTAGGATGCTACCAAGCACACAATCCTTTCTTTCCAAATTCCAAAACCAAGAATAAAAGTGCTTCTCAAACAGGCAAAGGTTTAAAGCAAAGGAATGACAGAACAAGACAGATCAAGCAATGAGAATGGACAACACAGATCAGACTCTACTCAGAGCTCTAAACCAGATTTCAAAAGCAAAGAAAAGCTTCAATTATAATCAGCAGATCAGAATGCACATGTGATGGACAAAACCAGAGTTATCAATCGAGACAAGCAAGAAACAAAAGCTTTCAAGAACGTTAGCACTCAAACAGATCCTAGGAATAGCTCTAAAATAGATTAAGAAAGCAAATAAAAGAAAATGTAGCAAAGAATTGCAGAACTGGTTGTTGAAAACATGTTTCAGATGCAAAATTGATCGTCCAATAGCTCTTTTGTTCATTCAAGGCCAGTTTACACCAATTCATAGGCTTTTACTCAAAATTCTCGTGTTCAGTTCCTCATTTTTCTTTTCAGAATTTGCCTCTTTTGACTGATTAACTCAACTCTTATACCTTTATTTCGTTTTGGATCAAAACAGTGAATAACAAGCACTGAAACAACTTAGTTGTGCAGTTTAGAAAATGTAAAACGGTTTGCAATGACTCTAGGATTGAAAACACAGAATTCCAGCAATGATCTACTACTGAAATGCAGTTCGGCCTACTGCTTACAAGTAGTTGCTGCTGTGACTTTCACACTATAAGCTAATGCTGAGCATATCACGGCTTTTCTATTACTAGTCATTTCAGCATTCCAACTCAAACTTTAAGTGCAACTAGCTCAAAGTTCAGTTTCAACAGCTTGATCAAAACCAGAATTTCTTAACAGCATTAATCAAAACAGATCTGCTGCTCATTTAATGCATCTGAGCTCTCAATATTGAATGTCATGGCTCATACAGTATGCATCTTAAACATAGAGTCAGATCACCACAAACACGACTCAAATAAGAAGTACAACTTGAAGTTATGAACAAGAAAAAAATCAACTAACATGACTATGACAAAACATAATCAGATGAGAGAAAAAAAATAAAATAAAAGGACTCAATCAAACAAAAATTTTGGACCGATTAAGATGAGCAAAAGACTCAATATACTGACTCAAACATAGAACAATCACAGATTAAGAAAGATTTGGAAACCTAGACACATGAAAACAATAGAATGATATACAAAAAAACTCAACAAATCAAGACAATAAAAAAAATGTAATGAACAACGCGTAGGCAAAGGAAACTCAACAAAGACGCAAATCAAACTTAACGCAGATTCGAAAGAACACAAAATAGAAACGCGAAACAGTGAAGACAAAATCAAACCGACACAACACCGAAACAGATTGAATCAACATGAAACCGAGATAACAACAATATGAATCAACACAAACATAGAAGGAATCCAGACAGAATCGGAACTCATAGAAGCAATATACTTAGCTTTGAAGCGTGCTTAACCCGAGGAAGAGAACCACAGCTCTGATAACCACTTGATACAACCCGTTCTGAGACAGATCGGTGACGAGCTGAAGAAACTGGATCGGATCGAAGGACGAACCGGACAATAGATGCAGCGGAAGACAAAACCCTAGATTTGGATGATTTGACCGAAGGAAAGGCTAGGGTTTGGAGTAAGAAAGGTTCTAATCAGAAGGAAATGTTGGACAAGGAGTATTAATCGGTGGAATGTGGCTTTAATCGGTGAAGATGATGGAAACCGGAGAACAATCAGTGGTTTGAACGGAAATGATGAGGATAAGGTAGATCTAGGCAAGAGAAACAGATTTACCGGTGGAAAGATCGTGATTCATTGGCTGGAGATGGTACTCTGTGTTGAAGTTGGAAGAAACCCTAGCGGAGAGGCTTCTTCGAATGAGAAGATGATGAATGACTTGCAAAATGAAGTATGACGCTAAGATGGGAACGCGTTGATGTGGCAGCAATAAGTAAGCCACGCGGCTGAAATGGAGTGGCGTACGGTGGTGATTAGGTGGAGGAGAGAGAAGCACGGTGGATAATTGGAAATTGGAAAATAATGAAGTGTGCTTTGGAAGGAGGCTAGAGGTCTTTGGACTCTCTAGCCAATGACTTTCAAGAGAGAATAATTTTCTGAATTAGAAAAGTTTATTCTCATTAAGCTCAAAAGTAAGTACAATAAGGTAGGCATGACTATTTATAGTACTAGAGGTCCTACATGCCTAACACCATACAACATACATCAAAGAAATACTAAACTAAAGAAATTGGGCTTGGGCCCAAGTCATCACTTAGCATTTTTAGCGACTTTCTTGAGAGTTGCATAGAGGTGTTTATGGATGATTTCACTATGTATGGATCCTCTTTTGATGCATGTTTAGATAGTTTGGAGAAAGTTTTGAAAAGATGCATAGAAGCAAATCTTGTCCTCAATTTTGAGAAATGTCACTTCATGGTTGAACAAGGTTTTGTTCTAGGGCATATCATTTCTGAAAAGGGACTAGAGGTAGACTCTGCTAAGATATCTGTGATTCCGCAGTTGCCTTACCCCTCTTGTGTGCGAGAGGTTCGATCTTTTCTTGGACATGCAGGTTTCTACAGGCGCTTCATCAAGGATTTCAGCAAGAAGGTGCTTCCCTTGTCAAGACTGTTACAGAAGGATGTTGACTTTGAGTTTGGTGACAGATGCAAGCAGGCATTTGATTGCCTGAAGGAAGCTTTGACCACCATCCCAATCATTCAGGCACTAGATTGGACGACCCCTTTTGAGCTTATGTGTGATGCGTCTAACTATGCATTAGGGGTCGTTTTGACACAAAAGGATGATAGATTGCCTAGGGTGATATATTATGCTTCTAGGACTTTAGATGGTACCCAAGCAAACTATACCACAACTGAAAAAGAGTTGTTGGCAATTGTTTTTGCGCTTGATAAGTTTAGATCATATTTGCTTGGATCACCTGTTATTGTGTACACTGATCATGCAGCTCTTAAGTTTCTATTGAAAAAGGCTGAGTCAAAGCCAAGATTGATCAGGTGGATGCTACTACTCCAAGATTTTGACTTGTAAATCAAAGATCGGAGTGGAGCACATAATTTGGTTGCAGACCACCTCAGCAGGATTGAGAGAGCTGAGAAAGGAACTGATGTTTTGCCTATCCAGGATGACTTTCCTGATGAGAGTTTGTTGATGATTTCATATTCTCACCCTACTCCTTGGTTTGCACACATTGTAAATTATTTGGTTGCTTTTGTTTTTCCTCCCTTAGCATCTCGTGCTCAAGTTGCTAAAATTAAGAGTGATGCTAAGTATTATGTTTGGGATGACCCATATCTGTGGAAGTTGTGCAGTGACCAGGTTAATAGGAGATGCATTTCGGACCATGAGATTGACTCGGTCTTGCAGTTTTGCCATTCCTCCTCACCTGGTAGTCATTTGGGGATTCAGAGAACAACTTGTAGGGTGCTAGACTGCGGTTTCTATTGGCCTTCCATCTTCAAAGATGCGGAGAGGATTTGCAGCACCTGTGAGCCTTGTCAGAGAGTAGGAGGATCAATTTCACAGAGACAAGAAATGCCTCAACAGCCTATGCTGTTCTGTGAGGTGTTTGATGTCTGGGATATAGACTTTATGGGTCCTTTTCCTATTTCTTTTGGTTTCTCTTATATTCTCCTTGCTATGAATTATGTTTCAAAATGGGTGGAAGCTAGAGGCACCAGGACTAATGATGCTCGGGTTGTTGTAGATTTTGTTAGATCTCACTTGTTTTGCAGGTTTGGAGTGCCTAGAGCAATTGTTAGTGATCAGAGAACCCATTTTTGCAACAGATCCATGCAAGTTTTGCTCAAGAAATATAGGGTGACGCACAGAGTTTCTACACCATACCACCCCCAAACAAATGGGCAAGATGAGATCTCTAACAGGAAGATAAAGAGGATTTTGGAGAAGATTGTGCAGCCCAACAAGAAAGATTGGAGTAATAGGTCGGACGATGCTCTTTGGGCCCACAAGACTGCCTACAAAGCACCCATAGGGATGTCTCCTTATCGGGTTGTCTTTGGAAAGGCATGTCATCTACCAGTTGAGATTGAGCATCAGATATACTGGGCTATGAGACTCGCAACTTCTCCATTGACCAAGATGGAGAGGAAAGGAAGTTGCAACTAAATGAATTGGATGAGATCCGATTGGAGACCTATGAGAACTCGAAGTTCTACAAGGAGAAGACAAAGAGGTTCCATGATAGTTCTATTGTTAGAAAGGACTTCAAGGTTGGCCAACAGGTTTTATTGTATAACTCTAGGCTCGGCCTCATGAGTGGTAAGTTGAGATCAAAGTGGATTGGACCTTTTGTTGTGACTAATGTTTATCCTTATGGTGCAGTTGAGATTCAAAGTCTTTCCACAACTAAAAGCTTCAAGGTGAACGGGCATAGACTAAAGCCTTTCCTCAACAATCCTTCTTTGTTGGATGCAGTGGTGGAGGAGGCGTCTTTGGTCAACCCCACCTATCCTTCCCTCTGACTTAGGGAGTTTCTTTTCGTCCTTCCCTCCTCACTTTTATTGCACTTTGTCTATATCTTCTGAATGTTCTGATTGTTGATCTGATGATTGTGACACACTAAGGACATTGTGTAGTTTTAGTGTGGTCTATTAGGGGACATTTTTCTTTGTTTAGGTTTTGTTTTCTAGTTAGTTTTGTTGTGTCTTGTGTGCAGTTTTACCTGTTTCTTGTGATCTCTGGACTTGGTTTAGGTTGTAGATTTATCTTTCACTTCATTGATACTCTGATTTGTTAGATTCCTTGCTTTTCTTTGCTCGGAAAGATGATTATGATGTTTGAGAGGTTGAATGGATTGTGACAGAATTACCTTGTCCGAGATTTGAGCCACTTGATATTCTTTCTTGTGTGTGATATGTATCTTGATTGCTTGCACATATGCCTTGGCTTGACTCTCTTTGATGTTTCTTGATTGATATGTATGTTTGGAAGTGATAAAGGCAGTTTTCTTGTTGAGCCTCTCTAGCCAAATGAGCCTACATTACCGGGATCCTTTGATAGCCCTTTGAGCCTTTACTTTCCCTATTTCTTTGTTTTGAAGCTCATACACTAGCCCTAACCTTAGGGAATTTTGGAGCTTTGGAATTGTTTTGCGAATAAGTGTGGTCTCATGGGAGACTCAGATGATTTGGTTAGTTGGCTCCTCTTCTTGTGTTCTTTTTTGTAATTATGTTGTGAATCTTGTCTCTTACATTTGTGTTTTGAAAAGAGAGAAAAGAAAAGAGACTAGATGGAAAAAAAAGAGAAGAAAATACAGAAAAATGAGAAGAAAATTTGTGTGAATAATGGAGTCAAGAAGAGGATTGAATTAGAGGTTTTAGGTGTGTTTGAATGTGTTTACACTTGTTCCCCATTGCTCCTCTATTCCTTTTGGTTTGTAACTTCTCATCCATATCATATCCTCCCTTGTCCTTGGCCCCATTGCATCCATAAAAGACCTTTTGATTTGAACATGCATGTGTTTGAGTGTTGACATTAGAAGCTTGCCAAGTCTGTTTGTGTTTGCTTTCTTGAGTGCATTAAGTTGACATTGTTTACCCTAGACACTTGAGAGAAACACTGATAGTGTGCATCTGTGAGGTTCTGTGCTTTTTATTCCTCTCTTGAACTGATTGATCATTTTGTCATGCTTTGAACTGCTTGGATGATTTCATGAGTATATGTTTTCCTTGCTTCTTGTTGGATACTGTCCACTTCCTTTCACTATCCAGATTTCTTGAGAACTGTGCAACTCTGTGTCTGTCCTTGCGAGTCTTAGTTTTCTGTATGTTGAGTTTGTCACCTCCCTGATGTCCTCTGAGTTGTTCCCTGATTTGCGTCTTGATTTTGTCCAGGAGTGCAAAAGACTAAGTGTGGTCTATTTTGATGAGTCGATATTTTCTTGACTGTATTTGGTGTATTGCACTTAAATAAATCAGGGAATTGTGTTAAATTGTCCGTTATTTCCCCGTTTTTCCTAATTCTCCTTAATTTGGTCGGAAATTCGTATTTTCACTAATTTGAATTTTCTGAGATAATTAATTGCATTTTTGGTTGCAGGGAAATTTTGGGAAAAAACATTTGGAGCATTAGGATGGTGGCGTGCACATTAAAGACTCAACATTTAGTCAATTTCAATTTTAATTAAGTTGTAACTTAGTTTTCTAGAAACTTTAATTAGGATTTTGTGTATTCAGCTCTTTTTAGTGGCAATTTTGTAGAAGCCCAATGGTGAGACACATGGCATCAAACCCTAGGGTTTCTTTAGAGGTGGACCCCACCCATTTTAAGTGAATTCTCGGCATTTAGAGTTGAAAAGCTGACCACTTCATTAGCACACTACACTTTCATTTTGCTTTGCCTTGTATGAACTCTCCCTTGGGAGCTTTGGTGTGCCCTTTCGTTTTTGAGCTATAGAATCACCAAGATCACATTTTTCTTCTTTTCTTGCTTGCAACCATGATTGTTCTTGCTTAATGGAATGAATATCTATCATTTCTCTTCTTATATTTTCCATTGAATGTTCAAAAGCTTGAGGTTGGAGGTGGTTTCTTGCATTTTTCATGGTGTTTCCTTTGGTGGAATGAAGACCCATTTTCGTTTTGCTTCTCCTTTTGCTGCACTTTGGATGTTTATGTTCAAGTTTTCTTGGTTGGATGATGAAAATGAAGTTCTTGTTGAGTTATGTAGTGAAGAAAGCTTGAGTTGGTGGATGGGTGTTTGATGCTTGAACCATTTTCTTCTTGTGTTTCTGCTTTGATGGATGGAAGTAAATATTTGAGATGGAGCATTGTGTTTCTTGATGAGGGTTGGACGGTTTTGGAAGGGGAGATAGTGATTTCATTTTGTTTTTAGCAAAAGTTTGAAGAAAAGTGAGTGTTGGGTTGGTTTGTAGAAGTTAGCATATGACTTTGATGTTCTTTTGTTTCTTTAGGAGTAGAAACTTGGTTTCCTTAGTTCATTCACGGTCATGATAGGTGAAGAGAAGGTTTTGGATGTTTGTTTTGGTGGAGAAAACCGTGTAGAGATTTGGAAAAGGGAGAGAGAATGGTGCATTTAATATTTACCCGATTTGGACAAGAATAATAGAAGCACATTTTCATAGAAGGAATCTTTCCATTTTGGTGTGGACCCCCTTTGCTAGCATTCTTTCGAGAATGGCTTGAGGAAGAGAATGAATTGTGATTGTTTTTATCCCCTTTGATTTTGCTTATGTGGCACCTTGGGAGAAGCATTCAAAGCATCTTCATTTGACATTTTGGTTTTGGAATCACGTTTGCAACAAGGAGGAAGAGTTGGCTCGGCAATTTGGTGTGTGGTGTGTGAATTTTCAAGCCTTGCTTTTGCCATGGAGAGAGAGGGCTTGGTTTTCACAATAAAGTAGAAGGCACATGTTTTCTTGGAGAATGAAGCACATGGGACAAAAGGAGGCAACATATGAATTGTTTATTGAAGGAAGAAAGTCAATTTGGTAGTTGATGTGTTGGACTCACAGCGAAGAGGTTTAATTTAGGCCATTTGCAATTTTAATTTCATTTGTTGAATGTATTTGGTCACATGGAATGTGTAGGAAAAAACATGTTTGATTAGTCCTTTGTTTTGAATTAATTTGCATAGTAGGATTAGTGTTTTTTTAGTTTCTCTAATTTAGTTTTGCATTTAATTTAATTTAACTTTGTTGGATAGTTGTTTGTCACATTGTTGGGGTCTAGTATTTTATTTTGTTTTAATGTTGTCTAATATGTTTGGTCTTGTTACTTTAATTTTCATGATAGCTTAATTCAACTTTGTTGGTCATTAGCGATATTGCATTGCTTCTTTGAGATTTTTGGACTGTATTTGTAATTGCCACTTGACTTGGTTAATATCAAATTTGTATTTGCACTTGCAATTGGGTATAACTTTGTTGCCCAGTTGGTGTAGAGTCTTCTGTTAGTTGATGAAACTGCAAGGTGTAAATTAAATTTGATGTTAACATTGCGTTCTCTTAGTTCGCTTTAATGAAAACATAATTAGCCTGCGCTTTGTTGATTAATTGTGTTGGATTACAGGTTTGAGTTGGTTTTATTTTGTTGATCTGTGATAGGAAGCATTGTAGTTAAGTTAATGCCCAACCGTTTTCAGTCTGTCTTTGAAACCATTTTTAGATCTGTGTTTGCATTTCTATTTGCCTTAGTGTTTTGACTTTATTAATCCGTATTCACCACAACGTTTTCACAAAACCCCCCACATTGTGTCTGACTTAATTCTTGAACCGCAAAATTTGTCCTTGAGAGACGACCTAGGAGTCATTTCCTAGCTATACTGCATTTCTATATTGCACATTAAATTTGTGTCGGTTGCGACAGCCCATCAAATTTTGGTGTCGTTGCCGGGGAACAACGGTTCAGTTTTAAGTCTTGTGTTGTGTTTGTTTTAGTGTGAGTTGTGTTGTCTTGTGTTGTTTTCTGTGGTTTCAAATTTTTGTGCTATTGTTTCATTATTACAGGGTGTTGTGATTTAGTGCATGACTAGAGGAAATCATGGATTCATACCACCCTTTGATCCTGAGATTGATAGGACGTTTCATAGGTTAGTTAGGCATTCTAGGAATTTGTCTTTAGAGTCTGTTTTTGAATCTGTTCCATTAGATACTGTTTATCCTACTGCTGAATCTGAATCCACTGCTGAGTACTTTGTGCATACTACATCTACTGCATCTGTTGCATTTGTATCTGGTTCTGATTCTGATTTTCACACTGAGAACAAGATGGCACAACCTCCACCTCGTGAAAGGACTTTTAGGGAGATGGCTGCACCTGATTTCGATATTGAAAGCTTGTGCATCCAATATCCTGATGAGGATGTTCCATATGTTCTCAAGACTGGACTGATCCATTTGATGCCCAAGTTTCATGGTCTTGCAGGTGAGAGTCCGCATAAGCATCTGAAGGAATTCCACATTGTCTGTTCCACTATGAAACCGCATGATGTTCTTGAAGATCACATCTTCTTGAACGCATTCCCTCATTCATTGGAAAATGCTTCTAAGGATTGGTTGATTCCGTTGCGGTTACCCATTGGTTCAAAATTAATGCTCAGTGATGCATTGTTCTCAAGGGTACCTTTCATGTCTCTTTAAAACAAATTTTTCATTCCTACAAAGCATGTTTTGAAATCTAGGAACACGTCAAATTATTATAACCAATTATACTCAACGTCATTATGGTGTTTGTCATGATCTTCTCAATGTTGTTGCTCCTTGGCATCAGGACTCTACGACTGATTATATGGGTAAAATTCATGTTCTTTTTCATGAATTTAATGAATTATATCCTCCTGCCTCTACTCCTGCCAAAGAAATAGAGCAACGGTCAAAGTTCGTCATGCTACTAGCATTGCACGGCCTTGCTGATGAGTATTATGTTAACACTTCGGTAAGTGTACCGAATTGTATTAAGTAATAATAAAACGGTAAGTCCGAATATCGTTTCGCAAAGGACTCTTAGGCCTAAACATTCATGTGAATTGATTTCTTAAGACTTGATGAAACAAAAATAGGGTTTTAAATGCAAGACTAAAATTAAACATGCATGTAAAGATTGATCAATTGACAGGTTAATCATATGGATGAATGGTGTTGTTAGGGGCTTATGATTTCATCCTAATCCACTCATGTATTTACACATTCTACTTCATTATCAATTTTAGTGCCACTTTCTAAATTCCCCTAATTCCAATATCTTGGTGATTAGAGTCTAATCCTAATTACTAGTTTACTATGTATAGTCTCCCTAGCAATTGATCATGCATTACATACTTCGGATAGAAGCTTAAGGCAATTGTTCCTCCTATCCCTATGTCTAGGCAATATTACTACCAAGAGAATTCCCTCATGTCTAAAACTAACTATAGTATCCATATAGATAGAATAAAAAATCATGCTATTGATTAATGTCTTAAGCAAAGCATACAAATATAATGGAGGAAAAACTCTAATAATTGATAAAAGAGAGCATATGAATTAAAGTAAGAATTTCAATACATGAGAGCTTCAATAGGATTACATCATTCCCTCAACAACAAAGGGGTTTAGTTCACCATAATCATGGTGAAACTAGATGAAACGAATGAGAGATATGAAGAGATAACCCTAGAATTGATAAATTGGAGCTTCCGCATCCAAAATCTGCCTCCAACGGGTGAGAAAGTGTGTTTTTGCGTCTTCTTCTTCCAAAAGATGACCTCTAAGGGTTGCACTAATCTATTTATAAACTGTGAAAAATTATAGAAAACAAGCCTAAGCCCAAAGTACAATGCTCAGCGCTAGGTTCACCGCTCAACGATAGGTGTGACACTCAAGTGGGACGCTCAACATTCACGACCAGGCATCTGGCAGTGTTGTTACTGAAGAGACCAGCGTTCAGCGTTGGATCTGGTGATCAGCGGTGGGCACGGCCTTATCTTTTCCCCTCAGCGTTGGCGTTTAAGCGTCTGGTAGTGTAAAAATTGAAGAAATCAGCGCTCAACGGTAGATATGGCGCTCAGCGTTGGGTGCGATTCTTCATTTGTGTCTTTTTCCATCTTTTCTTGAGGCCAATTCCTTCTTACTTCATTATCCTTCATCTAATTCTCGTTAAGTCCTGTCAAAACAAGGAAAACCAAGTATAATACCCATAAAACCATCTTTGACTCTCTTATAACCTAACTAAGACAACATGCATGATTTCAAGCTAGTTTCTAAGGGATAAAGGGTGTGCTTTGTATCAAAATTAAGTATGAAAATAACGGTTTTTTGAACCATTATCACAACCCCAAACTTAGAACTTTGCTTGTCCTCAAGTAAACAAAACAAAACTTAGTCTTTCACCTATCATCAAAATGGTTCAACACATTCAAAACCCTTTCTTTCACAACAAGTCATCACTCAATTCTTCTTATCAATAGAATCTGATCAAGATGCACACATGCTCCATATAAACTCATCATAGTGTTCCTAAATTCACATCATCTCATACATATGTTATTCTTATGAATGACCAATCAACTAAGCACAGATGAAATAATGAATTCATGGAATCATTCTTCACGAAACAACGTGTTTCACTCAATCACTCAAGTGTTTCAAAAGGTTCACTCCTTCCCTCCACTATCCACATGTCACATAGAACAAAATTGCCTTTCATTTACCACAATCAATCATCATCACACATACATGCCATCACAAGGACTTTTTCCTAGGCTTATAATGTGGTTGGGCTAACAAGAAAAATTGGTTTTTCTAGATCACATAATCCTAAGCCAGATTTAGTTGGACGAATGATAGGATGGTCAGTCGAGTTGTCAGAATTTGGGTTGCATTATGATCCAAGAGGTTCGGTAAAAGGCTAGTATTTAGCTTATTTTGCTGTAGAACTGCCAACTACAACAGAAGAAAGTACATGGAAACTCTATGTGGATGGATCGACCTGTAAAAACAGCGGAGGAGCAGGGGTTGTTTTAGAAGGGCCAGATGGTATAGCAATAGAACAGTCTGTCATCTTCAAATTCAAGATTAGTAACAACCAAGCTGAATACAAGGCATTAATTGCTGGCATGGAGTTAGCAAGAGATGTTGGGGAAGAATATCTAGAATGCCGAACAGATTCTCAGATAGTAGAGGGGCATATGAATGGCAATTTCCAGGTTAAAGACGATCACTTACTTCAATATTTTCATAAAGCTAAACAGTTGCAACAACATTTTAAGAAGGTCGTAGTAAAGCACGTCCCGAGAGAAGAAAACGTCCGGCCGGATAGGTTTTCCAAGTTGGTTAATGGAAAGGAAAAGGGATCTCTAACTTCGGTCATCCGGCAAGTCCTTCAAGAACCTACCATAGGATGTTTTACCGTCCATACTACTAGCGATCAAAATTGTTGGAAAAACGAGATCATTCAGTTGATTCGAGAGCAGGATGAAGGGAAGAATTTGCAAGTTGAAGAAGCTTAGAAAATATCCAGGTATTGCTTGATCGGGGATGATTTATACTGAAGGGGCTATGTTACCCCCCTCATGAAATGCTTATCGGCAGAAGAAGCAGACTATGTCGTTCGAGAGTTACATTATAGCATTTGTGGAAGACATACAGGAGGTCGGGCGTTAAAGGCTCGTGTCTTAAGGGCAGGATATTTTTGGCCTACATTGGAGCAAGATTGCTTAGCTTTTTCGCAAAAGTGTTTAGCATGTCAAAAGCATGGTAATGTTTTCCACACTTCAGCTACAAAATTACACAACATAGTCGCTCCATGGCCATTTGCTCAGTGGGGTATGGACATCGTTGGTCCATTCCCGACCGACCAATCACAGAAGAAATTCCTTCTGGTAGCAGTAGATTATTTCACCAAATGGGTTGAGGCCGAACCACTTGCATGAATTTCAACTACTCAAGTTAAACGATTTGTGTGGCGGTTGATATGCAGATTTGGTTTACCGAAAACATAATATCAGACAATGGGCGACAATTCATTGATAGGAGGTTACAAGCTTTCTACAAAGAGTTGGGCATCAAGAGCGTTACAAGTTCGGTTGAGCATCCTCAGACGAACGGTCAGGCTGAAGCTGCTAATAAAATTATTGTCAATGAACTAAAGAAACGATTAGGAGAGGCCAAGGGAGCATGGGTTGATGAAATCGATCAAGTATTATGGGGCTATCGCTGTTCCCCGCACGGTTCTACTGGAGAGTCACCATTCAATTTAACTTATGGGACAGACGCCATATTGCCAGTAGAGATGGTGTACCCACTGCTTGAAGACAGATATTAGACATGGACATCAACGCAGAACAACTTCGGAGTAACTTGGATGTGTTAAATGAACGAAGACACATAACAGCCATTCAGAATGAAGCTAAAAAACGTTTGGTAGCTCAAAGATACAATACGAAGGTTCGGCCACGACAGTTTATTGAAGGAGATTTAGTTTGGTGAAAAACAGCAGACGCTAGGAAAAATAAATCAGAAGGAAAATTGGAAGCAAATTGGGAAGGACCGTTCAGAATTCGTGAAGATTTGAGCAATGGCGCATATCGTTTGGAGTACCTGACAGGCGACATCATACCAAATACTTGGAATGCCACACATTTGAAATTTTATTTTAGTTGAATAAACTTTTTGTACGGGTCATATTGATACCGATTGGAGAATAAGGTGACTACTTAAAGTCAACCATTTAACTCTAGTCTATCAATTTTTATGTTCTTCCATTATGAATAAAGTGAAGGTCCTTTTCCTTTATATTTTGAATTAAGACGATCGGGGAATAAGGTGGCTCGTTCAATTATTCTATTAATGTTTAATTAGGGGAATAAGGTGGCTCGTTCGATTATTCTATTCATGTTTAGTTAGGGGAATAAGGAGGCTCGTTAAGTCAATCTATTAACGTTTGATCGAGGAATAAGGTGGGTTGTCAAATTACTCTATTAATGTTTGATCGGGGGATAAGGTGGCTCGATAAGTTACTCTATTACTGTTTGATTGGTGAATAAGGTGGCTCGTCAAGTTACTTTATTAACGTTTAATCAGGGAATAAGGTGTTTCAAGGTGACTAAGTTAGTTTACGAATCTCTGATCGGGGATTAAAGTGACTAGCTGAGTAGTTCCGTTAACGTATTGACTCCTAACAGGGAGAAAAAATAGCCAAGAGAGGCACGTAGTCGAATAACATAAAAAACAAAAAACAAACATAAGTATAAGGTTCATACAACGCTATCATCCAAAACACTTAACATATTGTTTGCAACATATCTTGCACGATCTGCATATAATTGTTCAAAATATATACTGTTTACAACGCATACGGCTATAGCTATTTAATTGTTTGTAGGAGGGTCGCCTGCAAGATAAGTAGGATCGGTAGCAGCACGAACCGGATTTCCTTGAGAAATAGGGTGAACAGTAGAAGCGTCATCATCAGTAGAAGCAATGTGGTTACGAAGATCCACCAGTTGATCGTCAACAAACACCTTCATAATATCAAAATCAGGATGAGTCAGAGGTGTTTTGAAAAAATAATGGCACTGAGCTATGCCTTGATTAAACCCAAGTTCTCGCTCTTGGCAAACTTGGTCCCCTAGCTTGGCATTATCAGTCACCAAATTATCCCATTCGGTGACGAGGCTATCACGTTCTTTCATTACTTCTTTGTGCTTGGCAGTAACCTTTTGGAGGTCTTGCTTCAAAGTATCCACAGAAGTTTGGAGTGTAGCAACCACTTTCTGCGATTCATGTAGTATGTTTTCCGCTTTCAACCGATCTTCCTCCGCGGCTTTGGTTATTGTTTCAATCTGCAAAGATAAGGTAGCATTCTCTTTCGTAGCATCTTCCAGGCTTTTCGCCGTTGCTTCAAGTTCACTTACCAGTAGAGGTTTGGTGGTTTCAGCCGTATAATTCAGACAAATGCTAGCCCGAGCTATCAGCTCGTATGACATATTCAAAGATTCGATTGCCGTCATTCCTTTGAAAGGTTTCCTTTCTTCAGCCGTCAAGTTGAATTGCAACCGATCCGCCACATGCACGTTCGGATCTAGTGGTCCGTTCAACACAGGGGAGTTATTCTTTCCCCTTTTTGGGGGAGAAGGCGTCTTTTCAGACTTCCTTTTTGATTTGGCCTTAGTAGCATCAGTTTTGGTGGATTTAGCTTCAACAACAGCGTCTACGGTATCAGTAAGTTTGAGAGCTCGGTTCACGGTTAAAGTGGCTTTTGTTTGCGGAACAGGAGAAGACGTTCCTTCTGCAACCTTCTTTAATTTCTGCTTTTGAGCCATCAACCGAGCGAAGGATTCATGTTGTTCCATTCCTTCAAACAGTCCTGAAACAAGAAAATAAATTTAGACAAGTTAATAGTGACTCGGATCGAACGGAAAATGTATAGATAAATCTTACCTAGCACTCTATCACGTAGAGTGTCGATCCCGAGGAGGTTAATCAGCATACGGGACGAAGTTTTTCGGGGTAACTGATCGATTAGGCTAATTACTTTAAGTTCGTCCTCTGTCATGTCTGACTCAGGCCACGACTCTACCCTGTTAGGTTCTTGGGTCCAATATAAAAGGAATTTTGACTGACCATCAAGCATAAAATATTTGGGCCAACCGGGATCTCGAATGGCTATTTTACAAAAATTCGATTTGAAGTCCTTATAAGATGAATTGAAAGAAGTAAACAATTGTTTATCCTTAACTGGAATTAGAGATATCCAAGATCTATTTGGGTTCAGGTAGGCGCGGAAGAAATAGAGGAATGAGGCAGGGGTGGGAGTCAAACGTAAACCGGTACATAATACCTGAAAGGCTTGCATAAAAGCCCACCCGTTGGGGTGTAATTGCGTTGGGCATATGTTTAAGCCTCGCAAAACACCCATTTGGAATTCTGAAAAGGGAAGCCTCACACCTAAGTCACGGAATAAAGTTGTGTAAACATAGAAAAAATCTAGATCATATCTCTCCCGACCGTGACAAGCCCGCTCGTTTATTCGACAAACAACTAACGAATAATCATCAACCTCCCTAAGGTCGGCTAAAATATGCACCCGTTCAAGCAAATGCCTTAATGTGGCTCTACGAATGAAATAAGGAAGATAATTTTTAACCTCATGAGGAACCTAGTCATACCCTTCTACTTTGGGAGGAGCTACCAGAGAAGTCCATGTTCGGGAGTCATCAATATTAAATTCTACATAGAAACTACCAGATGAACTACTAGAACTGCTAGAGCTACTAGAGGACAATCTTGAAGAGGATACAGAAGTTGCACAATCAGTATACCCCTGACCCTCGTCACCAGATCCATCAGTTGAAGGGGAAGAAATAGACATTACCTTGGGGTGGTGGATGATCGGTAAAGGCTGCGCGTCGATTGGTAGAAGATTTCCGTAGAACTGACAACGACTGAAATGAAGGTGGTCCCTCACCCCTTTTTCTAGCCGACAAACACGGTTTCATATTTTCATCTGGACCATCCATTCATTGTGAATCTAACAGTGGAGGTATCGCGACGGTTCGTGTCCAATGTGATAATCATATAAACTATTCAGGACCCTCAATAGTTTATTAATCAGAGGGATTAAAAGATGCAACTTTTCAGCTCTCAAACCTATGATTGTCTCGAAACCCCTGCGTTGTTGTAATCGCTTAGGGGTTGGGGGGCTTATGTAGTATACGGGTTAGGTTGATCGGGTAAGCTTAAGGGATGATCGGGTTAAGGGAGGATCGGGTATAGTCTTATACCGAAGGGTAAAGAGGATAGAGAATTAATAGTTGCGAGAAATGGTCAGTGGTGATAGTGGGCCAGTATCTCAGAGGAAAAATCTGAGAGTAGAGGCAGTTTCAACTGAAAAAGCGAAGATCACGGAGGCGGTGTGCCAACTGTAGGAAGGAGTCAAAAATTACTCCTAACCTATCCCTATTTTTACAGACTTCTGATTCTATAAATAGGGATAACTTAACTCAGGTAAAGGGTTCACATTTTTACATACATTCACTTTGATAAACTTTGCTGACTTGAGCGTTGGAGTGCTAACTTGCAGGTCACCCTCGTTCGACTCAGAGGCAGACAGCAGGTTGGCAATATCCGATCTTATAGGTCAGGAAAGGGAAATAGCAACGTTCTCGGATTCCATACAGAAACATCCGCTCGTTTATTCAACAAACAACTAACGAATAATCATCAACCTCCCTAAGGTCGGCTAAAATATGCACCCGTTCAAGCAAATGCCTTAATGTGGCTCTACGAATGAAATAAGGAAAATAATTTTTAACCTCATGAGGAACCCAGTCATACCCTTCTACTTTGGGAGGAGCTACCAGAGAAGACCATGTTCGGGAGTCATCAATATTAAATTCTACATAGAAACTACCAGATGAACTACTAGAACTGCTAGAGCTACTGGAGGACGATCTTGAAGAGGATACAGAAGCTGCACGATCAGTATACCCCTGACCCTCGTCACCAGATCCATCAGTTGAAGGGGAAGAAATAGACATTACCTTGGGGTGGTGGATGATCGGTAAGGGCTGCGCGTCGATCGGTAGAAGATTTCCGTAGAACTGACAACGACTGAAATGAAGGTGGTCCCTCACGCCTTTTTATAGCCGACAAACACGGTTTCATATTTTCATCTGGACCATCCATTCTTTGTGAATCTAACGGTAGAGGTATCGCGACGGTTCGTGTCCAATGTGATAATCATATAAACTATTCAGGACCCTACATAGTTTATTAATCAGAGGGATGAAAAGACGCAACTTTTCAGCTCTCAAACCTATTATTGTCTCGAAACCCCTGTCCTGTTGTAATCACTTGGGGCTTGGGGGGCTTATGTAGTATAAGGGTTAGGTTGATTGGGTAAGCTTAAGGGATGATCGGGTGAAGGGAGGATCGGGTATAGTCTTATACCGAAGGGTAAAGAGGATAGAGAATTAATAGTTGCGAGAAATGGTCAGTGGTGATAGTGGGCGAGTATCTCGGAGGAAAAATTTGAGAGTGGAGGCAGTTTCAACTGAAAAAGCGAAGATCACGGAGGCGGTGTGCCAACTGTAGGAAGGAGTCAAAACTTACTCCTAATCTATCCCTATTTTTACGGACTTCTGATTTTATAAATAGGGATGACTTAACTCAGGTAAAGGGTTCACATTTTTACATACATTCACTTTGATAAACTTTGCTGACTTGAGCGTTGGAGTGATAACTTGCAGGTCACCCCCGTTCGACTCAGAGGCAGACAACAGGTTGGCAATATCCGATCTTATAGGTCAGGAAAGGGAAATAGCAACGTTCTTGGATTCCATACAGAAACATAGATCATTATGAATTAAGTTAAAACTAAGTCAATTTAATCTAATTTTCCTTTTATGAGTAAAAAATGTTGTAACCTAGCTCAATATGTTACACTTTGGTGAGTTAAGTGAATTAACTTATCTGAAAAGAATTTGTTCTCATAATTTATATAATGTATTTATTATAGCACAATAAAAATAGATTAACTCAATTCATTTATTTATAGTAGTACAATTAGAGTGTTCATCAATTTCACACATTTATAACAAAGATAATAATACAAAATAAGATACCAATGTAAATAATTGGCTAAATAAATAATTAAACATCTAACGTATTCAAATATTATCGAATAACATTCTAATATTTAAAAATATTAACCTACATAATTAGAAGTGTTTCGGTATAAATTTTGGGACCGAAAGGTCTGACCTGGGTGACGTCGTTTTCTGCCTTTATGTCTGCTTCTTCTAGTTCTGGATTGTGCGCTTCGCGTTTGCCTCAACCGTCCGGTAGTCTTCGAGCTCTGACCGAGAGGGGGAGGTACCTGAAAAGGCGCTCCGACGCTCAAGTTAGGCGTGTATGTGGAATTCCCAGCAATAGGGAATTTGATCCTCTGTGGGAGAGGAATGATAAAGTATGATAGCAAAGAGTGTGCTAAATGAATTATGAGTGAAGTGTATTTGGAACGTACCTTGTTTGAAGTCCTCCAGCCTTTATTTATAGGCTTTGGATTGATATAATATTAACAGAATATAAACAGAATAAAATATAATCTTACTTGACATATCTCTGTTGTAATATCTTTGATTGGAATATATCTGGTTGATATATTTCTGTTTGGAATATATCTTGTTGATATATTTCTCTGGATATCATTCACGCTGGTGTTGGGCCTTGAGCCCAATAAGAATGCGGCGCCTGTGATGGGCTGTCAGCCCATTAAGGCCGTTCGGTTCTATCGGCCGTTGGAAGCATATTACCGTACATCATCCCCCCCAAGTCCGAGGGAGAGGAAGGGGTTTGCCCTTGCTTGACCGAAGGGCTTAGTTTAGCCTTGAATGAAATGTTGTTTGTTGCTCCAAAAACTTGGTCGAATTTCTGCTTGGATGCCTTAATACTTTGTAATGTTGCTGGATTTGTTTATTCTGGAGGACATGGCGTCCTAAAGTGTGTCTAGATTGATAAATCTAGGGGACATGGCGTCCGGAGGACATGGCGTCCTGTAGTGTTTCTAGATTTGATAAATCTAGGGGACATGGCGTCCTGTAGTGTTTCTAGATTTGATAAATCTAGGGGACATGGCGTCCGGAGGACATGGCGTCCTGTAGTGTTTCTAGATTGATAAATCTAGGGGACATGGCGTCCGGAGGACATGGCATCCTGTAGTGTTTCTAGATTGATAAATCTAGGGGACATGGCGTCCGGAGCACATGGCGTCCTGTAATGTAAAGGTAAATTGCTCATAGCATTGAACTGAAATACTTCATTGAAATCGTTGGGCGGAAGGAAATCTTTTCTTTAAACCTGCTTTTGAATCCAAACCTGTTTTAATAATCTGAAAGATATAATTGAGACCGGTCGGTTGAGATGCAACCGCTTTAGTAATCTGCAAGAGATATAATATTAGAGATATAATTGAGACCGGTCGATTGAGATGCAACCGCTTTAGTAATCTGCAAGAGATATAATATTAGAGATATAATTGAGACCGGTCGATGAAGATATAATTGAGACCGGTCGGTTGAGATGCAACCGTAAGAGATATATATTGAAGATATAATTGAGACCGGTCGGTTGAGATGCAACCGTAAGAGATATATATTGAAGATATATTGAGACCGGTCGGTTAAGATTGTAACTGCTTTAGCAATCTGCAAGAGATATAATATCAGAGAGATATATTGAGACCGGTCGGTTGAGATTGTACGGCTTTAGTAACCGCTTCTGCAAGAAATATAATATTGAAGATATAATTGAGACCGGTCGATTGAGATGCAACCGTAAGAGATATATATTGAAGATATATTGAGACCGGTCGGTTAAGATTGTAACTGCTTTAGCAATCGGCAAGAGATATAATATCAGAGATATATTGAGACCGGTCGGTTAAGATTGTAACTACTTTAGCAATGGCTTTAGTAACCGCTTCTGCAAGAAATATAATATTGAAGATATAATTGAGACTGGTCGGTTGAGATGCAACCGCTTTAGTAATCTGCAAGAGATATAATATCAGAGAGATATATTGAGACCGGTCGGTTGAGATTATAACCGCTTTAGTAACCGCATCTGCGAGAGATATAATATTAGAGATATATTATAACCGGTCGGTTTAAGATTGTAACTGCTTTAGCAACCGCATCTGCAAGAGATATAATATTAGAGATATAATTGAGACCGGTCGATTGAGATGCAACCGCTTGAGTAATCTGCAAGAGATATAATATCGAAGATATAATAGAGACCGATCGGTTAAGATTGTAAGTGCTTTAGTAATCTGCAAGAGATATAACATGGAAGATATATTGAGACCGGTCGGTTAAGATTGTAACCGCTTTAGTAATCTGCAAGAGATATAACATGGAAGATATATTGAGACCGGTCGGTTAAGATTCAACGACTTTAGAGTCATGTGTTCTGAAAATATAAACTAGATCGTTCAATCATTTGAAAAATCCATGTGAAGTCTTTTAGACCTGCAAAAAATATGATTTATATAAAAATATTTATTTAATCATCGCTGTAAAATAGTGATTGGCTTTAATGTCCATTTGACCGCCTATGTGTTTGAACCGGCGTGTAACACTTTTGCTTTTCCCACATTCCATGATGATGAATTTGAACTATATGCTCCAAGCTATGATGAACAAGGTTGGTGCAGGTGGCGGCGAAACCTCAGAATTTGTTGAATTCTTGCACTTCACGCGAGGCAGTCAACTAGGTGTAAAGGGATCACACCCTTCTTCGCCTATGGTTTTGTTTCAGATGTCGTAACAGTAGCGGGCCGTGGTTTTGACTGATGAAAATTCTTCAGCTTTGCTTTTGAATATTGCTGCACTTGAAAACTAATTAGTGGGAAGAAGCAGCTATAAAAGCTGCAATGTCAGTATTGAACAAGAATATAGAGATTGCTACGTTCAGGAAGCTTTTATTGCTTTTAGAGAGTAAAATGACCTTTTTTCCAATTGAACTAAATGAATTTGATTTGTATCTTCATAAAAATGAATGAAAATAAGGGATGATGCTATTCAGCGAAAAAAGGTGCAGGTATTTGATTATGATAATATATATGTATGTTAATCCATTCCAAGATTCATAATATATCTATTCATATAGAGGAAGATGTCAATCTTGAAAAATCAGTTGGGATATATATATTCACATATGTCTATAAATAAGTAAAATTGGTTGTGATATATGCAAACAAATCTTGTTGTAGAATAAATCTTGATTAAAATCTTGCATTGATAGCAACATAATTTTATGAAGGTGCACGCATAATAACATATGCATATTAGGTGTTTCCGGTTGATTCCGAACAAGTCAATTTTGAACATCAATCAGCAATAAATTAATTATGGTTGTGGGTGAAGCAGAATAAATTCTTGAGTCTTGTTTTAATACTTATCTTGTTGATGGAAACTTCCGGTAAGGGTGACGATTCTTGTTGGATAGTTTTCGCTTTGTTGAAATTTTCTGCTGTTGATCCGAAGTAGCGACGTTGATACCGAGAGCTTGTCTTGGTTCCTTGCGGCTTTCAATGGGATGCCCTCCGGCCCCACGGTAGGCGCCAAAATGTTTCGCTATAAATTTTGGGACCGAAAGGTCTGACCTGGGTGACGTCGTTTTCTGCCTTTATGTCTGCTTCTTCTAGTTCTGGATTGTGCGCTTCGTGTTTGCCTCAACCGTCCGGTAGTCTTCGAGCTCTAACCGAGAGGGGGAGGTACCTGAAAAGGCGCTCCGACGCTCAAGTTAGGCGTGTATGTGGAATTCCCAGCAATAGGGAATTTGATCCTCTATGGGAGAGGAATGATAAAGTATGATAGCAAAGAGTGTGCTAAATGAATTATGAGTGAAGTGTATTTGGAACGTACCTTGTTTGAAGTCCTCCAGCCTTTATTTATAGGCTTTGGATTGATATAATATTAACAGAATATAAACAGAATAAAATATAATCTTACTTGACATATCTCTGTTGTAATATCTTTGATTGGAATATATCTGGTTGATATATTTCTGTTTGGAATATATCTTGTTGATATATTTCTCTGGATATCATTCACGCTGGCATTGGGCCTTGAGCCCAATAAGAATGCGGCGCCTGTGATGGGCTGTCAGCCCATTAAGACCGTTCGATTCTATCGACCGTTGGAAGCATATTACCGTACAAAAAGTAATAAATAATTATAATAAAAAAAATTATGAAAAAATTTAAACAAATAATAAAAAAATTGTTGACAGATTATAAATCAACTTAACTTCAGTTCGAACGGTTTAACTTATGAGTTAAGTAAACCGAACTAAGTTTAACCCACATTTTAGAAAACACTATTTTTGTTTTCAAAAACTGAATTAATTTATAAGTTAAAATCTATTTTGAAATCTCTATATTATATGAGCTACACGCCTTCATTAATTAAAATACCACAAAAAAAAATATACAAGAAGCTTAAGTTAAAAAGAATAACAAAATAATATATTGTCATCAATTCTAGATCATCCATATATATAATATAATATAAATTAAATATGTTAAGGATGATAGTTAATTGTGTAAATACTATCGATAATATTTTTAATTTAACGAAGGACTAAATTAAAAATGTTAAAATTCTAAATTAACTTATAAAAGTTAATTAAATAGTTATAACCTTTACAAAATATATTATTTTTAATCTTTTCTTTTCATCTCCACATAAAGAGAAATAAAAAAAAATTAATATTTTTTATATATGAAAGATCAAATATTCATTAATTTCATTACTTCCAAAATAACAAATTTATATATGCTTCTGCATTCTATTTTCATTAATATTTGATTATATTTTAATTTTAGTTTTATATTAAAAACATATTCTCACATACCTTGTTAGTTTTATGTTAAAAACATAATGCTTAAATTGAGAGAAACATGGATTTATATACATTTCTCTCACGCATTAAAAAGTAAAGTTTAAGTCTAACTCAATTTTAAATCAGTTTAGAAAGTGAGATTTGTATTTATTTATATATTATAAATTGATTTTATCTTTAATCGATGTGAAACTTTCAACACTTTAAACGTAATTTTTGTAAATATAAAAGTACACAAAAGTGAATCTAATAATTACTTGGTGCACGTTTAAACAAAAATTGAAAAACAACTTTGGTTTAGTAAGTTATTATCGATACCATCGATACATATTAAATTCCCCGTATGAAATTTATTTCGGGTTTAAAATGAAACTAGGGTAATGTTTGATGGATATTCTTTGTTTGTAGTTGGCTTTTGAGAATACAATATGGCACCAAACTATATGCTATAATCCACAGCATCTTCCACCACATAAGTGAAACTCACATTCACATATATACGCATATTCTAATGGGTTTCCACAGATGTCGTCTCACTTTAAGTTGTTGAAAATTGCAACTCGAATTTCAACTTTTCTTTGAACTTGTATGCTCATGAGTAATGTTAGTTAAGTTATTGGCTAAATTATTTGAGTTATGGCATTGTTTATGGGTTATGCAAATGATTATTAACAAGTATATGGATCACACTAAAAAGAGTAAATTACGATTTTGATCCTATTGCGTTTTTATTTGCGACTTCGATTTTTATTTTGTTATGATTTTATTTCTCAAACTTTAAGATGACATCATGATTATTTTATAAAAATTGTAACTATAAAATTTTGACACTAAAATTTAAAAAAAAAAAGAGAACGAAAATCGTGATTAAAAATTATAGGTAGAGCAAAATATTTATTTATTCTATTGAAAATAAAAATAATATGTATTAATACTATTAAAAGTATAGGTTTACAATTTTAAAAATGACTTTAGTTTCTTAATGATTATTTTAGAATTAATAAATCTATGTAAATTCATATACACAATCCTTACTATGAAATTCTTTATTGGAATAATAAATTTTTCCACGAAATCAACTTTTAAGTGATCATGTGATTTATATTTGATTTAATCTTGACCGTCCTTAGTTGAGATTTTTTTATAAATTAAAAATAAATCCTAGTTTTATCGATGTACACGGATATTTAGTAACTCTGTAATCAATGATTGGGAATAATTAAATATGTTTTTATTATTTATTTGTCACATATGTTTAATAAAGGAAAATTTAATATTAATAAGTAATTAACATGACAATTATCCCAACTTTATTTATATGTATTCTAAATCCATAGAATTTGAATAGAAAGAAATATAATATTGATTATATTTTATGAATATATGTTAAAAAAACTTTTCTCTCTATATAATTATATAATTGCTAAGAATCAAATATTTACTCGAGATAATGATATTTAGACAATATCTTTTTGACAACATTTGAACATTGAATACGTGTTAATCTGTGATTGGTCAAAAATTACTCTAAAATCAATAATAATAATCATAAACATTATTGTGCAGTAATTTTTGACCAATCACATATTGACACATAATCAATGTTCAAATGTTGTTAAAAAAATGTTGTCTAAATATCATTATCCTTTACTCGGTCATCTCAACTATTAACAAGGTTGAAAAAATCAATAAGAATAAAATTTCTGTATTAAAATTGTTTTTTTATTGAACTAAAAATGTAATGTTTTGATATATATATTACTTATCGGTAGTGATAGATTTTGATTAATAATTATAAAGAATTCAAAATAATATATTCAAAACATATATAAATTATTATTGTTATTATTCAATTGAATAACGAATTTTATCCAATAATTTTGAGAAACATAATAAAAATAAAATATTTATAAATAAGTCAGATTAAAAACTGGTTATAAAATGTGTATGAAATTGATAAAAACATCATTTCTTTTTCATTCTTTTCTTCACATATGGAACACACTAGAAAACACAGTAAATGAATTTGTATTTTACTATTGACAAATGAAGAAAGAGAATATAAAATAATATTTTAATTTTTTTTTTCTGTTTATGTAATGAGTTTATTTATTCTGTATTATGTTTTAGTATTTATTAGATGGCCTATATTAAAATTTAAAATTTTCTTAATTTAATTCTCATTATATACTTGTAAAATATCAATCTTCCTAATTTAATTCTCATTGTATGTGTGAGGGGGACAGGGTATATACATAGTTAAAAATGGATTTGGTTATGGTAAAATAAACTAACTACATGTAGATTACGATATATTTCCTTAAAAAACCCAAGTTAAAGAAATAATAAAAGTAATCTTTAGTCTCAATTTCCAAAAAATTACCTGAAATTTTGGGTCCATACACTTTACAAAAAAAAAAAAATATAGTAATATGATACTTCTTTTAATCTCATTTTTCTTATAACCTTTGATACGTGTACATGAATGTGAAAAACAATAATATCATCACTTAGTCAAATATGTATGATGAACTTGTAAACCCCACCACCATGAAATAGAATCCAACTAAAACATGCACGGTTGGTTTCGACACTTCAAATCAAATTGTTGGCCATCTCTTATCAAGTTGAATTATGAAACAAAGATATTTATATAAAAGCCAACAAAAAATATTTGGTACAATGCATCTGAATTCTGTTTCTTTAATATAGATTGAAGTTTAAATTATATAAATGAAAATTGTTAGATAAACATTCCGGGAAAAAAAAAATAGTAGTTTTGGACGAAATTTGGTATTGAATAAAAAAGTAAAAGCGCTAATGTATAGGATAGGACTGAGACGAGGTCATCCCTTATGGCAAACATCATCTTGGTTTACGATTAAGATCTAGATTATAATAATATAAAGATTAACATAGGATTAGCATATCCTACATAGTTCTAAACTAGGTTTAGCTTACCTCTCATATAGGTCCACTTGAATAAAAGTTCACCAAAAGGATACAATGTCTATGAAGTTCACTCATTTATTATTATATTTATTTTATCTAACATATTGTTAGATATCTTATATTATTATATTATTATGATAAGAAGTGAACTTTAAATCTATCTCAATATCATAAAATTGACTTGTAAGATAAGGTTTCGATCACATACATATTATAAATTGTTCTTATCTTTAGTCGATGTGAAACTTCCAAAACACTCATCTCACGTCGAGGTATAGACATCACGTGCATGAGACTAGACATTGGTGCATGGTCCAATAGCGGCCAAATAACGAGTGAAACAATATGTCTAACAAACAACAAATCTTGCTAAGTTAGGCTCTAACAATAACTGTAATATCAATCGTAATATCCACAAAACAAGATAAGAAGCAAATGAACAACGATGGCCCAAGTTATATCCTTTTACCACAACACACTACAAGAATTAATAGGCTGTCGGTAATTGGAAATTACCGACGAATTTATAAACGGCTCATTGAAGTGGTTTTTTTCGACGGATAAATCATCCGGTAAGCATCAGGTTTCATTACCGAAGGGTAAGATCCATGGATAAGGAACACCATTTACTTACTTAGGGATTAGGGAAAATCAGTTTCCCCTTCCTTCAAATCCCATTTCGCATTTCCTCTTCTTTTTGCAACTTTCTCCCTGCTTTTGTTGGTTTCCTTGTGAAGAGGCCCTCTCCGCACTGTTAGCCAACGTGAACGTGAGCCACCATGTTCATGATTTTGTGTCTTAATCGCGCGTTTGTCATTTGGTGTGCATAATCGCCATCAAAGTTCCTCCATCATAAAGGTTGGTTCGCCGCTTGGTTTCATGGTTAAATGGTGGGTTTCACCGATTGTCATCGAGGGTTGGGTGTGTTGACGGTACCATTGGCTTCCACTTGTTGCAACGTGAGCGTTCTTGTTGCAGTGTTGTTGTTCGAGGGTTGGAGGGTTGTTCTTTGAGGGCTCTTGCTCGAATGTGGTTCATGCATGTGAGCGAGGTTGTCTAAAGAATCTTGGTGGAGGTTTTGTGCAGTGTTTTTTCCCCTACCGTTGAGGTAAGCAGTTTTCTGATTGAACTTGAATGTGTTGAGCCCCTGTTCTTGGTAACAGGGTGTTTGATGGTTAATATTTGTTGTTGTTAGGGTTTGCTAATGTAATTTATCATTATTGTACAAGGTTTTGAGGTGTCGATCAGGGCTTGAAGCATAAAACGTGTGGAAGGTTCCAACACACTAGGTTAAAGTTGGCTTCAAAAGTCTCATTGCTGAAGGGCTGCAATTTAAATCAAGTGTCCAAGAATTCATCATTTCTAGGTAAGTAAAGTTCGTCCTCGTGTGTTGCGTTGCTTCATTTCGGGTTTTAATTGCGTTATGAACTAGGACCGAACTATAATTGAATTTGGATTGTAAATTTTTGAACTTGAGCATGTATGAATTGTCTGTTTTATTGATAGCCTTGATGGGAATGAAATTGTGCAAAGGATCTTTAATGTAGACTTGGGAGGAGATCTGAATGGTAGAAAGAGCACAATAGGTTACATTTTTACGTTGAGTGGTACGACTATTAGTTGGAAGTCTAAACTTCAAGGAAAAGTCTCCCCTCAACCACTGAAGATGAGTACATAGCTATCTCAGAAGCAACGAAGGAGATGATATAGTTGAAGAACCTTTTAAAAGAATTAGGAAAAGACCAAGATGACCATCCATTATTCTGTGATAGTCAAAGTGCTATATATCTTGCTAAAAATCCAATTATTCATTCTGGATGCAAGCACATTGAATTGAAGTATCATTTTATTAGGAACTTAAGAGATGATGGAGATTTGTCTTTATCAAAGATTCCATGTGCAGAGAATCCAATTGATATGTTAACCAAGACTATCACAACAAATAAGTTAAGACTTTGTATTGCATCAACTAGCCTTCAAGAATAATTGATGATGAAGACAACTAAACTAGGTGATAATGTAAATCAAGCTCCAAGTGGAATAATTGTTATTATTGTGGAGTTTAATTTAGTCTCACATCACTTAGTATTTTGAGATATTGTTCTCTATTTAGCTATATAAACAACCCTCTACACAATTTGAAAGATACATCAAAGTAAATATATTTCCTAATATAGTCGTGAACGTAGGCATTTGTATGCTGAAACACGTTAAAATTCTTGTCTCCTTTATTTCTCTCTTTCCTCTTTTATTATCTTGTTCTTAACATAAATTATTTGATACACCATTGAACAAAATTGGACAAAAAAAATCACCTTAAAGATTTAAAAAGCTTATCATATATCAAACTAGTTGAACAATTAAAAAATAATAAAAATTGTTTAAAGGAAAAGAAAAAAGTTCTTGGAATAAAACAAAAATTAGAGATCAAATAAAATATAGAAAATAATGAATAATACAACATTCAAACATAATTAAACAAAAAAAAAATATTTCGTTATAAAACAAAGAAAAAAGATGTATAGCAAAAAAACGAAAAAATATTACAAAACTAAATATTAAGAAAATAATATATATATATATATATATATATATATATATATATATATATATATATATATATATATATATATATATATATATATATATATATATATATGTATATGTGTGTATATAATATTATAGACTTACTATTTATATTTTTTATTTTTTTAAATAATAAAAACACAAATGGCCCCTTTCATATATTTTTAAATATAAACACACATATGACCTTCTTTTTGGAGTGGTGTGATATAAATGCAATGTGGCACTTGAAAATATGCTGAAATAGATGAAACAGTAATGTTTGTATGTGTTTGATGTGTGATGTTTATGGTATTGGATCGTGACCTTACTACTGAGCATTCAATGGTCCCATTTTGGAATAGTATTAGATTTAATGGAAAACGAAAAAAAAAAAGAGATAAAAATCTCCTGGAATCGAACATGTGGTGTGCAGTATGGAGTCATTTTGGCATGTTTTGGATTTCTGAGGATAATGAAAACGACACACAATAATCCACTCTTTTTTGTTTGCTTTACACCAACCCCGTCCTAAGTGATAACGGGGTCTGTCTGACGATGATCATTTGGTATTCACGTTTATTAAAAAACTCCTCTTATTATTTGTTATGATTTGTCTAAAAAAATAATTTATTAGTTATTTTATACCAATAAATATTTATTAATATATTTTATTTTAAATTTTAAATAAGATTATCTGTAAAATATTTTTGAAAATATAAACTTAAATAAAAAATCTATCTTAAAATGTAATTGGAGTAAAACTATATGACAACAGTTAGTGTCAATAAAAGTAAATTTTATATTTATGTGATGTGTAAGTTTATGTAAAATTCATATAAATTAGTTACCTGATTTATATATGTATTGCTAATTTTACTTATGAGAAAAAAATATATATAATAGATATAAGAACCTAGAAAATAGAGTATTAGAGTAGATATGTGAATTAAAGTAATGAGACCGAATATTTTATTTTAAAATAATTGTATGATATAAATAAAAAATTTTAAAGCTCGTCTCATTATCTAAATACCTTCTATATCTCTAAAATATTGTTCTCTTCTTTTTTTCTCACATCTCTCTAACTTTTCTCCCGCTTGGATCATCTATTCAATAATCAAGAAGTGTCTAGACGATCCATACGTCAAGGGCTACTAATCTGACCGATCAATTGGTTGAATTGAGCAGGTAAGTGGTAAACCCCTTTCTTTGGTGTTTAGGGTTCTTGATCCTGTGAAGAAATTATGTTTGCATGGATCAAGAGTTCCTCTTCTTCAATTAGGTTCTAAGGTTTCTATTCTATCACCATTCCGTGATTTGTAGGTGTTTTTAAAAGTTTGTTGCAATATAAGTCACAGTTGGGATATTTTCTAGAACAGTGCAATTTGCTAAAGGTAAGAGAAGTTAGTTAATTGCTTTTAAATTGTATGTATGCAATGTAAATTGATGGTATATGAATACTAAACTGTTGGAATGTGAATGTTAATGGGTGTTGTTGATAATTTAGGTATTATGGTGAAATTAATGAATTTTATGATGATAAGTAGTTGAGATAAATGTTGAATCTGTGTGAAGGTGTTATATGTGAAGTTGATATAGTGAATTATGTGATTAACTTATGGAGGAAAGAGTTATTCTTCGTTATAAGTCACTTTGGTCTAAAGTTGAAGTCTAAGGTAGGAAAATGGTGAGAACATGTTTGCTGAACTGTTTTGGTGAATTTGGAATGAGTTATGAACTGGTTTGAGTCAAGTGTAACACTTTGATATGTTAGAAATTTGAGTTAAGAGTGTGTGGTAGTGATGGTGTAGAGTTCTACCTAGTTTAGAGTTCAAATAGGAGGAAGTGAGCTAGTGAAAACTTGAGTTTGGGGTTCTATGTGCAAATGATCAGTTTGGAGAGTCTTGGTGAGTCATTTGGGACTTGTTAGAGTCCCTAAGATGCTTGGAATTGTATCACGATTGGTAGAATTCAATTTGAGAATTTAAGTTGGGTTTTTGTATGTTTTTGGGTAAGATCTTGAGGCCACTTATTTAGATTGAGGTTATAAGGGTTTAGACACCCTTGGTTGAGTATAATTAAGTATATAACACAATCTAGGAGGATTAGAAGTTGGGGAAATAGCTAGAATTGGTAAGTTTTGGTGTAGGATCATAATTCTGCAATTTTGTATTGTAGAATTATGCAGACTCGTTAAGCGAGTGGAGTCGCTCAGCGAGTGGCTAAGAGTTTGGGCATATTGTCTGAGTATTTGAATAACGAGCAGGGTTGTTGAGCGAGTGGTTGAAGTCTAGGAGCATTGCAAGTTTTATTCAACCATCGAATGAGGTTCCTGAGCGAGTGAGTTGGGGGCCTAGACCACTGTCTAGACTTTCGCAAAGCGAATTAGGTCGTTGAGCGAGAGATTGGTGTCTGGTACCACTAAGAGTTTTATTCGCTCAACGACGTGGGTCACTAAGCGAGTGAGTTGGGGTCTGGAGACACTATCTGTAGATTCGTGCAGCGAGCTGAGTCATTATGCGAGAACACTCTATAGTCGTTGAGCGAGGGTATGCGCTGAGCGACTGATCCAAGTTTTAGTTTACTCTTTATTTCCTTGTCTTTGTTTGATCTAAATGAAGTTTTTGATTCATTGTGAATTATGTATGAATGTGTATTAAGGTATATGGGATCATGTCATGAGTTGTGTTTCAAAGTGAAAGTATGGTTTTAAAGTGGTAAAAGTAAGTTTCAAAGTGAATCCTCTTGGTGAGGTTCAAGTATGTTTAGAATGAATCCAGGAGCTCAGGCTTGAGGGTTATCCTGAAACTCCAATGGTCTTTCATTCTCACGTAGAGAGGATTGATCCATGTCATGAGGACTAGTAGTAGGTCTTAGTCTTGGGGGTTTCTAGTATGCCCCAAGGCCTAGAACAAACTAACCTCGTGAGTGTGGTAGGGTAAAACCCATTAGCAATGGCTTTGCAAAGCAGTAGAAGCCACCACGAGTGCACAACCCGCCATAGCTCGACAATCATTCTAAGTCCGGACGGTCCAAGTCAATGTTGTGTCAAGGATAAAGTGTTTTGTGTTGGGAATTACCATGTATGGTTGTATGAGATGTAGTTAGTGTTGAGATTGTTGATAACACAATATCTATATCACTCTGGTTTTTTATGATTACAACACATTGTTTAATAACACACATATATTGTTGTTATGTTACATGTTCTTATGTTGATTGGTTGATATATTGTTGAACATGTTTCTGTGATATACTGTTGTGTGAATGCATAAGTATTAAGCTTGTACTTGTTATATCACTTCTGGATGCATTACACATGTTTTAAAGCATGGAAACCACAAGCACATTTTTGAACTTATAATTGTGTGACAAAGCTGCAGTAAAGTCAACTCCATTACTAATTGAATCGACTATGCTAAAGTCTTTGTATAGATTTTGAGAAACAGTGCCTTGTGAGATTTTGTGAAGGAAAGAATTTCAATACCTTGTTGAGCAAGAAACAAGTTTATACGAATTTGCTTAGATTCCCTGGAATGTATGATACTGAGAATGTTTTCGCACACGAGGGACTACAAAAAGAAGAAAAAATTTTGGCTCATTTGCTAGCAAAAGCTATTCTACCAGGAAGAGTTTTAAAGGATCGAATGACTATAGAGGACATTTATCTTCTTCATGCGATGAGGAATGGCACATCTGTTAATTAGGTGCTAGTGATAAAGGATCACATGAAGAATTATGCATTGAAAAGATCATTGTACTTACCATACGTCTGTCTGATAAGTAAGATTCTTGTTCTTCAAGGTGTAGAGATGAGGAATGAACAAAAAAATTTTGGGGGTCCTCAAATGCATTCAACAGAGATTCCTTTATTTCACTGGGGCTGGTAAAGACAATAAATGGATGGAGCTTCATGGGAGAAACTATGTTGATCCCTGCATAAAACACTGTGCTACTGGAATATTGGATAACACAAACTTCTTTCCTGAATAAAAATTTGATAAATATGTTGCCCAACAAATCAAGATACTGCATGAGAAGTTTGACAAACTTGGAAAAGATCTCAAGATTGCTACAGGGGTTTATGAAGAAAATTTGACTGAGGAAGAATCATCAGGGTCCTCCTAACTCAGACTAGGGCTTGTTGGAATTCCCTGTGTGTTTTGTCCTCTGGTCTGTTTAGAGTCATAGGTCTTCTTGTGTCTTTCTTTTTGTTTCTTTTGTATATGGCTTAGAATGCCATTGTACTTTTTGTTCCTTGTTCTGATCCTACATTGTAATATCTTATTAACAAGGAAATGAAAATTGAAGTTTGAATCAATTTCAACTACTTTAATTTGTTTGATTGAAATTTGTTGTGTTGAGTGATTGATTCGACTATGTGTTGTGTGAAGTCGTTTATGTATGTTTCATCTGTTACACATCTTTGCATATTGCCTTCTTATTGATTACTTTTCTTGCATAACTAAAATGCTTGATCTGCAAAAGATCTTCGAAAGGTTTTACAGGAAAAACATTGCTTTGGAAACTACAAGTGGAAACTAACATCGTTAGAAGCAATGTATTCGACTGAGGAAATAATTCAATCGACTGATCGTAACAAGGTTATAAATTCCATTTCTGGAATTTGGTTATTTCTGTTGATTGTTTATTTTATCTTGATTATCTACAATTTATCTCTGCTCTAAATTGTTTATGCATATCTTGATTGAGATAATATATTGAGATTGTTGAAATTTGTATGATTGCATGTTAGAGTTGCTTGACATCTTATCTATGATACAAATCTGTGCTACATTGTTTGTATACTCTGAATTATTTATACTGCATTATGAATCTTATATGGTTTAGAATTTTATGCATGATGACAGGGGCACTATTACATTCATACACATGTTTCTTCACATGCCTGCATTTCAGGGGGAGTTATTTTTTAAACGTGAATAAATGTGATAAGGGGAGCATCAATGCATTTTATAAATCGCTTAATTTTACTGATGCATCTCTATTTTGGTTATCAGCATATTATATCAAGAGCATTCCTTTTTTGTTAATGCATAAAAAGGGAGAAGGTTTATGAAAGCTTAATGAAAGGGGGAGAATGTTTTTCTGTCTCATATATGGTAGATGTTTTGCTAATTGGTTATGTTACATGTAGAGTATTTGAGTTGTTTAATATCATTTGTTTACTCTGTTTTATATGTGACTGTGCAAACATGGTTGGTTATTAATCATGGTTATGCATCATAAAAAAAAAGGGGGAGATTGTTGAGATTGTTGACAACACAATATCTATATCACTCTGGTTTTTGATGATGACAACACATTGTCTAATAACACATATATGTTGTTGTTATGTTACATGTTCTTATGTTGATTGGTTGATATATTGTTGAACATGTTTCTGTGATATATTGTTGTGTGAATGCATAAGTATTAATCTTGTACTTGTTATATCACTTCTGGATGCATTCCACATGTTTTAAAGCATGAAAACCGCAAGCACGTTTGTGAACTTATAACTGTGTGACAAAGCTCCAGTAAAGTCGACTCCATTACTAATTGAATCGACTATGCTAAAGTCTTTGTACAGATTTTGAGAAACAGTGCCTTGTGAGATTTTGTGAAGGAAAGAATTTCAATTTGCTCTAACATGTTGAAGTCGACTGTGTGCGCCACACATTCAACTGTATTAGTTGTTTGCTTTGAAATTCTGTTATGCTTATAAACAGTAACGGTTATATTTTCAAAAGTTAGTTGAGCATTGAATAGTAGGTCAACTATATTAAATGAGATTTTATTTTGGTTGATTGAATGCTACTGGTCTGACTTATCTGTTATAACTGTCATAACCTAGTCAACTGGATTAGTAGCTTATTCGACCATGAGAATGTCTGTTTAACAGAATTCTATAAATAGACAGAACACGAAGTTGTTCTAATACTTTTGGGCAATTTGATCTAACACTTTCAGATTCTGTTTCAGATTAATTCTTAGAGATTATAGAGCTCCAAGAATTCTCCAAGAAGACGGTGGTAATCTTTCTTGAAAGAGATTCAAAGGGAGACTGTCTACACACACATTGTTTGATCACATATCTGCACATTGGGGTGTTCTCTGGTTGATGAAGATTCTTGTTAGCATCCATTGGACGAAGGAGATGCTACTGAGTAGTTAGTTTTAAATTATCTCTTTATATAGTTTTGAAATAGTTTGGTTGTATATAAAGTTTTAATTTTATGGTTATTTTGAATGACTGTAAAGTTTATACTTTATATTTCTAGTTTATAATTGTTCTATCTTATTGATTATGTGACGACTATGATATGGTTAATCGCTATAATTTGGAATGTTACATTATTGGTATCAGAGCAATTTTTTCCTTAGGAATCTTGTAGGTTATGAGTGTGCTATACTTATGTTATTGTACTCTTAGTTATGTCTAGTGATTATCCTTGTTTCTTTGAGTATGACTGATGGTTTTTCTCTCTATGTAAGCAGAAGATGGCACCTAGGCCTCCTCCTTCCCCACCCATTAATTCTAATGCACCGAACTTGATGCGGATGATGGAGTCTGTACTCACTGCAATGAAACAACAAAATGCAGCGTTAGTTGTTAAGTCCCTGGAAAGTGTACTAGATCGTTATCAAGTAATATAAAATGGGTAAGCCCAAGTATCGTTTCCCAAAGGACTCTTAGGCCTTAACTTTTGTGTAACCTAATTGCGTAAGACTTGAGGAAAGAATTCAATTTAGGTTTTGAATGCAAACGAAAATAAACATGCAAGATGCAGTGATTCAATTGGCTAAAAGAAACTATGAATGAATGGTGTTGTTGGGGTTTGCAATTTTATCTTATCCACCCTCATATATCTACTCTTCTTATTTAATTCGCTTATTTATCATATTGCCCAGTGCGATTGAAACTGAATTCTTTTGGCAGAGAGAAACGTCCAGAGTTGTTCCACACACCTTGAAGGAGGTTCCTTGGATGCTTTGGCTCCAATCTACCATGTTTAGGGTTATTTCTTCCATTCTTTCATTGTATTTCATCTAGATTCACCATGATTATGGTGAACTAAACCCTAGGTTGTTGGGGGAACAATGTAATCTTTTGAAACTCTCTCATATCAAAATTCTTATCTTCTTTATATGCTTGCATATGCTTATCTTTATCAATTGTTGGGTTCCTTACCTTTGCTTAATGCTTTTATCGTTTAACTCATTCGGTAAATGTTGTTTGTCTTTATTGATACGGGAACGTACAGTAATGTCATGAACTAGGGGGAATTCCTTGATTATGCTAATACCGCCTAGGGATAAGGGTAGGACGATCAATTGTATTTTGCTTCCGTTTATCATGCATTATTAATTACTAGGGGAGGCTAGGGATAACAAGCCGGTAATTAGTAGTAGGCTTTTTTCACCAAGGGATTTGATTAAGGATAGACCAAGAAAGTTTGCATGACAATATGATAAAGAAGCGAATTAGATAAGAAAAGTAGATATAAGAGGGTGGATAAGATGAAATTGTAAACCCCAACAACTTCATTCATTCATAGTTTCTTTTAGCCAATTGATTCACTGCATCTTGCACGTTTACTTTTGTCTTGCATACAAAACCTAAAATTTAATTCTTTTCTCAAGTCTTATGCAATTGGTTTATACGAAAATTAAGGCTTAAGAGTCCTTTGGGAAACGATACTTGGACTTACCCATTTTATATTACTTGGTAACGATCTGGTCATTATATTCCTTGGAGGACTTAGCTCAGACGAAATTGATGCTGGATGCCTCAGCTAGAGGTAATATCAAATGCAAGACTCTAGAGGAAGCCTATGAATTGATTGAAAACATGGCTACCAATGATAATGAGATGCATAGTGAAAGAGAGCTCAATTTCAATAGAAAGGAGTTCTACAATTACAATCTTAAGATGCTTTGTTGGCACAAAATAAGATTATGACTCAACAGCTATAGACTTTGATGAAGAAAATCTCTCAATTGCTAAAGGAGTTGCAACTCATAAGTTCAACAACAATTTTGTGAGCTATGTGGAGGAGATCATATTAAAGGTCAATGTGCTATGCCATCTAATACCCAAGAGGAAGTCAATTTTATGGGTAATCAGTTCTGCCCAGGTAAATACAATCAAGGGTGGAAACCTCACCCAAGTATGGGTCAAGGGCAAGCCGTACAATTCAATAAACCACCACAACTACAATGGCAACAACAACCCTCTCTATCTGAAAGAACTGCAAAGCTAGAAGAGACACTCCAACAATTTATGCAGGTCTCTATTTCCAATCATAAAAGAACTGAAACTGCCATAAAGAATTTGGAGATATAGGTTGGCTAGCTGGTTAAAAAGTTGGAGGATAAATCTGAGAAGCAGTTTGGGGCTAATACTGAAGTTAACCCTAAAGAGGAGTGTAATGTTATTATGAGCGTAAGTGGTGAGAGAGGAGATGAGAAAAAGATTGAGAGAAAAGAAAAGGTTGAGTTGATTGAAAAAGAGCGCAAGTGGTGAGAGAGGAGATGAGAAAAAGATTGAGAGAAAAGAAAAGGTTGAGTTGATTGAAAAAGAAGAAGTGAAGGAAGAGAGAAAAGGTGAGAATGAGAGGAAAAAAGAAAAAAAGAAGAAAAAGGGGGAGATAAAATAAGAAGAAGAGGGCGAGAGAAAAAAAAAAGAAAAGTTGAGAAGATTCTTACTTATCCTAAGATTTATACTAGGAAGGATAAAGAGAAACAATATGGGTGTTTTAAAGAGATCTTCAAGAAATTGAAGATTACAATTCCATTGACTGAGGCATTACAACAAATTCCTGTTTATGCTAAATGTTTGAAAAGGTCCTTAAAAAAGAAGAAATGTCTAAATGAGGAGACAATTGAAATGCAGGGTGATTGTTGTATTATTCTGTAGAAGACGTTTCCTCCTAAAGTCAAAGATTCGGGAAGTTTTACTATTCCTTGCACTATTAAGAATTATGTTATAGGGAAAGCTCTAATTGATTTAGGGTCTAGCATTAATCTGATGCCCCTATCTGTGTTGAAGAAGATTGGTGGTCTTGTGGTTAAACCTACAAAGATGGTGTTACAAATGGTAGATAGATCTACCAAGAAGCTGTATGGTCTGGTGGAAGATGTTGTGGTTCAAATTGATAAACTCAAATTCCCAGTAGATTTTGTAGTAATGGAGATGGAGGAAGATTTGAAGATTCCTATCATTCTTGGACGACCCTTTTTGAAGACAGCTAAGGTTGTCATTGATATAGATGAAGGAGTGTTGAAGATGAAAGACCAAGATGAGGAGGTGACTTTTAATGTCTTCAATGATGAGCAACTGATTCAAGTGAAAAAGACTAGTCCTAAAGCTGTAGAGGAGGATCCATCAGTTACTAGTGCATCTGATCAAGCTGTTAAATCAGTCAAGGGAGGTAAAAATTGTTTCTTTTCATAGGTAAAGGAAGAGGAGAAAGATAGTAAAAGGAAGCTAGTTCATCAAGACTTGGTGCTTAAAGATGAAGAATTAAAACCTGGTGTACCAGTTAGATACAGTAAAAGGTTATGGGTGGTGAAGGAGATTAAAGCGAATGGAGTTATATAGATTGAAGCTCCATATTCAAGAAGGTTCAAGATGGTGAACAAGAAGTTGCTGAAGATGAGTTGGTGTGATGAAAGCAAGAGGAACACCAACATTAAAGATTTGACCTGAGCTTATTTGTGTCAAGCTAATGATGTTAAACAAGCGCTTGCTAGAGGCAGCCCAGTGTCTTAAAAACTCTTATTTATATTTGGTTTATTTAATTGGGTTTTGATGTAATTTAATTTGAGTTGGACTTAGTTTTTAGGGTTATTTGTTTTAAAGTTATTTGGTTTGTATGCTATGTGCCTGTTTTGATCTAGTGTGCATCTGAGATGTATTAGTAGATGGATGTTTATGATGTGTGTAGGAAGTTTTAATTGTATTAATTGTAAGTTATGAAGTGTGAGTTGGGAGAAAAGTGTAAAAATAGGAAAAAATTGAGTTGAAGTTGAGATACTCCTGCTTAGAGATGCCTAGGACAAGCAAAGAAAGGAGGATTGAATTATCGTGTCACGCTCAGCGCCCTTTTGATGGGGTGCTCAGCGCCAGAACGTGGGATTGTCCATATGGGTTTTTTGGGCTTAGCGTGATTAGGCCCATCCTACCCCTCTAACCTTAATAGGCGCGACTTGACCCTCACTTTTCACTTGTACACTCTCCAGCCGCACACAACACTCACCCTAGGGTTCTCCCTTACTCTCTCCTTCTTTCCCCTACCAAAAGTCATCATCTCCACTCACATTTGCTTCCATACATTCAAGTTTGGGCTGGTCTGCAAGTCATTGTTGTTAGGGTTTATTCAAAACCTAGACTTTCTCAATATCTTTGTGCATCTTTCACAGTTTTGCATCTCCATCCAAGTAGATGTTTTGCATTTTCAATTTTTTCTCTTGAAAGTTTTGATTTTTTATGAAGAATAATGTATATGCATGATGTGTGGATGATGCTGATGCTTACACTGTTGAGAGTATGAACTGTGTTGTGACATGAGAGAGCATATATGTGACCTATAATAAGTATGTGATGGATTGAATTGTTATTTTAGATGACTCATTAGTAGTATGTGTTGTGTATGTTTTTGGTGCTGATATGGCATCTTCATCGGGCTCCAAGCGTATAAAGACAACTACAACAAACACGGAGAAGGGAAGGAAAAGGAAGGAACAAATTTATTCCAACAAGTTCCTTTCACATATGCATGAAAGGCACTTTCAGACTATTCAGAACAGAAGACTGCTTATGGAGAGGAAAGTAGGATTAATACCTCTTATGGCGCCTCAATTTGAGAAGAAGACAATGGGAGAACTTAGCTTCCTATCCGGCACCTGCCAACATTGCTGTAGTGAAGGAGTTCTACACGAATGCAAGGGCATTTGGTGTTGATAGGGAAGCATACATCAGTTATGTGAGGGGCAAAAGAATCCCATATGATGTTGTTACTATCAATAGTTTTTAGGCACTGAATGGACTGGAGATCAGTGCTAGTTTGCATATGCAATGGAAAAGGATATTAATTATGCTGATGTGGAAAGAGTTTTATGCATTCCAGGGGGTCACTTTCAAAGGAATAGGAAGGATACGCCTATTCATATTAGGAGATCTTATCTAACCACCTTGGCGAAGTATTGGATGACATTTACACATGCCAATATCCAACCATGCTCTCATGTGTCAGACATTATAACACATAGATTCGTCTTCCTGTGTTGTGTCCTCAAAGGTTTAAATATCAATGTGGGGCAAGTGATAGCAAATGATATTAAGCAATGTGCTCACACTGTAAGCAATAAATCTCCTGTGGGACATCCATCACTCATCACACACCTTTGTGAGATAGTAGGGGTGAACACCTCTACACCTCCGTTTGAGAGACCACAGAAGGAGATAAATGCCTCCTACTACACCTAGTTCTGCATGTTGGATGAGGAGGGATTGTCAGTGCCAACGCCACAGTCTCCTAAGGTCCACATGAGACCACCACAGCAGGCCTAACAGGATCATGCTCATGATGTTGCTCCTTTTCAGATGCGGGACATATATATGACTTTGATGGAGGTCAGGATGGAAGCATTGTATATAGGCGAGTAGGAGTTACTGATGACTGATAACGGTCTAGAAACCGTTATTTTCATACTTGAAATTCATATCAAAACACACCCTTTATAACTTAGAATTAGCTTGGAATCATGTAAAATGCTTAAGTTAGAGAGAAAGAGAATCAAAGTGGGTTTTCTAGGTTTTATGCTTGGTTTTCCCTTGTTTTGACAGGAATTATCAGGGTTTGATGAAGGAAGAGAAGTGTTGAATGCAAAAGAAGGTGGAAGAATGCAGTAAAGTTGAACCGCAGCTACCGCTGGGCGGTGAAACCACCGTCAGGCGGTGTGACCTTCAATCTATACACTGTCACGCACTTAAAGGCCACTACCAAGGCTTGAAGTTGCAATCAAAGTTACCGCTAGGCGCTCACCGTCGGGCGGTTGACTCGGCAGAGGAATGAAAAGAGACCGCTCAAGCTGCAGCGCTGAGGGGTAGAGATTTTTGTAACTACCGCCGGGCGGCCACCGTTGGGCGGTGTACTTATGGGCCTGGTGTTAGACTTTTGGCAAGCGTACCATTGGGATGGCCACCTCCACAAAAGTTACATCTCATGGGCTGTTGACTAGGAGAAGATTGTACTGCTTTTAACTGCTCAGGTAAATTAGCCACATGTTTGGTTAATGCCTCCATCTGCTGAGTCAAAATTTTATTTTGAGCTAAAATTGCATCTGTAGTACTGAGATCAAGCATTCCTTTCCGCTGAACTGTTTGTCTATTATGTTGGGCTTGATGATCTGTAGATGCTAGTGCCTCAATGATTCTTGTTGCTTGCTCTGCATCTACAGACATCATTGTTCCTCTAGCTGCTGCATCTAATATCATTTTTGTGTCTGGCCTCAAACCATTACAGAAAATATTTAATTGAGCAATATCTTCAAAACCATGATTTGGGCATCTCCTCGACAAAGAATTAAATCGTTCCCAAGCTTCATAGAATGGCTCATCTGGTCTTTGCCTAAAAGTAGAAATCTCAGCTTTTGCCTTTATGTAACGAGATGGTGGAAAGAATTTGTTCAAGAATTTATCTTCTACATCACTCCACTTGTTCAGACTCTGGTTTGAATGTGATTTAAGCCATTCCTTCGCTTTACCTGTCAAAGAAAAAGGAAACAAACGCATACACACATGGTCAAGATCTCCTTCTTCAAATCCCATAGTTCCTATCAGTTCATAAAATGTAGAAAGATGGATATATGGATCTTCATTATCCATTCCAATGAATTGATGAGAACTGATTAAGCTCAGGAAAGCTGGCTTCATCTCCAAAGTTTTGGTGGTGGGTGGTATCACTATGCTAGAAAAATATCTTGGCCCTTGTTGCATAACATAGTCTCCCAGTGTTCTTCTAGGTGGAGTTGGTCTTTCTTCCGCCATATTTTCTGTTTCTTGATGTGTGATGGAAGTATTGGAAGATTTTTCCTTTGTTTTTCCTTGCTTCTTCTTGTTTTTGCCTCTATTTCTTCGAGCTGATTTTTCTATTTGTGGATCAAATGCTAATTGATCTTTAGAAACCTGACCTCTTAAGAACATAAATCAAAACAGCTCAAGCAAGGATTAGTACAAAAGAAAAAAACTAACTAAACTACCTAAAAAAAAGAAAAATATATTCACAAAACTGGATGAGATAACTTTTAAAAATTCAAAAGAAAACCGTTCCCCGGCAACGGCCCCAAAAATACTTGTTAGACTTTCTGCAAGCGTACTAATAGTCAACTGTAGTATAATGATTTTTAAGTAAGAGTGTCGAACCCACGAGGAACAGTTTCGATTAAATCGATAAATTTTATCTCAAACAGTATATATACAAGGATGTTCAATTTGATTCATGATGGATGTTGATAATTAAAACTACGTTGCATAAAAAGAAGATAATAACAACAACTAAGTTAAGGAAAGTTTAATAAGAGAAGTTGGGATTGAATTCATCTATCTCACTCATCTGCAATCTGGATGAATACAAACATATAGCAACTGAAGTTACCAACATTGATCACACACAAGAGTCATTTATATCGATTCCTCCCATATAAAATTCATAAGATCAGTTCCTTGAATACTGATTCCTCACATATCCAACAAACTGTCCAGCATTATATTCAAGTATTATAAGCAATTGCTAAACTGAAACTTATCCCTAGCATAACAGAATATCAAGTATTCTTGCTCAGATCAGGGTTTTAGAAATACTTTCCAGTCAAGTCTAAAATCCACGTTCATGAAACTATTGATAAGGTAGAATCAAGCATTAAAAGCAGAACAAAAATACCAACATTGAATAAAAATAGAAATGCTATATATAAATATCACCAGATTACATCCGAGTTCGAATCAATTACATTCAATCCCAAGAGAAGAGATCAGCCACTCATGGTGGCCATTGACATTCTAAGAGATGAAGAAGAAGATCCTACAGCTAAAAATGGAAGAAAGACTCTTTGGGTAGCTCTGGGTATATCGTTCTCTGCACTCTCTATCCGTTCATTTCTTTCTGCCCTGTGAATATATATACTGCCCGACTTCTCGCTTAAGCTAAATTATTCTCGTTTAAGCGAGAAGAAACTTCTTGGAGAAGATAGTCATTCTTGCTTAAGCTAAAATATTCTCGCTTAAGCGAAAATGACTTTTACACCAATGACTTCCTGGATGAATCTAGCTTAAGCGAGATTATTCTAGCTTGGACGAAATGTTGCAGGATTTACTCTTCTCTCTTAATTTACCTGAAACATATACAAAATAGGAATCAAATGACTTCCTTTTAATCAACAACTCAAAAACATGTGATTACTTTTCATCTTTCTTAGATTGGGGAAAATTGACACAAATGTATCCAATTCAACCCAAAAGTGCAAAAATTCCATATGAAAATGTACTACTTTTTTGCAATTATCAACTCCCCCTAACCTAGCATCCTTCTTGCCCTCAAGCAAAGTAATAAAATCCCAACAGCTTTTCAAAAATTAGCTTTGAAATTGGTTATTTGAGAAATCAATTTCATGGTCCTTCAAAAACAAATTTCTGCATTCCAAACTGCACATTCAACATCAGAAGCAAATGGTGACTCCAATTATCAAATAAAAGCAGGATAAAAGTGCAGCAAAATTTTCAAGACAATCAATTGTAAGAACCATTGATTCTAACCAAGGAAATTCTCTCTTGAATCTTAGAAGGATGTGTTTCTCTAATTTTCCACTGAAATTGAACAAATTAAAATTGCTAGTCATTTTCAATCAAACCACACACACAATCAACATGAATCTCAAGGGCTTTCAAGGGTTGTAATGAGGCTGAGCTTCCAAGAATTATGGTTTTTCAAGATAACAAAAGCACAACTTTAGAAAAGAGAGCATAACTACATTCTAAACCCACTTCCAATTCTACTCTCAATTCATCCCATCTCATGCCTCAAAACCCAATGTTTCTTTTTCATTTATTATTCACTCCTTCTTTTTCATCTTTCCTTTTCTTTTTTTTTTGTATTTTTTTTTAATAACTATATATGCACATTTCTATACAATACTAAGGAGTGAATTATAGTACAAAATACCGAGCCCCTTTCTTTTCTAAGTACAATTCCACCAACTAATTCCCATTTTAAATTTGAATAAAATGCACCTATGCTCTTTATCCCTAAAGTGTGCAAAGGGAGAGGATATTACTTAAAGTTAAGGTTAAGGTGCATAATTCAAAGCAATCAGGCTGAAATGGACTGTCACAAAAGAATGATTAATCCTAGGTTGGATGTTTGGCACTGAGTTATTTACATTCAAAAAAATTGCCTTGATCATTTCCATGCTTCAAGTGTGATGTTATCTAAATGAAAACTCAAGCAATATCAATTTGACAACAAACAGTGGAAACTCTCAAATTGTTTAAGGATTCACACACTCACTGGTTTTGAGTTTGTTTTCTTTCCTTGGTATATCACTTGTTGTTACAATTGATTATCTTATCCAATTATCCAGCACTGATATCCTAATCCCATTTAACTATGGATTCAACCAAAATTTCCTTCTTTTTCAATCAATTTTTTTAGGACACTTTTTGAAACTTGACTTCCCTTTAACCAATTTCTTCAAGAAAGATTTTCTTATAATTCCCAAAAAACTCATTTTAGCTGTGTATGTGTTCTGTGCAATATTCAGCAAAAGTAAAGTAGGCAAGAAGTAAGTGAAACTGTACATTCTAACCAAAACAACTAAAACATAATATTACTAAAATAAAAATTTTGCAGTAAAACAAAAAAACCGCATTTCATTGAGTTTTGGAGGTTGGAATAGAGATGTGTGTCAATGTCCCCACTCCTGCTCTTGAAGGTCCCACGCCTGATGTGAATCCGGTTGCAAAACTACTCTTAGGTCCAGTTGGTCCACTTCCCCCTAGAAAAATTGGACTGTCCCCAGGCCACTGTAAGTATGCCAAGAATTTTGGTGGAGTCATGCCTGGGCATGGTCCTCAAACATTGTTATAGAGGTACTAAAAAAAAGTGGAGTTGTCCTCTATGTTGCATTTCATCAACTAAGTTAGGCATTTCATTGAACAGTTCAAGTGCATCTTCATAAATCAAATTTTCATGAATTAATCCATGCACAAACAGCCTACAATATTCACAATAATTCATGGACAACAACAACCAACATGGGCACTACCTTATGGTTCCACAAACATACAAAGAAAAACCCCAAATTTGTTCTTTGAAAATGGAAGATAGTGAAGTAGAACTTACCTTCAAGGGAATTTAGCAAAGGCAGGGAGAGATTGGTGAGTTAATTGAGCACCATTGGATCAAGAAAATTGTGCCCTATACTTTGAAGGAAGAAAGCACTATGTTTAAAAGAAAGTAGTTATCAACCAGTGCTTCCCTTTCTGAGTTTTAACACAGGGTCACGTGTTTTCGCTTAAGCTAAAAATTTTTCGCTTAAGCTAGACTGACAGGATTCAGTTTTAAAAATTTTCGCCCAGACGAAAAAGCTCCAGTGCCTCAACCTTATTTGCAGGACATTTTCGCCCACGCAAGCAAGGTTTAGCTTAAGCGAAAATGTTCCAGTGGGAACCCCAAATTTTAGCCTAAATCTCGCCCAGATGGCTCAATTTTTAGCTCAAGCGAAAATCTTCCAGTGGCTCAACTTTGGTTGCAGGACATTTTTAGCTTAAGCGAAAAATTTTAGCTTCAGCTAAAATATCAGCAAAACTTGTTTTTCAGTTTTCTGCATATCTAGCCCAGGCGAGAAATTTTTAGCCTAGGCGAAAATAATGCAGTTTTTGCCACTTTTGAAAAAATTTCAACTTTTACTCACCCAATCCATGATGAATTCAATCTAATTAATCCAGAGACACATATCAATTTATTCCTCAACCAATTATCTATCACTCCAAACAGTTTCACATCATCAATTGCAGAATCAAACTCTCAAACTCAAATTTCACAATTTGGCCAAAACAAGGTAATTTTTAACATTCAATGAACTCAACTTTTGGCACCAGAACTTATTACATGCATGACATGAACATTTTGGTACAAAAAGCACTTAGCATGCATGGTTTGCCCTATTGAGACATTTAAATGTTAAAACTTACCCTTTTTCATGCAAACACACAATATATACACAAACACAATTAACACATAAGATAAAATTAAAATGCGAAAACATAATTAAACACTGGGTTGCCTCCCAGGAAGCGCTTGTTTAACGTCACGAGCCTGACGCCTGTATCATTACATTTTGTCCAATTGGATGGTTGTGGAAAGTCTATCAACCTCACCACTAAAGTAGGGTTTCAATCTTTTCCCATTCACAACCCAACTTCTTTTAGATTCAAGATCCTCTAACTCAATAGCTCCATAAGGTTTGACAACCTTGACAAGAAACGGTCCTGACCATTTTGATTTGAGTTTTCCAGGAAATAACCTTAACCTGGAATTGAATAGTAACATTGATTGGCCTGGATAGAATTTTCTCTTGAAAATTTTCTTGTCATGATAAACTTTCATTCTTTCCTTATATAGCTTAGAGGATTCAAAAGCACTGTGTATCAAATATTCATCAACTTTCTTCTCATCTTCTTCTTCCAACTCATCACAAACACCAATTAAAGCTTTCTCAAATGGACTTGCTTTTGCCAATTTCTTCCTGGCTGCTAGACAAATTTCATCTACCACATCCATTTTGAAACATTGTTCTTTGTCTTTAGAGTGTTGGATTGCTTCAAAAACATTAAAGTTGACTTCCTCATCTTGCACTCTGACCTTTAGTTTGCCATCATCAACATCAATAATGACCTTAGCAGTCTTCATAAAAGGTCTTCCCAGTATTAGAGGAACTTCGACATCTTCCTCAATATCCATCACCACAAAGTCAACTGGGAACATGAATTTATCAACTTTAACTAAGACATCCTCTGTCACACCATAGGGATATTTCTTGGATCTGTCAGCTAATTGTAATGTCATCTGTGTAGGCTTTACTTCCAAATCTCCTATTCTTTTTAGCATGGACAAAGGCATCAAATTTATACTAGCACCCAAGTCAAGTAATGCTTTACGTACTATCAATATCCCAATTGTGACCGGAATGGTGAAACTTCCAGGGTCCTTGGATTTTTGAGGTAATGATTTTTGGATTATAGCACTGCAGCCTGCTTCAAGCTCTATTGTTTCTTCAGAAAATCTCCTTTTCTTTGTCAGGAGCTCTTTCATGAATTTTGCATAAGTTGGCATCTGCTCCATAGCTTCCACAAATGGAATATTAATTTGCAGTTGCTTGAAAATATTCATGAACCTTGCAAACTGCCTTTCCTTATCCCTTTTAGACGGGTTTGAAGGGTAAGGTAGGTTCTTCAACTGTGGTACCTGTTTCTCACCTTTCTCCCTCTTTTTCTCTTCATTTCTATTTATATCTTCTTTTTCTTTTCTTTTTTTCACATACTCATTTTTATTTTTCTTTTCCTCTTCCTCACACTCATTTTTCCTTTTCTCATTTTCTAACTCATTTTCTTTTTTCTCCAAAACTTCCTCCTCCACAACTAGATTATCTTCAATCCCTCTTCCCACAATTTTACCACTCCTGGTAGTAATTGAATTGCAATGCTCCTTGGGATTAGTTTGGGTGTTGGCTGAAAAATGACCTACCTGTTGATTTGATAGTTGTTTAGCCAACTGGCCCACCTGTGTTTCAAGATTTTTTATTGAAGCTTCTGTATTTTACTGATTGGTCATAGAAGCTTGCATGAATTTCTCTAGAGTATCCTCCAATTTGTTTATTCTTTCATGCACAGATGAATTTTGTTGTTGATGATGATAGGGAGATTGTCTATTTGAAGGTCCAACATCTTGTTTCCATCCAAAATTCTGACTTTGATTGTTTCTCCACCCCTGTCAAAAGTTATTGTTGTTATTGAAATTACCCGTGCTTCCTTGATTACTCACATATTGAACTTCTCCTTTTTGTAGGCTACTTTGATATGAACAATGACCATTGGGATGGCCACCTCCACAAACGTTACATCTCATGGGCTGTTGACTAGGAGAAGATTGTACTGCTTTTAACTGCTCAGGTAAATTAGCCACATGTTTGGTTAATGCCTCCATCTGCTGAGTCAAAATTTTATTTTGAGCTAAAATTGCATCTGTAGTACTGAGATCAAGCATTCCTTTCCGCTGAACTGTTTGTCTATTATGTTGGGCTTGATGATCTGTAGATGCTAGTGCCTCAATGATTCTTATTGCTTGCTCTGCATCTACAGACATCATTGTTCCTCTAGCCGCTGCATCTAATATCATTTTTGTGTCTGGCCTAAACCATTGCAGAAAATATTTAATTGAGCAATATCTTCAAAACCATGATTTGGGCATCTCCTCGACAAAGAATTAAATCGTTCCCAAGCTTCATAGAATGGCTCATCTGGTCTTTGCCTAAAAGTAGAAATCTCAGCTTTTGCCTTTATGTAACGAGATGGTGGAAAGAATTTGTTCAAGAATTTATCTTCTACATCACTCCACTTGTTCAGACTCTGGTTTGGATGTGATTTAAGCCATTCCTTCGCTTTACCTGTCAAAGAAAAAGGAAACAAACGCATATACACATGGTCAAGATCTCCTTCTTCAAATCCCATAGTTCCTATCAGTTCATAAAATGTAGAAAGATGGATATATGGATCTTCATTATCCATTCCAATGAATTGATGAGAACTGATTAAGCTAAGGAAAGTTGGCTTCATCTCCAAAGTTTTGGTGGTGGGTGGTATCACTATGCTAGAAAAATATCTTGGCCCTTGTTGCATAGCATAGTCTCCCAGTGTTCTTCTAGGCGGAGTTGGTCCTTCTTCCGCCATATTTTCTGTTTCTTGATGTGTGATGGAAGTATTGGAAGATTTTTCCTTTGTTTTTCCTTGCTTCTTCTTGTTTTTGCCTCTATTTCTTCGAGCTGATTTTTCTATCTCTGGATCAAATGCTAATTGATCTTTAGAAACCTGACCTCTTAAGAACATAAATCAAAACAGCTCAAGCAAGGATTAGTACAAAAGAAAAACTACCTAAAAAAAGAAAAATATATTCACAAAACTGGATGAGATAACTTTTAAAAATTCAAAAGAAAACCGTTCCCTAGCAACGGCCCCAAAAATACTTGTTAGACTTTTGGCAAGCGTACCAATAGTCAACTGTAGTATAATGATTTTTAACTAAGAGTGTCGAACCCACGAGGAACAGTTTCGATTAAATAGATAAATTTTATTTCAAATAGTATATATACAAGGATGTTCAATTTGATTCATGATGGATGTTGATAATTAAAACTACGTTTCATAAAAAGAAGATAATAACAACAACTAAGTTAAGGAAAGTTTAATAAGAGAAGTTGGGATTGAATTCATCTATCTCACTCATCTGCAATCTGGATGAATACAAACATATAGCAACTGAAGTTACCAACATTGATGCACACACAAAAGTCATTTATATCGATTCCTCGCATATAAAATTCATAAGATCAGTTCCTTGAATATTGATTCCTCACATATCCAACAAACTGTCCAGCATTATATTCAAGTGTTATAAGCAATTGATAAACTGAAATCTATCCCTAGCATAACAGAATATCAAGTATTCTTGCTCAGATCAGGGTTTTAGAAATACTTTCCAGTCAAGTCTAAAATCCATGTTCATGAAACTATTGATCAGGTAGAATCAAGCATTAAGAGCAGAACAAAAATACCAACATTGAATAAAAACAGAAATGTTATATATAAATATCACCATATTACATCCGAGTTTGAATCGATTACATTCAATCCCAAGAGAAGAGATCAGCCACTCATGGTGGCCATTGACATTCTAAGAGATGAAGAAGAAGATCCTACAGATAAAAATGGAAGAAAGACTCTTTGGGTAGCTCTGGGTATATCGTTCTCTGCACTCTCTGTCCATTCATTTCTTTCTGCCCTGTGAATATATATACTGCCCGACTTCTCACTTAAGCTAAATTATCCTCGCTTAAGCGAGAAGAAACTTCTTGGAGAAGATAGTCATTCTCGCTTAAGCTAAAATATTCTCGCTTAAGTGAAAATGACTTTTACAGCAATGGCTTCCTGGATGAATCTAGCTTAAGCGAGATTATTCTAGCTTGGGCGAAATGTTGCAGGATTTACTCTTCTCTCTTAATTTACCTGAAACATATACAAAATAGGGATCAAATGACTTCCTTTTAATCACCAACTCAGAAACATGTGATTACTTTTCATCTTTCTTAGATTGGGGAAAATTGATACAAATGTATCCAATTCAACCCAGAAGTGCCAAAATTCCATATGAAAATGTACTACTTTTTTGCACTTATCACCTGGGCCAAAATTCGTTATTTCTCTAAATTATAAATAGATCACAGACGAACCAAAGTGGGCATGTTTTGGCAGAAAGACGGCAGAACACTCTCTACATACCTTGGAGGAGTATTTTGGATGCGAAAGCTCCAATCTATCAAGTTTAGGGTTAATTCTTTCATATTTTCCATTCTTTTCATCTAGATTCACCATGACAGGTGAACTAAAACCCTTTGTTGTTGGGGAACAATGTAATCCTTTTGAAAATCTCTTGTATCGAAATTCTTATTTTATTTATATACTTTTATTATCAATAGTTTTAGTGTTCTTCTCTGTACTCTTAGCTTGCATTGTTTAACTCATTCAATGTCATGATCATTGATTTTTTCAATATGGACACATACAGGGAAATCTATACATGAGGGGAATTCTCTTGATTATGCAATATTACCTAGGAATAGGAATAGGATGGTCAATTGCTTTAAGCTTCTGAGCACTGAAATGCATGACTGATTGCTAGGGAGACTAGAGATAGTAAACTAGTAATTGGGATTAGACTTTCTTCGCCGAGACGTCGGGTTTAGAGTAATTTAGAAAGTTGCATAAACATTGATAATAAAGTTGAATTTAATAAGAATAGTAAATACTTGAGAGTGGATTAGGATGAAACCGTAAACCCCAACAACACCATTCATCCATATAGTTTATTTGCCAATTGATCAAATCTTTGCATTTGCATGTTTACTTTTGTTTTGCATAATTAAATTCTAAATTCATTTTACTCAAGTCTTAAGAAATCAATTCACATGAACGTTTAGGCCTAAGAGTCCCTTGGGAAACGATATTCGGACTTACTGTCTATTATTACTTGATACGATCTGGTACACTTGCAAGGGTGTTAACAATGACCCTTACATATGCTTTCCCTATGTGTCAGTTCATATCTTAAGGAGGATTTCAGAGCCCGTGTTGAATGGCCTACTGATCCGGCACAGTCTAGTGGAGGAGCTAGAGCATCTGGAGCTGCAGCCATGGAGGAGGATGATGATGATGAAGATGAGGATGAAGATGAAGAGGAAGAGCAGGATGAAGAAGATGAAGATGATGATGAGGACTCTGAAGATAGCAGGGGTTGAGGATTTGAAGGATAACATCTACTGAGGGATGCTAGGATGTGAATAGAACAAGATTTGTCACTTTCTTTTATGTTTATGCTTTGTTGAACTCTATTTTGATTCTGTTTTAAGTTTTAGTTGTGTTGTACTTAGTTTAAATGTGTAGTACTACAATGATGTGATTATGTTGTTTGATGAGTAATATTGTCTTGTGTTGCTTGATTGTATTGATTGATGATGAGATGATAATTGGTCTAGCTTTTAAGCACAGACAGGTGATTGCTCATGATTGTTTGAAACAGATGCATGATTTAAAATGTGATTGACATGCTGGGCAAGATGTTTATCTAATTTTGGAACTTGAGTTAGCCTGTGAGAGGTTGGACTCCAGAGTTTTGTTGATTGAATGCTATTACTTTGAAATCATAATTGGTTTTGCTTGAGTTTCTTTGTTGAACCACTTGCTTCCATGTTACAAATTATCAAGACCATCTATTCTTTTCCCATATAAGCTAATGCCAATATGTTAAACCAACAAATAACAATGTTTTGTTCTATCCTTTGAACCTTTAGCCTAAAAATGTGAAAAATCCTTTTGAAATTCTTACCTTGAGTTGAGTTGAGTTTGTATGAATGGTAATGGAGAATGGCTCAAGTTTGGGGTTGTTGGGAATTTTAAAAATAATAAAAAAAGAAAAAGAGCATTGAGCAAAATAAAAGAAAAAGAAAAAGAAAAGAAAAGAAGGAAAAGAAAGAAGGTTAAGCTCAATGAATGAAAAGTTAGGAATGGGTTCTCAAATGAAAGAGAAAGAGAGTTTGGTGTTAAATGATGAAATTATGAATTGTTTACTCTCTTAACTCAAGGAATTTTGTTGACTTGAAAAACCAAATTTTCTTCTTAGCACAGCCACATTACAAGCCCTGAAAAGTCCTTGTGATGATAACTTGCTTGTAAGTGTGTTTGATGTTGGTTAAATGAATGACAAAGTTGATTTATGTGACATTGTGATAGTTGATAACGGTTGAAAAACCGTTATTTTCATATGTCATTTTAAACCAAATTACTCCATTTACCGCTTAGAACGAGCTTAGAATCAAGCAAAACACACAAAATGAGTCAGTAGAGAATCAAAAGTTGTTTTTAGCGATATTATGCTTGTTGTGCATTGGTTTGCAGCATTTTTTATGAAAGTGAAGAATGGAGTTGAAGGTGAAGGTCCTAGACTCAAGACAGAGGAAGAAAAATGAAGAAAAGAAGAGTTTAGGAACCGCCCAGCGGTAAATTTCACTGCTGGGCGGCCAGATGCGAGGAGAAGACACTGTTTGACACCCAGGCGTGGACGCCGGGCGGATTTGCGATTAGAGGCAAACCGCCGAGCGGTGGACCCTTGCCGCCGGGCGGTGGTGCGATTTAGGGGAAACTGTCGGGCGACATAAGTGTGACGTCGGGCGGTTGTCTACTGGGCTTGGGCCTATTTTCTATGACGCTCCTCAGCTATAAATAGCCCTATTGCGATTTAACTCTCATTCTTTTGACAGAAGAGGGCGGCCAAACCTAATTTTCACTCCTTGGAGAAGATCTCTTGGATGCTTAGGCTCCTTTTCATCCTATCTAGGGTTTGCTCTTCCATTCTTCCATTATTTTTCATCTAGGTTCACCATGACAATGGTGAACTAAACCCCTTTTGTTGTTGGAGGAATAATGTAATCTTTTGAAACTCTCTTTTATTGAAATTCTTGTTTATTTATATGCTTGTCATATGGTTTGATTATCAATTGTTGGGTTCTCATATGCGCTTAAAGCTTTTATCGTTTAACTCATTCGATAACTGTTGTTTGTGTCTATTGATACGGGAACGTATAGTACTGTCATGAACTGGTGAAAAATTCCTTGATTAAGCAATACCACCTAGGGATAGGGGGTAGGACGATCAATTGTTTTTTCTTTTGTTCAGTAATGTGTTGCTAGTTACTAGGGGAGGCTAGGGATAGCAAGTCAGTAATTAGTAATAGGCTCTTTTCGCCGAGGGATCGGATTAAGGGTAGGCCAAGAAAGTTTGCATAACAATATGATAATAAAGCAATTTAAACAAGAGGAGTAGATAAGAGAGAGCGGATAAGATGAAATTGTAAACCCCCAACAACTCCATTCATCCATAGTCTTTTTCTCGTCAACTGAATCAAACGCATTGCATGTTTATTTTGTGTTCTTGCATCTGCAACAATTAATTTTTCTTCACAAGTCCTACGATTTCAATTCGCACAAACGATAAGGCCTTTCGAGTCTCTTGGGAAGAACGATATTGGGTTTTACCGATTATATTACTTGGAAACAATCTGGTACACTTGCGAAGGAGTCAACAGGTTTTATGCGCCATTGTCGGGGACTCGAGGTTTAACTTTTTCAAGTAGTGTAAATTGATTGAATTTGACTTGATTTTATGTTTGTTTTTATTTTTGTTCAAATAAATGTTCTCTAGGGTTTTGTGCCTAATGTTTGCAAAATGCAGTCTGGACAAGAATTTGATTATATGGGCACTCAATTCTACCAAAATAATTTCAACCACTGGTGGAAACCTCACTCATACATGGATCAAAGTCGATCTGGGCAAGCTACTGAGCAACAAATTATGCCAATTAAGAAAAATACAGAGTCTGATGAACTTCTTCAGAGAATTATGAATTTGGAAGTGTACCATGTCAAAGGCATAGAGGAGAATATAAAGAATGACGAATTCTTTCCACAAGACATGTATACAAGATTTTCTTCTCATAAAAGCATGGAAGAGAGGCAACAATATCAGTGGCAGCAACAATACTCTTCACCAATAGAAACGTGGGAGTATGATCAACAACTATGCCAACAGATAGCTGATGTGACGGAACAAGTCAAAAGCCTTAATGAAAAGTTCGACAAATTTCTAGAGAAGTGTGACTCTAAGAGCTATGAAGTTACCTTCAGAAATTTGGAGACACAAATGGATGAGGTTGTTGATGAGGAGAAGGTAGAGAAAGAAGTGAAAAAGATAAAAGAGAAAGAAACAGAAAAGGTTGTTGCTGAGGATAAGATAGATGAAGAAAGGATAGAGATAGATGAGGAGAAAATAGAGGAAGAAGAAACAGAAAGGTTGAGTGAGGGAGATAAAGATGAGGAGAAAGAAAAAGCAGTGGTTGAGAAAAAAAGAAAAAAGAAGAAAAAAAGAAAAAAAGAAAAAAGAAATTTGAGGAAGGGGAAGATTTAGAAAAAGAAGAGGAGAGGAAGGAAGAAAAGATCATATGCAAAACCCTCTCCTCATCAGAAGAAAAATCATAGGAAGGAAAATAAGTTTAAGTGCTTTGTGGAGATCTTCAAGAAATTGGAGATTAAAGTTCCTATGATTGATATGTGGAAACAGGTGCTTGGTTCGATCAACTTTTTGAAGAGATTCAGCAGGAAGAAGAAAAAGAAAAGAATATCAAGCGAGAAGAATATCAACACCTACTGATGGGTGTTTGTTGGGGTCATCCCAATTGTTGTAAAACATTTTTTTATTTTTAGTTTAGGTTTATTTGATTTTGGACATGTAACTTTTTGGATTTTTAAACATTTTTTGGGTAGCATCTACTGAGGGATGCTAAAATTTTATATGTATCTACTGAAGGATATAGTAGGCACACCTACTGAAGGGTGTTGGAAAGATATGCACTTACTGATGAGTGCTAGACAGGTTTGGGTCAGGCTCGTGACGTTAAACAAGCGCTACCTGGGAGGCAACCTAGTTGATTGATTTATTATTGTTGCATGTTTTAATTCTGTCTAGTTGCATTTAGGGTTTAATTGTTGCATTTTAGAAAATCCATCCTCTATCACTTTTGCATCATTCCATAATCCAAGTTTGGGGTTTTTGAGAGAGCACTGCATTTTGGTTTCATCCATCATCAGTTATAAGAATTTTGCATACATTCAAGGTCTCTCCACCCCAAGGACATGTTGTTATTGCCGAGATGATCATAGGCATGTACGACACACCTCCTGCTCATAAGTGGACGATGGATGAGTTCAACAACAGAGTGGCTTGGCCAGAGCAGGCATAAGAGAGTAGATCTGGAGCAGCTGAAGCTCCAAGCATGGAGGAGGACGACAATGAAGATGATGATGATGATTTTAAGGATGCAGAGGCTGGTGATAAGGATGACTCAGATGAGGACATGGACTGGAAGGGCATCTACTGATGGATGTCAATACTTAGTCAGGGTTTTATCTTTCACTTTTGCATTTTGAATTCTTAGAATAGGTTGAATTTTTATTTTCAGTGTCCATGCTTGGCTTAAAACTTTTCTGACAATGTTTGACTGAATGACATGCATGATAAGTCTATTTGATGATGATGTGATGTGAATGATAATTGAGTTATGCTGCATGTTGATATTCAAGTGACAAAGTTCACTAGCAATGTGGACATATGTGTGATGAATTATGATTGTGGTTATGATGCTAAGCAAGGTGTATAAATGAATGATGTGTGAGAAAGCATGTTGTGTGAGGTATTAAGCTCCAGAGTTTTCATTGTTGCATGTATTGTTCACAGGAAAACATGAATGATATTGCCTGAATCTTGATTATTGATTGAATTGCATGTGAATGTCATATGATCAAGGCCATTTTTAAAAACCCTTCTCTAGCCAAATTTTCACCCACGGTGCTTAAAATACTATACCGTTTTTGAACCTTAGCCTTAAACAGGATGTGAACCCTTGTCTTAAAATTCTTTACCTTGAGTTGGGTTGAGCTTAACTGTATGTGTTGAAAAGGTTCAAGTTTGGGGTTGCATGGGGGAAATTGAAAAGCAGTTGAAAAGCATTGAGCTCAAATGTTGAAAAAGAAAAATGCAGGAGAAAAAGAAAAGAAAAGAAGAAAAGCATGAAGATGAGCTCAATGCAAAAGAAAAGGGAAGAAGTTGGGAAATAAGTGAGATTGGTGAGAAAGAGAGTTGTGCTTAAATGTTGAATACTATGGTAGCTCTCTTAACTCAAGGATTTTGCTTTCCAGAAAAACCAATTTTCCTTGTTAACCTAGCCTTATTACAAGCCTTGGAAAAGTCCTTTTGATGGCATTTGCATGTGAGGATTTTGAGATAAATGACAATTTTGTTTCATGTGACTTGTGAATGATAGAGAGTTGGAGTGTCACCCTAAACACTAGAGTGATTGAGTGAAACACTTGCTTGGTGAGAATTGCTAAATTTCATGATTGCATCTTTGCTTAGTGGATTGGTCATTCATAATGTGTAACATCTATTGAGAAATTTGTGAATTGAACTGAATTGAAAGCATGCATGCATCTTGATTGGACTTCACTGAAGGTCTGAAATTGAGTAGTTCTTGTCATGTACTTTAGGAATGTTGAACCATTGGATGAAATTGTAGAAAGCCAAGCTCTGTTTTGTTTGTTGTTTTGTCTTGTTTGCTTGAGGACAAGCAAAGTTCTAAGTTTGGGGTTGTGATAACGGTTGAAAAACCGTTATTTTCATATGTCATTTTAGACCAAATTACTCCATTTACTGCTTAGAATGAGCTTAGGATCAAGCAAAACACATAAAGTGAGTCAGTAGAGAGTCAAAAGCTGTTTTTAGCGATATTATGCTTGTTTTGCATTGTTTTGCAACACTTTTGATGAAAGTGAAGAATGGAGTTGAAGGTCAAGGTCCTAGACTCAAGACAGAGGAACAAAAATGAAGAAAAGAAGAGTCTAGGAACCGCCTAGCGGTAAATTTCACTGCTGAGCGGCCAAATGCAAGGAGAAGACATTGTCTGACACCCAAGCGTGGACGCCGAGCGGATTTGCGATTAGAGGCAAACCGTCGGGCGGTGGCGCGATTTAGGGGAAACTGCCGGGCGACATAAGTGTGACGCCAGGCGGTTGTCTGCTGAGCTTGGCCTATTTTCTATCACGCTCCTCAGATATAAATAGCCCTATTGCGATTTCACTCTCTTTCTTTGACAGAAGAGGGCGGCCAGACCTAATTTTCACTCCTTGGAGAAGATCTCTTGGATGCTTAGGCTCCTTTTCATCCTATCTAGGGTTTGTTCTTCCATTCTTCCATTATTTTTCATCTAGGTTCACCATGACAATGGTGAACTAAACCCTTTTTGTTGTTGGGGGAAACAATGTAATCTTTTGAAACTCTCTTTTATTGAAACTCTTGCTTATTTATATGCTTGTCATATGCTTTGATTATCAATTGTTGGGTTCTCATCTACGCTTAAAGCTTTTATCGTTTAACTCATTCGATAACTGTTGTTTGTCTCTATTGATACGGGAACGTATAGTACTGTCATGAACTGGTGAGAAATTCCTTGATTAAGCAATACCACCTAGGGATAGGGGGTAGTACGATCAATTGTTTTTGCTTTTGTTCAGTAATGCGTTGCTAGTTACTAGGGGAGGCTAGGGATAGCAAGCCAGTAATTAGTAATAGGCTCTTTTTGCCGAGGGATCGGGTTAAGGGTAGGCCAAGAAAGTTTGCATAACAATATGATAATAAAGCAATTTAAACAAGAGGAGTAAATAAGAGAGAGCGCATAAGATGAAATAGTAATCCCCTAACAACTTCGTTCATCCATAGTCTTTTTCTCGTCAACTGAATCAAATGCATTGCATGTTTATTTTGTGTTCTTGCATATACAACAATTAATTTTTCTTTACAAGTCTTACGATTTCAATTCGCACGAATGATAAGGCCTTTCGAGTCTCTTGGGAAGAACGATATTGGGTTTTACCGATTATATTACTTGGAAACGATCTGGTACACTTGCCAGGGAGTCAACAATAGTAGAGTGAAAGAGACACTAATATCTCACTATACACCTTTGAGCTTGAGTGAAACACTTTCTTTGATGGGGAATAGTTCCATGAATCATAGAAAAATATGTTTGTATTAAATTAATTTGTTAGTTTTGTTTCTACACTACCTATATAATTTGATTTTAACTTATTAAGTTTGTATTCTTGTTAAAAATATTGTGAGTTCTTGATTAATTATAAAATACAACTTATGTTTGATTGATCCTACCTTATAATTCTCAAATTGACCTTTATTACGAGAGAACACATTATAGAACATAGAATTATATAAAAATCATCCCAATAATATTCTATACAATCAAAATAATCAACAAATCAAAATATTAAAAAGAAGTAAAAATTACCAAATGAGTGTCTTATAGATAATTTGATACTCCATTAAACGAAATCCTAAAAAAAACATGCATAATTAAGTGTATGATGAGAGAAAAATGTTTTAAAGATATAAGAAAACTTATTAAATATTCAACTGTTGAACTGCTAAAAGCTAATAAAATTTGTTTAAGCAAAATAAAGATTCTTCAAATGATAATTAAAAAAACTAAAGATCAAAGACAATAAAAAAGATTTATAAGTTATTTTTTATATTCCCAGTTAAGGGTTTATACATTTGAATACTTAAAATTGAAAATTAAACATTTTCGTGTAACAAAAATAGACAATAAATAAAAATATTAAAAAAATAGACACCATTAATGACTTCGGTTCAAAAACTAATCTCATTGAAGTTGACACTTCTAACATAAGTTCTATTATATATTTTTTCTAAAAAATTTAATTGAAATTGTCACATGGAATGATAATTTTTTTATCGAACTTTTGTTTAACAACGTTTTTTTGCCAACTATTTGGCAATGCCACGTGGTGTTTGTCCGTTGGCTGTTTTTTAAGAAGTAAAAACAATACACGCAAGGGTATATTTGGAATTTGAAAACTTCTGAAAATTGGTTTCGCGCTTTAACGCTTTCACTATTTATTTTCATTTTCGCGTTTCTCGCTTGCTTGCTTTCGTCTCTGTCACCGGCTCTCTTGCTCTTATTATTCGGTTGGTCTCATCACTTGCTTGGTCTCATCTCTTTTCTCTTGTCTCATTATCACTTGTTTTGGTAAGTACAAGTTGTCATACCCTAGCCATGTTTTGGAGCACTGTTTTTATCGTGTTGCATCAACCCTAACAATGTCCACCATTCTTTTTGGTTTATCATATAAGTGCCGGTTCAATGGCAGCGCAAAACCCAAAAGTAAGATGAAGTATTGTTTTTTTTTTGTAGTGTATTTTATATCCTCGCATTGTTAATTAATAGCAATGTTTTTATATTGTTGTGTAGTGGCGAGTTCGAATCTCCATATATTGTTGTGCAAAATGAAGACGGAGTGTGGATTCCGAAAGACAACACAGCCAATCAACAGCGTCAACGCGAACAAGTCCAGGATAATGAACAACGAAGTTCTTCTACAACACTAGATGATGTCATAAAGCGAATTGAACAACTCCAGACCTACGTTGCTACAAGATTTGACGCTCTAGAATCACGAGTTAAGAACATTGAGGACCAACTGCAGCAGTCCACCCCCTTTTATCATTTCACCCTCGTAGTTAGAAGTTGTTGTTTACATGTATTTGCTTTCATTAGGATCTTTTATGCATTACTGGAATATTGTACTGTTTTTATTACTCAAATTGTGTGTGGGAATTTTATATTTTCATGTTAAATTTTGGTTGAATGTTTCACATATTATATTTGACAAAATGTTAAGTAGTAAGATAATCACGTATTTAATGGACAATTAAACAATTGAAAATCACACATAAACAACCAATTACAATTAAAACAACTCAAGTTGGGTGAAAAAGCACAGCAATTGAATTGTGGTCCCGTCCAAAAACCAAAATTCTCTCGCGTAATCGTTTACAGGCCATTCGTAAACGATTACAAGGATGTTTTTTCCTACATAGGTTGTAGGACTTCATCTCAGTGCTTGATCTGAACCTTGGTGGTCTCTTACATCATGATGGGCTTCCCAAAAGTTGACCTTCAAGGCATTAGACACACTTAAACAATAAATTACCATTAAAACCAATGGACTTGTGTGAAAAAACACTGCAATTGAATTGTTGTCCCCTATGTTACCACAGGTGGCTCCTTTAGTTCAATCACTTGTCCAGAAGCCAAAATTCTCTCGTGTAATCGTTTATAGGCCATTCATAAACGACTACAAGGGTGTTTTTTCCTACATAGGTTGCAGGACTTCATCTCAATGCCTGATCTAAACCTTGGTGGTTCCCTACTCCATCATGGGGTACCCAAAACTTGACCTTCAAGCCACTGCTCACACATAAACAACCAATTACAATTAAAACAACTCAATTTGGGTGAAAAAACACTGCAATTGAATTATGGTCCCCTATGTTACCACATGTGGCTCCTTCAATTCAACCACTTGTCCAAAAATAAAAATTCTCTTGCGTAATCATTTACAGGCCATTCATAAATGATTACAAGGGTGTTTTTTACTGCATAGGTTGTAGGACTTCATCTCAGTGCCTGATCAGAACCTTGGTGGTTCCCTACTCCATCATGGGGTACCCAAAACTTGACCTTCATGCCACTGCTCACACATAAACAACCAATTACAATTAAAACAACTCAATTTGGGTGCAAAAACACTGCAATTGAATTATTGTCCCCTATGTTACCACAGGTGGCTCCTTCAGTTCAACCACTTCTCCAAAAACCAAAATTCTCTCGCGTAATCGTTTACAGGCCATTCGTAAACGATTAAAAGGGTGTTTCTTCCTGCACAGGTTGCAGGACTTCATCTCAGTGCCTAATCTGAACCTTGGCGGTCCCCTACACCATGATGGGCTTCCCAAGAGTTGACCTTCAAGGCACTAGACGCACTTAAACAACAAATTACAATTAAAACCAATGGACTTGTTTGAAAAAACACAGCAATTGAACTGTGGTCACCCAGGTTAACATGGATGGCTCCTTATGTTGAACAACTTGTCCAAAACTCAAAAATCATTCACGTAATCGTTTACCAGGCCTGGTAAACGATTACAAGGGTACTTTTGGGTGCCTTGCTTCTAGGACTATGTGCCTCTTACCATTAAAGGTGGTCCCCTACACCATGATGGGCTACCCAATATGACCTTCAAGGCACTAGACACACTTAAACAACAAATTATAACTAAAACCAATTGAGTTGTGTGAAAAAACACTGCAATTGAACTGTGGTCACCCAGATTACCACAGGTGGCTCCTGCAGTTCAACCAGTTGTCCAAAAATTAAAATTATTCTTTCGCGTAATCATTTACAAGCCACTCGCAAATGATTAAAAGGTTGTTTTTCCTGCAAAATCTTAACCAATTCAGCTAACTTCATCAAGTCACAAACCTTGTTTCATTCTTGTATCACTAACATTAGCAATTCCTAAAAACGACAACTTTATTATTAAAAATATTTAACAAATCAAAATGTAAAGCACTTCAATAACGTAGGCAATTAAATTGCAATTATAAATTACATTACTTGATGGAACCAAACATGCATCTTGTCTAAATTCAACAAAATAGGTTTAATTACAGTGTCCTATTATTGTCCTATTACTCGCGTATTATAAACTCAATACAATAATCAATCATTTTTTTTATTTTAAGTACTAAGGGTGTACGGTGTCCTAAGCGCTTGACTCTTGTAACACCTTCTTGATCTCACCCTCACATACGTCTTCAAAGGAGGTTGGTTGTTGGACATTCCACCCGGGGAAATAAAGGCACTATTAATGAATGGTCATCCTTCCTTTTTGGTGGTGGTTGTTTTTCCTTCTCATCCTTGTTATCCTTCAATGAAGCACCAAAATCATCAACAACATGAACCTGAAATTTAACAATATATAACATGTTATCAAACTCCTGTCACTATATCATAACATTCACAAGTCAAAAAACAAAAGAGTGACGAATGGAGTCTTCGCAATGAGTGACCGCTACTCCTTTGTCAATCGTTCGTTCAAAGTACAAACATACTTTGTTGAAAAAGAGTGACAAATAGTCAACTGCATCAATGAAAACAAGACAAATCTAAACACAACGAAAAACACAAAACCCAAATCGAGAAGAAAATGGAAGAAGAACGCATTTACCTTGCTCAAATGAAGATGCTGATTAGAACTTGCCATTTCGAACACCGAGAACGACAACCAATTACGAGAACGATAACGAAAATAGAGAAAGAGAACGAACGTTTACACAGAGAACCAAAACCCAAAACGCAGGGGGAGAACGAAAAGCAAGAAAGGACCTTCAATTCCAATGAAACGGAACAAGGATATAATTGGAACGAAAACTTTCTGAAACCCTCTTAATTTTTGCGCACAGATTTTATGAATAAAACCAAAAAAATGGACCAATGAGATGCTAACCGCTATCATTGTCAAAAGTGTATTGTCAAAATAATGAGACTTTTTTTATTAAGTATAATTAGCGTTAATCAAATTTAGTATTCAGGTTAAGGACTTTAACTTACAATCATCTGGTCCTACAACTTTACTTTCATAATCAAAAGTTGTTGATGGACATTTCAACTTTTTAAACAAAGTCGTGTTTACAGATGAGTAAACCTTGTAGGTAATTTTTTTTAAAGGTAACCTAAATGTTTATTTTTGAAATCAAATTGACCCTGTTGGTTAAAAGACCGTCAATCTAAATTGTTTTGCTTTCCACCCATTTGATTATTTAGACTGTGCATGTGAATGACGTTTGTATTAACAAATTATAATATGTATTTTTACTTACATTTATGGCCTTTGCCTACCATGAGAAGTGATTTTTTGATAATAGTAATTTAGTCACTTCCGTTGAGGCACTCTACCATCAATTTTCTTTTTTTTTTTTTTAAATTTTCAATTTCTCTACTTATTTCAGTAATAAATTTGACCACCGATTTCAAACCTTAAGTATCCTTTTCTTATTTTGTTTGAAACATCATAAGACATCAAAGACATGGTTGAAGACACAGGGAACAGAAAAACCGACAACCACAAAGGTTAACACTTTTCTAATAGATATTCAACCTTGACATTTTAGACGACATTGCCTTTTTCAAACAACCTGCTCTCAAAACAAATTTATCTTTTAAGTGGTCTTAATTAATTCAGATATCACATCACCTTTTAATTTTTTAATAGCCATGCATAATTAATAAAAAAAATTTATCTAATAAAATTTACATGATATTATATTTATGTGATATTTTCTATTTCCTATTTAACTTTTACATTTTCTTATTTTTACTGCTCGAGAATTCATTGGATTAAAATATTATTCAATTAATAAACTGACTTGACATAATCTTATCTCATTTATTAGACCTATTTGTATAAGTTTCTTTTATTAAATAATCACTTTCGAAAATATAATCTTTTTATGTGTTTGTTTAAAATTTTTAAAATAATAAGTAGAATAGAAATATATACATCTGGTTATAGTATTCAAATATTTGAAATAATTTCTCATACAATCAATTACTTTTAGAAAAGGAAGTGATTTTCCATTTTTTAAATCTTTAAAGAACGACATAACTATTTTATACCATAATCACTTATGTGTGTTAATCTTAAATACACTAATTCAAATTCACATAAATTACTCTAAAAAAATCTTGCTAAGAAAAAATATGAATGCCCTTGTGTATTTTAAGCTCAGTCTTAGCCAAAACAAATATGACTAAAGTCCAAAAGTATACATCTAAAATCAAGTTTAATTTTTTTTTCCGGTGTATTACTTAATAAGTAATTATTAAAAAATAATTACCATCGTTTATAATGGTTTGTGATTATTATGGAAAAAATCATGTATATTGATTAATTTATTAATTAATCATAAATAAGGGATAAATACTTTTATATCATTAAATGTATTAAATAAATATCTTTTAATTTTTTTCTACGAATATTCTAAGGAACAATCGCTTAATTAAAATGAGTAATACATAATTATTAATATTCGCCAAATAGTTTCCAAAGTTTGTTCCACGAATATCCTAAAGAACAATCTCTGCAGGGTAGCTTTCAAATAAATAAAGAAAAGAGTATAAAGCTGTTATAGACTCATATTCATTATTTTTATAACTACCACTAGAATTGAACTCGGATTCCTAAAATTAGGTTGAAGAATTTGTGTTTTTTAAATAAGAAAAATGATGATAATGAATTTTTTGACATTAATTAAAAAAATTAAAATAATTTTGATGAAATATAAAGAAACATGTTTCGCTTTATTTTATAGTAATTTTTTACATTATTTCTAAAATAAAAAAAGTCTAAATATACTTTTATCTTTATAAATTTGTAAAGTTTTAATTTTTACTTTTAGAAAGTAAAAATTTAATTTCATATTTAGTCCTATATCTTCTTAAAATTATACAAATTTGATTTACTGTAAATATAAGCTATCCGTTAATAACAAAATGTATACCTAAATTCCAACGGTCAATTTCACACAGACTGAAGAAATGTAATTAAATATTCAATTTTTATAAGAATCAAAGTTAAACAGTCCTAAAATTACGAGGACTAAAGTAGGATAAATACATTCCCTTTTTACTTTCTGGTAAGTATCTTTTACTTCTTAGTTTATAAGGTAAATAAAATTGATTAACAGAAATTTATATTAAAAGTAACCAATTAAATCGATTATAATATGATTAGAAAAATATGTTTATTAATTGATTTAATTGGTTACTTTTAATCAATTTTATAATCGATTTAAATATGGTGCTTGTAATCGATTTAATTGTTTATTTAAGTATTTTTCTAATTGTTTATTTAAGTATTTCATATTTAATAGCGAATGTGAAAAAATATAATTTATCTTTAATCGAATGTGAAATTTCCAATAAACTTTTACGGTGTATAAATTTCATGTAACATCTCAAAATATATAATCATGTATATAGATATAGAATGTAATAGTCATAATTAAAGAAAGCAGTGAGAGTACCGTATAGGTGTAAGTTACAGTCATCCAAAATCGAGGGGAAAATTTAAAACGAAAAACAATCTAAGTACAAATGTCTAAAGTTTCTCAAAATATGATATTACTAAACGTTAAGAAGACCTAAAGAGTGTTCTCCAAAATAATAAGCTATGGAAAATAAGAACTAATAGATGCCCTAAGTACTAGGTGTTGGATCTTCCTCAGTCTCCAACGCCTGCTCCAGAGGTACATCATCACCTACTGCTCACATCCAAAGGATTGGATGATCATCGCAAGGGGAAAGACAAACACATACAAACATACAAGTGCAAGGGTGAACTAGGTCTCAAACAACCATACAAATCATATCAAATTAATCTAACATTACCGAGAGCATCATTTTACATACAGGCATGCAAGCCATCATGAACATAAGCACTTATTTCATAAACTTAACTAAATTAATCATCCTATCATGCAAAGACTCCTAGACACGTCCGGACATAAAATGAATGTAGAGCTGGGGCGGGTTGTGCACTTGTGATGACCCCTACTGCTTTGCAAAGCCATTGCCGAGGGGTTTCACCCGACCATACACAAGGCTAGTCCGTTACCGCAGTATAGACCTTCAATGGTAGCGTCTACCTAGGACCTCCCACTATTCCCACCACACGCGTCAATCCTCTCTAAGTGAGAATGAAAGACCGTTGGAGTGTTAGGGATAACCCTCCATATGGAAGCATCTATCATTCGTTCAATACACTAATCGATCTCACCGAGAGATCATAATTTCATAACCGAATCCAACCAGTTCAATCAATTGTTATACCTTTAATGCCATGTTAATCACACACACACCATATAACTGCAACCATTCTAAATTTTCACAATACTCATCACATGTACCTTAATTCACCAAAAACAATTATCTAGGCCAATTAAACCAAGAGTTTTAAGCATAAACCGAGCACTTAGTGCATTGGGCGGACCACTGGGACTGAACTGGGTGCCAGGACCGAGCACCCTTGATAGATCGAACGGTCAAGAGAAGGGCCAGCCCTTCTCTGACCGAGACCCTGCAGACTGAACGGTCGTACAAGTCGAGGGCTTCTAAGGCCAAGAGGAATTCAGGGCCAAGAACACCTAAGGCCGAGAGGGACCAAGACCGAACGGTCATGGGATGGAACAATCCTTCCCTGGCCGAAAGCACATCTGACCGAACGGTCATGAGAAGGAACAACCTTCTCTGACCCAGACCTACAAGACCGGGCGGTTTGAGAAGGACCCTTCTTCTCTGAGCAAGACTCACCAGACCGAACGGTTTGAGAAGGAAACCTCCTTCTCTGACCAAGACCTACGAAACCGGACGGTCAGAAGAAGGAACCCTCCTCTGACCAAGACCCACCAAACCGAGCAGTCCTGAGAAGGAATCATCATTCTCTAACCAAGGCTCTCCAAACTGAACGGTCATGAGAAGGAACCCTCCTTCTCTGACCAAGACCTACAAAACCGGACGGTCAGGAGAAGGATCTCTGACCGAGACCCCTAAGACCGGACGGTCAAAACTCTGCAGAATTTGACAGAACCTGTTAGGACCATTTCCAACCATATTTACCAACTTCTAACACTCCTAATCTTTGTTTTAGGCATAATTAAACTTATCTAAATGGTTCTAAACATTACTAATACATTTCTAAACTGATTTAAGCTCCTTACCAACTCTAAAACACCCATTTTCCCAACTTAGGGACCCAAAACCCAATCTTACCATTTGGTACCTATTTTGACCAATTTAGTGACTCAAACAAGTCACAATACAGTGCATGAAACTGTCCCAACAGTCCAAAAACGTGACAAACCCCGTTTACTCAAAATCTCTACCTCACTTCCTTTAAAATGACTAAATAGTGACCCTAAGATCTTTGATTCCCTTCCAAACAATACCACAACAGATTTCCACACCAAAACAGTTCCAACATGCATAATTCATCATTCAAAAATGTCCCAAACAGTTCATAATCATCAATCATCAATTCACACAACATACACATTTCCATACATGCATTTCAAGTTAATATAACCAATTTCATGCCTCCAACAACATACAACTTCAAAATTATCATACATTTAAAACATACCACTAAAATGAAAAGAAGAACTAGCTCCCCTTACCTCTAGTGTGTACGACCAACTCAAAGAAGAATCCTAGACCACGTGCTTTGAACCCCAAAGTGTGAGAATCACCTATAAATCATCAATTGATGATGGGAAATAAGTCTTAGAACTTAATTGAAGCTAGATTGTGGAAGAAAACGAAATGGGTTGCATGCAACAAGAAATCACATGCTTGAAACCCTAGGGCAAAGGAGAAAAAAAGACTTTCTTACTGGTTGGATGAAACAAAGATTCAATCGGTAGAAATGCTCCTTTTGAAGTCCTAAAAGCTTAGGCAGCTTCAATTTGAGAAACAAACGGTTATAATTTGAGTAATGGTGGATGGAAGGTAAGACAATGAAGAAAAGAGAAGAAGAAGGAGAGGTGTGTCGGGACAGTGGAGGAAAAGTTTGAAACTTGGAATATAGTGTTTTAATTAAAGTTCCATTCTAAAACTCTGTCCAATGCCAGGCTGCCACATGCATTGCACTCAAAAGGTATTTTTACAAGGCATTACATTTCAAGTGTGAAAATAGATATTAATGGATAATCTGTTAATAGTCTGATAACGGATGAAATAATATGTCCAATAAATAATAAATATTATTAGAATAGACTTTTAATAATGATTATGAAACTATGTTAAAAGTAAATTTTTAAGCCTAATAATTCCACAAAATAACATTAACAAATATTTTAAGAAAAACTTAATTAAAAAGGCTGACGATTTAATATAAAATTTGATCCCGACCAAGATATGAGGAAAACCTAGTCATACATATAATTCAGCAAATTGAGTGTTGTGAAGTAGACGTATGTAAATTGTGGAACTTATATGTACAATACACTAACGTTCCCCCACGTCCGTGTTGGCTATATAAGAAAAAAAGAAGTTATTTAAGGTATTATTAATTAATTTGTAAAAATCACGGTGAAAAAGTTATTTGGACGGAAAAAGTGGCTGGAAGTGAGGTTATCTTTTTCGTTGGTTTGGTGATTTTTAAACTGTTCCCCCACACGAGCAAAAAGCTGAAAGTGAAATTTGCGAAGAAACAAATGGAAAGCGCTTAAGTTTATAAAACTACTCCTAATAATTACATCTCTCTCTCTGTATATCTGATTTGCATAGAAAGAGAGAGAAAGAGTAAGAGAGAGAGAGAGAGAGGGTATCCATCCATCCACGTCGTCTGTGTCGCGTCTTTTGTGTATAAATAGCAGAGAGCGAGCCAATACCTGCTTTCATTTAACAGAGAGTTCGCCCAGTGCCTTCACACTGTATAGAGTAGGGTTTTTCGTTATCCCCTTTTATCTTCTTCTCTCTTCACAACGTACACGTTATCGTATTCTGGTTTTCTGTTATAGAGAGAGAAACCCGGCGGAGAGAGACAGATTGATCATGGACGCACACGCCGTGCATTTGGCCTTGGCGGCGCTCGTCGGAGCCTCCGTCGTGGCTGTGTCGGCGTACTACATGCACCGCAGGACGCTCGCGCAGCTGCTGGAGTTCGCGCGGACGGTCGAGCGTGAGGCTGAGGGCGGCGGCGCTTCGGACGCCGAATCACCGCCGGCGCATTTGAAGAAGCGCCGGGGAACCTCGAGGAGGAGGGGAAACGGAGGGTACAGGCGCGGCTCGGCGTCGTTGCCTGACGTCACCTTGATCTCCGGCGGGTTTGAAGGGGACGAGAAGCGGAACGGACCGGTGCACGTCGATGGGATTCCGCCGGGGCTGCCGCGGCTGCACACGCTCCGTGAAGGTATGGTTGTGGTGAAACTTTTCAGGTCTAATCGATGATTATTTGTGATTTGGTGGATTTTGATGTTTGTTGAAATTGTTGAGTTGAGCTGTGTCATGGTAGTTATTTGGTGTTGGATTGTGTTTGGTCGTGCACAGTGTGGAGAACTTCTAATTAAGGAGTGTGGAAATATTTCCTGTTTGTGATGAAATGGGGAATTTAAGTCAATTTGAAATGGATTGGAAGGAATTGATTCCGGGGTTTCTTTGTCCATAGTGTGTTTTATAATTGGTACTAGTTTTGGTTTGTTTCGGTTCCGTCATATATGACTTACAGAAAAATTCACATGACCAGGGAAAGGATTATAAATAATTTTTAGTTGGGAAGAAAATAAGACGGGAGAAGTGAGGATGTTGCAGGACGGAGACGAGTCTCTACGTAAGAATTCAGGAAACTGGAGTTTAAGGACCTGAGCTTCTTTACCTATTTTCGCCTCTTATTATCAGAAATTTATATTTCAATGAGTTTTCTTGATTTCAGTTCATTTCTTTTGTCTTTTGGAGTGAGGCAGATGGCGTCAATACATTTGATATGATTTGACGGCTGAACTCGTTATTGTTCCCTAAAAAGTAAGAAAAAAAGTATTAGGTCTAGCAGGTTCCAATGAACAAAACTGAGATCACATAACTTCAGATGGAAACGAAAAACAAGTTAGAAGAATGTATGAGTGAAAAAAAAAAGAAGGATTGGAATGGCTGAAACACTTAAATAATTTGTCCACTTGGAATAATTCAGTTGATCAGTCTTCCTGGACTCGTCTCCCTCTGCTAAACCAGCTAGGAATTAAATCATAAAGTATTGGATGATCATCATGTCGTTTAGAAAATTGGTTTATTTATTTATTTGTTCTTCAATTCTTATTGATATACCTTTGCAGTGTCCCCATACTTAAGTTATACTTTAAATTCATTTGAATTTCATCCGTGGAATGGTTCTTACGGAAAATGTTGCATTAGACTGCACATCTTTCTGACGCCCTTACGGGCACATGTATAGGCAATGAATCATTCAGGTTTTTAATCCATGGAAAGGTTTTATGGCAAATGTCGGATTATATATGATTACCTGCATATGTACGGCCAATGTCTGCTTGAAAGTATTCATCTTAATGTTTTTCATGACTTTAGATATGTTTCTGACAGGAAAATCGACACAATCTGGTTCCTTTAAGAGAAGCCTTTTAAGACCAACTTCTCCCAAGTCCCCTGTTGCAAGTGCTAGTGCCTTTGAAAGTGTAGAAGAATCAGATGACGAAGATAACATGACAGACAAAGATAAATTGGATACTGCATATCTGCACACAAATGGGAATGTTGTAAGGGTGTAATGCACTAGTTAAATTAATTCTATCATTCATTTTATTCTACATAAAAAAGAAGGTTTACTTTTGACATGACAAGTAATTTTCTGTGTTTCTATTTCTCTACTTTCTTAGTGCCTCCTTGCCCTTGGTGTACAACCGAGCGCTTGGAATTAATCTAGCCTTTTCTCATTGCACTTTCACTATACTTTGATCATTGCATGATGCAGTGTTGTATATACTAAACTAAAAAAAACTCGAAGGATATTTGAGTTTAAACTGAAATCGTCTGTATGTAGGGGCCAGAAGGTAAAATCCCGTTTGAGACTTTACCTAATCATGTTAATGCTAATGGAGAGCAGATGGCAATTGCTCCAAGTATGATCCGTTCTCATAGTGTTTCGGGTGACCTGCATGGTGTGCAGCCTGATCCAATAGCAGCTGACATTCTGAGGAAAGAGCCAGAGCATGAAACTTTCACAAGATTGAAAATTACTCCTATTGGTATGAACTGTGACATGTTGCTGTTACTCATTCTCTTACCTGCAAATAAAATGCTATGAATGAGTTTTATCGTGGGATGTATATAACCCAGCTCCTCCAAACACTTATTGGATGACAATATTTGCATATTTGGAATGTCATGTAGTAAACTGTAATTGTTATATTTTTCTGTTTAGAGACTCCATCACCTGATGAAGTTGAAGCTTATGTGGTTCTTCAAGAATGCCTTGAATTGAGAAAACGATATATTTTTAGAGAAGCCATTGCTCCTTGGGATAAAGAAGTTATATCTGACCCCAGTACACCCAAGCCTAACCCAGATCCATTTTTGTACACTTCTGAAGGAAAGTCTGACGTAAGTTTTTTCCCCATCTTTGGAAACTTGGATATCCCTATTTTATATGCTGTGATTAAATTAGTTATATTTCTTTTATGCTGCAGCATTACTTTGAAATGCAAGATGGGGTTATTCATGTATATCCAAACAGAGAAGGTAAGTAAGAAAGGACTTTGTTATTGACAAACATAATAATTCTATTACTGCTCAAGGTGGGATCTTATGTATGCTTTCTATTACCCCAGAAACCGAAGAGCTTTTTCCTGTTGCTGATGCAACTACATTTTTCACTGATCTTCATCACATACTTCGAGTCATAGCAGCAGGGAATATAAGAACTTTATGCCATCACAGGCTCAATCTTCTTGAACAAGTAAATCTCTAATTTATTGAATGAGTGACAAACTATGGCATACAAGAAGCAATTGTTGTTTGATAATTTCTGTATGTTTTCAGAAATTCAATCTTCATTTGATGCTAAATGCGGATAGAGAATTTCTTGCTCAGAAAAGTGCTCCACATCGGGACTTCTATAATGTTAGAAAAGTTGATACTCATGTCCACCATTCAGCATGCATGAATCAAAAGCATCTTTTAAGATTCATAAAGTCAAAGCTGAGAAAAGAGCCTGATGAGGTGAAAATTTGGATCTTTGTTGTTGTGATGTAAACATACATTGCAGCAGCTTCTTTTTTTCTTTCTCTGATCTTATCATTGAACTGTAAGGCAGAAGAGATAGAGCCCATATTGGCTTTTTCTAAGTAAATGAAACTGTAGGTGTAGTTTAGTGTATAATCGTACTATAACCTATTACCTATGAAGAAATCAGAATATTTTACTGATATGTTTAAAATGATTGGCTTATTGTCATCACTTTATCAAGATGCATTGTCTTACTTTTCTAACTTACGGTATGTGGATTATATTTTATGAAGCTTATATGCAGTGAATACTCATATTATGCATACTCTTGATCAGGTTGTAATATTTCGTGATGGGACATATCTAACCTTGAAGGAGGTCTTCAAGAGTTTGGATTTAACTGGGTAATGAGATTTTTTATTATTATATTTATAACGGGGTTGCTGTATGTTTCAGGACTTAATCTTGTTTTATATCTCTTTTTAACAGGTATGATCTCAATGTTGACCTTTTGGACGTTCATGCTGACAAGAGCACTTTTCATCGCTTTGATAAGTTTAATCTTAAATACAATCCTTGTGGTCAAAGTAGGCTCAGGGAGATATTTCTAAAACAGGATAATCTCATTCAAGGTAAACATTTTTTTTGGTGTAACTGTCCTATCACACCTAAGTTTTTACTTTTTTATCACATTCAAACTGGAAGAACTATCATATGGGTTTGTGCAGTCTTTTTTCTTTATACAATCTACTAAACAGTTTTGAATGAGTCCCTGAATACCCTCAAAGCACTCATATATGTTCTATGTAGAAAGGTTCCTGCACAAGCCGAGTGGTTTAATATGCCTGGTTTGTTGTGCAGAAGTTATGTTGGTATAATAAGGTATTTTTCCATACAAACTGAATTTGGAGGGGTTTCTTGAAGCCTACATCTATGTTGTGAAATCCTTGGTTGCACTAATTTTTAAACAAGGATATGCGCTATTTTTGTGGGTTGTACATTTATTGATATAGGCATTGAAGTGAAATTTGAACATATGATTGAGTGGGTCTCTTGTTCAAAGATTTTCTTCGATCTAAGGAATATTTTTATTATTGTTGTATATACAATCTTTTAATGACATTGGAACATTTTGATTCTTGAAGACACAAGTTTGGATTTTTTAAGACAAGTTATACCTGCAGTGGTTGATTGTATATTAAAATTAAGGTTGGGTGATTGGTAGGAGATGAAGTGAAGAGGCATAATTTTAAAATGTAGTGGGATCCACTGCACTATTTTTCATCTATTCTACTTATCTCTCTCTTCATCTATTCTTTAGTTTGCTTAATCCAAACACTTTTAATTCTCATCTATCTTCTCTGAAGTAAGGTTATTAATTTGGAATTTCAAATAGCCCTGGTCATCTTTGAAAGCAATTTTATAGTTTTCTTATAAGCAATTGCCAATTTCACCTGGGGATTAATGGAGACAAAAAAATACTTAAGATGAATGACCTCAGATTATTATCAAATTTTTTAGTGTTTATATTTGTTAGTTGCTTTCAACATCTAAGCAATTTCACTTGTTTTTACTAGGTCGTTTTCTTGGTGAGGTGACTAAGCAAGTGTTTTCAGATCTTGCTGCCAGTAAATATCAGGTGTTTTCTTGAGTCCTTGCATATTTTCTAGATAATCTCACATATACATTTTTCTATTAAGTCGGTGATGTAAGACAGTCTTGGAGTGCTTCTCTGGGCAATATATTGTCATAATTCTAAAATACTCCCTAGGGGTGCTTCTCTTTTTTACATACTGTTTGATTGTCGGAATTCAATATCATACTTTTAATAAGCTATACTGTCTCAAATATCTGCCCCACATGTTATTTATGGATGTAAAACAGCCAAATACCATATCTTGTAATAAGACTAAAATATAATAACTAAATAACATAATGCTACTAATAATCTCCTTGAAAACTTTGATGACCAAATATTAACCCTAATTCAATTAGCTAAGTTGTATTGTAAAATCTGCATCATTTCCCTCAAGTGATGGAAAGATTCAATGGTCATATACTGACTAAGAAGAAAAGCATCTGCAATGACGCAGGTTCTCTACTTCCAAGGTATTAACAACGTAAAGAAGTGGGTGAGTTGTCATTCTAATAAACCAATATTTCATGATGACTGAGGGACACTAGCAAATTTTATATGCGTATCCCCATATATATGTTTGTTAACTAGAGAAACTTAGGGGTTTAAAACAACTGGAGATAACAAAGACACCTGAAATTGGCTGCCAGTGTATTTTCTTAGATCCTTCTCGTAAAATATGGGAATTTACAGTAATATCACCTGACAGATGTAGTTGCAATGGTTCCAATATGGGTGATTATTCAATTCTGGGTTTGACTGCGCCCTGGATTGAGGTGTTGGGTGAATGTTTGCACGACTGCTTACCATAACATAAAAATTGACACTGACTGATGATCCCTACAGTTCATCGCACTATATGCTTTTCAATTACTATTACCGAATGGAGCAAGAATGTTTGTAACTATGAGACCCTATGTTGACCACTTGTTGGCAATAAATTACCATATCTTTACTGTTGCTTTTATATGCTTATCCCCATTAGATGTTTGTTAACTTGTCTTTCTGTTCCTAATTATTCACAGATGGCCGAATATAGAATATCAATATATGGTAGGAAGCAAAGTGAGTGGGACCAACTAGCCAGTTGGATAGTTAATAATGATTTGTACAGTGAGAATGTTGTTTGGTTGATTCAGGTATGCTTTATTTATTTTTCTAGAACAAAAAATAGTTTTAATTTTCATGTATTTTAACGATGTATTACTTCTGTTGTTTTCCTCTGTTAATTAGTTCTCTTAGCAATTGCCAATTAAACATTTTTTACCATCATATTATAAGAATCTGGACAATGTTCCTAATGTATCAATCATTCTCTTGGGACTGCCAAATATCTAGTAAATTTAGGGGAACCTTTCCTGCTTCCCATTTATGGCTTCATTTGCAGGCCGATTGGTTTTAGCAATTTAATAATATTTCTTATAATGTCTTGCAGCTTCCGCGGTTGTACAATGTGTACAAAGAAATGGGAATTGTGACATCATTCCAGAACATGCTTGACAATATTTTTATTCCACTTTTTGAGGTTACTGTCGACCCAGATTCACATCCCCAGCTGCATGTTTTCTTGAAACAGGTGTGCTCCTCATCTACGTTAACTTTTTTAAGTAAACAAAATTTTGAAGATGATTGGTCTTTAATAAATATTTCAAAAGGGTACTTCATTTTTCTAAATCAAGTTATCCTTGAAAAGGAACCAACTTGATATTTTGATGTATTCATCATTGGAGGACTGCAATTGGCCTTAACTCTACTTGGGAAATTGCAGAACTTCTGCCAATTTATAGTTAGTTACTGGTGTTGAGTGCTTGCCGAAGTTGATTTTGCAGTAGAGTCCTTGGTTCAGCTTAGTCCTAGAGAAATTGTTGCTTATTTCAAGCTCCCGCAAAGCTCAAAGAAACAAGTGATTATTTCTCTGTGATAACCTGAACCAAACATATGCTTATTCCAGTACTACATGGAATTGATTCTCTTGGCTTCTTTAGGTTGTTGGGTTGGATTTGGTGGATGATGAAAGCAAACCTGAAAGACGGCCCACAAAACACATGCCTACACCTGAACAATGGACTAATGTGTTCAATCCGGCTTTTTCATACTATGTCTATTACTGTTATGCAAATCTTTACACATTAAACAAGGTATGCAACTTATCTCCACAATATGTATCATTTTGGGTGCCTATTCACTCTTTCACGAAGAAAACAAATTTGTTTTAACTAAAAGGGAACAAAAGAGGCGTAGTTCTGTTCTTAATCTTTAATAAATATACAGGATAAGCTGTGTTGCATATTTCTAAAGCTGTTTATGGGTAGAATTAAGATATAATTAAATTCAAATCCACCACATTCAAATAGGTTGATATGATTCACTTTTAAAATCTTTGCGGCTACTTCAAACCACAAAAATCTAGTTGAGATTGATTTGGTTTGAGTTTTCAGGTTAAGATAGAGAAATATTATCATAAGCTTTTTTATAATTTTCTCAAATGATCTTGATGTTTTATTAATCTCTATCCTAGGTATGGTATATGAGTTGGATTATAGACATGGCCAAATAAATGTGGTCACAAAAAATAAGCTAAAACTGAATGAAAAATACAAGAGTAGATGAGAGATCTAGAAAAGTTGACATATAATTTCAATATTTTTGGAAAAAAGGTTAATCGGGCAAATGGATTAGTTGTGGTTGAAAATTAAATTGAAAACTGAATTGATCAATTGGTATTGTTCAGGTTTGATGTAAAAACAATTAGCAAGGCTACTTTAAGTCGATTTAATTAATTTGATTTGCATTTTCAAGTTAATCAGATCAATCTCATCCAATAATACTTCTACTACATATTTCTCAAATAATGTTAATTCCACCGCTGTTGTCTCTTAATATAGTCATGTCCTTATCCATTTTTCTAGTTACTTTAGAGTACCTTGAATATGTATTCCAAGATTTTTCTTCTATTTCTTCATATGTATTTGAAATTTTTTGGCTGTTTTGACACAACAAAGTTAACCTAATACAAGTATTTCTCAGCTTCGTGAATCAAAGGGAATGACAACAATAAAATTCCGTCCACATTCTGGAGAGGTATATATTTGAAAACATATTCTGCCTATTTCATAAATGTTCTGAGTATATATCTAATGCGTCATATTTGGATTTAGGCTGGTGATATCGACCATCTTGCGGCAACCTTTCTCACTGCTCACAACATTGCTCATGGAATCAATTTGAAAAAATCTCCTGTGCTTCAATATTTATATTATTTAGCCCAGGTATGATATTTTTTCCAATTGATTACTTGGTTGTGATATTTGCGGCTGCTAACTAGTTGGATATTTTTTGTTAGATTGGGCTGGCAATGTCTCCTTTAAGCAATAACTCCCTATTCTTAGACTACCATCGGAATCCTTTTCCCATGTTCTTCTTACGGGGTCTGAATGTGTCGCTTTCTACTGATGATCCTCTCCAAATTCACTTGACAAAGGAACCATTGGTTGAAGAATATAGTATAGCTGCTTCTGTGAGCTCTCTCTCTCTCTCTCCCCCGCCCTCTCTCTCTCTCTCTCCCCCACCCCCCCCCTCTCTCTCTCTCTCTCTCTCTCTATATATATATATATATATATATATATATATATATGCACACACACACACAGCATATAAACAGACAATGCTTACAGCCAGGAAATAATTCTTTACAGGTGTGGAAGTTGAGCTCCTGTGATTTATGTGAGATAGCCCGGAATTCGGTATATCAATCAGGTTTTTCACATGCTTTAAAGGTACATTTCTTATTCAAAATTCGCGTGAATTAAATTATTTACACCCTTAAAGTCATAATTTTTTATTCTTAGCCTGACAAATATTCGGGGAAACCCTTTAGAGTTGTCATGTATCACCCAATATAATTTAATGAACTCCGCTATGTTTCAGTATTTATTAGTTTGAGTTTTTTTATTACAAAATTTAGACACATGTTCCGCAGAAAAAAAATTAAAAGTTCATCAATCTCCTGTAAACTGTTTATTTAAATATAGGGCACAATGTATGTGGGTCAGTGAGCTCCATATATAGAAGTGTTCATGGATTGGATTTGGTTTCTTAGACTGAGTCCGAGGCTGAAACTTGCTTGTGTAAAAGTTGTTTAGTGTGTGTGTCTTTTTTTCATTCTTTATTTTTTATAAAGCATATAAAATAAATTAATATTATAAATATATTATATTAATGGATTTATTACACGAATCATTCATATACTTCCTCAAAGTTTGTTAAGATAATAAGAAATAGTGTAATGTTGATTGAGGGAGATGTTTTATACAAATACATATCTCGTACTCTTTACATGATTGGTATTTTATAACTGATCGGTATCTTGTTTCAGTCACATTGGATTGGTAAGGAATACTACAAGAGAGGGCCAAATGGAAATGATATTCAGAGAACAAACGTTCCTCACATACGGTTGGAATTCCGTGATACGGTATGAACTATTTATGGTTAACTTGTTTATATATAGCTGCCAAATTTTCCCTCGGTTTTAATTTGAAATTAGTTTATAATTTTCTTCGCGTATTCTTTTCCTGAATATATGATCTGGAGAATCACACGGTATGAGTACTGTTTACAGATTTGGAAGGAGGAGATGCAACAGGTTTATCTGGGCAAAGCAATCATTCCTGAAGAAGTAGAGAAATAATGAGAGGCAGGGTAGGTAGAAAACTCAACCCCATGTTGCATCAGAGATATTCTAAGGCCGAAGACATTATATCACTGGTCGGATGATACGAACCAGATACATACTATAGAGAATCATCAATATGGCTGAGCTTGAGCATCGAGCAATGTTTACAGCTACAAATCAACGGACCCCTGCGAATTTTTTTGCTTGTATGATTTTGGGTTAGTAATAAATGCATGCTTCAAGCAAGTTCGTGCCAGTTTGTGTTAGAATGTAAGCTATGATCCTTGGAAAGGGGGACATTCATCTCCCAAAATTTTGATTCGCAATGTTTATCCATATATATAGTGCACTGTTGTCGAAACTTAAAGGACGGTTTCCCAACTCCTTTTATCTTAACATTATCATTTACAATGCGATGGGAGATCTATATATAATTCAAAGTTTTCCCTCCTTTTGACATTTGCTCAATTAATTAACAGAAATTAGGTAATGAAATGAGTAATGGGATGACAACTTGTATCAAGTATTATCCATTATGAATATTGTTCTTACCTCATGATTAATTTAAGGTTACATACTTATTATGCACTTTCTAAATCAATACATTATCTCCCAATTCCCCTTTTTTCTTCGTCTTTAACTCTTGAGTGCCTAAAGTTTAGCCTCGGACCTACCACCAAATCTCTGTAGTGCAAGGAAGCGAGCCGGGTCCCAAGCTCTCCGTTCCTTTGTTACTCATGTCGGTATTTCCCACTGACCTTACTGCCAAAATCACCCCAACCCTGGAGAGCAAGAGCTATTGGCCATCGACGATGTTTGTCACCATCTCCTCTATTTAACATCAATATGCTTTGGAGTGTCCTTTGTGGTGTTTAGATTTGGGAGTCTCTTTTGTTGGAATGGTATATAACTACTTCCGTGTAGAGTGAGTTTGTAGTAATAAATTGTATTTAACAATTTGCTAGTAGTCACGTACTAGTAGTTAGAACACGACAAATTTTGTTAAGGTAATGCACTAAATTTAAGGACAGACAGTCTCAAGGACAAAAGATAAGGAGAGTGGATAAAAATTTTTTCTTTTTTTTTTTTCATTCAAATCTAGGTAATATATAACCTAATACATGATCTCACAAAAGGACAATAATAAAATCCTAACCAATTTTCATTCTATAATATGCTGACTCATACAATTCCTTAATAATAATTAAAATCAGGTATCCTTTTGTTTTGTGAGTCATTCTTTTGGGCCTGACATCATCCTTGTTTGTGTCTGCTGCAAAATTTGGGTTTTCATATCTAATATTACCATTCTTTGGCAATGACCTTGTCCTCAAGGTCATAAATTTGTTGTAAAGTAATCCAATCGTCCCACAAAGTATCATCAGGTGAGAGACCTTGCCACTGCATCAAAGCTAAACGCTTAAGAACACAATTGACATTATTTGTTTTAAATCCAAGGATGGTAAGAGGAGTGACCAACATATTGTTCTCATACGAAAGAGGAGTTAAGGGGTCAATAGAGGGTGGAAGTGGCCCTTCATATGCCTTCAAAACAGAACAGTGGAAGACATTATGGATCCTTGAAGTGTCAGGTAAGTCAAGTTTGTAAGCTACAGGACCCACCTTTGCTGTAACTTGAAAGGGCCCATAAAACCGTTTAGCCAATTTATGGAATTTAGACCCCGAAACATATATTTCGCAGTAAGCCTGCAACTTGACATGCACCTATGAACTAACATCAAAGTTGACCTCTCTACTTCTTCCATCAACATTCTTCTTCATGCGCTTCTGATGGAAACTCATTTACGGCATTCCATTCAAAGAAGTAACAACTCAAGTTAAGACTAAGAAAGGGAAGTTAAAGAAGGACTTTCCAAAGCTTTCTTGAGTTTCTTTCTCTAAGTCTTAGAAGGATAATATTTTAATATGTTCTACTTTGTTTTGTAGGTTCTAATAAAGCTTGGAGAAGTTGATTGAAGCCGTCCAAGAAGTAGGAGCAAAGGAGGGAGAGTACCATCCAAGGAGCGGAAGCCAAAAGAAGGAGGCAGCCAGGCAGCGCTCAGCGCCACCATATACCGCTCAGCGCCAGCGAGGAAATGCGACCCACGTGAGTTGACTGACTTGGAAGGAGGCATGGATCTTGCTGGCTGGAAATGGCGCGTATCCTATGCAAATTTATTTGAATTTTGGGAGGGATTTGGATAAGAAATGAGACCCCTCTTCACCTATAAATAAGAGGGTCTCCTCCTTTGTAAAATCACTTTTGAGCCTTAGTGAAATGCTGCTGACTTCAATTTCCAGTCCTATTGCTCTTAAGTCACTTGTCCTCTTCACTTTCTCTACCCTTTCCTCGAGCTTCCTTCCATAGTAGGAAGGCCTTCTGAGCTGAGAGGTTGAATCACACTCAGTTAAAAACGAGACTTATTATTATTATTCTCAAATCATGGAAAAATACATTCTCAAACCTTCTATTTGTAATAATCTAGTTCTCCTAAAAAGGGAAATAGGGAAACTAGGAAACCTAGGGAAAAATAAAATAAAATAAAATATTATGTATCTATTTCCTCTAATTGGGAAGATTCTACAGATATTATCCCAGATTACAATACTCCCCCTCAAGTTGGTAAATGAATATCAATCATTCCCAACTTGCCTACAAGATCTTGAAATCTACCTGGAGGAAGCCCTTTTGTGAAAATATCTGCTATTTGAAGTTCTGTAGGAACATGAGTTGTAATCATAAAGCCTCTGTCAAGATTATCTTTGATGAAATGTCTGTCAATTTCAATGTGTTTGGTTCTGTCATGCTGTACTGGATTATGGGCTATGCTCATAGCAGACTTATTGTCACAGTGTAGTTACACCGGGTGCTCCACTTTGACTTTAAGATCATCCAAGAGTCCTTCACACATTCCTTGAGCAAGGGCTCAAAATTCAGCTTCTGCACTAGAACTGGACACTCTATCTTGCTTTTTGCTTCTCCATGTTACCAAACTATCTCCATGAAGAAAGACATTCTTCACATCCAGTTGGTGTAAGTCCTATCCAAAATGGGCAGCCAAAGCGAGAATAACTCGAACTGTATTCATCTTTGCCACTGGGGCAAATGTCTCCTCATAATCAATCCCATATGTCTGGGTATATCCTTTTGCCACCAATCTAGCTTTATATCTTTCTATTGTCCCATCTACCTTATGTTTGACTCTGAATATCCATCTACACCCTACTGCCTTCTTGTCTCTTGGCTTATCAACAATCTCCCAAGTTGAATTTCCTTCTAATGCATTAATCTCTTCTTTCATAGCTTGATTCCAATGTTCAAGTTTCATGGCCTCCTAGATTGAGGTTGGTATTTCTGTGGCATCAATGGCAGCAATAAAACTTTTGTGCTTATCAGAGAGATTGTTAGTGCAAACATACTGAGAAATAGGATATTTAGCACATGATCTTCTTCCCTTTCTCAATGCAATGGGTAAATCCTCAGTAATACTTACCTCCTCCTCATTGATATCTTCAGGGATTCTCACCTCCGGATCAGACAATTCTTCTTGCTCTAGAGTCGAAGTGGGTTGTTCTCTTGCATATTTTTTGCCAAAAAATTTGTCTTCCTCTTCTTGCTCACTATGGACTATGGTTGCTTCATTGCTCAGGTCTTGGGCATCCTGCAAAGATAAACATGGTAATGACAAGAAGGAGAGTTCATCCATTTCAAGTGCTTTCTCCCCCTGAAGTGGTGGACTGACATAAAAGGATTTGGTTTCATGAAAGGTGACATCCATGGTGATAAAGACACAACGACTTTGAGGATGATAACATTTGTACCCTTTTTTATTAGAAGGATACCCAATAAAGACACATTTAAGGGCTCTGGGATCTAATTTACCATGGTTAGGAGGATGAGAGTGAACAAAAACAACACATCCAAAGACTCGACTAGGTAGACTTGTTGTGAGGGAAGAAGAAGGAACAAAAGACAACAGAGACTCTATAGGACTAATGGCATTTAAGATATGAGTGGGTAACCTGTTGATGAGATATGTGGTAGTTAACACAGGTTAGTTCGTGAACAATACCATTATAAGACAAAAAATTGAGAAATTCATGATTCACATATTCAGTACCATTATCAGACCTACTTTTTTTTTTTTATATTTTTTCCAAATTGAGTTTGGACAAGACGGAAAAAGTTAACAAAAAGTTGAAAAACTTCAGATTTATTTTTCACAAGGTATGTCCACGTGACACGAGTACAATCATCAATAAAGGTAACGAACCATTTGGCTCCATAAATAGAATCTATGACAGGATCCCAAACATCAGAATGAATTAAATCAAATGGAGAAATACTCTTTTTATTACTAATAGGATAAGATGCACGATGGTGTTTTGACAATTGACAAATATCACAATTAAAAGACTCAACAGACTCCTTAGTAAACAAATGGGGAAACATGGACTTGATAAACAAAAGGGCTCTGATACCAAGTTTTTTTTTTATTTAGTTGAAAATGAGACTAAATGATGGATGCCCAAGCCTTTGATGATGTAACCATATTTGTGATTTGGCCCACGTCTCGGATGTAGCTTGTTGACTCATGATTTGTGTGTTGCTTTGGTCATCAAACTCTAAAAAGTACAACCCACTTTGCTCCTTAGCAGTTAAAATCGTCTTCCCCGTGGCAAGATCCTGAAAAACACAATAAGTTGGAAAACATATTACTGAACAATTTAAATCCTTTGTGAATTTTTGCACAGAGATAAGACTATTAGCTAATTGAGGAACATGTAAAACATCCTTCAATATAATAGATGAGTCCAAGAATATATTCCCAGAGCCGCATACAGGTATACCTTGTCCATTTGCAACTGTAATAAGTTGTTCTTTATTGCTCTTGCTATATGAATCGAAATTCCCACTAAAAGGTGTCATATGATCAGTTGCACCCGAATCAAGGATCCAAATACCGTGAGACACATGACCAACAATATTGAGACAAATCTTACCTTTTATGGACAGAGTACATGATCCAGAGGGCTTACTCATTGATTCAATCATTGCTTCCAAGCGCTCGAGTTTCTCCTTATAAGTTTGCATATCAAGATCTGGTGGTGGTGGTGGTGGATTAGACTGGGACGAATTAGATTGATTTGTGGCTTCCCGTTCTGAGGTAGTATGATTTACCCATTTTTGAGTAGGCCCTTTGTTGTTTCCCATGCACTCGAGAACATTCTTTTTTCCATGGAGTTTGAAGCATATTTCCTTGGTATGTCCAGATCTTTTACAGTATGTACAATAGTCCCCATGAGTACCTTTTTCAAACGTTTTTCCCTCAGCATTTGTTCCCTTGTGGACTCCCTTTCCAATTGTCATGGCAGAGCCTGTGTTGGAGATCCCTCCATGAAGCATGACAGATCTCTGAGTTTCTTCTCCTCTTACCATTAAAAAAACTTCTGACAGGGGTGGTAATTTTTCTCTTCCAAAAATGTGAACCCGAATTGGGTCGTACTCATGATTAAGGCCCTGGAGAAATTTAAAGATTTTTTCTCCTTCCATGAATTCAGCAAGAGCGACATCATCTGTTTTACACATCTTTATTGTTTGGATATGATCGAGTTCCATCCAAAGACCATTCAGGATCCTGTGATACTCTGTTACGGAAAGGGAGCCCTGTTTTGTATTAAATATCCTGTTCTTGATATCATAGGTAGCAGCAAGATCCTTTTTTAAATAAAAAGTACTCTGTAAATCATCCCATATTTCTTTTGTGGAAAAATGGAACATATAATTTTTCCTTACTTCTGGAGTCATGGATTGCCACATCCAAGTCATAATTAAAGAATCTTCTCTATCCCACATTGAAAAATGTTTGTCATCTGGTGTTGGTCCTCCTCCATGTATATGATCAAGTTTGGAGCGACTCTTGAGAATCCTTAAAATAAATTGACTCCATCCTAAGTAATTCTGACCATCCAACCACAAGGTACTTCCTATATTTGGTAAGTCATTGGGTACCCCCAAAGGAATACTGTTTTCATCAGACATCCTATATCCAAGAAAAAAAGGGCAAAAACTTCAAACTCAGATCTACTCAAATAAAGGCCAAACGGGTTGTCACCAACCCAAGGAACAGAATCAGGAGGCTCCGGCGACCCTTCTGTGGCAGCGACGGCAAGTGGGTTTCACCGGAAAAAGTGGAGCAAAACGTAAAAGTCAGATATGCTCAAATACAGCCCAAACTAGTCGTCACCAACCCTAGGAACGGACTCAGGGGGCTTCGGCGACCCTGTCTGTGGCGGCGGCGGCGAGTGGGTCTCGCCGGAGGTGGGTGCATGGGCTACACACGCCGGCGACGGCGGCGGCGCGTGGCAGCTCCGTTCGAGGAGCGACTTCCGGCTCTGTGATCGCCGGTGTTGGGCGCACCTTTCTGCCCTATTGACGACCCCGACTGGCGACGGTGGCAGCGGCGGTGGTCGGACAGTGGCGGCGGTGCGCTTCTTGCAGCGGAATCTAGCCCCTAAGATCAGGAGTTCTGACACCAAGTTGAAAATGAGACTTATTATTATTCTCAAATCATGAAAAAATACATTCCCTAGTTCTCCTAAAAAGGGAAATAGGGAAACTAGGAAACTTAGGAAAAAATAAAATAAAATAAAATATTATGTATCTATTTCCTCTAATAGGAAGATTCTACAGATATTATCCCATATTACAACACACTCCTTCCACCATCAAAACACCAAAACCCATTCATACGTATCCATTTCCGCTGCATTTCTCTACATCAAGGATGACTTGCTGTTTGGAGCTAGATCTCTTGATTCCAAGTCCTTAGCAGGCTTCCATTATGTGGTATCAGAGCTTAGGTCGTCCACGCACCAAGAGCTAAGCAATTCCTCCATCTTTTCATTTAATTTCTGTTAGTTTTCTCTGTTCTGTTCTGCTGCTGTCACAACACTAGTGTTGTTGTTTTCATTTTTGTTTTGTGCTTGTTTTGTTAATTCCAGCCACTGATCTTATGTTTCCAGTATGTGAGCATGTTTGTCTTTTATTTTAAATGGTGAATTCATTTTGTTTGAGTCAATTCCATCTTCATTCTTCAAATCCAGTAATGTCACGATCATGTGCAGTTTTTTTAAGTGCAGTTTTCATTTGTTCTGTTTGATTCTCTGTTCTGCTGGTTATAATTTCGTTTATTCTTGAATGCAAGTGCTAGATAACTTGTATATATACCAATAAAGGCAATGAAGACTTGTTCTAGCCTTGGTGATATAAGATAAGGCATTCAAAAGCAAATCTATATTGCATCACCGTTTCAGATCTGATGCAGATTGATGTTTCGGAATTTTGATTTCTAAAACTGTTTTAATGGTTTTCTTTGACTCTGAAGTTTGGTACAACATTGATTAATGTTGTTGAATGTGTCTTGAGGTGTAGCAAACCAGAATAAGCAATGAAATGCAATATGCATAGCTTGGTTGCTTAAATCCTTAAGAAATTCACTGATTTAGTTTTGAGTTATGGTTTTTCACCGTGCCAATTTATTTGAACTGTATAATCTGAGTTTGGTCATGCTAAGCACTTCAATCTTAGCTTAGTTCAGTGTATTAACACTTCCTTGAGTCATTTTCTTTGTTGTCTAGCTTTTGATTCCATTAAAACTGATTTTGGTTGGATGAGTTGATGCATTTTGCTGCATAATTTGGTATAGCAGAGGTGAATTTCGAATTCTGCTGTTTCATTGCTGTTTCACAACTTGAGCAAGCTTAAATTGATGGTTTAAAGTTGTTGACACTGTTCATTTGGACAAAATATGGCTTATACACAGATTTGCCTTTGAAACCATCAATTTTAGAGCAAAAATGGAAGTGGAATGGTGGTTTTGAGCTGTTATCAGATTTTAAGTAATTTCAGAGTTTAAACACACTCAAAATCATCAATTAAAGTTGCTTGAAGTATTAGTTGTGAGTTTGAAACATTTCTACACAAAATTAGGTATCAAACCATGAAAATCAGTCACTTTGCTGATGCAGATTTTCAGTTTCAACCACTGTTTTGAATACTTTCGGTGCAAATCACTTTTGGATTGTAGCATGAGCTGGTTCATGGTCATAGAATGAAAATAAATGATCAAAATAAGTAAAAATAAGTGTTAAAAGGCTTGTAGAACCGTGCAATCCAGATTCAAGCAGTTAAAACCCCAAAACACAAAATCTGAATTTCATTGGGGCATTTTAACAAACACTTTTGTAAAAATATCAAACAGTTTGGACTGGATGACTTTGTGATCTGCCATTTACGTTTTATTGCTTTCTTAATCCATTCTAGTGATATTCCTAGGCTCCTCTTGAGTTCTGGCTGTTATTCAAGTCCTGTTTCAATTGTTTCCACATTTTTTTTGGCTTCCAAAACTGTTCTGAAATCTGGTGCAGTATAATAAACTGGTGCAGTTTTGCAATCTGTTTTGGTGCACTTTTGGTGGTCATTTGGAGCTGGTGTGCATTCTTTTTTAAGCATCCAATGGCAGAAATCCACTCCTACTATGGTAGCCTTCTAAGAAGTGGATAGGGGATTGAAAGTGAAGCAAGAAGCAAGGCTTACAGCAGCTTAAAAGCTCATGGACCAGCATCTGTTTTTGCCTCTGTCCAGCAGCGTTTTATACACCATAAAATTCAACTTGCATATTGATTTTGAGAAGTACATGGCAGCAGCTGAAGCTTGAAGTTCACACTAGTTTTAAGCATTGATTTAAGCTTGTTTGAGTCTTAATATCATGGAACCTTTGTAGTTTAAATGCCTTTGCTGTTTTTGAGCTAAGTGACTTGGGAAAATGCTCTTGAAGCAATTCCAAGTTCACATTTGAACATTGTAATAGTCCAATTTCTTTTTTTTTAGTGTGGAAGTGTGTCAAGGGGCTCCAAGTGTCAAGTGTCACTTGCACTTTCACTTAGGACCATCTAGCCTTTACATTCTTGCATCTTTATTGCTTTCTTAATTGCTTTCTTAATTGCTTGTTGATTTTCTTTGTTTTAAGTCTCCGTGGTATATAGGATTGCATAGCATATAGATAAGCCTTGTTTTGGTTTTTAGGAGCATTTCATTATCATTTGAAAATATTTTGAAGGATTTCTACTTAGAAACTAAGGTAAAAGATAACTCTAAGGAAACTCTGGCTAAGGAAGAACTTGGTTTCTAAGCTTGTCCATTTTGTGACTCACCTCTTCTTCCTGAGAGCTGCTTGGAAACAATTTTTACCTCTAGAATCTCTTTGGAAATTCTTCACCAAAAACAAAGAAAGATTGTGAAAACCTTTTTCACTCATTACTTGTGCAAGACTTTGAAAACCTTGTGAAAACTTTTTCCTACTTGACAAGAATGAGTCAATCAAATGTCCAAGGGAGTATGAAATTTAGTAGTAAGGGCTCACAACTAAGAGAAGAATTTGAACAAAAGTTCCAACAAAGGGACAAAGATATGAGTGAGCTTAGGGACTTGTTTGCCCAATACATGAAAAATCAAAATGAGGGTGAGCAAAAAGAAAGAAGGAAGGATGAAAGGTACAATCAAGCTAGGAAAAATATTCCATTCTTTGGTAAGGACATTAGTGCTTTAACATATCTAGCTTGGGAAAAAGAAATTGATAAGATGCATCCTTCCCTTATTAACAAAAGTGAGTCTAGAGCCTATGGTTCTATTTTTCTTTCTAGAGAGAGTGAATCTCATGTTCTTAGTATATATCTCTCTAGGTTAGAAGAGCATGCACGAGAGTGGTGGAACGAGAGACAATATAGTGTTAAGAAAGGTAGAAAATCCTCCATTCATGATTGGTATGAACTAAGAGCTTGCATGAGAAGAAAATTTGTTTGTCTTTCAGCCAAGAAAGACTTAGAATTAATGGGACACCTCATTCAAGAGGGAAAAACATTTATGAAAGGTCTAGATGGTTTCTCTCGTAGGTAAATTCAATTTAAAGCAAAACTTGAGAAACTCTTGGATAAGAGAAGAAAGAGAGAGACTAGAAGGAGATAAGAGGAATTGAGAGAAAAAAGAGAAGAAGATGAGAGAAGAAAGGAAGAAGAGAGAAAAGAAGAGAAGAGAGAAGAAAGAAAGAAGAAGAGAGAAGAAAGGAAGAAGAAAGAAAAGAAGAAGAAGAGAGAAGAGAAAAAAAAAGAGAGAAAAGGAGCAATTGCTACTGATGGAAAATTCTACTCCTACAAATACAAGGAAACCAAAAAAGGAAGATTTCCAATCCTTTAATTCTTCTTCAATTATCTTTAAGTCTTTTCATGATAACTTCTCTTTCAAACTAATTGCCATACCAATTTTCATTATACTATCCTTTTCAAAATATGGCAATTTAAATCTTGAGTTATTGTTACACTTGAAGATACAAGAAACTCAAGATAAAAGAAAAGTGACTTATACATTAGGAATTTCAAATTCTCTTAAAACTATAAAACAAAGTCCTTATTCTAAAGTTACTTCCATAAAAAAAATTCTTTCTTGGATTGATACTGATTGGAGATATATTTGATGCTTATTGTAGATATGTTTTTGATCCAGGAGGAAAGTGACAAACCAAAGTTGTGCTTCTTTATACCTTCCGATTTGAGGACAAATCGTTTTTCAAGAGGGAGGGTATGATGGAAACCCATTTAGGGCATTCCATTCAAAGAAGTAGAAACTCAAACTAAGACTAAGAAAGGGGAGTTAAAGAAGGACTTTCCAAAGCTTTCTTGAGTTTCTTTCTCTAAGTCTTAGAAGGATCATCTTTTAATATGTTCTACTTTGTTTTATAGGTTCTAATAAAGCTTGGAGAAGTTGATTGAAGCCATCCAAGAAGTAGGAGCAAAGGAGGAAGTACCATCCAAGGAGAGGAAGCCAAAAGAAGGAGACAGCCAGGCAGCGCTCAACGCCACCATATACCGCTCAGCGCTAGCGAGGAAATGTGACCCACGTGAGTTGGCTGACTTGGAAGGAGGCATAGATCTTGCTGGCTGGAAATGGCGCGCATCCTATGCAAATTTATTTGAATTTTAGGAGGGATTTGGATCAGAAATGAGACCCCTCTTCACCTATAAATAAGAGGGTCTCCTCCTTTGTAAAATCACTTTTGAGCCTTAGTGAAACGCTGTTGAATTCAATTTCCAGCCCTATTGCTCTTAAGTCACTTGTCCTCTTCACTTTCCATACCCCTTCCTCTAGCTTCATTCCATAGTAGGAAGACCTTCTGAGCTGAGAGGTTGAATCACACACTCCTTCCACCATCAAAACACTAAAACCCATTCATACGTATCCATTTCTGCTGCATTTCTCTGCATCAAGGATGACTTGCTGTTTAGAGCTAGATCTCTCGGTTCCAAGTTCTTAGCAGGCTTCCATTAGCTTCTGGGCCTTAAGCAAGTTACTTTTCAGTAGGGACAATACCTCTTCACGTGACTTAAGTAAAGAATCACAACCCTCAATAGAAGAAGAACCCACCAAATGCTCAGGAATAGAGGGAGGAGGCTTACCATACATCACTTGAAATGGTGACATCTTAGATCCAGAGTGGACTGGAGTATTATAGTGGAACTCGACCCAAGGAAGGTAATGAAACCAGTGTTGCAGCTTGTCATGAACGAAGGCCCGCAAGTACTGCTAAATTGTGCGATTCATAACCTCCGTTTGTCCATCGGTTTGTGGGTGCTATGAAGAGCTCATCCAAAGCAAAGTGCCACTAAATTTGAACAAATCCGACCAGAAACAACTCATGAAAATCGGATCACGGTCAGAAACAATACTCTTGGGTAGTCCACGGTATTTGCAAATTATCGAAACAAACAACTCAACAACCCTATAAGTTATGTAGCTAGTAGGTAATGCTCCCAAATGAATTGTCTTTGAGAAACGGTCTACCACCACTAAGAGGACAATATAGCCATGCGAAGGAGGAAGACCTGTAATGAAATCCATAAAGATATCCTCCCAAACATTGGATGGAATGGGAAGTGGAATAAGAAGGCTGTTAGAACGCTTGGTGCTATACTTGGTTTGCTGGCACACCCAACATTGGGAAATAAATTGGCATACATCCTTCGCCATCAATGCCCAATAAAAATTAGCACTGAGACGCTTCAAGGTTTTGTTCACACCTGCATGCCCCCCGACCATAGTATCATGAAACTCCTTCAAAAATAGGGTGATAAATCTGGAAGCAGAGTTCAACCAGATTTTTCCTTGAAACAACATTAACCCATCCCCAACTTTAAAGTGGATAATTGAATTAGGATCAGAAATGCATTTCTTTAATTCATCTAGAAAGTCACATTGGGGGACAAATAACATCATTAATTCACCATCTGTTGGGCCTATGGACCGCGATAAAGAGTCTGCTACAACATTCAACTTTCCAGGTTTATATTGGATTTCATAATCATACCCCAGCAGCTTAGTAACATAATATTGTTGTTCCGGAGTTTGAATCACTTGAGTTAGCAATTCCTTGAGGCTCTTATGGTCTGTTTGGATAATGAAGAAATTTTCCAACAGGTATTTGCGAACGTTTTCCAACACTGGTAATTGCATGCAAGTCCCGAATATAAGTCGAAGCCTTCACTAAACGAGGGCAAAAACCCTTGCTAAAATATGCGATTGGGTGAGAGCCTTGGACAAGCACAAAACACCCATAGCAGCACCAGAAACATCAGTTTGAAGGATGAATGCTGGGAGAAATTGGGCAAAGCCAAAATAGAAGCACCAACCATAGCTATTTTAAGGGCCTCAAAAGCTCGTTGTGCTTGGCATGACCAATGAAAAGCTCCCTTCTTAAGCAATTCTATGAGGGGAAGGGCTATTGCAGCATATCCCTTAACAAATTTTCGGTAGAACCCTATTAGCACAAGGAATCCGCGAAGGGCTTTAAGAAAAGAAAGTACTGGCAAACAACCATGGCTTGAACCTTGGTGGGGTCTGGTGCAACACACCCATTTGCGACCACATGACCCAAATAATCTATCTGTGATTGAGCAAATGAACATTTCGATGATTTCAGGTAGAATTGATTGGTGAGCAAAATATCAAACACCTAATGAAGGTAAAGTAGATGCTCCTCAATGGTTGTACTGAATACTAAAATATCATCAAAGAATACAATGACTGACTTGCGCAACAAAGGCCGAAAGATGTCATTCATCGTGGCTTGGAATGTGGCTAGGGCGTTGCACAACCCGAAGGCCATGATGCGATACTCATAATGCCCATCATGACTCCAAAATGCAGTCTTATGTACATCAGAAGGATGAAAACGAATTTGAGGAAAGCCGGAAGTGAGATCTAACTTGGAGGAACATCGAGCAAACCTTAGTTCATCAACCAATTCATCAATCGTGGGTAATGGGAACCTGTCTTTGATTGTAACCGCATTCAAGGCCCGATACTCATATTTTGAAATTGGTGGGTGACACTCTCTTGGAAGATGGAGAGTTAGTGAAGCATTTCATCGAGGTTTTCCGACTGGGTTTTAGAATGAGTATTCTAAGCCATGGAGGAGAGACGAGAATGAAATCACCAATGTTAAGGTAATGCACTGAATTCAAGGACATGTAGTCTCCAGAAGGACAAAAGATAAGAAGAGTGGATAAAGATTTTCTCCCCCTTTTCATTCAAATGTAGGTAATATATAACCTAATACATGACCTCACAAAAGGACAATAACAAAATCCTAACCAACTTTTATTCTAGAATATGCTGACTCATACAATCCCATAACAATAAATAAAATCAGATATCCCTTTTGTTTTATGAGTCATTCTTTTGGGCCTGGCATCATCCTTGGTTGTGTTTGCTGCAAAATTTGGTCTTTCATATCTAACAAATTCTCAAGAACTCACATAACCTTGCGACAATCAATCCATGGATTAGTTTCTTGTCCATCGACTTTGATTGTTTGTCGGTAATGATTGAAGCACCCAAAGACACGTCGAAAAATTCCTTGATGGTTCTAATTGCAATTTCCTTCGAAAAATGGAATCATTTTGATGTCCAGTGTGGAGTTAACGAGCACTCAAATATAGTAACCACAAGAGATGTGACAAGCAACATTATATTAGAATAAACATTAGACAAACAACAAATATATCCACGCAAATGATGAGGAATATATAAAGACAAATGAAAACCGTGTAGAGAAAGTACAAGGGTGATTTGAAAGCCTTACACGAACAAAATACGTTAATTAGGTGGGAAATGGGAATAAGGGAGTCGGTACCTTCCACTCCCACCTAGCTTGAACCAACCAAGCAATCGTGTAACAAACAAAAGCCGAACGGTTCAAGAAAGCACTAGAAGAAGTAAACATCTCCATCCTCCCAATCACGGTTGACACATTCGAAATGTATTTGTTCAACATCATGGAGTGTTTTACAATTGCAAGATGTTGGTTTTTGAAAAGTATGATGAGTCCACTGACTCAGACAAACATTTGAGTATTTTCGTGACACAGATGGCATTGTACACGATGAACAATGCCATCTAGTTTAAGATCTTTCCCACCTCACTAAAAGAAGTGATATTAGATTGGTTCACACATCTATCAACTAACTCATTAATTACTTCACCACCATTTCATTAAGATTCAAATCTTAGTTTGTTACTAACCAACCGTATCATTTGACTTCCATTGCCCTGGTCAACATTAGGAAAGAGAAATATGAATCTCTCTAGATGTTCATGGGCTGATTTGGAATGGTGGCTATGCAAATAAGTAACTTGAGTCCTAAGTGGCCATGCCCCACATGATTATAGCGTTATGACGCAACTCGTTCGTTGGTACTCTATTCATTCAATCAGTTGAAAAATTGAATGTTTTGTGACAATGAACGACCAAATTCATGCAGATGGAGGAGTTAAAAGACGTGCGTAAGCATATACGATTGGAAGGTGTAGGTGAGAAGAAGGGAACTAATAAGAAACTATTAGGAAAAGGAGACTCTCGGTCCAAGGAATCGATTAGGTAACAACGGTTTCACCAGTATACCCCTCTAAATGCTCCCTAAACAAACATATTGGAAGAAGCCATCAATGTGGATTTACAAGCTAAAATACTTTTTTTTGTCCTTTAATTTGTTTGTAAAATTCAGTTAGACCCTTAAATCTTATTTAGTGCAATTAATTCCTTCAATTTTTAAAAATGATCCAATTAAATCCTTTTCATTAAATTAGATTAACGTTAACGTCGTGTCCGTATATGCCACATGTCAGCTAATAGTATTTTTTATTATGTTTTTGTCATGAGTTAGATGATTGTCATGCCATGTGCTGGTGTCAATGTCACATGAAAATGATAGTGGTGGTGTCATGTTCGTGCTTGTATTCAATTTAGTACCTATATTTGAAATTTTGACTAATTTGAGTTCTAATTTTTTTTTTTAAAATGGAGCAATGTTGTCTCTCTCTAAACTGAAATCAAATTTATAATTAAGCTTAATTAAATTTTATATCCACATTTGAAAATAAATTTTTGAAATTTATACATCAAGTCATTCCATTTAAATATTCAAATTAATTTTATTTATCAATTTAAATTAAAAAAATACCTATTTAAGCTTACAATTTTTTAAAATATTAAAAATATAAATGTAAAATGACATTTTTAATTTTTAAATAAGCTAACAAAGATGTAAATTATATTAAGTAAGAATGAAGAGAGTTCAAAGCTTTTTACATGCAATTTTAGCAAACCTTGAAAGTTAATACATACTAGTATAGCATGCGGATGTGAGATGGAATGGTGAAGGTTAGAATGGAGTATAATGAGACGCATGGAGAGTTGTAAGACGATTTAATTACGTATATCGTTTTTTTTTTAATTTACGTATTTGGGTCACATTTTAAATTTAGGTTTAATACCTATTTTGGTCCCTCTTTTGGGAGGGTTTGTTCAAAGTGGTCTCTCCTTTTTTCAAAAGTTCACTTAAGTCCCACCTTTTGCAAAAACTGTTCAAAGTGGTCCTTTTTGCTAACGGCATTAACTTTCTTAACGGCACAGCTGCCGGGTGGCTAATATTTGCTGAGGTGTAACGTTTTGGCTGTGCTGGCACTGTTGTGTGTTTTAAAAAAATAAATAATTGTGACGTGGAATTTAATAAAATTAGGTTTAAATTAAAAATTGAATTTGGGGTTAATTGGGGGTAATTAATTAAAAATCCCATTAAGAACCTTAATTGTTTCTGGAAATCTAAAATGGAGAAAAATCCCCAATCTGAATCCTAAGAACCCTAAAGTGAAACTAGAACCAGAAACCCTAAATTGGGGAAGAAAACCCTCAATCTGTTTTCGCCCATCTGTTGTTTGAATCATGAAACTGCCATTGTTCACCCCAATCTGCAAAACTCCAAATTCAATTTTTAGAGTTTTAGCCTCATTTGTCTCATACATGCTCTATATATATACGTGTGTACTTCTGTCATGGATCATCGCATGGTTGAAGACACACACACTTGCAGTGCCAAAGTTCAATAATTCTCCACTATTAATCATCACTGTCTGCTTCTAGTTTCCTGATTAGTACTAGAAATGAGGCTACACCAACTCATTTTGTTCCTGTTGTTGCTCTTTGTTGCGAAAGCGAAGGGGTCTCTACTACCATTCGATCCTCCTAGAGGCATTTTGGCAGAGCTCTTGTCTGATCAATTCCCAGACCCGTTTCACATGCTGGAACAAATTCCATTTGGGGTGGAGAAAGATGAACAATCGATGGTGATGCCAGCTGCTAGAGTGGATTGGAAGGAGACCCCAGAGGGCATGAAATAATGGTGGGCGTGCCAAGGTTGAAGAGGGAAGAGATAAAGATAAAAGTGGAAGAGAATAGGGTGTTGAGAGTAAGTGGTGAGAGAAAGAGAGAAGAGGAGAAGAAAGGGGATCACTGGCGCAGAGTGGAGACGTCCTGAACATCACAATTAATTATTTTTTTTAAAACACACAACAGTGCCAGCACAGCCAAAATGTTACACCTCATCAGATATTAGCCACCTAGCAGCTCTGCCGTTAAGAAAGTTAACACCGTTAGCAAAAAGGACCATTTTGAATAATTTTTGCAAAAGATAGAACTTAAGTGAACTTTTGAAAAAAGGAGGGACCACTTTGAACAAACCCTCTAAAGGAGGGACCAAAATAGGTATTAAACCTTAAATTTATTATCGATGGCATTGATCACTTCATCTTGAAGAAGTCATCAAATGTGAAAATGACTTCTTAATATTATTGTTGTACGACAACTTAATTAATTACTACTTAAACCTTAACTGAAGTCGTACATGTAATTGATAACTTCAACTTTAAAGGAGGGACCAAAATAGGTATTAAACTTTAAATTTATTATCGATGGCATTGATCACTTCATCTTGAAGAAGTCATCAAATGTGAAAATGACTTCTTAATATTATTGTTGTACGACAACTTAATTAATTACTACTTAAACCTTAACTGAAGTCGTACATGTAATTGATAACTTCAACTTTAATAGATTTAAACTGAAATTGTGCATGTGAATGACCAATTTAGCATGAATCAATTTTTAACTGAAGTCGTGCACTATATTGGCAACTTCGGCATACATACATAAAATGTCATTTAAGTACCTAGGTATTTAAAACTAAAATTTTAAATATAGAAATATCTAAATCATTTAAAATAATCATATTTTAAATTCAATATTCTGTTTTATTTCCATTCTTTTCTCATACCATCTCTGATTCCTCTTTTCTCTCCTCTCTCTTATTTTTTTTATGTTCCTCCTTATCTCGCGGTTTTATTCTCTAATTATATTATTTCTATCTTTATTTTATCTTTTCTTTCTAATAATATTAATGTAAATAGAGATAATATTTACTTTTTTACGTTATACATTCTCATAAATATATTTGAAAATGTATAAAAAGTAAATTAAATTGTTTCGAAGCTAAAATTTCAAAATGTTGAATTGCTTTCGAAAGAAAATATATAAAAGTAAAACAAAAAAAAATTCGAATTTAAATTTTCAAAAAATTCTAAAAAGTTTCAAAGTAATTTGTTACAAATATAGTTCTTAAATATACTAGTTCTTGAAAAATATATCTACTCTTAAAAGAAAAACAAAGAAAAACAAATAGAAAAACAATGTTAAATGTAACTGCAGTGCTTTGCATTAAGTGTTTTTTTCTCTAATATGTAATGTAGAGTTATGTACCAAGTATAAATGTCATAGTAGATAAATGTCAAAATTTTGATATAATTTCAGAAAATAAGTTATTATAAGTCCTTAACTTATTTCTAGCTTATATGCTTAGTATATAAATGTCTATGTATATGTACCAATTCCCTTACATTTGAAGTAATAAAACAAAACGCGGAATATTTTTAATTATTACAAAGTTTATTCTATAAGAAATCTATCACAAATTTTACATTATAGAAATTTAAATTGGGTTAATATATTAGTATAGCAATGCCATTTTGTGTCAATATTTTATTATAGTTTCGTCATTTATAAAAGTTTAGCTACTAAAGGGACCATGACAATATAACATCTAGTTAATATACATTCCATTAACTTCGTCAACACTTGTGAAAGGAGGCATATATACCTCACTCATCACTTACAAACCCAAAAGAGAGACACGAGTACAAGGAAACCTAAAACAACCTAAAACACTAAAACATCATACATGCTAGCTAATTTATTTCAGGACACACATGACACCTTGACCTACTACAACACTTTATAACCTATTCTCCCTTATAGAAGACTCGAAACTCACATTGAAGCTAGCATAAGAACACATTCGAAGGTTGTGAAACCTTTTTATGTGTGTGTTCTTGTTACATGTCGTTGTCCTTATTGGCAGAAGTCCTGAACTTGGATTCATCAATTTCAATGCCTTCCTCTCTAGCACGTTCTTCTCCTGATTTATCCATGGTGCTCAACCCACCCTTGCGTCCCATTTCTTGGTACCCTTCTGTCCCTAGTTGTTCCTTCCTTGTTTGCCCTCCCTTGCTTCTTCCTTTCATATCATATTCATCACAAATAAACAAGTTTTGTTATGCAGAAAAAGCTAAGCAACACAAAAATAACTTCACCAGTAAGAAATATAAATCTGTTTGATATGGAAAAGGTGATGAAAAACAAGGATAAGTATATGAAAAACAAGGATAGTAGTTGTGAACTTGTGATGAAAGTGATGTTTTTTCATATGCATGTATGAAAAAGATGAAGAATGTATAATGTTTGTATGAATTGATTATAAACCTTCAGCAAGGTGTTGCTGAGCCTCAACGCTCTTGCCACCAGTGCCACCGGGAACAACAGTCTCTCCCTGCCTTGCTCTCTCATCAAGCTCTTGTTTGTTCTGCTGACGACTTGCCATGTTTCTCACTCTTTCTCACTACGCGATTCTATCGTTAACTAGGTTTGTTTTTGGAAGCTATCTGACAAGAACAGAGAGGGTTGAGGGTTTATATACTTATGTTTCGTTGCACATGTCCATGCATTGTTATCAGAGGGAAAAACCAGAAGCTGACAACAGGTAAAAATGGAAAACAAGGCGTGGCCATGCATTGACACGTGCGGCACACACGTGGCTGAAGGAGGAGGAAGACACGCATGCATACGTAGCTTCTCAAATAACACGTATCAAATGGTGAAACTCTAGCTTTTGTTTCACTGTTTGGTTGATTCTAGAGTTCCTTTAGCTCTCATGCAATGGCATATTCAACCGATTTTCTATTTTGATTTTTCCTGTCAAGCATTCAACTCGTAACCTTCATTATCTAATGGATAAATTTTCCTCAGCAAGAATTTGAATGTCAAAAGTTAATACTCTTAATTCTGCTCCTAATTTTGGTTTTGAATGTAATTTATAACTTGCTGTTATCAAAATATTTTGTGAATAAATTTATTGTGACACTCTATTTTGCATCAAAGAAAAGATATACATTAACAAAAAGATACCGGTGTCCATCCTTTCTTGCAGTTAGTTTCTAGTAGTTTAGACTAGAGAATTGTTGTGTACAAGGTTAGATTAATCTCTCTACAGAATGTAATATGTGCAGTTAAGTTATGTACTTATGAAAAGAAGTTATATATATTTAGTGAAAATTAAAAACGTGATCATAACTTTAGACCATATACACCAACAATTTGTTTATGTCGATGATTTATACCTTGAAAAATTTAGCTGGAATGATATAACTATTAAATACTATTAGTTAAAGAAAATTATACTAGAAAATTATAATAGAAAATTATACAAAAGTAAATATACTCAATAATACAAATGTGAAAGGAAAGGTTACGGGAGCTTGAGCTCATGTGTCATGTGAATTATATTGTTCCTAAGAATATATTGTTCCTAAGAAAGATCGAACATGTTGGTTATCTTGTTCTAAGAAAGATTGAACATGGAGGATGTATGTTGACTGTTTGACCATCAATAACATTACCATGAAGTGTAGCATCTACTATTACAAAACAGGTTTTTTAAGTATGTTATTTTTTACTTTTAAAGTTTGTTTTACAACATATTAGATTCAACAAACGTAAATTTTAAGTCTATTGTTGACCAACAGACTTAAATTTTAAGTCTGTTGTTGACCAATGAACTTAGATTTTCGTACATTGTAAATAAAAATGGCAACGAATTTAAGCTTGTTGTGACCATAACAAACTTAAATTTGTTATATATTTATTTTATTTTATTTGTTAATCATTAAACCAAAACCTGAAATACAACAAATTTTTCAGAACGTATATTTCTAATTGTTCATGTCTAATACATAATAAAGAGTTCCAAAATCAAAATAAACAACAAGATGTCTAACTTAAAATTTGTAGTATAGAGAAAGTCTAACTTAAACTTTTTAAGTATAAACATAACCAAAATCAAAACTTAAACAACACTTAATCAAAATCTAATCTCCACGTTGTAGAAGACAACTTGCTCATTCATGTGTTATTTCGACAATGGTCTTTTTCAATATTGGTGATGGATCATTGAACACCTAAAACAAACAATGTTATCATGTAATGACATACCTAAAATTGTAGAATTTGTGCATTAGTTATAAGTGTTTACCGCTGTCCAACTATCATAAATTCCTGCCTAAATGATTGCTTTGATCCAATACATCATGTAGTACTCACATTCCCATGAACTAATCTGTTTATTTAACTACAATAAAAGAAATGAAAATTCATATCATATAACTTGTACACAAAATAATTAATTTAAGAAATGATATCTCACTATAGGATATATAATTTGAACTTGCTTTTGTATGTTCCTTTGACATAAAATGTTAGTGTCACCCATAACTCTGGTTAAATTGATGACACATTAATGATAATTGTTATATACTTATTGGATCATATGAAAGTTGTATCATTACCCTTGAATTAAGTTCTTCAGTTCGTTGTTGGGTTTTTTTTGAAGAGAACAAAACCAAACAACAATATAATATTTAGGAATGATCACTGTTCCGGTTGGACCTGTATTCTCCACTACCTACACAATTTTCCCTGCACTTCCGTCCGTTTCAGTCTACGCGTCCTCTCGTCTACCCTCTTTACCACACGCTCATTGTCGACTCCGTCCGGCCGGATACATGCTAAAGGCACTCCGACGATCAAATCAGATTTTTAGAGATAGAGAGAGAGAGTATGGAAGTAAATGTGCATTCAATGTAACCAACTACCTTTCACCTGCGGCTTATATTTATAATGTTCATAATGGGCCAGTGATTAGCGATCCCTTAATCACGGCTCAATCCATGGCCCATCTCTTCTAATCGCGTTTTACCTTAATCCTGGTTTAATACTTCTTTCCACCGAGACTAGATTCGTGGGATCATACTTCTGTAGTCCGGCCGGTTTTACCCGACGACATTGGCTTCTTCTTTCGATCCACCGACGCCGCCGTGACCTTATGCGGTTATGCAGATCTTCGTGAAAACTCTTTATCGCTTGCTGGAAGACCGTTTGTCCGGGATGTGCGGGTTTTGTTTCCATTAAAGGAGGAAACCCTCTGTAAACTCTAACTCCTTCCTGTCGATTCAAGTCCGTCCGATCCATATGATACAATCACTATTAGTTGCCAATGGGACCTACAACGAAAGATAAATGATCAGGTCACTAATTACCATAAATTTGAAAAAAGAAAGATAAATTTGTTAAGATTGACCCTCCAATTTATAGAGCCAAGTAAACAAGCCTTTGAGAGTTAGATATCCATGTTTGCATGTATTGTTGTATGGCTTGGGGCTCAAGAAATCCATATACATGTGACCGACTTTGCCCCACACTCACTGTGTCCATATACCTAGGATAAAGAATTATAAGTTAATTGTTGTATATTTTTATATGGTAAATATATAAGAGTCATTACTATTTATAAGAGACAAAAATTTAACACTTATTTTTAGCCTAATATATTTTTCTCTTATTTTATTTTATAAGTTACTATTCTCTATTTTTTTTTTCTTTCTTCCTACCCATAGTATCCCACTCCAATTGAAGTGAATATTTATCATCACTCCATTTAGTTTGTGGTGTTAATTCAAAAGAAAGATATTTAATTCAAAAATAAATTCCTAACATACACCATATCACATCACCGAAACTAAATAATTATAAATTGAGCTTGAAATAAAAAAAAAATTGATTAAACATATTAAAAGTGTTAAAACTATATATTTTAACAACAAATTCCAATTGTTAATATAAATTTATCCAAGTAAATAATTTTAAAAGTATTCAAATTTACGTGATAAAATGATCAACAATAAATAATATTAAAAAACTTCAATTATTAAATAACAAAAAAAAGTGATTTTATATATATATATATATATATATATATATATATATATATATATATATATATATATATATATATATTCAAATATAGTAAACTAATTATATTATTAAAAAAATTTAATAATATAAGTTAAGCTTTATCACTCAGAGTATATATTGGATAAAAAAATTAGGTTTAATGTTATGTTAGATCATTTTTTTCGTCCAGAATCTCAAATAAGTTTTCTATTTATTCGGTGTCTTAATTAGGTCCTTATTTTTGAAAAATTGAAACAAATAGAGACTTGCTATCAAATTGGACAAACACGTTTAAGAGGCTTTTACATGGCATGCTAACAATATTTTCGTCTAAGCCAAACCTTCTCGCCTGGGCGAGATATGCACTGGAACATTTTCGCTTAAGCTAAAACTAAGTTGTTTGGGCGAGATTTAGGCTAAAACTTGGGATGCCCATTGGAATATTTTCGCGTACGAGAAACTTTGCTCTCCTGGGCGACAATGTCCTGCAACTAAGGTTGAGCCACTGGACCTTTTTCGCTTTGGCGAAACTTGGGTCGCTTGGGAGAATAATTTTAAAATTGTTGCCTTGTCAATCTAGCTTAAGCGAAAAGTTTTAGCTTAAGTGAGACCAAGTGACCATATGTTAAAACTCAGAAAAATAAAGACTGATTCATAACCACTTTCTTTCCAACACAGTGCTTTCTTTTTCCAAATTATAAGGCACGAGGTATGAAGAGATAAAGCACTGGTACTTTATCACATAAAGAAAAGTGGTTTTGCTTCCACAGAAATCCTTCTTGATTAGGATTCCTACTTTTTGATATACCATTAATATCATTGCATGCATTATACCTTCCTTTGTGGCCAGTAAAATATTCTTTCCCTGTGACAAATTGCCTTTATCACAGATACTGATATGCCTATTTATGCAGTAGCATCCTTAATTGTTAAATGGAACACACCTCTCAGATGATTCAATGTCATCTTTTTTATTCTCTTTATCTGTGCCCCCAAACCTTCATTAGAGCCACGCAAGTGCAACACTTTTTCGAAAAACAAAAAAAATATATGTATAACCTGAAATTGGCAATTAAGTTTAGAGCTGGAGAAGCCCTTTTACTCTCGGCCTCCAACTCAAGCTCTGTACAAAAGTAGTGACTCAAAAATCAGTATTTGTGGAATGACATGTTTTGTGGAAGTGAAAAAGTGACAACCAAAAGGGATAATGACCACCAACGTGGGATTGTCTTCGCCTTCGCCAATGAAAACGTCAACCGCTTCCAGACCAGTGCAGAGGGCTTCATAATTAGTAGACAATGGATCTTCTAGAGCAATGTATCCTAATTTATTCTTCTATGCGCAATATTATACCTGGTAACTCTTAGTTTCTACTATGCTATTGTGGGAGAAACTGATACACCCAAATGCAGACAAGAGTTGAATATTGCGAAGCATACACTAAAACCTAAAATGACAATGAAGCCTTGTTTAATATTACATCTCTCCATGCAAAAGTTTTAGAACGTACTCAATCCTACGATGAGAGTCACCTGCATATCTCGCCCATGTGAAAAGGTTTAGCTTAGGCGAAAATACTATCAGCATGTTATGTAAGGGTCTCTTAAACGACATTTGTCCAATTTGATGGCAAGCCTCTATTTGTTTCAAATTTTCAAAAATAAGGACCCAATTGAGACACCGAATAGCTAGAGGACCTATTTGAGATTTTGGACGAGAAAAAAAACCTATCGAAACATTAAACCAAAAAATTAATTGTCTTATCAAATGAAAAGCTTTGAAATGAAATAATATAGATTAAGCTTTGAAATGAAAAGAAAATAGAGTTTTGAAACATTTATTGTTGTACAAGTACATGGATAACTGAAGATATATTGTCATCTTACCAATTGTCTTATCAAAAGTAATTGATAAGCATTAAATACAACCACCATTTGCTTTACTGGTACAACAATTAATAATAAATTAATTGTTTTTCTTTTTCTTTATCTAGCATTTTGGTTTTAGGATGAAGTATGGTTTGTTAAAATGTAATTGATTGTTGAGTGGGGACCACAACAGCATATGAAATTGCATCGACCTTGATAGGAATATAGGGTTTTTTGAGGTTGGTGTTGGTAGAGAGAAGGAATTCTCTCTTTTTGTGCTTTTGCGATTGATTTTCTTTGTGTGAAAGAGAAAGTCTGGGTCCCAGTGCTTTGTTTTGGCCAATTAAATCCTTTTTAGGAGAGAGAGATTTCTCTTCTCATTTGTTTTCGTTGGAAACTCATTCCAAGGGTGGAAAAAGCATTTTAGTTTTTTTTTTTGTTTCCATTTTCTACTTTCTTGCTAAGTTGAGAAAAGACGAAACCATATCTACATATCGCAGCGTGAAGGTGATGGGACCATAAACGAGAAAAAGAATTGGATTATTTGCTTGCATCTATATATTTGGCTTAGGTAGTAGCTAAGGTCAAGTTAAAACATGTTGAGATTGTTGATAAGGGAAACACTGGTTTAGCTAAACCTTAATCTCGCAGTGTTCTGGTTTTTCATGATGACAACACATTATTAATAACACATGTATTGTTATGTGTTACATGTTCAAATCTTTATTGTGAATGATATCTTGAAGAACATGTTTGTGTTGATTTACTTATATGTATGCATATTCACTAATTTTCTACATGTTATATCATTTGTGATTGCATAACATATGTTTTAGAAAAGAAAAACCACATGCACTTTGTTGAACTTATATTGTGTGGAAAAACTACAAGTTTTAAGTCGACTTCATTATGAAGTAAGTCAATTAAAACTCGTAACTTTGCACAGATTTTCTAAAACAGTGTTGTGAGTTATTTTGCAATGAAAAGATTTTCAAAACTGATTTGAAGTGTTATAGTCGACTACATGCGCAGGGAATTCGACTGAGTTAGTTATTGTTTTGAAATTTTGTTAATGTTGGTGAACTATAATGGCTATATTGTAATTCTTGTTCAAACATTAAATGCAAGTCAACTGAATTAAATGCGTAATCAATTTGGTTGTTATGACTACTGCTAATTGTTTTAATTGTTATAACTGTCTGATGACAGTCGACTATATTAGTGGCAAAGTCGACTACAGGAGCGTCTGTTTTATACAAAACTATAAATAGACGTGATTCTGTAATTCAGACTTTGGTTGTTCTAACAATTTCATCTGTAAAACGCTCCAAGAATTCATCAAGAAGAGGAAGAAGATCTTTCTTTGAAGAGTTTCTTTAGGACGAAGTAATTTGCGCTTACTGTTTGATCAAATTTACACTGCTAGTCTTCATCATATCGATCAAGATTCTTATCAATCTATTGGAGATTGGACTGCCCTATTGGGATTACAGGAAGAGAACTTGTGGAAGTTCTGGACACTTTGAGGATTGTTCAAAGTGGGTTGAAGATTGCAAAAGAGGGGATATCTTGCTGCAGATCATTGTGTTGCTACCTATACTTTTAGTTAGAGGGTTAAAGAGATTGTCTATACTTTTGACGTGGAGGTCTCTATAAAAATCTTGTGTAAAAACCCTGACTGGATGTAGGCATTGAGGTTGAACCAGTATAATTTGATTTTCTCTATCCCTGAACTTTTTACTTTAAGTCGACTTTACTTTCTACACAGTCAACTTTACTTTTCTGCTGCATTGATTTATTTTTTTTCCTTGCGATTCAAGAAAACTTTGAAAGGTTTATACTTTGCGAAAAAGATTTTAAAAAGACTCTGATTTTTGAACCTAACCAATTCACCCCCCCCCCTCTTGGTGTTGAAACTAAGTCATCCTGTTTCCAACAATTGGCACCAGAGCTGGTTTTCATAAGATATTTGAAAAACTAGTCGGCTTCTATTTTCTTTGAATCGACTATATTCCTGGAAATGGCTTCTAGTTTACAAACCTTTGGTGAAGGTGCATCTACAAATAGACCAACTGTTTGCGGGTGAAAACTATCCTTTTTGGAAAATTTAAATGCAAATTTTTCTTGATTCTGTGGATAAAGATATTTGGGATACAACAATAAATGGTCCTTTCGAGCCAACTCACATAGTTAACGGAAAAATTGTTTTGAAAAATTTTTCTGAGTGGTCTCAAGATGAAAATAGAAAAGCACAATATGATGTCAAAGCTAGAAATATCATTGCCTATACTCTAACAGTTGATGAATTTTTCAGGATATCTCAATGCAAATCTGCCAAGGAAATGTGGGATGTCTTGGAAGTTACTCATGAAGGCACTGATGAAGTAAGAGAGCAAGAAAGAATTCGTTGATTCAAGAGTATGAACTTTTCATAATGAAGAATGGTAAAACATTTTATGAAGTCCAGAAAAGGTTCACTCACATAGCCAACCATCTCATGGCTCTTGGAAAAGTCTTTGACAAAGAAGAGATCAATATCAAAATTCTTAAAAGTCTGAACAGAAGCTGGCAACCCAAAGTCACAACAATCTCTAATTCCAAGGATTTGGCAAGCATGAACATGGCTACCTTATTCGGGAAGCTAAGAGAACACGAGCTAGAACTTGGAAGATTGAGAGATGAAGAAGAGATTGAAGAGAAAAAGTCCATAGCATTGAAAGCCACAAGCAAGAAAGCCTCAAAGATTACACAATCAAGGGATGATTCAGATGCTGAAATGGACAACAACGAAATGATGTCCATGGTGGTAAGAAAGTTCAATTGACTTATCAAAAATAATAGTCAACTTACTAACCATGCAGGTAACAACAAAACCAAGAAAGCTGTCAGATAAAATGCAATTCACTGTTATGAATGCGGCAAAGAAGGACACATCAAGCCGGATTGTCCGGATTTGAAGCCGAAGCAGAAAGCCAATAGAAGATTTCATCAGGACAAAAACAGAAAGCGAAAATGAGCTTACATTGCCTGGGAAAACAGTGATTTTGATTCATCGAGTGATGAAGATCTTGATCGAGAAGAGGAATCAAACATCTGCCACATGGCTGGTACATCATTGGCTGATTATGAAAGTGACACAGAGTTTGAGCAAGAACCAATTGAGGTGAAACATGACCTGCTGCTAGATGTTTTTCAAGAGATTTATGCTGAAGCAATGCGACTGCAGTATAAGGTTAATCGACTAAACTCTGAAAGAAAAGATTACGAGTATAGAATTAATAATCTTGTCACTAATAATGAAAAATTACAAAAGGAATTAGATGAATCTTTATTATTTGTCAAAAATGTTAAAACTGAGATTATAACAATAGAAAAGAAATGTGAAAAATGTCTTGCTCATGTGGAACAAATAGATTACTTGACTAGTTCGTTAGCCAAATTCACACAGGGTAGAGATAACTTGAATGTTATTTTAAAGTCCTCAGGAAGAGAAATTTATACGCAAGGAATTGGATATAATGCTCAATCTAACAGAACCAATACAAAGAAATTTACTGATTTAAGAAAACTTGTTAAGCATGCTTGCTTTTATTGCAATAGTATTGGTCATACAGTTAGAAACTGTTATTACAGAAAAGTTGGAGTTCCTAAAGGCTTATATGTGTGGATACCTAAGGAACATCTAGTTGTTGCTAACAATCAAGGACCCAATTCAAATGGGTACTTGCATCGAAAAATTTGAATTGTTTTGTAGGTTAGCAATAGATGCAATGATGTGCAGTGAGAGCTCAAGGATGAACTAACACGATTATATCAACCTTCTTGAGTATCTACTACGGGTAACAAGTATATCTTACTGCATCATGCATAAAAAGATTTGTTTGATTGATATGTGATTGTATGTTTGATTGACTTATTGATTGTTTGAATGCTTATTGTGAAAATCACTTTTTACGATTTTTAGTCGACTTGGTTATGACCACAGTCGAATGTCTGTCTCTGTATGTTTGTTTATGTTTTTGAAAACTCTGTCACACAGTAGTCAACTTGAGTTTTATTAAAATCGACTTAGTGTCTCTGTTTTTGGGCTTTCCAAATTTGAAAATTTGAAATAGGCCTTTTTGGGTTAAATCTTGATTCGCGCCTTTTATTAAGAGGTTGTCTTATTGATTTGCCATAGTATTTTGTCTTAGTTCCTGGTCAAATTTCTAAAACCCTAGACCGAGAAAGAAGAGTTCCAAGAAACTCATACTTTATGGCATCCACTAGTCGTGCTGCTCAAGGAAACAAGGGAAAAGAGATCACTGCTACTAGGAGTACTGATCCTATGGGATGGATCAACGATGAAGAAACTCGGGAAAGATTTTTTAGTGCTATTGTCAGGATTGTTGTTGCTCCAATGAACCTTGATCTGAATATGTTTGAAAAGGAGGGGTTCATGTTTGCTGACTGGTTTGAAAGGCAAGGATTATCCATCTTCGTGCAGATGAAAGGATACTGGTATCCTGACCTCGTGAAAGTATTTTATCATAATCTGAAAGTGGTAAATAACGACATACACTCCAGAGTAAAAGGTATTGACATTCAGATTGATGATTTTATCTGGAACATTATTACAAATCTACCATCTGAGGGTGCCTCTTCTCATCTACCATCCGCTGAAACTAATGCCTGGCTAAACAAAAGAAGGCTATATAAATATTGGCTAAGGTTTCGTGGAATGTATTCCACTGAGAGGTTCTTTGCGCATGAAGGACTAAAGAAAGAAGAAAAGATAGTTGCTCATCTTCTGGCCCAGATAATTCTGCCTGGTAGAATAAAGAATGATAAGATGATTGTTGAACGCATTTATCTGCTTCACCAATCAAAAACAACATACCCACAAACTGGCTACAAATTGTGAAAGAACACATGAAGAATGCTGCAGTGAAAAGATCATTGTTTCTGCCATATTCTATGCTTATAAGAAAGGTGATGGTATTACAAGGAGTTGATGTCATAAATGAACAAAAGTGGTTCTGGAATTCTTCAAATGTGTTTGACAGAGACTCAATTTTGTCTCTCGGGTTGGTGAAGACCATGAATGGATAGAGCTTCATGGGTGAAAGAGAATTTTGGGCATAGCACAGGAAGCACTCTTACTGCAATGGAGGACCACACCAACTTCTTCCCAGAGACAAATTTTGAGAGATACATGGCTGAACAAATCAGAATTTTGCATGAAAATTTTGACAACTTTGCAAGAGAGCATCCTGTTGCCCCACAACAAGTAGCAGAAAGTTCATGTGATGAGGATTCAATGGAATCTTTCTGACTCAGCATAGGGCTATAGGAAATCTGACTGTCTTAGCATAAGTGTGTCTTGTGTTTAGTTTGTTGTCTCGCTTATAACATCAATGAAATCAGTCATTTATGGTTTAATTCCATCTGCTTTAAAGTTCTTGATTGAATCTGTTTTAATTGATCTTAAATCAACTAAGTGATTGTTGAAGTTGATTATGCACTTGTTTACTGTTACATTGATTCTTTTGCATACTCACTTCTTAACTATATAATTTCTTGCATTTCTGTGATTCTAAACTGCTTGTTCTTCAAAAGATCCTGAAAGGTTTTGCAGGAAACATTGTTTCTGAACTTACTACTACAGTCACTACTAAATGAAGAGCAATGAAATTGACTTGAACAATGGATCAATCGACTATCACTTACACGGGTTATAAATTCCATTTATTGGAATTTGGTTATTCTGTTGTTTGATCATTTGATATAATTTATCTTCAATATATCTCTGATTCTAATTGATTGATCTGTGAGAATATATTGTGAGATTGTTGATGATTGTATCTATGCTTGCTTGAATTGTTTGCAATCCTGATTCTGATACAATTTTGATACATGCTCTGATTCTTGTGAAAACTGCATTGTGCATCTGGGTTTTGAATTTTAAAACATGCATAGTGACGGGGGAGCATTACATGATTGTATAGATTTTTCACATGCCTACCACTACTACAAAATTGATCATAGATAGCGCTCAATAGATAGCGCTTTTTTAAATAAGCGCTATCTATGAATGTGCAGAACAATAGATAGCGCTTGTTTAAAAAAGCACTATCTAAACCTATGACAATAGATAGCGTTTTTTTGAAAAAGCGCTATCTATAGATAATTATTATTACTTTTTTATTTATAATTTAAAATAAAGTAATAGATAGCGCTCTTTTAAAAAAACATTGTCTATTTCGTTTCACTTTTTTTAAAAAAACACTTTATATTAAACATTTAAAAAAAAATTGAAAAGAAGTTTTCATATGCGTATTCATTTACGTTTCTCCTTCGAACTTTTTTTTTTACCTTCAACAACAAATTACTCCCCTTTTCCTAAATTTTGAGTTTTACTTTCTTTATATTCATCAATGCTCCCAAATTTCACTTTGTATTTGCCTCAAAGCGTTATTTATTTGAATTCCAATTGGCAACATTTTTCCAAAATAATATTATCTATATTTATTTATATTATTATTTTTAATTAAAATTTTAAAATAAACTAACAGAGACCTTACTTCAGGTCACTCTTTTCAAATTCGTTACTAATTTGATGTGGGAATTCGTGCCTTAACTCATGACCTTTTTTGAAACCTTTATTAGTATGTAGAGTCAATTCTTTGCAGAAAGCAGAAACCGCTCCCAAGGATAAAAGTAAGGCGTCTACTGTAGTGATCAATGTCGAGATTCGTCGTACTAAGGCTAGGTTGTTGGAGGAGGTTCCCAAGTTGCAGAGATTGGCTATGAAAAAGGTTGGTTTTTCACTTTCTCTCCTTCTTGGTATCATTTGAAAAGGTTGAGTTTTGTTTTGTTTGATTTGATTTCTGTTTTTTTTTTCTTTCGGGGATTCTGTTAACTTTCTGGACTTTGTTATTTGCAATTTTTAGGATTTAGGTTGTAACCAGGAATTGCATTCAATGCATATGATGTTTTTCCTAGTTCTGATTGAGAGATGGGTAATCCTCTCATTTGTGAGCGGAAATTAGGTCATTTTAGCATTGAGTGGTTCAGACCATACGGTGTGATAGAACAATGCAAAAATTAGAACGAGAAAAAAAAGTAAGACTCAGATGATGTTAAAAATTATGAAAATGGAATGTGTTTATAATATAATATTGAAGGATGAGTGGTAATGGTAAGATGAATGAAGACATTAGTAATGGAGCGTGGAAGGTGATTGGGTGTCTGGGGTTTCATAATTACTGGAGTTTGGTGGACTTCACCTAATTCTTTCACCACAATCTGTTTGTTTGTAAATAAAATAATATTAATAGAGAATAGAATATAATAGAATAAAAACTCTAACCCTTACTGTTGCTATGTGTTTTAATTCTCTTGCAGTTGATTATGTTGAGTTGCAATTGCAGGTGTATTGTTAACTCTGAATTTCACTAAGTGATTGATTATTTCTCATTTCATTATATATCCGAAATTCTTTTACTGCTCATGTTTTATTTATCTTATTTCTTTTCTTCTTTCTGTTAAATAAATTTTGTATTTAATTTTTGCCTTCTTTATTAAGTAAATAGTAATTGCACCATTGCATGAATCAAGTGTCATCTGGAATGGAAATCATCTTAAGGCGTAGTTTTTTTTTTCAGAAATATATTCTTCAGAAGATAGATACAATTTTGTTAACTAATGCGTCTCTCTTTTGAATAGGAATAAAACGGATGAAATGGTTTTAGCTTATATGTGTGTTAAACCTGGTGAAGCTTGGGAATATTGTCCAAGAGATGTCTTAAGAAGAGCTTCTAAAATTCTGAAATATGAATTTGACTTGGTACAAAGTTGAGTTCATCCTATCTGTTGAGAAGTATAGGATGTTTAACTTTTTTTGCTTCCACTTCCAGGAAATGAATGCAAGATTTGAGAATGAATTTATTCTCTTAAAGATGCTAAAAAGGTATGTTATATAATGTTATCTCTGTGATCTGAATAATGCAAATTATAGCCAATTTGTTAAAAATGTGGTGAAAAAAAAATTCAGGGAAGGTAAAGAGGAATGAGTGTCATTTGACTCGAGTCCATACTGCTCCACATCAACATTTGATGTTGCTTCTCCCGTACTTCATGAAGTTGTTGATTCTCTTCATTCCTTGGGAATTGCAGTTGAACAGGTAAAAGGAATTGTAACATGATCAATTATAAGTGATATATGATATGGCTTTGTACTATTCTTATCTTCTGAAGATTTCTTTCACAAATGAAACCAGATTAAGGTAAACCTAATGCACCCTGTACCCAGAGTAATAGAGTGATTAACAGCGCACTACCACAACACTATATTCTTGAAACTGAGCGTAAGCTCTGAAAAGCCCATCAATTATGACTAATTTAGGGGTTTAAGCATGACCAATTCCTCACAAGGATTATACTTTATAGCATGTTTTAAGACATTGTCTGATACTTCTTTTCCACTACTGTAATGAAGGGCATTACCGAAGGCCATAATCCCTTGGAAAGCGCCAAAAGCCCTCGGTAAAGACCCACTACTGTAATACGCGCATTTACTGTAGTGTTCAAGCTGCAGCCCACTTTTTAAGCTTAACCTTTTTCTTGTAATATCCTAGATACACGGTGAAGCTGCAAAAGGTCAGTTTGAGGTGGCTTTGAAGTATACCATTTGCACTAAAGCACCAGACAACTTAATTTTCACCCATGAAGTTGTTTGGGCAACTGCCAGAAAGCATGGCTTGCTAGCAACTTTTATTCCAAAGTAAGTGGCAAAGTTTGTCTTAGTTTTATATATATCTTTCTATTCAGATTTTTGAACGACAGAGAATAACAAAGTAGCATTTCAAAGCTGCTTTAAAGACTGTGCCAGCATATTTGACACCATATGGACACAATTGTATGGTGATAATGTTGTAAAAGGAGCCCCTGCTTGTTTATTCTATGGAGAATATTCCTGATTGTGTTACTGTGTTGATAAAAGTAACCTCATGATTTGAATATTCACTATCTTAACAATATCTAAGCAAGACACAATAGTTATACTTTAGGACCATTTCTCTTACTACCACTTTAAAATATCTCGATCGAGTTTAAAATGTTAAAATATATAACAACGCCTCCTTGTTTATGAATTCTTGTAATGGTTTCTTTGTTGTCTTTGTATCATGATTAAGATTTATATGCGGTTTTTACACCCTGACATGAGAACATCCATGCTCGTTATGTTATGTCCATCTAATTTTTATGTTCCAAGCATTGCATCTTTAATACATAATTACTCTTGAATGGGTGAGTACCTTCACTAACTAACATAACACAATGTAGGTAATTTATACACTTGTAACCATGTTATTTTTTTGATAGAAAATTACTTATGTTTTGTGTGATATATATAGAATGCCTTCTTAAACAGTATATAGTTGTCATAATTACAATTGATGTTTAGTTTTGTGTATTGATCTTTGTGCAGATCTTTTCTTGGCTGACATCTTAACTTCCATGGCAAAGGTGTGCTTCCTTTTCAACATTATATTTCTGTTACAAAAGCCTTTGTCTTTTTGTTCCTTGTAAATATTTATAATTAGGTTTCTTGCCTGCATTTACTTATTTTTATTTTTATGGATACAGTGGTCCAACACTGATGCAACTTGAGAGTTTAAAATTGACATAATCTATTGATCTAAATTTTAGTATCCAATATAATGATTTAATGATTCCTTGCCCTCCTATGTTGATTGCACATGCCCATAACCATTAAGTAAGTGACAATTATTTTATCTAGTTTTAAGGAAATTATCACATACGGTGAAAGAAAGACAATTCCAACTTATATAAGTTATCTTCATTGTTATAATTAATTTGAAGTAAAATATTAATTGACTAATTTTATGTTATTTTTCTTTATTGTAGTATTTTCCTTGGTGGACATCTCAACAATATCGTGACAATCAAATCATTGAAGTTAAGGAAGATTAATGTTTATATGTCATTAGTCCATGTTTATAAGTTATGTTATAGTGATGTGCATGCTTAAAGGTATAAGTTATGGTTGTATATATTGTCTTGTAAAACAATGTCATGTCATGACACGTAATGGACGACTCAACAATTATATTTGGAAATATTATTGTATCAATAGTTTTTATTTATACATTAAAGTAATGATCAATCCTTTTGAGACCTTTGTCTTTGTTATATTTTTCTTGATATTTTATATTTTTGTTTTGTATATTCTACATAATAAAACCAATATTTATATTTTCTTTTGAATAAATATTTTATATTTTTTAAAATATTTTATTAAAAAATTATTTTTTTTAAAAAAAAAATTAGACCAATAGATAGCACTTTTTTAAATAAGCGTTATCTATGGTCAGCCATCAATAGATAGCGCTTATTTAAAAAAGCGCTATCTATTGTCAGCCACAATAGATAGCGCTTTTTTTAGAAGCGCTATCTATTAATAGATAGCGCACGCATAGATAACACTTAAAAAGCGCTATCTATGATAAAAAAAAGCGTTATCTATGCACTGTTTTGTAGTAGTGTACATTTTAGGGGGAGATTTTCTTATCGTGTGAATATCTGTGATAGTGGGAGCATTATTGAATGATTAATCTGTTTTACATTGATGCATCTTTGGTATATCATTTATCAGCATATCATTATCTTAGAGCACACCTTTTTTGCTAATGCACAAAGGGGGAGAAAAGTTTGAAAAGTTTAAACTTTGAAAAGTTTCATTACTTGATACTATCGGTACAGAGTAAATATTGTCTGGATTGTTTCTAATCTAAAATATTTTGAAATAGACTCTTGTTTTCTCTGATATATTGTTTAAAATCATTAATCACTTGCTCTGATATTGTTTGCTTATATGAGCTCTGTTGTAGTTTGATGACATGATTGATTTTATGTGTTATTTCTGTACTAACATGATTGTTTATTAATCATGGTTGTACATCATCAGAAAAGGGGGAGATTGTTGACATTGTTGATGAGGGAAGCACTGATTTAGCTAAACCTTAATCTCACAGTTTTCTGGTTTTTGAAGATGACAACACTTATTAATAACACATGTATTGTTATGTGTTACATGTTCAAATCTTTATTGTGAATAATATCTTGAAGAACATGTTTGTGTTGATTTACGTATACATATTCACTGATTTTCTACATGTAATATCATTTGTGATTGCATAACATATGTTTCAGAAAAGAAAAACCACATGCACTTTGTTGAACTTATATCGTCTTCAAGTTTTAAGTTGACTTCATTATGAAGTAAGACGATTAAAACTTGTAACTTTGCAGAGATTTTCTAAAACAGTGATGTGAGTTATTTTACAATGAAAAGATTTTTAAAACTGATTTGAAGTGTTATAGTTGACTACATGCGCAGGGAATTCGACTGAGTTAGTTATTGTTTTGAAATTTTGTTAATGCTGGTGAACTATAACAGCTATATTTCAATTCTTGTTCAAGCATTAAATGCAAGTCAACTGAATTAAATACGTAATCAATTTGGTTGTTATGACTGCTACTAATTGTTTTAACTGTTATAACTGTCTGGTGACAGTCGACTATATTAGTGGAAAAGTCGACTATAAGAGTGTCTATTTTATAGAAAACTATAAATAGACGTGATTCTGTAATTCACAGAAAAGGAATGAGACTTTGGTTGTTCTAACAATTCCATTTGTTGTTTCATATTGTGATCTCTCTAAAAACGCTCCAAGAACTCATCAAGAAGATGGAGGAGATCTTTCTTTGAAGATTTTCTTTAGGACGAAGTAATATGCGCTAACTGTTTGATCAAATCTGACTGTTAGTCTTCATCATATTGATCAAGATTCTTATCAATCTATTGGAGATTGAACTACCCTATTGGCATTACAGGAAGAGAACTTGTGGAAGTTCTGGAAACTTTGAAGATTGTTCAAAGTGGGTTAAAGAATGCAGAAGAGGGGATATCTTGCTACAGATCTTTGTGTTGCTTCCTATACTTTTAGTTAGAGGGTTAGAGAGATTGTCTATGCTTTTGACGTGGAGGTCTCTATAGAAATCTTGTGTAAAAACCTTGACGAATATAGTGCATTGGCTTCCTGGTGATGGAAGGACACTGAATGTAGGCATTGAGGCCGAACTAATATAAAAACTGTGTTTGATTTTCTTTATCCCTGAACTCTTTACTTTAAGTTAACTTTACTTTCTGCAGAGTCAACTTTATTTTTCCGCTGCATTGATTTATCTTTTTCCTTGCGATTCAAGAAAACTTTGAAAGGTTTATACTTTGCGAAAAAGATTTTAAAAAGACTATAATATTTGAACCTCACCAATATACCCCCCCCCCCTTTTGGTGTTGAAACTAAGTCATCATGTTTCCAACAAAAGAGATTATCAGAATGCTAGACTTCATGCAGAGAATCATGGAAATGATCAAGGCTGTGCTGAGATTGTTGACAACACAAAACTCTATATCAAACTAGTTTTTTATGATGACAACACAATGCTTAATAATAGTACACATGTTACAATATTACATGTTCTTGTTTTGAATTGTTTGTCATATCTGCAGAACATGTTTTGTTGAACTGCAACATATGTTCCTATGATTGATTGTGTGATATTTTTGTGGAACATGCTTGTATTGAAATGTGAAATAAAATGCTTTTGATTACTGCACATTTTTGGGAAAAAAATATCACAAGCACCTTTATGAACTAATATTTGTTATGACAAAGTTCTAGTCCAGTCGAATACACTCATAATGCATTCGACTATGCTAAAATCTTTGTACAAATTTTGTGAACTGTGCTATGTGAGATTTTGAGTTGAAAAGAATTTCAAAGTGTTTTTACATGTGTTAGTCGACATTGTATATTGCATATTCGACTGTGTTACTGATCTGTTTGGAATTTTGTTAAGCCTACACGCTCCAACGGCTATATTTTTCAAAAGTTAGTTGAGCTTGTGTCACTTGGTTAAATGTAATAAATGTGTGTTGATTTTTGTTGAATGAGGAGCCTCTGTGTTGACTGACTGTTATAACTGTTTTAATACAGTCGACTGAATTAGTAGGTTATTCGACTGAGAAGCAATATGATCTAACAGAAAACTATAAATAAACAGAACGCGAATTGTTCTGAGACTTTTGATGATCTGACATTTTCATTTTCCTGTTTCAGAATGAATTCTCTGTTTTAGAAGCTCCAAGAATTCTCCAAGAAGATGGTGATGATCTTTCTTGAGAGATATTCAAAGGGAGGAGTCAATTGCGCTTACAGCTTGATCATAATCTGCAAAAAGAAGGTGCTTCTTGTTTGATCTTGAAGGCTTGGCATCCTGTGAAGACTGCTGCGTTTGATTGAAGGCTTGGCAACCTGTGAAGTCTGCTGTGATAGGCTTGGCATCCTGTGAAGAGTGCTGGTTACAAGTTGAGGATTGTTCGACGTGGGTTCAGATTCCATAAGAGGGGATTCTTGCTGCAATTCTGGTTTTTGTGTGCAGCTATATTTTGGTTTTGGGTTAGAAAGGAGATTTATATTTTTGCGTGGTGCTTCTATAAATTCCTTGTTGTAAAAACCGCAACCATTATAGTGCATTTGCTTCCTGGGTTGAAAGGACACTGGATGTAGGCATTGTTGGCCGACTCTATCCCTGCACTCTTTATTTCCAGTCGACTTTATCTGTTTAGCAGTCAACTACATTTTTCCACTGCATTGAATTTTCAATTACTTGCATTTCAAGAAAGATAAAAAAGCTTTGCACTTTTGTATAAAGATTGTGAAAAGATTTTGTTTTTGAACTAACACCAATTCACCCCCCTCTTGGTGTAAAACGAAGCCTACCTTTTTCCTAACAGGCTGAGCATGCAGCCAAAGGCTACAACAATTGTTCTTCAACCTCATTCAACAACCATGTCAACGGTGCCCAGGATTTCAGCGGTGCAACCATCAACAATGGCCAATATACAGGTATCCGTAACAGGTTTAAACACTCAGAGCACTACTGTAAACAAGTTCTGAATAACAATTGTACTTTCAATGGTAATGGCAACGGGAGAAATATCCAGGTGGCTTTAATAGCCGAAACAAGGAACTTCTACCATTCACATAATGTTATGTATTAAATAATGGTTTTGGGGTCTTATACTCAACCTCAATATTTTCAAAAATTGTAGAAACACTTTATGAGGAGAATTACACCATTTTGTGTGAGTAAAGAAGCAAATAGACTTGCAATATCTCTAAGCATTATATATATACTCATCTTCTACACCCACCATTTCACTTTCCTAAGAAAACCTATCATTTGAAACAAAATATGCACATCTTTCACCCATAAAGAAAATGATTTATTGTACCTGTTGTTGTTGTTGTCGGAAGAATCTTGTTATCGCTGGAAGAATATTGTTGTTGCTGGAAAATTGTTGTTCATGTTGGTGGTTGTTAAGGCTAGATGGAGCAGTGAAAAGGTTGAAAAGTGAAATTTTTTTACGGGATTAACAAGTAAAAGTGAAAATGTGAATCCAGTTGAGATAGGTTAAAAGAAATTTTTTAGTTTGTTATAAAAGTTACAGATGTAAAAATATCAAATTAAGTCTGTTAAAAAAAGTAAGAGATAGAAAAATAACACATTTTTAAGTCTGTTAGAAAAGTAACAGATTAAAAATACTAATTTAAGTCTGTTAAAAAAGTAACAGATGTAAAATTACTAATTTAAGTTTGTTAGAAAAGTAACAAATGTAAAAATATCATTTTTATTTACAAAATTGCCACAACATATTTTTTTTAAGTGTGTTTTTTTTTTTCTGAAGAGACTTAAATTCACGGACTTAATAAGTCTATTTTGCACTAGTGATCTTATCCCTAGACTTAATGATTTGTTTGACAAAATGCATTGAATTTGTTATTTTTCAAAGATAGATTTGAAAAGTGGTTATCGCTAAATTAGGGTGAGAGAGATGAATGGAAAATTGTTTTCAAAACTAAATTTGGTTTTTATGAATGGATGGTTATGCCTTTTAGGTTAACCAATGCACCTAGTATTTTTATGAAATGATGAATCGTGTGTTGAGGAATTTTATTGGTATGCTTGTTGTTGTGTATTTTAATGACATCCTGATATATAGCAAAACACTTCATTCACACATGGGACACTTAGGGAAGTTTTAGAAGTGCTTAAGAAGCATAAAATATGTGCCATTATAGAAAAATGCATTTTTTGTACAAATGAAGTTGTTTTCTTAGGGTTTGTAGTTAGCTCTAAAAGGGTGCAAGTTCATGAAAAAAAAAACAAGGTCATTAGAGAATGACCCACTCTTAAGAATGTAAATGAGGTGAAAATTTTTCATGGCTTGCTAATTTATCTGGCACGACTTTGTTAGCAAAATCATGAAGATAGAAGTTTTGATAATGCCCAAATCAAGTCTCAAGTGCTCAAGTTATAAGAAGACATTCATGAAGACTTGTTTTGTGTGTTAAAGCTTTTGTAATAAGTAGTTTTATGTATAGGGCCTTATTTGTTATTGACCTCATGTATTGTATGCTTTAGAATTCATTTTGGAGTCACAAAAATTTTGCAATAGTCGAGCACTTAAGATAATTGATTATCACAAAGGGGTTTTTAAAGGTTGCTAAAAACTCATTTTGTCGCTGGAATAATCAATTACCAACCTATGATAATCGATTATCCATAATCGATTATGACTTACCATAATCGATTATCATGACTAGCCATTGGAGTGTTTAGGCATGTTTTTGGTTGTTGTGCATTCATTAAATTAATAATCGATTACCATAAGTAGATAATTGATTATCACGCGAGAAAAAAAGCTGATAACGGATTTTGGAGGTGTCCCTTGGGTGAGATCTTTATATATTGATTTTAGGCTCTCATTCTAACATACGACAACTTATCTAATTGTTTTGTTTTGTGATAAGTGTGATCTAGGGTTTGTGTAACCCTTGTGCTTTGGCTTTGAAAACTTGGTGTTGGCATAGAGCAAGAACTTTCACTAGGATTGTGATTGAGTGATGTTGTTGTTGCTAAGTGAAGCATGTCATCGTTTGTGAAGATTCAAATGAAGTGTTCATCCTTCGTGAAACATTCGAAGGAGGTGTTCATCCCTTGTGACCTTAAGGAGAAGTGAGTTTCATCTCTTGTGGTAACAAAAAAAAAAGTGTTTTCTAAACCCTTAAACTTGTCTTTGTGTGTGATTGTAATAGTTTATTGGTTTTGTGATAGTGAAATGTTAATCTTCGTTTGACATTAGCTACTGAACATAGTATCCTTATGATCTTAACCAGTATAAAATTATATATTCAATTTTCTCTCTTCCTTACTTTTTATATTTGTTTTAATTATTTGCTAAGGAAATTAAAATTTAAGAGAAAACTATTAAAGGCACACATTTACAATAAGAAACCAATTCACCCCCCTCCCTGTTGGTTTATTGTTCGTTGCACCACTGTGACAGACTTCTGATGGAGAGAACATTCCGTGAATGTCTTCCTTGTTTTTAAGGACCACTCATGATATGTATTAAATGGGCAGGTGGATGCGTGTAGTAAGTTATCTACACAAAATATAGTAGATATGCATGTAACAAATATGTCTTTTATCTTATCCCTTTTATTGTTTTCAAACATTAAGCATTTAATAGCATTTAATGGTTGCTCAGAACAACAAAGTGCATTTTACATTTTCTACTGCTTGTGATACGGATGCTCCAGCCAGGGGTGAATATTGAAGGCAGTGGAAGATGTTAGATGGTGATCTAGAGACGAGATCAGAATTAGATGCAGCGGAGGTAATGCTTGTGGTTTGGCAGCAGCGTGCAGAGGTGGATTTTAAGGGTATCGGTGATGGATTGAAGAGCTATTTGGTGGTGGTGAGAACTAGCTCAGGCAGCCTTCACTGGAAGGAAGCTAGGTGGAGAAGGAAAGCTCATTGAAGTGACTTTTGGACAGAGTTTTAGGGGCTGGAAATTCATCAGCAGAGAAAAACTCATATATCAACAAAACTGTTTACAAAGGAGAGCTAGGAGTGAATTTATAGAATGAATTCAACTCCTACTCTTTGAATCTACGGTGCCAATTAACTCCTACAAAGGTGGATCAAGTGCCACATGTACAAGCATGAGGTGTATGCTGAAGTTCTAGAATAGGCATTACATACACGTGCTTAAACAAGCTAAGCTATGGTGCAATCCATCTTCTTTCATGATGCAACCCCTTTATTACTAATCTCACCCCCTCCCTTTGTGGAAATGACACTTTTACCCTTCTCCTTGGTTTGGGTTGTTGGACTTTATTTATTGGGCTTGGGCCCTGCGTATCAGCTTGGGTAGCATTTTATCATTTAAACTTTCTACTAAGATACCAAGCATTGAATGAGACTTCATCGTCGGACGAAGTGAATGGTTTAGCTCATGGTATCATCTAGTCTATTGTGAACGCTTTAAGATTCTGCTTTCTTCATCCAGAGCATTTAGTGAATTGTCTTCCACATGTTTTTTGAATATTAATTGAGACTTTCAAATAGTTTACCAAAAACATTGTCTTAACACTCATACATTCTTATCTATTTGAGAGTTTTGATAGATAAACTGTTTGGTACAATATAGCTTTTGTGTTAAGACTTTCTTATTGAAGCTTTAACTTACGAAATCGTTTAGTGTTATGTCTAGTTTATGCCTTAGTGTTTTTCTAAAACTGTCCTAGATTACTAAATTTTCAAAGTATTTTTATCACCTATGTTTCTATGTTTCACTTTTTCCAATATTCTAATGATAACCTATTCATATATCTTTTCGTTTAATGTTGTTTTGTTAAACATATAAGAACGTTTAGACATTTTAGTCCTATAAATAATTTTATCTTAACAATTTAATTATTTTATTTTAATTTTTTTTAAAAAAGCCAAGTAGATTATAGACAAACTAATCCACCAATTTGATGGGTTAAACAAATCGCACAAAAAAAATTAATGAGTTAAAAATTCCAACCTAATCCAATCCATTTTAATGGATTGACGCACAAACCAAAACCTATTTTCTCACTCCTAATAATATACTACTACAATAACAATAATAATAATAATAATAATTATTATTATTATTATTATTATTATTATTAATAATAATGATGAGTCACAACGTTAAAACATTAAAGAAATTAAAGAAAAATTGTAAAAGAAAAAGTGAAACCAATCCGTGGCACGGGCTTTTTGGAGTCAAAAACAATAACAAGTGTAGAAGGGTTTGATGAAAAAAATATCCCAACCAAACTAACAATAATACAAATGAACCAACAATCTTTAAAATATTGTAAAGGAGAAATTGAAGACTACTTTTATAAAGGACTACTCATGCCTTCTAAGCAACCTTAAAATTGTTCTGGATATTAATGTGAGAATGCCTCTAAACAAGAAAAAAAAAACCCAAAGATTAATTAATCCTAAAATAAAGTATTAAAATGGACAAGATACTCGTTACACAATAAATTTGACCGATAAAAAGAATTACGAGACAATAATGATATTCTCAAAAACTGATATGCAGTGAGGTTATTGTGAAATTTTTGTTAGGACCGAGTGCAAAGTTGCTCCAAATGTTTAAAAATGGTGCAAAAAATATTGTTTCTAATTTTATCTTTTTCTTGGTGGCAAGTTTTGCTTTCATGCTTTGATTTTGATGTTGATTATATAGAGGCAGATAAAAGAAAATAATTTACCTAGTTTTCCCACAAAATAATTTTTACAGATATTGTCGAAACAAAATTCAAAGCCAAAATTCCCGAAGTTCTTTTCTCTTTAAAATTGGGAAAAATCAACATTTTCTAGAAAATTCACTTCTCAAAGTTTTAAATTATTTTGATTATATAGATGCATGTACATTACCTTTTACCTTTAACTCTAGTTCAAAAGGAGATTTCTGTAAAACTTCTAAAATGTTTTGGAAATTTCAGACCTTATAGGTAACCAATGAATTACTTGAATGATGATGTCATGAGAATATGTCTCAACAAAATTCTTTAAAAGGTAGATAATAAATAATGAGCAAAATTATTTAAAAGGTTTGAGTGTTTGGTTTATTTTGTTGTTATTGTAGTTTAATCTTCTATGAAATATTTAAGATTGTTAAAAAATAGTAAAATGATTATCTTGCATCTCAAAGTCATATTAAGTGCATTTAGAGACATATCTTTAGTCCATAAAATAGCACAATATGGATGGTTAATTTAAAAATGTACTCGAATTGGAATTTTTGTATATAAAATAGCATTGAGAGGATACGAAAATCATAACCCATTTTGTACCAAAATCATAACCCATTTTGTTACTTTTGTTCATTCTGAAACATCCCCAATTAAAATAGCAGAGAATGACACATAACAAATATCTCACAAAAAGATTACACAGGTTTCTAAAACTTTAATTAGCAGAGCAAAGACAAAGACTATAAAACACAGTAACCGACAAATTAGATATCATAATTCATTTCAAAATCTGGAGGCTGTTAACAAAGCAAATCTTGAAATAAAAATAACAAAACAACACAAAATTCGAACTTCAGAACCTTGAATAATTTGATGATGAGTACAGTAACATCGTAAAATCCTAAACCTAATAGTTTAAATAAAAACAATCATCACCATGAGAAACAATCAATAATAAAATCAATAAAGCCTCAGTATCTTTGTGTTTGGAAGTTAATCCTTCCAATCATTTCACGTATCATTACAAGCCTACGACAGACATCATTGGCTGTGGCAACAATTTCCAGAAAACAACCATGGATTTGTAAAACCATGCACTGAATAGTAAAATTTCATAATCTTTCACTTTTAAGAAAATCAATTAGATAACGAATAAAAAAGTGGTACGAGTTGAGTAACAAAAGAGAAAACAAAAACCAAATCATCTGATGAGACTGGGAACAGAACACGAACAGAGGAAAACGGCTCTTCGACGGACTGCAGTGTTGGGGCTAAGGTTTGTTATAAATATATAGCAGAATCGAACGTGAACCAGGGTTTCCATCATTCGGTGGTAAAATCGTAATATACTAGTATACAGGCCCAAAGGTTGAATGATGGGCTTGGATTTGGTCCAGAGTACAGGCCTAATAAAAAATTCATTGACATGTTTTTCTTAACACAAATAACAGTATGGATATCGGAAGCAAATTGAAACAGTAAAAAGAAAACTTCGGAACTAATCTTTTAAGGGTTTTTACGTTATACTGATTTTCTAAACATTCTCAGAAATTAAATTTTAACAAATATAATTAAAGGGTTATTTAGTATCAATATTTCTTTTTACATAGTTTTTAAATCATGGATTTTGTATTCATATATTTATACTTATATATTTATTTGAAATAAACATGAATTTTTCTATAAATTACTATGTTATTGAAATAGTTTAAGAAATGGCTACCAAATGAATGTATTAAATAGGGTTAAATATGTTTTTAGTCTCTATCCAATTTTTGTTTTAGTCCATTTTTAAACTAAGGTACAGAGAAACGCGTAGTAAATAAAGTTTAAAAAAATTTAGTAAAAAGAACTAAAACCAGAGTTTTCTAGAGTTAAAGAATTAAATTGTACCTTACTTTGAAAATGGACTAAAACCAAAGTCGCCCCAAATAATAGGAAGTAAAACCTGTTAAATATTTAAAGTGTTTGTTATTACCGTCTAGCTTAATTTCTTTTGTCGACAAATATTAATTTTTTTATGTTAAGTTTTGTTAATGAAATATTAACTCTAAGACTATGATCTATGATATTTGCTGTTTTTACCTAAATATTTATATTATATAAGAGATACTTTATTTTTATATTTAATGTTATTTTTAATTATATTTGTTTCAATTTCAAGTATCTGAGATATCAATGGTTGATTCTAAATCTAATAAGTGTCATTATTAAAATTAATTATTTTTTATTTAAAATATTGTTCACTTTAAAATCTGTCATTTCATTATTTTTAAGAGAAATTTCGAAATATAAAAAAGGAAATAGTGTTTAAAAAATTTTAGATATCGATTTTTAAATAGAGAAAAATATTATTTAGTCTTTTAGTTAATTATAATAATTTAATTATTTAACAAAATATGTAACGGACAATCTCTCAATTAAAAGAAATTGTTGAATTTCTCAACTTAAAAATAATTATATAACTTCTTCACTTAATAAAAACCATATGATTCACCTTTTAAATTCCATTTTGTTTTTATAAATTCTAAGCTTTTTACTCTCTCAAGTTCTAATTATTTTTTTCCAGCTTATAATTAAACGTTTATTTGATAATAAATTTAAGCATTTTAAATAAGATTTTAAATTTAAATAAGTATAAATAAATTCCATAAATAAATATTTGTATAAAAATTATTAAGTTCAAAACTAATATACACATTAATATATAAATTAATAATAATTATTTTTTTATAAACTCATTAGATTTTGACATTTTAATTATGTATTTAGAGAACTTTTCTGTTTCTACACTTATTTGTTTTTCATTATAACAATTTAAGAGTAGTGAGAGAGGAAAAACAACTTTATATGCTTATATACACATTTTATCATTATGAATGAGTAAACTTTCTTTTGAAATTGACTTTAACATTTTCTAATTCTTTTGTAACTTAAGTATTTATTTAAGAGTTAAATATGCTTTTAAGTTTTTTAACTTTTGGTAAAAATTGAAATTAATTTTTTTGAAAATTTTAGATCAATTTACTTTATATTTTTATAAATGTATAAATTTAATCTTTTTAACAAAATTTAATTAAACTATTTTTTTTTATGTTAAATGTATATTATTCAACACTGAAGTAAAAATATTTGTACTTCAATGATAACTTAGTAATATATTTAAAACGTTAAAAAGTTTAACAAAGTTTGATTAAAAAAGACTAAATCTAAATATTTATAAAAATATGGACTAAATTAGAAGATAAACTAATTCTAATTTTTATTAAAAATTAAGATACAAAAAATATATTTCATTTATTTAAAATTTAGAACAATCAATTTTATAACACTGGTTTATAAAATAAAGTTCTCATCTCACTTTTTATTTACATATAATAATAATAATAATAATAATAATTTGATTGTATTTTTCCATTTATTATTTAGAAAAATTAAGATTGAGGATGTGACATCCCAATTATAAAATAAAGATATATGATATAATCAAGACGTCATCATGAATAATAATAGAAAGCAGTTAAGAGTAATAGGATTTTAATCATTCTTAAACAGTATAAAAATGCGCAGTTGGAGTACTAGAGTTTCTCCTTTAAAATATAGAGCATTTAAAAACTTAGAACAAAATAAAATTTCTTCAAAATATCCTAGAAACAAGATAATTAAAGCGGGCAGCAGCATTGTCGTCCCCATCAAGAGTTGTTTCCAAAGCATCCTCCTCGCCATCTGCTCCCATCCAAGTGGTTAGTGCTAAGCGCTGGCTACGGCTCTTTAACTCTCCCCTCAACGTTGGCGCTTAAGCGTCCTCCAGGAGCCTACTCCACTAAGCTGGCACTCAGCGCTAGGATAACGCTGAGCGTTGGCTATGATTCTTCATTTTAACACTTTTCCTTCTTCTCTTGGGTCCAACTCTTCACTACTTCAGCTTCCTTTATTCAATTCATGTTAAATCCTGTCAAAACTTAGGAAAACCAAGAAAAACATCTTTGACTCTCTTACTCCCTAACTTAAGCAAATTGCACGATTCCAAGCTAGTTTCTAAGCATAAAGGGTGTGTTTAGTATCAAATTCAAGTGTAAAAATAACGGTTTTTGGACTGTTATCACCTAGCTCCTTCGCTGCACAGTAATGCGTGAAGTAGGCAGCGTCCAACTCCTTTCTAAGAAGTTCCAAAGGTGGTGTAGATATATCAACACTTGTAGTCTCACAGAGATAGGTGATCAAGGAAGGGTGTCCTAGGGGAGCCTTGTTGATTACATCACAGACACAATTCTGGATCTGATTAGTTATAACCTGCCCTATGTTGATGTTGAGACCCCTGAGAACGTAGTAGAGGAAGGTGGCCCTCTAGACAATGATGTTCGAGAGATGGGAGCATGGTTAGATGTTGGCATGACAGAAAGCCATATAGTATTTTCCTAGAGGTGTCAGGTGGGGTCTTATGATGTGAATGGGTGCCCCAAATTTGTTTCTCTGAAAGTGCCCTCTGGGCACACATACTGTCCTCTCCACATCAAAATCAATTCCCCCCAGCATAGACAGCGCAAACTGGCACTGCTCTCCTTCCCACTCAACACCTAAAAAATAATTAATGGTGTCAGCATCAAAATCAATCTTCTTACCCCTTACGTAGCTAAAGTATGTCTTAGGCTCTGCCCCTAATGCCTTTGCATTTGTATAAATATCTTTGACAACGATAGTGTTGGCAGGAGCGGGGTAGGTTGCTAAGTGGCCCTACTCTCTGCTGTTAAGCTCCCTTTCAAGTTGAGGGGCCAAGGATTATATGTTGGCTACTTTCCTTTCCATCAACAATCTCCTTCCCTCTATAGTATGGAAGTACCTCTCATGAGCTGCAGTTTTGACATAGTAGAACTGCTCCTTTTCCTTCCTCTTGGTTCCTCTTTCCTTGTTACCAAGAGTCTTAATTCTTCTTCCTGAAGAGGATGCCATTCCTGAACACAGAGATTCATAACACAGAAACAGAAGTCATAAGTAAGAAGAAAGACTGAGCTCCTACTTTCATTCTAAAACACTAAGAATCTCACCGAGAGATTCTACTTTTGCAACTACCATAAGCAACCTTGAGATATAGGATTTAAATCACAATTCACACCAACATAACAAGGGTATTCCAACACATATTCACCAAGAGCTTCACTAGACAAATACCAGTACTACTTCTACCACTCTTCCAGAATTAAAATAACACATCATAATGAGTATTTAACTAGAAAACCTTAACTAACCAATGTGTCAATTCTAAAATTATACACTAAATTTTTAATGAAATAACCATAGACTTAAACTTACTCAAATGATGTATATTCTGTATCAAACTAAAATCTTACATCCTCCTATTTAGCCAATGTCCAATGAATATCACAACAACAATAACACTTAATTCTATTTTAACTTACAGTAAAAAAATAATTGCGTCAGAGTTAATAAATATCTCCCTTTATCTTACTGATTAAGCAATACGCAAGGATGATGGTATAAAAAAAACAATGCTATCATATCAACATTAAATACATACCATTTGACAAACTTTATATAATATATTATTATATAATATAAAAGAACCTAAAGAAAATGAACAAACATAGAATATAATATATAGTATAGTATAATATACTATTACCAATCTTACTCAACACTTAAAACCAAAAATCCTGCAACATACGTAATCCACACTTTTGTTTTCTAAATTTCCAAACACAATTACTTATACTAATATTACATAATATAGCTTATATAATATTAAAAACACAATTACTTTATACTTACATTACAGTATATAACTTATATAACCTTTCAAATACCTCTTTATAAAATATGAGAATATAATATAATATAAGCTATATAAAAAAGAAACCACAAATATTGTACTAGAATAAACTTCCTGCATCATCTACCAGAGAAATATATATTACGTGACATAAACTACTTACACAACCAAATATACTGCATCATAAAGCAACATAAGGATTGTTGAACCAATTCCGATACCGAATGAACATCATAAAAGAATCCAGATATTTTTATATTCTCTATTTAATCGCTGTTGTACTTTGGTATTATATATATACTACATATATACTGTACTGATGTTTATAAAAAAAAGTTAAACTGTTACAGTACTCTGATTACCTCCAAAATATAACTTAAACATTGAAATTTATATCCTTACTTGCAATTGCAAGAACCTTTCACTAAGCACCAGTTTTCACAATAATCCATAATGATCCAAATTATATACTACATTATATATTTGCCTAATCATTCACAATAAACTTTACACGCCACACACACATATAAAATTTTTATTTAAGCACAACAACATAATATTCAGGTCCAACAACATACATATTTCAAAACTTAATATACCATCATATCACACAAATAAATTTAATTTATATAATCAGCTCCCCTTACCTGGAAAGTTACATAGTACCACTTGTTAAGAGTGCCCTAAGACAGTACTCACCCAACGGAGCACAACAACGCCCTACAACTCACCAAAGAGGCGATGAAAAACAGCTCTTAGAGCTAGAATATAATAGAAATAAGAAAAGGGGAGGTTCTAATTGCATGAGATCAGTAAAACCCAAGCCCTAGGTTTCGAAAATAACGGAGGAAACAGGAGAACCACTTACCGGAAGGAGACGGAGAAAGTAATCGGTTCAGAATGAAGCCCTCTACGTTAGGAATGTTTAGGTACCTTCAAAACAAAGATTGAACGATTCAACAGAGTGGTATTTTAGAGAGAAGGCAGAGCAATATTTAGGAAAAGGGTTTTAGAGAGAGTGTGGAAAATTAGCAATTGAAGAATCTGACTTTGAAAAAATCCCTTCTAAGGTCATGTGCCCTTAGTCTGATGGGCCTAGCTGCCTCTAACTGGGCCCTCTCTTGTTCAGGTCCTTACAGAGGGAGGTAAGTTCACACACCATTTTCCCATACTAGTAGAAGACGTTTTCATATATAAAAAATATATATTCATGCATGCATGTGCATAATAGACTTGAACTTATTTGTTAGAACATTGCCAAAAATATTTGATTCCAAGTATCTGGAACACCTGGCAAGCACCAATGAATGCAATATGCATTTCTTGGATTTGCCTTTTCCTCCTCACTCAATAATTTTCCTCCACTTTCAGTATAAACAGAGGAATGAGCATCAATTCTGTACTCTGAGATCTGTGTTATGTTGATGAATGTCACTGCCACTTTCATTCTCTTCACCACTTTTTCCACCACCCTCATCATCTCCTTGCTAGATCCACTTCCCCAATGCTTCCTTTTCCCTATTGGCTTCGTCTCATTGAAACATTTCACACCATCTTTCTTGCCCCAGTCTGCACTTCTGAAAACATCACACATTCATTTCAAAAAACATTGACTTGCTTGTGTTCAAATCATTGCTTCAAGGTTCAGATTTGGAGCCTAAAACTTGAAGAAATTAAGATAAAGCTGTAAAGGTAAGACCTTGTATGTGTTGGGGACATGGTTGTGAAGAAAACGCTGGTTTTGTTTGGATCAACAGTTGAGTCAACCCAGTTGGCCCATGTCCTTAGACCTAAGTTGTAAGCAATTTGATTCTCCAATTCTTCATACCCTTCTTCTCCATTGCCAAATGAACCCCATCTGTATTAGAAATAAATAAAACAGAGTATCAGACCTTATCAGTATATAAAGTTGTAATCACTTTCATTCAGTTTTGATATTCAGTTTTGAGAAATAAAAAACAGAAGTATATACATACCTTGAGTTCTCTCCCTTTGCTCTTTGTGTTTGCTTGCTATTGATCGGTGCAGTTGGTGGTGGAGAATCTCACGGTGGAAGACGAAGACGAAGACGCGTGCCCTAGCAGAGCCTTGGAGCGTTTCTCTCAAGTCTCGAAGCCTCTCCACATTTCATTATATATCAATATAATACTTAATCTTAACCTCCATGGTAGTGGAATCTTATGATCAGGCAATGCAAAAAGCTCGCCTAGCACTTTCTTTATTCTACTTTATTATGGTTATTATAATTTGTCATGCTTTTGGAAAAGAAGACCTTTTGCGTCAAGTCTTATCAACGGCAATTATGCCATATGGGTTGTCTGACCCATGCTCATTTGTTTATCATATATGACATTCAAAAAGTGATGATAGGGTGCAATTCACAAAATACCAAAGGAAGCCGAGATTTTGACACTCTCATTTTGACACAACTTTAACAACGCCACGTGTCAGCTTCCTATTGGACGAATTTTTTAAAAAAAAAAACCAACATTTTGACGTCATGCAGTTGGATCAGATTTGAATAATTTATTTCCATCTTTGTCCTTGACCATATTTCTTCGCTGCTTCATCAGAAACCACCAATTCCTCCGATACGTTATTTCTCTTGGGTAACGGTGGGAAATCGTTTTGGGGTTGTTTTTCCGCCATTTGAGTGTCGTTGGTCGTTGGGGTTGCAGTGGAGGCCTTCGTTATCGGTGTGGGTGTGGTGTTCATTGGCTGTCGTCATTGTTGGTGTGTTGGGCTTGCGAAATGACGATCATAAAAATTGGTGTTTTTATACAAGAGGTTCAACTAATTTTTTTGTAATTTGTGGTGTGAGACTTGTTGTCCTTTTGATTCAACCTTGTTGGGTTTGGAAGGACACCACCATTGGTGAGTGCTCACAAGACAAAAATAAACTGATTCTGCAGAAACAACTGCTGTAATCGATTACAATGCAGCTGTAAACGATTACACAGAACTAAATTGCTGTTTTGGACAAAAACCTCAACGTAGGGAGCCATTATTTTGGTCGTAGGGGACCATCATAAAAATTGATGTTTTTATACAAGATGTTCAACTGATTTTTTTGGCAATTTGTGGTGTGAGACTTGTTGTCCTTTTGGTTCAACCTTGTTGGGTTTGGAAGGACACCACCATTGGTGAGTGCTCACAAGACAAAAATAAACTGATTCTGCAGAAACAGCTGTTGTAATCGATTACAGTGCAATTGTAAACGATTACACAAAACTGAATTGCTGTTTTGGACAAAAACCTCAACGTAGGGACCCATTATTTTGGTCGTAGGGGACCATCATAAAAATTGATGTTTTTATACAAGAGGTTCAACTGATTTTTTTGGCAATTTGTGGTGTGAGACTTGTTGTCCTTTTGGTTCAACCTTGTTGGGTTTGGAAGGACACCACCATTGGTGAGTGCTCACAAGACAAAAATAAATTGATTCTGCAGAAACAACTGTTGTAATCGATTACAATGCAGTTGTAAACGATTACACAGAACTGAATTGCTGTTTTGGACAAAAACCTCAACGTAGGGAGCCATTACTTTGGTCGTAGGGGACCATAATAAAAATTGATGTTTTTAAAGAAGAGGTTCAACTGATTTTTTTGGCAATTTGTGGTGTGAGACTTGTTGTCCTTTTGGTTCAACCTTGTTGGGTTTGGAAGGACACCACCATTGGTGAGTGCTCACAAGACAAAAATAAATTGATTTTGCAGAAACAGCTGCTGTAATCGATTACAATGCAGCTGTAAACGATTACACAGAACTGAATTGCTGTTTTGGACAAAAACCTCAACGTAGGGAGCCATTATTTTGGTCGTAGGGGACCATCATAGAAATTGATGTTTTTATACTAGAGGTTCAACTGATTTTTTTGGCAATTTGTGGTGTGAGACTTGTTGTCCTTTTGGTTCAACCTTGTTGGGTTTGGAAGGACACCACCATTGGTGAGTGCTCACAAGACAAAAATATACTGATTCTGCAGAAACAGCTGCTGTAATCATTTACAATGCAGCTATAAACGATTACACAGAACTGAATTGTTGTTTTGGACAAAAACCTCAATGTAGGGCTCCATTTTTTTGGTCGCAGGGGACCATGTTAAAAATTTCTTACTAAGTTCGTTGAGTTCATGTAATTTTTAGTAGGGTAATAATTTAGTTTGACGACATCATGTACATAAGATATAATAGGGAATACTTAATTGTATTTCATTAATTCGATGTAACCATAAACAATGTTTTATTGTAATATAAATATAACATAAGTTGAACAGAAATACAAGTTCTGTAGTCTACTTCAAAGCAATATATGGGTGTTAACATTACAGATACATCCATTAATGTGTACTTCTACAGCAATGTCATGGACGACAATGCTTCGACGAAAAGCAAATCACCACCCAAACCACTAAAGTGATGGTCCGAGAACGACAATGCTCCGACGACGATAACGACACGAAAGAGGTTTCGCCACGCACCCACAACAACAATGATGGTCCGAGAAGGAGAACAACCTTTCACAATGACGAGCCCTGAGAAAAACCCAAACCACTAAAGTGATGGTCCAAGAACGAGAATGCTCCGACGACGATAACGACACGAAAGAGGTTTCGCCACACACCCACAACGACAACGACGGTCAACAACGAGAATAACCTTTCACAATGACAACGCCTGAGAAAGCATGGAGAAGGAGGCCGGCGAAGAGAGGAAGGGAGATAAGAGAACCGTCAGAGAGCACGAAAATGAAAAATGAAAGAGAGCGCCAAAATTAAAACCCCACACCCAGCATTCCATCTTTGTCCCTCACTTATTCCATCTTTGCCCCTCAGCAGTTTAAACAATGTAATTTTTCAAAAATAAAAAACCACCCAATCAGACAACAACACCTGGCCAGTGTCAAAAAGAGTGTCAAGATTGGGTGTTAAAGTAACATTTTCCAATACCAAAAGTGCGCGATACTTTGCAGGAAAAATCAATAATGTAGTCCCCAAAAGTGCAGCGGAAAAGCTTTCATCAGTAGTCAACATTACTCAGTGCCGCCGCGAACCTGCAGCAAAACTTTCGACAACACCCTAACCAGCGAGTCCTCCACATGCGGTAGGCTCAACAAAGGCTATCACAATCATCGACTGCTTATGGTTGTTCACTCCTGAGACGAATAAAATTGTCTCAATATAATCTTTCAAAAGTGAAGCCGCCGACCTCAGCGATTCAATCCTTTCGTTCCCCCTTAGGCGCGTCAGAGGAAAGTTCCTCCGAAGATAGCACCGCAGTTTCCACCGCCAACGCCACCTCGTTGCCTTCGTCGGCAAGGACCTCAATGCTTCCGTTACGGCCACCATCAGCTTGTTAAGCCCGAGACCTTACTCACATCTGAGTTGACCATCGCTCAAACGGCGCCGTCAACCAATACAGTCACGTCGTCCAGACCAGCCTCCATGACGACCACTCCTGCTGAGAGCACCAAGGCATGACCTTCACCATGCCGGGCACCATCGGACAATCGCCACATCATGCGATCCATGTACCCACATAGCTGATGACGAAATGACCCAACAGCCTGTTGAGGTCACAATATAATTTAATCCCAAGCTTGACTTTGTCGAACCAAGGATAGAGCACCAGCACATTATACAGCCAGGAGAAGGCAGTTTCATCAAAACCTTCAACAGAGGGGAACTTTCAATAGTAATCATCAAGTGATGTAGTTATTTTCACTTATTCTCATCGTGGCATTTCGTTCAGGGAAGTAAAGACCAGTGGTACGGTTACAAGGTTCCCTACAGAGAGGCTATCGACGAAACCGTTAGGGGAATCCTAGTGTGATGCTCAGACGAGGGCGAAGATGCTCACAAAACCTCTGTTGTTCACCAGGGGTCGACGTGCAGCTTCTCCATCACTGCTTCAAGGATGATTTTACCGGACGCCAGTCTCATCTCGTACGGCGAACTGCCCGATAAATACCAGATATAAACCAGCGACCCTCACGCATGACAGAACACCAAATTGAGCATCAAAAGTTGGGCCGTTCAGTTTGGCCTCCGCCTATTTCGGCACAATGTTCCGGTAGCGCATTCAGGCGCTTCACACTATTACAAATAGTCAGTTCCTAGCCAACATCGGAGGGAGCATATTTGTGACAACTCGGTAGGAGGAAATTCACTCAGCCTCGAGTTTGCTTGTTCCTCCCTTCCACCGACACTGCCAATGGATAAACATCCAGACTAACCCTTACCATCTGCTCTCCGGCAACATCGATGTGGGCAATGGCACCGTCTGTGCCACAAGAAGAACATCAGGCTCATCAAATAGGTATTTCATTAGAGGACTGCCTCACCAATCCCACCGCCAAGGACTTTGGCACCAACGACTACGGCTACACCGTTCGTCTTTCCTTATCTCTTAAAAGTAAAGAGAAAAACAACAAGCATGGAGAGGGAGCTTCTTCCACTGGTGATTTCAAAACCCCTTTCTGGGATTCTTCACGATGTCTGCCACCAGATGTTTACTACGTTTCACCACGTCCCACGTCGCCCACAGCCGGAGCTTCAACGAAACCGGCACGATCTTCGTTTCTTCTTCTAAAGCAAATCAATACTTCTTTACCATAATGCTACCGCTTCCACATTCTTTAGAAGCGATGCAACCCTCCATTATAAATACCGCCAGGTGGCTACGACTCTCGCCACACTGCTGAAACTAACCTCTACCGCTACATTGGCTCGAACAAGCGTCGCCTTTGACCAGCGGCAACACTTGCATCTCCAGTTTGCATTGTCACCAACGCAACCCAAACTATGTCGTCAGATCGCGGCCCTCGCCTTCCCCTACGAGGTGACCCAACCTCCATTGCGCATCCACGACAGCCATTCACCTTCGACGGAACCAGCCCGCCGTATGTCCCTGTTGTCGACGACGACAATCGCGCCGTTCAGTCCAGCCACTGTTACCCGCGACAGCGGCCATAACGAGAAGGAAACCATTCGCCATGAATCAATGGAAAACCCAAGGGACCAACTTCCTTCTACAAACACTCGCGACATTCTCCCGACCAAAGGTCGTCAGGAGACACTACATCATCATTAACATCCCGCAAGTGATGAGTGTAGTCAGGGGACATTTCATCTTTTGCCGTGGGAGTGTGACTATCCGTACTAAGAATATAACAGAGTCAAAACAACATTGTCCATGTCCTCTCACGCCGCCTCCTCCGTCACGTGCCCTCACTCTCCGGCAACGCCGATGTTGGCATCGATATCGTCAGAAGAACATCAGGTTCATCATCCTTCAAATGGGTTCAGCCCATCTTGCGAGGACCGCCTCGCCATCTCCACCAACATATATAATGTTTGATCGCCATATATTACATTTCATAGTATATATGCGTTATATATTCGAGTGCAATTTTGAAATCAAATGCAGGTTCGAAGAAAAGATTTCTTCCAGCTTAAACGCCTCGAGATCATGAGCTTGACATCTACTCTATCACAGCAAATTCTCGGAGGATGCTAAACACTTACGAATCAACACTTATGTCCTCGTCACCACTAGCAAAGCCGGTTGTCGGCGCCTACGTCAAAGAAACCCGAACTATTGACGACAACCACCACCTTAATGCCATCTTCCGTTGGCCTCCACGTCCAGGGTCGCGTCTACTTCGAATATTTCAAGTCGCTACCGCTGACCATCATGACTAGAGAGATTTTGATTCTCCGCCGTTGCACTAATAATGCTCCATATGCGTTACCATATGTCATATTCCATAATATATTATTATATAAACATTCAAATGCAGGTTTGGATGCTTAAAGAAAAAAAAATTTCGTTCGCTTAATGATTTCAATGGAGTTTATGATCTTGACATCTGCCTTAAACATCCTATGATGGGTTCAATCTTGTTGGCCCCAACAAACATGGCTCTTGGTTCAACCATCAACCGGACGCCTCAGATAATCACATATTGCATACAAACTACAAGAACGGATCACCACGCGTTCACCAACGCGTCCGGTGCCAGACCGTCACGCGTTCACCAACGCGTCCAGTGCTAGACCACCACGCGTTCACCAACGCGTGCGGTGCCAGACCGCCAAGCGTTCACCAACGCGTCCGGTGCCAGACCGCCACGCGTTCACCAACGCGTCC